>JAJHSJ010000004.1:68049972-68649972 GCA_021015155.1 Magnolia officinalis
GCCAAAGATCCAAAGAAACCAAGTATAAAGGATGAAGAAAAGATTGGCAAAAGTACAAGTTAAACAACAGAAAAACAAGACAGTTCGATCCCACCTAAGCCAACTTCGGTGCCACCGAAAGTGAACAAAATAGTCCAGCAAGAAAATAACTTAATTCGGTGTCACCTAAGCTTAATTCGATGCCACCAAAGCCAATTTTGGTGTCACCAAAGTACTTTGCACATATAATTTCATATGCGATAAATTTTAGATACGATTTCGGTGCCACCGAAACCAACTTCAGTCGACCAAAGTGTAATGCAGGGTCAATGCGGATTGCGTAATTTAAGGCGATTTACAGAAATTCCAAATCGGTACGAAAGGTGGAGCTTCAAAAATATAAATAGGAGTCCCTAGGACGTTCCTAGGTATCTTCTAGGGTTCAATGAGTGGAGAAAAGGGTGGATCCGCCGTCCAAGAGATTTCTTCTTCGTTCTTTAGATTGTTTTATGCTTTGTTTGAGAGACTTTAGTTCAATCATGTCTATGGTTGGCTAAACTTCTTAGGTAGGGCTAAGAGGTGAAGCTTGTAGCATGATTAGGATGTTTACTTTGCTTTGATTCATGTTTATCTTTGAACTTCATTGAATTCTAGTTGATTCTAGGGAATATTTTCAGTTTTTAATGGTTTGTTGTGACTTAAATTACAATATATATGCAATAGCTTTAAATATCTTCTTTTCTATTTGAGATTATGGATTTGGTAAATCCTGTTGTTTGCCATCATCTCCTAGGCATGGTTGGGTGATGAAATCCCTTCCAATTCACCACAATTCTCCTTCATTGATGCTAGATCAATGAGAAGTTCAGAAATTTGACTTTCTTTTCTTCCAACTAGATAGGATAGGACTTTGATTCTAGTTGGATCTCTTAAATTAAGCAAGGTAGCATCTCAATTGCTACAAGTGGATCCTTAGCACCATAGTTTCCACATTTAATTGATACTTTACTCATTACTCAAAATTACTCATTTAAATTCAAATTTCTGCTTTATTTTTTCATCTAGCTCTAGTTCTAGTTAAATTCAGAAACATACAAGATTAGTCCCTGTGGATTTGACCTTGGTCTCACCGAGATTATTACTACATCGCGACCCTACACTTAGGGTTGTGAACATGCGTCTTCTTCTAGTGGATGATTATATTCTCCATAATCCAAAGGTTCTACCTCTTCTACAAGAGCTTTTGTTGTTACCACTTAAGGAACAGTCGTATCCTGTGGTATTTCCTCATCGTCTACAGTAGCTGCGACAGTGATGTTATCTTCTTCGCTGATATCTAATTCTTCATCCCCTTCACCCATGTCTAATTCTCCCCCTTCTCTTGAGTCACCTAAAGAAGAATCATTTTTAGTAGAAGAAGTACTACTAGAAGAAGATTCCTCATCTTCATCTGCTGATGACAATGACCCTAACTCTGGTTCTTCAACGATCACTTGCTTACCTTTCTTCAACGATCTTACTTCGTCAGTATGAACGAGCTCTTCCATGATAACATGAGTAGAAGAAATAGGAGATTTGGATCGTGTTTAAGACCGAGTTACTGGAGAAGACAAACTCTGATGAGTATATTGCAATTGTGGAGAAACAGTCGGAGACACTTCTTGAGGATTAGCATGCTCTGTAGCTTCTGATGCTGGAGAACGGACGGCAGTGACTAGTGTCTGGGGGATCCCTGCGGAGTCTACAGTATTCGCCCTGACAGTTTGTCCTCTGTGGGTTCTTAGATGATCTAAGGGAAACTAATGAGCTACCCAACCCTCAAGAGTGTTGATTGGATTGATTTGGAGAATAGGCTCTTCTAGAGAGATCTTCACGCAGACTTGACCCGGGGTAGGGGGCAAGATCTTGCTCAACAGTATGCCCAATCCCTTGCACAAGATCTCGTTTGTTTAGTCTCGGAGGATGAACCCGTATCAGAGAATCAACTGATAGACAATAGCGAACAAGAAGAAACTGATGCGCCCACCATCTCATCCAGGACTAAGAAGTACGAATAGACCATTCGTGGCCAGGAATGACAAATCTAGAATTGATGCACACAACTAGCAACTGTTTTCAAAAAAAATTGCCAGTTATAGGGGCCTATACCATAACTTCTAATGATGCGAGTAACCATTTCGCAATACTTGGGCACTGTCTGATCATAACCAAACTGGCGGGCAAACCTGCTTGGATAATAGGGTTCTCTCCAAAACTCACTACCCTCTCTTGGGGGAAGACTACTGGATCTGATCGAAATGAAGAACGCTCATTCGCTGGGAGTGAGAGAGTCATTATCTACAGCGTCGTGATCGTCGGCATATTGAGAAAATGAGAACTGATAGAAATCGATCTCGTCCATCATCTCAATCTTGTCAAAGATCTATTCATAAGTTTTTCTCACCATTGATCATTTCTGATAATGCCATAAGGGGAGATGAGCAGGGCTGACATAGGCTTTTTCTGGATCATCATATGTCCATGGGAAGTATACGCCGAGCCAACCTGAAAAGTAGTGCCACGATGTATATGTGGAACATGCACCTACTAATGGACTTTTGCAGTGAGTTGTTACTTCACCGAAAGCCCTATAGAGCGAACAAAGGATAGGAGGCACTAAAGAATATTTTTTCCCTTCTGTCATTCCCCCTGCAACTGCAAAAATGGTAGGTCTGATTGCGTCTGCCCATTTTTTAACTTGGAAGTACGACGATGCTGAGCCAGTAGGCAATAAAGGCCACAAGTTCACCTCGAGAACTGCATTCTGGAAAACCTCAGATCCTCTAGTGTATGTTTTCCATGTCACTAGACTGACTATTTTTGAAGCAGCAATAGGGAAACAAATAAACTAAATAATGATGAAACTCACATGTATGTGTGTGTGCATGCGTGTGTGTGTGCGTGTGTGTGTGTGTGTGTGCAAGAAGAATGTAGATTGAGTTAGACAGTGTATCATAGTCCTCTAGAAAAGTGAGCAAGCTATTGAAGATGAGGGATCTTCCAGATATTTGGAAATTTGGCCATTTCCTTAAATAGCTCGACGGTTGTGCATGATACCAGCACCTGCCTCTGAGAAGGCAAAAAATGTGTGAATTCTTCATTGGTTGGAATATATTCGTCTTAAAACTAACTAGTCATGGGAAGTCCAACCATCCTATATAGATCCCATAAAGTGATGCTGACTTCGCCAAGGGGTAAGTGGAAGGAATTGGTGGTCGGGCACCAATAGTTCAGAAAACCCTTGAAGATCATTAGATCTTTACAGAAATACTCAGAGGTGACTTCGACAGCACTGTAGAGATTGATCTCTATCAATGTATCGGAATGCTTCTTTAGAATAGTGTTCGCCCAATCAATATAATAGTTACGCGAAGCCAAGAAGCCGCGAGTGCGAAACTCCTCGTTTACCTATAGAGGACTTGTATCTCGGAAACGTTGTTGCACTGTTTCATAGAAGTGTGTCGGGTATAGAGCATGAGGGTCGTAGCAAGGAATGAGAAATTGCATAATGTATACACCACAAATTTTATGCCTTGATCTTTTCTCTGACAAGATACCTTCTAAAACTTACGTCTCTTTTATCGTCCAATTGGGTGTATACATCAGTTGATTTTGGGTTATTTGATTGGTGGGTTCACTCTAGAGAATGGATAGATAACGACAAATATTCAGTGGGATAATAATGATCTCGTCCTTGAAGGGGCTGTTGAATTTGATTATATCTTCCTGAACTTTCATGCTATCCCAAGAGTTCTAAAGTTTGTTTCTCTTGTGTTCTTTGATCTTCTCCTGGAATTATTGATTCTTTGACTTCACATGTTTCTTCTTCGAAAGGGATGGAGGCGGCATATCTTCTCTGGGAGGTGGACATGTATGATCAGTACGCATGTTTACCGTCGATTTCAGCCACATCTCCCAATCGACTTCTCTACCCTGCCTAAGAGGTCTGTCTATGTCTCCAAATATGATTGTATCACGAATCGGAGTTGACAAGGTACTAATGTTATGGGATCCCGGTTTTTTGCAACATCGCTCGTGTGCACACGTGTCCCAACTCGCACCATTGATAGACCATACACTGCACCCTAGTGCACCTAGAAAACTCACCCAAGTGATTTATTCTGGATGATCATGAGACCTTTATCATGTGGACAGCGTCGTCGTTGCGATCGCAATGGTGAAAACCGTGCATCAATCTGTCACTCCGTTAGTGAGATATGACCCATCAAATGTAAGGCCCAAATTATGTATCTATTAACACAGGCAACCTTTATTATGTTAGGCCCATTGAACTTGAGCCCATGTAGGCCTAAAGCTCACTTTTAGAATATGGAAATTACCAACAAATAGGACAATTGCTACATGACAAAATAAGAAGCTAGCACATATAAGACAAGCACTATAAGATAAAATTGGATTCTATCCCAAAACTCATCATTAGCTCTCTCCCCATGCCTTAGAAATTAATCATGGCTCATGTCCACCTCATCCTATACATGCATCCAGTGCATGTCTTGATTTGTGCGACATCACTTCAAACAACCAATTACAACACTCCACTTCATCATCCACCATGTATCATCTACAACCCATAACCCTTATGCATTCATTAACCAATGCATATCTAGATTTCTTCTACCTGGCTAATGCATGCTTAGCACCATCCACCTCATCCATCCACTACCCATACCATACATCACCTTCCACCTCACTTTTAATACCAATAAGATCTCATAAACTTGTCACATCATCTTGCCACCTCAATCCCCAATTTCCTATATAAGAGTAGGAGCTCTCTTGCACTTATTATTTTCCTATACTTAGAAAAATTCTAAGATTTTTAGAGAGAGTGAGGGAGAGTGGGGCCAAGGTGTGGCCCATCATCTAACCTAGAGGGAGTGGACCACACATCATCATCCAACCATCCATCCATTGAGGTGAGTCTACACCCCTCCTCCCATCCTCCTCTTTTTTCCTCTTTTTTTCTTGATATGTGTGGGCCCCACTGGTGTGGAGTTCTTGTGTGCATGTATTTATGACTATGGTGGTCAGCAAAGTGGCCCATATCAGTATGGTCCACCGTGATGAACATTATATCCATACCCTTCCCATGTAATCCCATTTTTGTATCTAGACAATAACTTGTACATTTCGTATAAAATCAACAATACTAAGATCGAAGTCGAAACTTGAAAATAATATTAATCACAATATGAACTAACTCTGAACTAAATTTCGTAGCCATCCAACGGTCCAATTATCCGTAACATCAAGTTTACTTGGCTGCTGTCCAGCAACACATGTAGGATTCCGATTTGTCTAAAACAGACCCATTTTTAATTCCTTTAATAAATGTATTAAAAATATATGTTCCATTAGATTCGTATAAAATTGAACCATCTTTCCAACGGTATATGATTAGCCTCAATCGGAGTTCGTACGGCTGAGATCTTGGCCTTATACGAAAGACGTATTTGGGGGCTTATTATGACTATTCTTGTGTGGTCGATATCCGTGATTCCAACGGTCAAATGCATTTGATATTTGTTCTTAACTTACTTGAGATAATGAATAATCATATGTGTGGTCCCTATGATCAGATTCTTTCATGATAAAATTTAAAAAATTTTGAACCAACAGATACTTCCATAAGGATAAATCTTAAATTCTTTTGTACGGTCCAGATGGATTCAAGGCTCAGTATGGTTGGAAACCTATATACAGCCTAAATGATGTATTACTAAACCATCCATTGGATCATATTTTCTAAAAGAGAATCTAATCATAGAGATTTGATCAATATATTTCATGTGCTATGTTGGATAAATGTTGTACATAACATTCATCCTCTTATTGACCCACTTGGGTGTGGGATCACTTGTGATTTATGCATTTTATTAGTTCATCCAATCTGGAAACCCATGTTTATTTTTGTGTGTCTCTTATCTATGGTTTGCTAGCATGTGGGCCCCACTTGCCATTGGATCTGTTTCATTTCCTTTGCACTTTCTATTTGTTGAAATTTTCTAAGTACTTGACTGTATTACATGTGGGCCTCTTTGACACCTTGTAGTGGGCCCCTCACTCTATAGTTAAGGGTCCCACTTTGGGGGATGTTTAATCCTTATATAAGTGAGCTAAGATGTCCCACCTTTTTATCAAGAATGATCCCTAAGTTTTTGAAAATTAGGCTCTAAGTCGTGACAGACGTCATTTCTAAAAATTGTCTGATTATTTGTGTTTTGTACCAACTTTGGGCCCTATTGTGGACCACACACTGGAGATATGAGTAAGCCACCACTTGGAACCTTTGACCTATACCAATGAATAGATAAATAATATTTTAATCAGGCTAAATCAGACCCCACATGATCAGTGAGTGGATCCCAAAGTGTGGTCAGGCATGGTTGTGCAAAAACTTAAAATACCTATGTTTGGCCCTATACCAAATATTATGTGTGCACAACTAGTTGGTCCCAGATTATAATTTTTGAAGTACATATATAGTACAACTAAGGGCATCTAATGGGACACTAAAGGGTGGTCCCCTGTGATCATGGGACGTACTCAAGATCGGGCCAAAACTAATTCTCCACTAAATTTCTTGCACAGTTTCTCCAAGTACCCATGTTTAAGCCATCACCGTAAATTGTACTCACCTAACCAATAAGGTCTGCCTTATAATTTGTAAATCCCATACATAGAACTACCAGGTGGTTATTTTCTTTCACCATATGTAGGCCCCATGTGATCATGAATCTGACTTTAAAATGACCCAGAACCAACCCTGCGCCAAAAGTATGTTTTACATAGAATTTATGTGGGGCCACGTCGGTATGGTCCACCACCTTCCCAAAGCATTTAATGCAGCATCTGAACTCTGAAAAAACAACTCTCAAATATTGTTGGGCTTAAAAACCTTAAGTGTGTCATCTAGTATGGGCTATCTTGTATGGGCCTTACCTTTCATGTAATGAGGTCCACCGGGCATGTTTGGTAAATGGGTATTATATAACTTGTAAAATGTTTAGTGGATAGATCTTACTGTTCAAATGTTCTCTTAAGACATAGGTGGCCTTGGGCCCATCTAAATGATGCAATCCTAAGGCCCAAGCGGGCCTAACACTGAGAAAAATTGTTGGGGAGTGAGAAACCCACAATGGTAACCTTCCTTGAGCTTGTTGGGTAGGCCCATTGCCTACTGGGGTAGCGTGCCTTTTATACTACCTCTAGTCTAGTGGACCATGCTTAGAGAGACCTATTTTACAATGCATAAACTGGATAATTGGGCTTTTTCTTATTTTGTTGTGTATGTGGCTAGTCGGCCCAATATGATATATGACATGAAAGATGTTAGCATGTTATCCTTTATGTTTGAGATTGTGCATTGTTTCTAGTTGGTGGAATGTGTGGCGCCCACTTAGTTGTGGAACTAGATCCACACCATTGAAAGCGTTGTGGTTGGACATTTATGCCCTTGGGTTAGCCTATTGGTTCACCAAGTAGGACTCGCACTTGACCTATACGACCCCATGCCTTGTATATAGTTCAAGTCCAGTGTGGAAGTCACACTAGGTAGGACGCACCTAGTGATGGGTGAGATGATGATACATGTATGGTAACGTGATAATGATGATTATGAGTTGTTGGTTGAAATGATAGATATGATTTAATAAATGATGAATTATGGCATATGCATTGATGATGGATGAGTAATTATTTGTGTTACTTATGACATTTCTTATGTTAATCATGAAGTGAAAATGATCCTCATGGTAATGATGATGATATTATATATTTATATACATGATGACAAAACATGCTAGTTGACCACCATGCTTGATTCCAAGTGAAATAATGCACGTATTGATTGTCGTGATGACAATGTGGATAAAAAAACCATATTTTACTTGATGCGTGGATAATGATAAATAAATAATGTTGGTGGACGTAAGGATAACCTTATGCATAATAGACAACTAATGCCTAGGGCATGTATAATGATAGTATTGGACAATGGTCATGATATTGATGATGCATGTGAATCCCTATATGTTATGTACTCTATGCACATGATTGCATGATACATGTTGTGTTTCAACAAGAAGCAAATGCATTCAATTTGGGGGATTTCATTCAATGATAACAAAGAAAGAATAAGAGAATAATGATCACAAAGAATTCTATTCAATCTGAGTTCATTTACATCCTCATATTCCCTTGATTCTAAAAATAGAGTACAATTGATTAACAGAATGAATGAAAGAGATGATAATTTAATGGTAATCGTAAAGGCGGATGAGTCGTGCAGGCTTGAAGCCCTTGATTTGGTTTTGTGATAGGCATTGATCGTTCTTTCACTTATCCTTTCAATCATACGTTCAGACTCTTCTTTCTCATGGAATTCTTTCTTTATGCTTCACATTTCCCTTATTTTCCTTTATGAATGCGGCAACTGGCGCACTTGATCAAGGACGGGGCATTCTGGACAAGAACACCAATATACAATCTAAGAGAATCTGGAAACTTCATGAACTTGGGTTGTGCCATAATTCCGTTGTGCCACTTTTCTCTCTCCTCTATGAGTTCCTTGAGGCCCTCCAGTTCGATTGTGTGCCTCCTGATGTTCTAGTAGAAGGATTGTATACCTGCAAAGTTGTACACCTGTGGAGATGTGTACCTGTAGGATTGTGTACCTGTGGAGTTATGTACCTGCAGGGTTGTGCGCACAAAGCTTTTCCAAAGGTGCAGCGCACAACACTCTACCTTCTAGGGGGAGCGCACAAAGAGCGGCCATGGTGGGGGGCGCACAACAGCATTCTCCCAAGGTGGAGTGCACAACAGTCCTACAAAGGTGGAGTGCACAAAACCTCCTTGAGAAGTGATGCATAAGGGTTTTCCTGTCAAGACAAGGAGTGCACAAAGCCTGCTTCAGGACAAGGGTCCATGGAGAGTGGCGTAAAAAGCATGGTATCAAGACAAGAATCCCCTTGAAGTGGCACACAAAGCCCTGTATTAGGACAGAACTCCATGGAATGTGGATCACAATACTTTATATTAGGACAAGCGCACAATGCATGGCATTAGGACAAGCGCACAATGCATGGCTTTAGGACAAGCGCACAACCTCTCCTTGAGAAGTGGCGCACAATGCCATTTCCTTTGGACAAGAGACCCCTATTCTTTCTCCACTTCAAATGCGCACAACACCTCCCTTATAAAGTGGCGCACAAACCACTTCTTAGGACAAGAGTCCCTTGAAGAATGGCGCACAAAACATTGCATTAGGATAGAGGCCCATTGGAAGTGGCGCAGGAGAGGATTTTTCCTCCTTAAGACAAGACCCAGTCAAAGTGACATTGTGCGCCACCTAGGTTGTGCGCCACACACCCCTTCTCGCACACAATGGGAGATTACGCACAAGAGGAGTTTGCGCACAATGCAAGGGCGGACGAGCTCCTCTCCCTATTTGTCTCCAACTTCTCTCTCTCTCTCTCTCTCTCTCTCTCTCTCTCTCTCCAAATGAAGAGTGAGGAGGGGGTATTTATAAACTTCCCAAGCTCCTCCCTTTCCTTAAATAGTGGTGATCACCACCACTTCCTCCTTCATACAACTTCCACCCTCCTTCCTTACATAGTGGTGTTCAACCACTTTTCCTTAAATGATGGTGTACCTCCCTTTCTAAGACAAGAACCTCACTTCCTCCTCTCACACAAGGCAATACCCATCCACTCCTTTTTACCAAAATAACCATATCCACTCCTTTTTACCAAAATAACCCTATCCACTTCTTTTTACCGAAATACCCCCATTCACTCCTTTTTAGTGAAATACCATTCACTCCTTTTTACTGAAATACCCCCATTCACTCCTTTTTACCGAAATAAGGAGTGCACAACCCTGGGAAGGATCTGCACCATGGAATTCTCTGACCAATGCAATGGACATGCAATGAGATGGAATATTTTTTGTGTCTCAACATTATGAGGATAAATTTGATGTTGAATGATGCCTATGATAATGATGATATATGTTAGAACATGTGTACCACCATAACCTATGCACCTTATGTATGTGTGTGTTATAGGAGCCCTAGTGGTCATCTATTAAGTATTCACAAGAGGTATACGGCCTCAGTGTGCTATTGAAGAAACATATATATGGACCCCTCACGTCACATTGGCTATTCTTGTGTTTAGGTCGATTATTATTTATATCTGATAGTCATACTAGTGTACCTAGTCTAGTAGGACACACTGAAAATATGCTCAGTATAGCATCACAATACATGCCCATATACACCATTTGCATACTTGTTATGAAGAGTGTTTGATCATAACATGTGTCATTGGGCTGGTTCTTTATGGGACTCCCTGAGAGACGGAGTTGCCCACATGAGCGCACGGTACGTACAGGTTTGATGCATGACTGGATGGTATGATTCATGCATTTGGCATTTTGGGACATGATCGTTTGGCGCCCTAGCGATATCAGGGTTGTGGCATCCACAAGCTTATCATGGATGGTCAGATAGGACACCGGAAATGTTTGGGATTCAGCATATGGGCGCTTTGGATGTTCGTGGGTGAAAGTCCCTAAACCCCGTGGCCAGGGAATACTCCAATGTCTAGACCGCGTGGATGCATGAGTGCATGAGGGCTGAATACCAGTTGGTCGCGTCTCCCACTGTGTCGTGGTCGATTGGAAGGGGGTGTGGCATTACCTGCCCGAGTGAGGGGGCAATGACTAGGCTAAGTCTAACCCAGCTTGAGGAATAGGTCCGATATTGATGAGTCGGGCCCGATATTGGCAGGCGGATAGTGAGGTCTCTTCCACTTACCCAGTTGTGCGCTTAGATGGGGCGGCAAGCTGGTGTTGAGTGTACTAGACCCCGATGATGATCCCAAAGATGTATGGTACTAATATGTGGATTTACTGAGCAGGAGTTGCGTACTCAGTATTTGACTCATTCATTCATTCATTCACTATCCACTCGGGCTGGTGGTGTGCAACCAAATCATTATGTGTATCCTCGTAATAGCCAGGATTTCGGTTGAGCGTGCGACCAACCTAAGATTAGGAGTTTACCACATTGAGTCTAGCTATCCAAATTTAGGTATGGAACTAGTTTGGATAGAAGTCTCTTGTGATGAACCCCACAGCTTGCGATACCAAGTACTATCATCCCGACTATACACTCCAACTTTATCATTTCTTTTGCATTATATAATTCATTGTATCCTCTGCATATGACATATCATTTCTTTTGCATTACATATTGCATTGCATCTTTTGCATATGCATCCTCAGTATATGACATTTGGTTACGTAGGCCTTGCATCGCAAGCCTTGGTATGGCCGACAACATTCATGTCTTGCATCGCATAGCCTTGGTATGGCCAACAACATTCATGTCTTGCATCGCATAGCCTTGGTACGGCTGATAGCATTCATAGACTTGCCAGTATTTTCACTTACTCTGATAGCGGATGATGGGGGATTTTGTCCCACTCTTATGTGAGGATGGTGGATTACCCATATGTGGTATGTTCGTGATTCTTAGTGGAGATGTATCATGTGTTGTGGAGATGTACTCGCGGAAAGGAGGGATGTTCAGCATTTGACTCATGCATTCATTCATCTCGACTCCACACACCAACTCTGTCATTGCCCTTCTATCATTTACCATATAATAGAAAATAGAATTTGATTATCTTATTCATGATGATTGAATATTTTAATGATTCATGGTCGCTTGTTGAGTGACATGCATATTATTGATGTCATGTTCATGATGACCTGTGTAGTTGTACGACATGATTGATAGATAACCTACTCACCTATGATAACATGACTAGTTCATAACATGCCTATGGTTGTTTTGGATGTCTTTACAGGAGCACCCTGATAAGACGTGTTTTACTCCCAACACGTAGTAGACTCACGAGTTGTGGTTTGCTCATACGTATGACTTACACTTTTTTCAATATGCATACAACAGCGGTCGGAGTTTGCTATTGTTTCCTTCATTACTATTGAGCTAGTACACCATATTATGTGTGACATGTCGAACAGGTTCGTCTCTTCGATATGCGTTGATACCATGTACAAAATGTGTAACCGCCTAAATAGATTAACCATTCAAAAACAATTCACACTAAAAATCCTCCTTGTAGGACCCCAGGATCGGAATCTATCATATGGGCGTCGGGAGCCGAGAATGGGATACTATGGAGGCTGTCAGCGTCGGATTCTGCGATCGAAAATTTTGTGAGCCCGGTTTCTGAGTTTGGGGCATAACAGATACGATTCGAGAAATCAAAAGTAGGAAGGACTGATTCCTTGATGTAAGCAGACATTTTCTAGTTATTTTTAGCCTCTTTTTCAGACAATCTTCATGTACAGGAGATAAAGGGGAAGACTCAGGTGTACGCGACGAAAAAGACTCGAAGTTCAGGGTGAGAAGGAGAGGTTGTAGGTTCAACTATGAGACGATAAGTTCTCTTAGTCTGGGCCATTATGATCTTTGAAGAAAATTTGGAAGAGTTACAAGACTTTGAAAATTTGGCGCAAAGACTGAGGAGTTTTGCAGAATAGGCAGTTGCACAAGACAAGAAGTCGCGCATAACAGTAGTTGCGCAATAAGGTAAGATGTACGAAACGAAGAGTTGTGTGACAAGATAACTTGTGTGGTAAAACAAGTTGCACAACAAGACAAGTTGCACGAAATGAAGAGTTGCGTGGTAATACTCTCTCACGGAAGAAATCCGAATGAAGAAAAAGTTAAAGTGCTGATATTTATAAGCGAGTTAGACCCGACAACTTGTTGCGTGGGACTCGAATAAGTCGCTATGCAAGCTCGCGCAACACATTGATGTGATTTGAAAAAAGATTGATCTTATCTTTGTTTTGATGGATGAACAAACAAAGGATCAAGGGGGCATCTGTTAGAGCATGAAAATAGTAGAAAAAGAAAAGAAGAAAAGAAAAGTGTAAAAGAGAAGAAACGACTGTGTAACAGAAAAAATAAGAGAGTTGAGTTGTGCGTTACCATGCAACACATGTCTATTGCGCGGGTCCACGTAACACATTGCAAGTGTGAGATTCATTGCTCGTCGCACAATGGGGGTGTTGTGCACAGTGGGGTCCACAACACGAAATTCGAGATGTTACATGTGTGAATGCCTATAAATACCCCTCCACTCCTTCATTTGAGGGATATACAAGATCAGATCTCCCGAAGAAAGAATTTTGAGTACCTCTGCAAGGTATTCGGAGAAGGAGAAGAAAGAAGAAGTAAAGGGTCAGAGACCTGTTGCGCCGGACCGCGCAATAGAGAGCTAACTGTACATGCAATATGCATACTGTCGAATTTCTATATTTCTTACAATATCTCTTAAAATGAAGTCATTCCTTCACAAGAGCAGTTATTCTGAATTATTTAAAGAGGGAATGAAAGATGTTCAGATCCACACAACACTTCTCTAACTAAGATTAATACATCGCGAGCCAGAATACTGTCAAAATTATCATTTGAATTATTTCACATGATTTGTACTTAACGCTTTACACTTTATGTTGGAATCAATGGATATTTGATTATGTAAATGAATTCAAAATGAATAAAATACTTTGTGATGATTGTTCTCTCATTTTTTCTCTATTATTATTGAATAAGATAATTCCCATAAACCAAATACATTCATTTCTTGTCGAAACATCTGCACAACTAGATACCGAAGTCAAACATGAAGGGATAAGATCCAAACACAAGATTAAAAGAAAAAATCTACTAACTACTACTTATCTCTTGGATCGACCAAGGACAAGCCAGACTGATAGAGAGATAGAGAAGTGATCAGCTTCCTCTAATTTCTCTCAAGAGTGTCCTGTATTCGCACGATTAACCTAGTGAAGCTATAGCTTGGAGAGTTGAGTCTATTTTCAAGGAAGAGTTATAAGGAATAAAACTATGGTCAGCAAGCAAAGCTATACATATATATATATATATATATATATATATATATATATATATATATATATATATATATATATGTAACAAGTCTACAGCTCGGCTACTTCTAACCTGGGTTAACAAATTTTACGGGGACCCAAGAACATAGCCTGGCCACCTTAGCCGTTGGGGCTTCCCACTCTCCTGACATGAAGAACCACTTATCCTTCCAGACCTTATTGGAGGACGAGTTGTCAGTGATGAGGACCTGACCCTTGTTCGCCCATGCAGAATAATAATACCAACCTTGATGGCTAGGGTTGTCCTTCACTATATACAGATACATAAACTCTTTGGCGGACAGCTCGATATGTCCGAGCTGATGCCGTAGGATGTAGGTCTCGAGCAAGGCCCTTCAAGCATTCGAGATGATTTGGCCCAGAGCCAACCTTATGCAGTGGGTAACCTCCCATACGATAGGGTAAATGGGAAGCCGAAGACAGCATTGAAGAGCGACCACATATATAGCCACCCCGCCCGAGTGAGGGTGGCCTGAGATTTCACCAAGTTCGGGAGCTCAGAGCACCACAGACTCTGGAATATGGTACTTCGCCCTAATCTGAACCAGGTCGGCATCTTGTAACCTTGACCCAAAGGGGCCAACATTTAGAGGCTACTCTGTTGCGGGTTGAGCTTCCAGCCTCACCAGAATAGACACGGCCACCTCCTCGTGGCCACCCATCACCAGAGATGGCAACTCGGAGGGGGTGCCCAACCGGGAGTCCACACTATCCGGGATGGACTCCCCGTGGAACGCCCTAGCAATTGACATTCTGTCGAACATGTCTGACATTCCGACTAAGAAAAGATGAATAAAAGAAAGAAGAATAGCAAAGATGACCGGAGAAGAAGAAAAGAAGAGGCCTGAGTAGCAATAATTTGACTTACAGGAAATCGCCTACTTCAGTAGTCAAAGAGAGCAGTAGAGGTAGAAGAGTAAATGAAATGGGTTAGGATATCCCCCTCCCCTACTTATAAGCTTCTCAGCTGCAACATTGAATGCCCACATTCAATGCCGTAGTCCGAAGAGGCGTCACAACTCACGTCTCCTCCCACGTGGCAACTGTTGGTTCGCGGATTGACTCAACTACCAAGGTATAACCATATGTACTTTCCTTATACGCTGAGAGCCGAAGAGGCATCGTTTTAGTGCACGTCTCCTCAAGCGACCTGTCATGATCATTAGTGAATCCGCCCCACACTTGCCGCATTTCCCTCTTCCCCTAAAACGACAAACACTCCCGACCACCCGACCTCCTGTGCGTGAGGCCGCGCACTCAAACGTCAATCCGAATTCATTTACTTCCCGAGCTTCTGAAAAGTGCTCGGAAGTAGGGGGCTACTATTATGGGTAAAATCGGACCGACCAAGCAGCATGAATGGGATAGAAAACACAAGGCAAGCAACTCAAAAATGGAGGTCGGGTAAGAGCTCGATTTAGATAACTGGGCACGACCTCCATGATCAGCTCGAGCATCAACCACAAGCAGTGACTTCAGCTCTGGCTGACATCCCACTATCGTGACCGGCGAACGACTCTAAGTACCAACCCGGCCAAACCAACTTAGAAGTCGACATCGACTGTTGACCACAATGCCCATGAAAGCTGACCACCCCAACTTAGAGGACGACATCAATAGTCTACCACGGTCTCCTCGGGACCCAACCACCGAGAGATCTACTTCCTACACGAGGAGGATTAATTCTCTGAAATCTTTGCCAAGAATCACACTGAGGATAACTCTTTGGATCCCAAGGACAATTCCTTACATGATACGCGACTGTATGGTAGATTCATTGCCATATACATAACCAGCACTAAAGGACTATAAATACGAACCCTACACACAGTAGAAGGTATGCACGAAAACCCTAATGTTACTAGACCTAGAGTGCCTAGTCTAGTTTTAGCATTGGAGGGTCCCCTGCTGCAGCCATTGTCCACTTTGTTATCTTGTTTTATAGGTACATGAAGGTATAGATGGAACGACCAGATATAAGCATAAACAATGTCTATCAACCTCTAGAGTGTCTCATCGAACCCAAAGGTTGACAACCCCAAATATAGCACTGCGATGTAGTAATAACTCGATAACACCGAGGTCGATCTACGGGGAAAAGAATTTAATCTAAGAAAAACAATTGGTCTGAGTTTTTAATCCAGAGGAATAGAAGAGTTGTATAAATAATTATAAAAAGGACTAAGGATCCAGTAATCCTCAATCAATAAACTTTAAATTTAATTTGTCTTCTTGAGTTGATAAGTTGACTAGAACTGGATTCCAATTCGTTCTAATTAGAGGGTAACTTAACTCTCTGAATTTCAGGAGTCGAGCATGTACTCAATCCCTGATATTCTGGGTATCACTTATGCCTTACGGAAGCGTAATTTATTTGTGAGGTTAGTAAGTACATCATAAGCATGCGTCATTAATAAACTAAACAGTATATATAAATGTTATCGCAGGTGTACAAGAAGAAAGTTCCCAAACATACGTCCTCACATCCAAATGAGTCATGGAGTCTACCTAGCTGGGGACTCAATATACATGTCCAAAATTTTAATATAAGAAGCATCCCTATCTAGGGCACCTGCATCGATGAAATCATTTGGTTGGTGTTTTAAAACACTATCCCAGGTGGGAGTGAGTGATCAACTTAATGATACTATTAACCGAAGTTTCACATGTTACGAAACAGATACAGGCATAAGCGATGATGGCATATCAAAACATACAAGTCCTATATCTATTTCTTTAAATGCATGGATGACATGATATGGGTATGCATGAGCCAAGATCAATGATACCAATATAAAGCCATATCCACTCTATTGCTAGTGAGGACGTCAACATATGCACAATGGTTGGCCAGAAGCACAACGCAACAAATGTTATAAAGTGCATGATTTGCCAACTATTTATTAATATTCAAGTCAAACAGTTGGTTGACGAACCAAGGATACCATCGTCGAATATCATGTTTCTATCTAGATTTTGTGGTTCATTGCGACATTAGGCGGCTATTCACAACCCCAGTAATAACTCGTGAGAATGAGGTTGAATCCACAGGGACTAAACTTGTATGTATTCTGAAAAGAACTAGAACAAGAACTAGAAGAAGATCTAAATCTAAATTTTGGAATAAAAGAGAGTAATTGTGAATAATGTTTAAGCTATCAATTGAAGGTGGGAACTAGGGTGCCAAGGATCCACTTGTAGCTATCAAGATGCTACCTTGCTTGATTCAAAGAACACAATTGGAATTGGAGTCCTATCCTATCCAATTGGAAGATAAAGCAATTAAATAAAATTTGAACTTTCATTGACCTAATTTTCAATGGAAGAGAATTGTGATGAGTGGAAGGGATTCCATCACCCTACCATGCCCGAGAAACGATGGTGGTAATAATAGGATTTACCAATCTCACAATCTCAAAATGAAAAAGAAGATACTCAAACCTATCACAACAACTATTGTAATTTGAGTCACAACAAACCATAAAAAATTAAAAATATTTCTTAAATTCAAACTACAAGTCAATGAAGTTCAACATAAACAAGAATCAAACTAAAATAAACATTCAAACACGCTACAAGCTTCGCCTCTTAGCCCTAGCTAAGAGATTTAGTCAACCAAAGACATGATTGAATTAAAAACTCTTAAACAAAGCATAAAAACTAACTAGAAGAAAAAAGATTGAGGAAGGAAGGACTCCTTAAAGTTCTCCAACACTTTGCTCCACTCTTCTAACCCTAATCCGTGCTTTTAAACAATTAAAAGACACATATTTATAGTATTTGTTTGGACCAACTTTGAAATCGCCTCAAATTTGCATAAAAAGTTACGCTTCGGTTAGACCGAAGTTGGGTTCAGTCGAACTGAATTAAAGCTGAAAATCGCACTTTCTCACTGGACAAAACTGTGTGATTTCAGTCGGACCGAAGTTGGCTTCAGTCAGACCGAATTAAGGCTGAAAATTATGTTCTCGCTAGACTATTTTGCCTGATTTCGATCAAACCGAAATTTCACCTACGTCGGACCAAAAGTCTGTTTCTGAAAAATTTTGCTTTAAACTCAGAATTCTAGAATATGTTTTTTCAGGACAATTTTTAGGAATCTTCTTTTTTCAGGACAATTTTCAGGATTCCTTTTCTTCACTTCAAATCTTTGATTCTCTTCATTCCTCACTTAGTTTCCTTGGATCTTTGGCATGTGAATTCTTCATTAATGACTTGTAAATCTCCAAATCTTCATTTAGTAATCTTTTGAGCATAAATCTTCCTTTTGACATTAATTTCACCTTAAGCTCTCAAAATCACCTCACACATGAAAACATGTATAATTAGATCGATTAAGCATTATCATGTTTATAAAACCAAGGTATAAATAGGGGGAATATGTAATATTTCACACTCAACAATAGCTCCTCACCCATATCCCTTGATCCATTTTAGGTGTCATTTCCCTTAAGTCTGTAAACTTAAGTCAGATTTGTAATAGGGTTAGTCACCCAAGGACAACCACGACTAGGGCGAAGTTCGTCACCCATCCCCAGTATGGATAATGCACACCACCTATATCATCATCATCATGATAGGGTCGCGACTTTCATGCGTGCTCATTGTCAATATGGGGAGGCTTGTCACCTAATGTTTTGCTAATTTGGTAGGCTGTCACCTTAGCGTAGCCGACAGCTTAGGCATAATGTCCTATACTACCATGCCCGAACCTCGAGTCTCATCAGAGTGTATCACACTAATGGTCATGAGTGAACCTCATTCATTAGTGACAGGGTATCCCAGATTCCATAGTATGTCTCATACATTTGTCATACATGTGATCGAGTCATGCAATGGACTAGTCTGATCGTCCAAGGAGAACCCTAGACAAAATAACATTGGGTGCAAGCAACCCATGTAGTTCCAACTATTGTCGGTTGCCAAGTTCTACCTTGGTCAGCTACACGAGTCGGGATGCCAGAGTTAATGGTCATCCCCTATTTTCAAAGTTAAGCAGGGCTCGACCTCTTCCTATAATGGCCTAATTTATAGAATATGAATAAATCGGTAGTATATTATTTATTTAACATCAATAAAGGTTTCAAACTTAGCTCAAATGATCAATGTACCTCAATGCAAAAGTAGGACATAATTTATAGGTGATCATATCTAATGCACAACAAAAATATGCAAAGAACATGCCCAAAGTTATAAACGCATTAAACACCCTTGAAATCTATCATTGCTACTACGAACTCAAATCAAACACCAGAAAAAATAAGCATCAAAGCGAGCATGCATTTTATCATACATGTGAGCTACAATTAGTAATACAAGTAGGAATTTTTATAATAAAACATTTAGGGCATGCGTGACTTGAGGGTTTCTAATAAATAAAAAAGGGATCATAGTCTATCACCCTCAAGGGTTGATAAACGGAAACCTAGGAGGATAGTCTGCACCTTGTGGTAGTATAATGCCCCGGTTTTTGTAACCTGATTTTAATACTCATTTTCCGAAAATCCGAATGTTAACCTTTAAAGATAGTCCAAATTTCACACACACACACACACACACACACACACACACACACACACACACACACACACACACATATATATATATATATATATATTTCTTTTTCTTAAGAGTAAGCATTGTAGAGGAAAAGAAACAATTGAAACATAAATTAAAGTGATCTGCATACATATTCAAGATATACGAGCGTATGCCCATAAGGCTTATAGAAACCAACGTCTTAATTCTAGAAAAAAAAAAATACAAAAAAGAAGTAATTCAACATATAAAAGAGAGTAAAATGCAGCTAGACCTGATCTGCAAGATTGCGCAGCTTCTCTTGGGTAAATACAACCAAACATCCCTGATATCTGTATCCTTCTCATAATCAGTCTAAATATAAGTATCGTTCAAATCACTTGCATCATCTGTACGGTTGTCTATTCAAAGCATGAGTGGCTACCTCAATGCGAATTCCCCTTAAAATTACACATCATCACATTGGTTAAATGTAGTTTAAATAAGAAAATATATAAAAAAATTCATGATGCAATCTTATTCAAATGCATGGATGTGTGAATGCACATCAACTGGCGAAACTCATCTAGTTGGCTTTCGAGAAAAACTCATGAGTAGGGCGAAACCCACATGTAAGTGGCTAGTCACAAGCTAAACATACCATGGCAAAGAATATGTACTACAACATCCAAAATTACCCACCTGTCATCGCCCATATGCCATGAATGCATGATTAGCCTAACCATTATTATTCAAATTATAAACAACTATTTAAAGAAAGCTCAAAGGTCACTATGGGGGGCTCGTCACCTAGCAAAGGCCGATAGCTCAAGCATAGTGTCCCATACTACCATTCCCGGCTCATGGGACTCCAACACTAGGATGTTGAATGGTAACTGCTTCATCTAGTGGCCAATCATAGTACAACAAGTGAAACTTACCATCAAAGGTTATATAAAAATAATCCATCAAAGCCACATAGGGTAAATATTCTATCAAAGCCACATAGGGCAAATAGTCCATCAAAGAATGTGATCAAAAGGATTATCCCCAAAAGCCACATAGGCACAAATGATCCACAAGATGGTAAGTACACAATGAAATTCCATTTAATCCATTAGAGAAAAATGGCCACTAGTTCAAGGGTCCATTATAATCACTATCAATAAAGTTACATCCCATTTTTTGATATACATATACAAGTGGAGTTTTCATCTCGTTGATGTGGAAATTCAAGCTTCATAAATAATTCACAAGTATGAAAAGATATTCATGTGCAACATATAAGTGTTTAGACAAGATAAATGTTAAGCATATAATTTGAGGGCCATCTAACAACTAACATAAGTAATCATGAAATAAAACTATTAGTTATCAATCAAAATTAAAAGAAAAATCATCACTTAAGCTAACATGAAAGTGGAACGCCCAAGGGGAACGGTCACAACCTTACGAGTCAAATCGCCTACTAGTGCTAATAGGGTATGCTTGCACCCTTTAGGTTTGGCTAGATCACAACTTCGTGCCTTAAGCAAATTCAACCATAAATCACCACAAGGAATGGTTAAGATCAACATTAAGGTCTAAATTATGCAATCCAACAAACCGAATTTAACCTAGGGTTAGGGTTTCAGAATATCCAAGTTTTATATTTATAATCTCTAACCCTATTATCAAATCTAAATTTCCATACAAGAGGTCGTAGAGGTTACTCACCCTCTAATTGAGGTTACACGTGATGACTCTGATCAACTAGCATTTTATGTATGAAATTGGGTGCCTATTAATTGAAAAAATAACCTAAATGAACATTAACTAACATTTTAACTAACGATTGAGAGTTCTACTTACCTAGATTGTCGACCTGATTTGACTGAGCCTTGCAAACAAAACATGGATTTAATTAATGAATGCGAATCTGGGTGATTTCCAACTTCTACTTGGAAAATCCAACTCGTTAATCTAGTTTTAACTCTTATTTGAATACCATAAGAGATTGGATAGATAACATACCTCAATCAACCAAGTCAATCTAATCCAAAACTTAACTCAATCTCGACTCGAACTCATGCTCTAATGCCACTTGACTGAACTTAGCTGAACTTATCTGAACTTGGTTAAACTTGTCAAATCAACCAAGCACTGCCACTTCCTCTTCTTCCTTCTCTAATTCTCTCTATGCTAACTCACGGGGAGTCTGAACTTAACCAGATCCACCAAATGTGACAAGTCACACCTAACTCAACTGCAACATGACTCAGACTAAATCGATGAATTGTTTCCATTGAAGACGGGCTCAACTTTTCTCCCCCTTCGCAGCTTGGGATGCTCAGCAGGGTCTGGAATTAATTAGATGACTTGACAGTGCTGGACTTAATCAAACCAGCCCTAACTCGCCTCCATTACCCAATAGCGAGTCAGGTTTTAAACAGCTAAAACCCGACTCAGCACTCGGACTCTAAGAGAAGCCGCTGTCTGGCCTCCCACTCTCTTCTTTCTTTTCCTTCTTCCTATTGGAAAACGTCTAGCAATGGATGCTAGACCTGACCTGACTTAACCCCATTCGAGCTGAGTCGACATGGTAGCTGAAAAGGGTGAGATTTCAATCCTAGAGGGGGGTGAATAAGACTATGCCAAATAAAAATTAAATGCGGAATATAAAGACAGATAGTATAAATAAATTGCAACCTCTAATGCACTAGTCTTGAGAGGTTGATACAAACTTTGTTCAAAGGACAACCTTACACCAAAAACCAAGGTTTATGGTAGGACAACCTGATGGCTTGAACTTATTAAGGATCAAAAACTCAAACTAATACCAAAGGCAAATAAAATAAATCTAGCTATTACAACATTCACCACATGTACATGAAAATAAATACAACATCAGCCCATCACATACATCACCATCATCATCATCATCATCCAAACTCAGAGAATTATAGTGGTTCAGGTGTACACCAACTGTTCTCAAACAGCCACCCTACTCCACTCCTAATATCCACAACCCACAGGATATCGGCTTTCACTAAGAAAGAAGATTTTCAAGTTTCACCTTAAAACTTTTACAATTGTGTTTTTAATGGGCTACCACAATTAAAAACCCCACACACTGAGATTTTCTGGCTATCTCAGTCAAAACCAAAATGAAGGATTTTCTGGCAATCTTACAAACCACAATATAATAAATGAAATATACTTATCTGAAGATTCTTCTTCGATGTAGCCCGGTAGAACCAATTCTTTGTAGACGTAGATGTTTAATGTTCAATCTCACAAATGAAAGGGTTCTAGGTCTAAATGAATTTTAATTTAAAATCAACCTTGGGCTACCTTGATTTGATTTCTTAGATCTCAAAAGGGTAAAGTAAAATTCCCTTTTTCATAAGTAGAATTGAACAACAAGAGGTAAATAAAATCAAAATCAAAAGAACTATAAAAGAATCTAAAATTACCGAGCAATAGCTTCACAATAGTGGGGACTTAATTCTCAGAGAGGAGGCTTGATATAGCTTGGAATGAATGAATAAAGCTGAGAAATGCCCTCTATTTATAGGGTGAAATTCGGTTCCCTAGTAAGTGTCCTATTTGGCTTCACCAAACCGTTCTCCTAATTATTCCAAGCCCTTTCCACAATGGGCATAATTCCTAAAGCCCAACGGATGAAGAATAATCAAACTAAAACTACTATTTTTAGTAAAACGAAATTGAAACAAAGAAACGACAGTCAATCGGAGGGTTTTTTCACAATTTCGGGCTACGCAACCCTACATGGCAGGGTTTGTTGGCTTCATTAGGTCGTTCTACCCCAAATTCATATACTTTACGTCAGATAACTCATTCCGGATTGCAAGATACGTCCGATTTGACCCGTAACGACTCGAAATGGAGTCGGGGGACCACACGCGTCAATCCGGGGGTGAACCAAATGGACCCAGGGTACATTTGGCACCTTGGGGGGATGGTGAACACAGCCCCGCTGCGGCGACGCGGTGCCGGGCAAGGCGGACCACGGTGGAACCGCGGTCGACCGCGGTCAGGCTTGGCCGTACGGGTTGGGCCAGGTCTGGTTATGATCGGCCTGATCCCCTGGCACGTGTGGTGCGTGCGAAATTGCTGGGGGGGCCCTATTTCACATCGCTTTGCCCCCCTTTATCTTATTTCACCCTTCCAAGTCCTTCGACTTGCTGTTTTTCTCTCCAAACTCCCTTCCAATCGTCTCATCTCTCATTTTCGACCACAACCTTTTTATATACATCATCCACAACAATCCTTACCTCCCTACCCTCTCTGTTTTCTCTCATTTGAGCTCCTACACCCCCCTTTGAAGCTCAAAAACGTGTAACCTCTCTAACCCGTCCTACCTTTCCATGTTTCATCTTCCATCACTGTCTTTCAGGCCTTTACAATCCTTGTTGAGGCTCAAGTCCATGGAGAACCAAAAACTCCAGCCCTTACTTTCTCTCCCCTTCACTTTTCATTCACTTTCCATGGCCCTATTCTAATTGGTTACGGCCATTTTCTCGATTTCATGGGGTTTGGGTGTATCCCATGTTTTCCAATACCATATTTAGAGTGTATGCCGTATCTCAAAAATTTTCTTTCAAATTAACTTTTCCCCAATTTGGAAATCCCCTCACCTTTTCCAACACCAGGCTCCCAAAGCCTATACCAATAATTTTAATCCCCATCCTACCAACCATGTCACTCCCAATCCCGAGGTAGGATTAGTAATGCAGTCCCATTTAGTACGGCTTAAGACCACTGGCTGAATAGTGTTGAAGTGATAAAGTCCCTTGATATACATTAACCCACCACACTCTGATAGCTTAAGCTTTTAGAGTAAATGGTTGTTTGACAAATAGGCCCATAGAGTTTGGACCTAGAGCAGTGCTTCGACAGACCTGACAGTATAGGAAATCCAACCAATTAAGAACGTGAACTCTAGAACCCCCTTAGTTGGTTTGAGCATATGTGAAGTGCTCGAGAATAGCTACATTCATGTTCGGGCAACTCAATTCCAAATAAACAAACAAATAATTTCCTTTATTAAAAATGATGTAAAATCATCTAGTGTATAAAAATAGACTTTAGATTATACCTAGAGGAAACTTCTATATCCCTTGGATTTAATGATAGGTCAAATCTATACACCCCTTAGAATCGCCTTCTCAAGGACTTAGTACAATCGGGAACACGGAGTAGAGAAACTACATATAAGCGAGGTACTCGCGGTCTGAGTAGAATTCTCAATCCTGTTAGTGACCAATGAACCCTATGCTCTGATCAAGCAGAAGGTCGGGATCAACTAGGATTAAGAACTGATACGACAATTTTCTGTCCTAGCTAGGCAGAATGTCCATGTATCTAGCTCAGACCCACTACGCAACTTTCTTCTGTGTTGGCCGAACCACTTGCAACCAAAAGTTTATAACTTTGTCTTTGAAAAGTATTAGGAGTATATAGCCGATAGCGACTTTGTCTTTTAGGCCTAAGAAATTGCCCAAATGGGCAACTGACAGTTAGGAATTTGGCCCCAAATTACATGCCATGTCGGCATACATTTTGTGCATATGAACGTAGAAATATGGCCTGCCTGTTAAGTTAGACATGATTAAATAGGATAATTCTGGACCGTGACCAAACTCCTTGGTAGAATTAGGCATCTTGCCTCAAACTCACACCAGTCCCTGTAATCAACCACAATACCAATCATCTTTAGCTCCTTTCTGTAACCATAGGTATCAAGCCATAATATACATCGTCGATGAAAGTCAGACCAATGTATTTCCCATTTCATGTCAAGGGTAGGTCCTAAATTACACCTTGTTCCGATATACAGAGCAGGACATAGCTCTTGCGCCTTGATGGTGAAAATAATTTTTAAGGGGGGTAGAACATTATGAGCCCAATCTAGTTAGGTCACCTATTACACCTCTTTGATCTAGGTGGCACAGCGGAAGCATGGGGGACCCTGCCCCACTTGCCCAAGATCGAAACTGTTCTCGTTGAATACGAACATTATAGAAGCCCTAGCAAGTTCTACTATGAAAATGTTTTAGGATGATCTAGTAGGATTTGATTCACCCTTTCATTGGATATAGATAATATCGCGAACTCTCTTAGACTAAGACCTAAAGGGCAACCTTAGAAATAGATAATTTGAGCCTTTCAATGATGGTCATTCCCTACGTTTCTAGAGTGATCGGACTACGGAGTTACTGAAATATACAACTGCGAAGCATTCATGGCTTGACCCAATTCTCAATCCTGGGTGACTACCAACGGACTCCCTGCTTGACCGAGTAGAAGACCAGGATCTACCAGGACTGGGAAGGGATACGATGAGTCTTCTACCCTGGTCAGGTAGATGATCGATGTATCGGGATCGAGCCCACCAAAAACGTCTCTCCGTGTTGGTCAAACATTGAAAACAACTATCTTACTCTAAATTACTGGGAATTGTCGTCAAGACTTCAAATAGGTATAGAAATAAATTGTATCAAACCATCAGGGTATGAGAAATGGATAAAGAAATAAGTTTTAAGGGGGGTAGACTAAAATGAACCAGGCTAATATACACCCTACCGGGCATAGAGACTTGAAAACAATAAGTCTTGGACAAATGAAATAATAAAATCTTTCCTTATTACCCTTAAGCAATTTCGGGGACGAAATTTTGTTTTAAGGGGGATAGATTGTAACAGCCCGGATTTTTCCCAACCTGGAATTAGACGTCCTTAGGTGATGGGTCAATCCTAACATAGGTTTAACTTCTCAAATACTCAATTAAAGCCTCAAATCCCTTTTCAAACCATTTTCTTCACAAATTCTACCCTTCACCACCTTAATCTTTCAAATTTTCAAAGTACTTTCACCCTAGACACTATCTTAAACTAGCTAAGTAGTATAACTTGGATCACTTTATACACAAACTACAAAGGACTAAGTACCACCTCAGACAGAAATCTTACAGGACTAAATCCTTTAGAAATTAGGCGAGATTTAGCTAGTGTTAAACTAGAGTGCCTGTGAAATTAGCACCAATCACTTTAAATATGATCTGTAAGACCCAAAACTTGTAGAATCATTGACGCTAGGTTACCCTAAAATCTAGGATCAATCGCATTACCCGGCTGCTCTCGGGAGCATCTTAAAACTCCGTATCAGATCTGGACCGCACGTTGGAAGTCCGATGAACACAAAGTTAAGGAATTAGGACCGCCTTGCTGGGCTTGACAACCATCTCGGAAATCAAATCCAGATAGTCTCCCAGCGGTATTCGCTTGAGCTCTGAGTGAAGAGTGTGAGAAATGTGAAATTAATTCAAAATAAAATATCTTGAATAGTAATCTGTCATGTGTTGCTTGCGGATCAGTTTTAAGCAACCAGACCGTCAGAATCAGACCAAATTACACCCTCGGATCAGGAGAAATTTCATACACATTTACATGTACTCGAAATCTTCGATCGAGATCCGCTGACCGTTGAACTGAAACTGGTCCGCCACGCGTGATATGGAATTCCGATCGAAACGAAAACTTAATAGAACGTAGATCCAGTGTTAGTGAGCTTAAGTCCCACCTTAGGCTCAAGGAGGCCCGCCAGAAGTCCTCCGTTGAGTTGAAGCTGACCCGTTTTGGTTATAACCTAAGTATACTTTGACCTGAAGTCTATTTCGGTGAGTTTTTAGACTATATAACGACCTTAAACCCTCTCTCATTGCAGCCATACGAATTTGAGAGAAACCCTAGAGAGAGAAGAGAGAAAAGAGAGAGAAAGTGTAACAACCCGTAAATTTCCATACTATGGCTCGAGTACCACCTCGACCAGAAATCATTTAGGATTAAATCCTTTAGAAATTTAACAAAGGTAACTAAGTGCAAAACTCGATTAGCCGTGAAATCCGTTGGAATCGATTTAAATATGATCTGCAAGACCCAAAACTTGCAAAATCATTGACTCTAGGTTACCTTAAAGTTTAGGATCAAACTCATTACCCGGCTACTCTCGGGAATGAATTGAAACTCCGTATTAGGTCTAGACCACACATCGGAAGTCCGATTAACACGAAGTTAAGGAACTAGGACCTCCTCGCTGGGCTTGACAACCATCTCGGAAATCAGGTCTAGATGACGTCCCACAGCCATTCGCTTGCATCCGGAGCGAGGGAGTGTGAAAACCACTGTTTTCTTTACAAAATAAATATCTTGAATAGTGATCTGACACCACTCGCTTGCGGATCAGTATTAAGCAACCAGACCATCAGAATCAGACCAAATTACACCCTCGGATTAGGAAAAATTTTAGGAACATTTACATGTACTTGGAATTTCGGATCGTGACCCACTGACCATTGAACTGAAAATGGTCCGCCACGTGTGATCTGGGAATCCGACCTAGACGAAAACGTAATTCCACGTAGATCCATGAGTTGTGAACTTAAGTCTGACGTTTGGCTCAAGGAGGGCTACCAGAAACCCTCTTTTGAGCTGGAACAACGCCGAAATGCTTATAATAGATGTACCCCTTGAATAGGAGTCTATTCCGGAGAGGTTTTAGGCTATATAAGGGCCTTAGAACAGCCCCTCTCATAGCCATACGAATTTGGAATAAAATCCTAAGGAGAGAGAGAGAAAAGGGAGAGAAAGCTTGAGATTTGTGGGAGCACCTTCCTCCTACTACTTTCGATCATCACACGGGCTGCACCGCCTCTTTCCAGACACTTTCCCGGTGATACCGACTCTGTTTTAAGGTGAGAAACCCTAACCCTAGATCTGTTTTGAGGTGTATAGGCTATAGGTTATGAAATAGCTAACCGATTTCACTCTTTAGGCTAGAAAAATCCCGAATACGGAAGCTCATCAAACCTTGCTGATCCGTTGAGATTCCAAAGAGCAAGGTGAGGACTTTAGGTGTATAGGTTACGGTTTTCAATGCTTTCAATGTCAGATAATGATAGATTCATGATCTGCATGCAATTGCACAT
Source organism: Magnolia officinalis (assembly GCA_021015155.1). Taxonomy (NCBI): domain Eukaryota; kingdom Viridiplantae; phylum Streptophyta; class Magnoliopsida; order Magnoliales; family Magnoliaceae; genus Magnolia; species Magnolia officinalis. The sequence continues at coordinate 68,078,531 of JAJHSJ010000004.1, forward strand.
GTACAAAGTGCTTTCCGTTTTCTGTTTCGATTAAAGTTGTAGAATATGAAATTTCATATACTCTAGGTATACGTAGAAATACCGTATACGTATTTTTTTTGGAAAAGTGTTTGACATGTTTATTTGAAGTATGGTTATATGATATGTGGATAAAATACTTGTTTGGCGAAAGGAATCGCCGTAATACATATTTGCTTATAAACACTACGTATGTTGAAATTGTGTATTCTAGAAGATACCGTATATGTATAAATTTTGGAAATGCAATTGTCATGATTAATTGCTGTATGATTATGATATACATGGATAAAATACTCGCTTGGCGAAAGGATAGCCCTAATACATATTTTACTAACATACGTCATGTATGTTGAAATAGTGTACTCAAAGCGTTTGTGTAAATGCTTGTGAGTGTAAATGCTTAGGTGTTAGTACCGTAGGTCGGTGCTGAGAGGGAATTCTCAACTACCATATAGACGTGTATGATTCCCTCCATGTGGTTGTTTACTTTAACCACTCACTTATGATGTATATGTATTTGTATCCCTACTTGTATAGTGTTCTATATCATGCTTTACAACATGCTTATTATCATGCTTTATAACATGCCTTATGACATGCCTACCAGTATGCTTGTATTACTTTGTTTATCATGCTTTGGTCCACATGCTATGGATGAGAATTGATTGAGTTTGGGACTATGTCTATAGTCCAGACATTCGGAACCAGACTTGAAATTGTGGCTAAGATTCATGTCGCCACAAGGGATGTGTCTGACGAACCCGAGTCGTACTTCGGTTGGCGATAGTGGTTGGCCACACGGAGTGCTTTTGCGCTTCATATCGCCCAACTTGTTATGCGCTCGAGCTAGTCAGGCTCGTCAAGTAACCCGATATGTCGAATGTGTGTTCACCATGTTTGGTCATTACTGTTTGAACCTAGGGTACCAAACTTACCAGTGGCAATCCCGTTAACCATGGTACCTCGATCCGCTAAGACTCATGAGCCGGACATGGTGGTATGGGACACCGTGGCCGAGCTGTCGGCCTATGCTGGGGCCACGTGCCTCCCCGTAGTGACTATTGAGCAACCCAAACTCGTGAGCCGAATACGGTGGTATGGAACACTGTATTCGAGCTGTCGATACTTACGGCGAGAGCCGAGTACGGTGAGACCTGTACTCGTGCTGAAGGGCGACGAGTCCTCTGTAGTATCTTCGAGTATACTCCAAGGTCAGTGATTGGCGATGAGCCCTTCACAGCAAGTAGAGTATGAGTAGAGCTGAGTACGGTGAGACCTGTATTCAAGCTGACGGCCAGCGATTGAGCTGAGTACGGTGAGACCTGTACTCGAGCTGACAGTCAGCAATTGAGCCGCATACGGTGAGATCTGTATCCATGCTGACGGGTGACGAGCCCTTTACGATGCCTTCGCGATGCCTCTCGAACCATAATATCGTATGAGATTAACTAGGATTGACGACCCTAGAATGGATCATGTTTGGGAATGATACAAGGGAGGCACCTTAGTTTCCTAATACTACTGTTTGAAATGGACTAATAATAACTCGGTAATCATGCTCATCATCGCATCGCATGTGCCTAGTAGATGTGGAGCACTGAGGGAGGTATGCATTCGCGAACGTAAGATGATGTCGCATGAGGGTGGTTTGGCAAGGGCATACATCATCATGTCATTTCATACTAGCATTTAATAAGAGTAGTTAAACTTGTTTGATTGTACTGCTTTATCATTACTGCTTGATTGAATTGATAACATGTTAACCTATGCTTTATTGTTCCACTGAGTTAGCTATTCACTCCCATATTACGGGACGGTGTTGTGTACACCAACTAGACTCTGTTACAGGTATAGACGGCGCGTCGGTTCAGGAGCCGGAGCCCGATTACGACGAGGACCAGGATGAGTTCTCATTCATGTAGTACTCTGACGGCTTTGCTTAGGCCGACTGCATCGTGGGGATTTCAGGACTCATCTTTTAGATTATATTTTGATTTTTGACTCAGAAATAGTACATGTATATGGGTACTCAGTTAGTGTTCATACTCTGATATTCATAAAAATTTTGTTTCTTTACATACCTTATATACAATTTCAGTCTTCCGCGTGCCTTTATACAATTGAACTGAAGTATGAATTACTGTTTTGGTATAATCTCACTCATGTTTATTGATCTAACTCAGACAACATTTAACCATCATTATTTATGTTGCATAAGTGAGGCGCTGGAACTCGGGAGTTGAGTTCATACTCGACCCCCGAATTTCAGGGCGTTACAGAAAGTGTGGGAGTTGTGAGAGATTCTCCCTGCCACTCTTCCCTGCCGTTCCACGAGCTCTAGCACTCCGTTCTAATCATTTTCCCGGTGATTCCAACTCCGTTTCTAGGGAAGAAACCCTAACCCTAATCTGATTTGGGGTTTGGGTGGTTGTAGGTTATGAAATAGCTAACCTATTTCGTTCTATAGGTTGCCAAACTGCCGAATACGGAAGCTTAGCAAACCTATCATCTCCGTTACGATTCTACGACAAAAGGTGCGGACTTTAGGTGTATAGGTTATGGTTTTCAACGCTTTCAATGTCAGATAATGATAGATTCATGATCTGCATGCAATTGCACATGTACAAAGTGCTGTATGTTTTTCGTTTCGATTAAAGATGAAAAATATGGAATTCTACATACTCTAGGTATTTGTAGAAAGTACCGTATACGTACAAATTTTGAAAATGTGTTTGACATGATTAATTGTTGTATGAATATATTATATGTGGATAGATTACTTGTTTGGCGAAAGGACTCGCCCTATACATGTTTTGCTTATATACACTATCTATGTTGAAATTGTGTATTCTAGAAAGTACCGTATACGTATAAATTTTGGAGATGTATTTGCCATGATTATTTGTTGTGTGAATATATTATACATGGATAAAATACTTGCTTGGCGAAAGGATAGCCCTAATACATTTTTTGCTAACATACACCATGTATGTTGTAATAGTGTATTCTAAGTGTTTGTGAAAATGACTGAATGAGTATAGAATTCTCATTCATGTTCACCATGACTAATTGTCATGGATATATGATTGTTGTATTCGCGATACCCCTTTGACGAAAGGATTTGCCCTGAATCACGCCACGGCCACTATACGCTATATATGTTGAAATGTGTAGCCCAAGTGTTTGTGAAAATGTTCAAATGAATATGGAACTTGGATTCCTACTTTCCATGACTATCCGTCGTGGGTGTACGCATGTTATGATTGGGGCAACTCCCTAGTGAAAGGATTTGGCCTAATGCCTATGTGATCAACATATGTCATGTATGTTGATGTATCTATTTTTAAAGTGTTTGTTGAAATGTTTGAATGAGTAGTAGTTAACAATTGTAATGTATAAGGGTGTTGAGATATGATTCTCAACCTCTTTTAACTATGTGTATGATTTCCTTGTGTGATTAGGAATTGAACATGTACAAACTCATGCTTGTGTTGTGCTTCCTAACATGCTCAACTGCTTTTATGATTTTATCTATGTAATGCATATGTTTAAATTCATATTTACGTTGTATGATCCGTCGTGGGTGATGGGGGAGTGGAGCAACGAATACGTGCAACAGCCCTGGTAGCCCTAAACGGATAATACCAGACTTTGATTGTATGAGTTGAATCTTGATCCATTACTGCTTTATCTATCTGCAATTGATTGTGTTTGGGGCTATGATTATAGTCCAGACAATCGGTTACAGAGTTGAATTCGTGGCTGTGATTCATTTGCCACGTGAGATGTGTTCGACGAACTCGAGTCGTACTTCGGTTGGCGATAGTGGTTGGCCACACGAAGTGCTCATGCGCTTCATATCGTTCAACTTGATGTGCGCTCGAGCTAGCCAAGCTCGTCAAGTAACCCGTCCTGTCTTATATATGTTCACCATGTTTAGACGCCTCTGCTTGAACCTAAAGTACCAAACTTACTAGTGAAATCCCTTTTAACCATGGTACCTCGATCCGCCAAGACTCATGAGCCGGGCATGGTGGTATGGGACACCTTGGTCGAGCTGTCGGCCTACGCTAGGGCCACGTGCCTCCCCGTAGTGACCAGTGAGCAACCAGACTCGTGAGCCGATTATGGTAGTATGGGACACTATATTCGTGTTGTCGTTCTACATTGATAAGGTGATGGGGGAGTGGTGCAACGAATGCGAGCAACAGCCCTGGCAGCCCTTTGTAGTGACCTTGAGCATACTTTGGAATCGCGGTGAGCCTTAGAGTTTTACAGCGGTGTATGGAGTATGAACTAGGCCAGTTTCTGTATAGTGATGATTCGTTAAAGAGGTGATGGGGGAGTGGTGTAACCTTTGTGGGTAACAGCCCTGGCAGCCTTTGCAGTGACCTAAAAAACACACCATCGTCTGAGATTAACTAGGAGTGACGACCCTAGAATGGATCATGTTTGGGAATGATACAAGGGAGGTACCTTAGTTTCCCAATCCTGCTGTTGGAAATGGACTAATAATAACTCGGTAATCATGCTCATCATGCATTGCATGTGCCTGGAAGATGTGGACCACTGAGGGATGAAAGCATGCCGCGAACGTGAGATGGTGTCGCACGAGGGAGGGTGTGGTGAGGGCATACATCATGACTGCATTCATACTTACATTAATAAGAGTAGTTAGGAGTGTTTGATTTTACTGCTTTATCGTTACTACTTGACTGAATTGATAACATGTTAACCCATGCTTTATTTTTCCACTGAGTTGATCACTCACTCCCACGTTACGGGACGGTGTTCCGAACACCCACCAGACTTTGTCTGATTGTAGATGGCGACGCTACTCCTGAGGCGGAGCCGAACTTTTGTGACGACGAGGATGCTTTCTCGTATATGTGGTTTTCGGGCGGCTTCGTGTGAGCAGTGCCTTGATCGACGGGGTTATAGGGATGTTGACTAGATGACACTACACATTTGGTATAATTTGAACTGTACTTGTAATTCATTAACCTGGTAACATTATCACACTCTGGAGACTCACCACTATTTTTATATATTTTATATACCTATCACAGTCTTCCACTTGCAAATTAACTGTCTCTGGAGTATGATATGCTGTTTTGGCTTAATCTCACTCATGTTCACTACATTAATGCAGACAACATTTAATCATCATTATCTATGTTGCATAAGTGATGTTCTAGAACTCGGGTGTTGAGTTTATGCTCGACCCTCGATTTTTCGAGATGTTACATTAGTTGATGTACATACTGAAAATCCAAGCAAGGTGTACATGTTGATCAACGTGCTTACCTCATGATTCCGTACATATGGGAGCCACTTGTTTTTTATCCAAGAGGTTCATCTGATGGACCCACTATGGATGGGAAATGCGTCTGAAATCTTCCAATTTGTTAGATCCTAACCCTTTAATTTTTGGTTTTTTTTTCCTCATTTAAAGTAGACTGTTGTCTTCTTCTTCTTCTTGTTTTTTTCCTGTTTTAAAATAAATTTTCTTTTAACTAATCAAAGGGTTGAGATCATCCAACTTTCCTATTTGAGAGATTACTGGAGTGCCCATCATCCATGGTGAGGTCCATTGGGTGAACCTTTTGATCACCAGGCAATGGGCCTCACATGTACAAAATCCCACGTGTAATCAAACTTTGCATATGAGGATCCTTTAATTCCTCAATTGCATGATTCCTGTATTAGGAAAAGTGTAACGACCCGTAAATTTCCGTACTTTGGTTCGAGTACCACCTCGACCAGAAATCAATTAGGATTAAATCCTTTAGAAATTTAACAAAGTTAACTAAGTGCAAAACTCGATTAGCCATGAAATCCGTGGGGATCGCTTTAAATACGATCTGCAAGACTCAAAACTTGCAAAATCATTGACTCTAGGTTACCCCAAAGTTTAGGATCAAACTCATTACCCGGCTACTCTCGAGAATGAAATGAAACTTCGTATTAGGTCTAGACCGCGCATCGGAAGTCCGATTAAAACGAAGTTAAGGAACTAGGACCGCCTCACTGGGCTTGACAAACATCTCGGAAATCAGGTCCAGTTGATGTCCCACGGCTATTCGCTTGAGTCCGGAGCGATGGAGTGTGAAAATCACTCTTTTCTTTACAAAATAAATATCTGGAATAGTGATCTGGCACCACTCGCTTGCGGATCAGTATTAAGCAACCAGACCGTTAGAATCAGATCAAATTACACCCTCGGATCAGGAAAAATTTTAGGAACATTTACATGTGCTTGGAATTTCAGATCGTGGCCCACTGACCGTTGAATTGAAAATGGTCTGCCACGTGTGATCTGGGAATCTAATCAAGTCGAAAATGTAATCCCACGTAGATCCATGAGTTGTGAGCTTAAGTCTGACATTTGGCTCAAAGAGGGCCGCCAGAAACCTTCTTTTGAGCAGGAACAACGTCGAAATGCTTATACTAGACGTACCCCTTGAACAGGAGTCTATTTCGGAGAGGTTTTAGGCTATATAAGGGCCTTAGAACAGCCCCTCTCACAGCCATACGAATTTGGGATAAAACCCTAGAGAGAGAGAAAAGGGAGAGGAAACTTGGGATTTGTGGGAGCACCTTCCTCCTACTGCTTTCGATCTTCACACGGGCTTCACCGCCTCTTTCCAGGCGCTTTCCCGTCGATATCCACTCCGTTTTAAGATGAGAAACCCTAACCCTAGATCTGATTTGAGGTGTATAGGCTTTAGGTTGTGAAATAACTAACTGATTCCACTCTTTAGGCTAGAAAACTCCCGAATACGGAAGCTCACCAAACCTTGCTGATCCGTTGAGATTCCAAGGAGCAAGGTGAGGACTTTAGGTGTATAGGTTACGTTTTTTAACGCTTTCAATGTCAGATAATGATAGATTCATGATCTGTATGCAAATGCACATGTACAAAGTGCTTTCCGTTTTCTGTTTCGATTAAAGTTGTAGAATATGGAAATTCACATACTCTAGCTATACGTAGAAATACCGTATATGTATTTTTTTTAGAAAAGTGATTGACATGTTTATTTGATGTATGGTTATATGATATATGGATAAAATACTTGTTTGGCGAAAGGAATCGCCATAATACATGTTCGCTTGTAAATACTATGTATGTTGAAATTGTGTATTCTAGAAATACCATATATGTGTAAATTTTGGAAATGCAATTGTCATGATTATTTGCTGTATGATTACGATATACACAGATAAAATGCTAGCTTGGCGAAAGAATAGTCCTAATGTATGTTTTACTAACATACGTCATGTATGTTGAAATAGTGTACTCCAAGTGTTTGTGTAAATGCTTGTGAGAGTAAATGCTTGGATGTTAGCACCGTAGGTCGGTGCTGAGATGGAATTCTCGACTACCTTAGAGACATGTAGGATTCCCTCCATGTGGTTGTTTACTTCAACCACTCACATATGATGTATATATGTTTGTATCCCTATCTGTATAGTGCTCTATTACATGCTTTACAACATGCTTTATATCATGCTTTGTAACATGCTTTATGACATGCCTCTTAGCATGTTTGTATTATTTTGTTTATCATGCTTAACTCCACATGTTATTGATGAGAATTGTTTGAGTTTGGGACTATGTCTATAGTCCAAACATTCGGTACAAGACTTGAGATTTGTGGCTGAGATTCATGTCGCCACAAGGGATGTGTCTGACGAACCCGAGTCGTACTTCGGTTGGCGATAGTGGTTGGCCACACGGAGTGCTTTTGCGCTTCATATCGCTCAACTTGTTGTGCGCTCGAGCTAGTCAGGCTCGTCAAGTAACTCGATATGTCGAATATGTGTTCACCATGTTTGGTCATTACTGTTTGAACCTAGGGTACCAAACTTACCAGTGGCAATCCCGTTAACCATGGTACCTCGATCCGCTAAGACTCATGAGCCGGACATGGTGGTATGGGACACCGTGGCCGAGCTGTCAGCCTATGCTGGGGCCAAGTGCCTCCCCGTAGTGACCATTGAGCAACCCAAACTCGTGAGCCGAATACGGTGGTATGGGACACTGTATTCGAGCTGTCGATACTTACGGCGAGAGCCGAGTACGGTGAGACCTGTACTCGTGTTGACGGGCGACGAGTCCTCTGTAGTATCTTCGAGTATACTCCAAGGTCTGTGATTGGCGACGAGTCTTTCACAGCAACTAGAGTATGAGTTGAGCCGAGTACGGTGAGACCTGTATTCGAGCTGATGGCTAGTGATTGATCTGAGTGCGGTGAGACCTGTACTCGAGCTGACGGTCAACAATTGAGCTGCATACGGTGAGATCTGTATCCGTGCTGATAGGTGACGAGCCCTTTGTGATGCCTTCGCTATGCCTCTCAAACCATAGTATCGTACCTTAGTTTCCTAATACTGCTGTTTGAAACGGACTAATAATAACTCGGTAATCATGCTCATCATTGCACCGCATGTGCTTAGTAGATGTGGAGCACCGATGGAGTTATGCATTCGCGAACGTAAGATGATGTCGCATGAGGGTGGTTTGGCAAGGGCATAAGTCATCATGACATTTCATACTTGCATTTAATAAGAGTAGTTAAACTTGTTTGATTGTACCGCTTTATCATTGCTGCTTGATTGATTTGATAACATGTTAACCTATGCTTTATTGTTCCACTGAGTTAGCTACTCACTCCCACGTTACGGGACGGTGTTTGCAACACCAACCAGACTCTATCACAGGTATAGACGGTGCGTCGGTTCAGGAGCCGGAGCCCGATTTCGACGAGGACCAGGATGAGTTCTCATTTATGCAGTACTCTGACGGCTTTGCTTAGGCCGACTGCATCGCGGGGATTCCAGGACTCATCTTTTAGATTTTATTTTGATTTTTGATTCAGGAACTGTACATGTATATGGGTACTCAGTTAGTGTTCATACTCAGGTGTTCATGAAAATTTTGTTTCTTTACATACCTTATATATACAATTTCAGTCTTCCACTTGCCTGTGAACATTTGAACTGGAGTATGAGTTACTGTTTTGGTATAATCTCACTCAAGTTTATTGCTCTAACTCAGACAACATTTAAACATCATTATGTATGTTGCATAAGTGATGCGTTGGAACTCGGGAGTTGAGTTCACACTCGACCCCCGAATTTCAGGGTGTTACAAAAAGATAACATCTACCCATAAGCAGCAGCCACCAAATAGATTATCTGTCTTTCACAAAACAGACTCCGTACGATATATATTATAGTATATATAATATATTATAGATTTAGATATAAGGTATATTGTCAATACACACACACACACAAACATAAAAGAAATGTTGCTAGGAAAGATCAGACAAGAACCTGTCACTCTAATCAGAGAGCACATACAACTCTTTTCAATGCATCAGATGCCTTCAGTAGATCAGATTCCGAATGGGCAGTAGAAAAAACATGCAGATGCCTGCAAACCAACAACCATCAGCATGAGGATCACACTAAAGTAATCTACCATTCTCTCTACTGTCAGTAATATCATCGAGCACCTTTAGATCATTCTTGAAGGAACTGGTTGATGAGTGGCACAAAAGATAGCAAAGGAATGAACACTGGCAGAATGCAGTTTTTTCATGTGAGCCAGAATGCAGTTCTTTCAATGTGAAGTGTCAGACCATCGACAATCAGAACTCCACATTTCGGCTTCCCATGCATTCTAATTTGAAGTAAAAGGATGCAGGGGAAGTAACCAGAAAGATCCACATACACAAATCTGAAAGGAAAAAAAAGCTCATATTCGAAGCTTACTAAGTTCTGAAATCGCTGCCGAGATGTCTTCTAGAGTGAGAGAGAAAAGGGGCGTGGGAGATCGAGATCGAGATCGAGAGACAGAGAGATAGAGAGAGACAAGGGGCGCGGGAGATTGAGAGAGATAGAGAAAAGGGAGGCGTGAGATTGAGATTGAGAGAGATAGAGAAGAGGGGCGCAGGAGATTGAGAGAGAGAGAGAGAGAGAGAGAGAGAGAGAGAGAGAGAAGGGAGGCGTGAGATTGAGATTGAGAGAGATAGAGAAGAGGTGCGCGGGAGATTGAGAGAGAGAGGGGAGAGAAGGGAATAGGGGTGAGTGAAAGGAAGGAAATGAATTTTGTCATTGGGGGGAAAAGACAAAAGCAGCGCGTGTGATTTTCCACATTTTTAATTGCTACGGTCTTACTACGGTTTTTAACCGTAGCTAAAATCTAAAATAACCGTAACAATTGAACAATCCGTAACGGGCCCTCCACAGCTCACACTTGACGGGATCTGGACGGATGGCCTTGTCAAGGGCTTTGTGGGGTCCATATTGATGTAATCGATATATCCACTCTATCCATTAATTTTGTAATATTTTTTTATAGGAAATAAACCCAAAATCTAGGCAAATCGAAGGTCTAATTGAACCACACCATCAATCAATGGATTAATCTCCACTCTTTCCTACCGTGTGGTCCACTTGAGCTTTTGATCTACTTCATTTTTTGGGTTCACGCCTAAAATATTCTTAAAAAATTGATAGACGTATTAGATGGAGTACACACATTTTAATGGACCTCGTAGAGTCCCTTATGATGTATCCAAGTTTGTACGAATGTTTGGTGGTGATATCTTTTTGCTACGGTTTATACAGTTTTAACTACGATTTTAAGCCGTAGCAAATGAGCTACAGTTTATAGCCGTGGACAAAAACCAAAATAGTCCATGGCCTTTGGTCATTTTTTTGGTAGTGTACGCTAGATTTCGATCCTGGGATCCTACAAGGAGGATTTTTCAAAGTACATTTATTCGTAATAAGCATAATCACAAGTTTACCCAAATCACAAAGGCAACATCATCATTACATATCCACTAATATAAACATTTGAATACAATGCTGAAAGGGAAATACATATGTCAAAATCAAAGCTCCAGAAGTAAGCTACTTGCCACAAGCTCCATGCTGCTGCAACCTAACATCACCTGCACGCATATATCGTGCATAAGCTTATAGAAAGTTTAGATGTTGGTGTAAGTGTGTAAGCAGTATATGCATGCTCAAAATGTAATATCAGAATAAACAGAAATAATGGTAAGTCCACGAACCCTACAATATCAGAGTAAGCATAAGTACTGACAAGTCCTATAGAAATATCATCAACCTAATCCAGGATATGCGATGAAAGGACATAACAAGCCAATGTCATATACTGAGAAAGTAATGTATGTCAGTTATGCAATGCGGAGACATAATGAGTCAAATATCAGATACCAATGATAAAATACTGTAAGACCCGTATCCTAGTTCGTACTGTTCCGAAGGCTTCCGCGATCCTTCCGGTCGAATTTCGGTAATCCTTGACCTAAAGCCAACGTTGCGCACGATCCTAAGATGAGACCTGCATGCCAGAGTCGGCTCGACCCGAAACATGTACCTTGGCGACCGCGCCGTCGCCGCGGTTCCAACAGCGCGACTCGCGCACCGACCCGATACCCAGGCTAGAAAATGTCGCCCTGCGTTCGATTCAAAGAAAACGTCGCGCGTTGCGGACTTCAAAAGAATCTCTACGACATGTCAAATCAATCAAATCAATCAAATCAATCACTTTATGTCAAGTACAAAACAACCCATGCTTTCTTTCTCCACAAGTCAAGCAACATCACAAGTCAACTCTTTCTCACCCTCTCTCTTACACATGTCATGTACACTTCACATCCATCACCCATCACTTCTCTCAACCATCACACCACTCTCTTTCTCAAATTCAAGAAAATCCCAAGCAACCAACAAACTTCACAAGTCCATAATTTTTCCAAGGAGAGAAAATGAGAAAGTGAGTTGTGTGGCCCACTTTCCATCCCAAAATCTTCCATCCTAGCCCTTGAATCTTTATCTCCCACCATCAAAGTGAAGCACAAGGAGGTCGCCTTTCCAACGGACTAAGAAGATCAGACAGTGGGTGCTCCTATAGGCTAGTTTTTCATATTTTTATGATGGGCCAAGTGAGGCCTACCGATCAATGGTGTGGATCTCACTTTTGACCCTAAGATGTGGCCGATGGCCCACCTTGATTATCAATATCATTCCATGATGGGGCCATTCTCCATGGACCCCATCATGATGTTTACTTTCCTAGCTTGAATATGGGTCATCGTGACCGTCTATTTTTGTGGAGAAGAAATCTCCACCGTTGGATTTTGATTTAATGGGCCCATGTGTAATGGGACCCACTTAATGTATGTTTAGTTGCAAGGGAGGGCCCATAGTGTCGGGGTCTCTCCATCACGCGTGTCCCACTCTCTATCTCTCTCCCTCTCCCTTTTTCCTTTGTGTATGATGGTTTGTGGCCCACTTGATGCATGACTTTATCCATGCCACCCATTGATGTGGACCCCACCATGAGGTTGGTATTGTATCTAAGCCATTTATGTGTGGGGCTCACTTTGAATGTGTACCCACACCACCCATCATGTGTGGCCCACATAAGCATGGCCCACCTCAGTATACATGCAACGTCAAGCCGTCCACCGTCCAGGGACGCTGGACGTCAAAAATGAAACACAAATATTAGCTTGCTTTGAACTTTTGGAGTGGGACGCTCATGTAGGCCCCACCTTGATGAATAAATTCAATCGGTGCCGTCCATTTCATTCTCCATATCAATTTAGGCGTTGAGCCAAAAAATGAGGTCCATCCGATCATCAGGCGGGCCATACCACAGGAAATTGCGTTTCATGCCATTTAAGGCTATTAAGACCCACCTCTCTGTTTCTACACACCCAACATAATGTATATTAGGCTAATTTTGTGCATTTCGAGCCATAGAATCAACTGGACGGAGTGGATTCTCCGGTAGCAGGCCCCACATATTAGTTTTCCCTAAAAAACAAAAAAAAAAAGAGAGAGAAGGAAGAAAGGAAGCAGCGTCTGCTGCTGTGTCAGGTTGCGGCAGGCGCTGCATGCGCACCTGCGCCAGCGGCGGGCGGACAGGCAGCACCCACGGTTCTTTCCGTGGGCCCCACCATGATGTATATTTTGTATCCACACCGTCCACGAGGTGGACCACCCCCTGAGGTGGGTCCCCTCCAAATTTCAAGACCATCCAGATCTCAGGTGGCCCACACCATAAGAAACAGCGATGATTGAACTCTACCATTGAAATTTTTTTGGGCCCACGAAAGTTTTTGAATCAATCTGATATTTGTTTTTCCTATTCATCCCGGCCTCTGTGACCTTATTAACGGGTTGGATGGATTGGATGGCATATATGCAACATGGTGGGCCCCACCTGGAGCCCACAGTGATGTATGTTTTTAAAACCCACCGTCCAGGCAGACAGTGGGAGCCCACTGTGATATATTGTGGGGGTGTGTGTGTGGGGGTGCATGCGTGTGTGTGCGTGCACGTGCGTGTGTGAGTGTGCATGTGTGTGTGAGTGTGCACATGTGTGTGAGCGTGTGTGTGAGAGTGTATGTGTATATATGTGTGTATATATATATAATATTATATTATTAATATTGTATATATATATATATATTATATATTGTATTATATATATATGGTGGACCCCACCTTGGTTTATATAAGGCCCAAGTGTTTTAGGCCCACCTGGGAATAGTTGAGGCCCATAATAAACAACCCATTTGATGTATCTAGGGCCCATGTTCTGAGGCCCATCTTGAAGTAATTATGGCCCGTTGTCGAGGCCCACTTTGATATATATGAGGTCCATGTGACTAGGCCTAATTGGATGTATTTGTGGCCATTGTTGAGGCCCACCTTGGTATATACATAAGGCCCATGCGATTCGGCCCATTTGAGGTATTTAAAGGCCCATGGGTTATGGCCCATTACAATGTACATAAGGCCCACTAATGCGGCCCACTTGATTTATATAAGGCCCATATGAGACGGCCCATTTGATGTATCTAAGGACTATGGATCGAGGCCTAATGAGATGTATATTGGTCCATTGCAATGTGTGATTCCCTATGGTTTGTGTAATGGTACTTTATGGCGGGCTATGCCTTGGGAACAATGTTGGTTTGACGTCCACATTGTAGGTGACGACGGTTAAATGTCCGCATTGTCACTCTTCCTAAGGCCCACTGATAGGCCCATACTTGTACTCTGTAGTCCATTTGGGCCCATCTTCACTTTGATCAACGCCCATTGTCATACCATAAGCATAGTGCTGCCCCATGATTCATGATCATACGCATCATATGCATGCTTGAGATGAGTGGTGACTGATCATAGCATATGCCTTCGGGTAGACTGTTACGGGCTCCCTAATAGGCGGAGTTACCCTACATGAGCTCATACTTCACGCAAGATGATTACATGACTGGTAGTGTGATACATGCACTTACATTTGTATGATTGTGATATGCCCTAGTGACATCAGGGCCATAGCTTCCACAGACACATCGTGGGTGGCTGGATTGGATACCGAAAATGTTTGGTTCTAGCATACGGGCACCATAGATGTCCCTGGGTGAAAATCCCTAAACCCGATGGTACCAGAGGATGACTCTAATGTCGAGACCGAGTGGATGTACGAGCGTATGAGGGCCGAACACCAGGAGGCCGCGTCTCCCACTGTGTCGTGGTCGGTTGGAAAAGGGGGGTGACCTTACCCGCCTGAGTGAGGGGGCAATTTCTAGGTTGAGTTTGACCAGCTTGAGGAATCAGTCCGCTATCGACGAGCCGGGCCCGATATTGGCAGGCGGATAGTGAGGTCTCTTCCACTCTCCCAATTGTGCGTTCGGATAGGGGCGGCAAGCTGGCTTGAGTGTACTAGACCCCGGTGATTGTCCAGACTAAGAACCATACTGATTGATGCTCTAGTGAGGAGCTGTATTGACATGAGGATTAGCATGCTTGAGCTGCATTATGCATCGCATGGTCTTGGTATGGCCGATTGTATTCATATCTTGTACTATATAGCCTTGGTATGGCTGGTTGCATTTACGTACTCACCAGCACTATTCCGCATTACTCTGACCTTGCATTCTAAGCACGTTCATATTGCGCACACACTTACACCACCCTCTAAGCTTTCTATAAGCTTATTCACGATTGATGCGTGCAGGTGACGCTAGGACGCAGCTATAGTCTCGTCGCAGTTGGAGCGTGCAGCCGAGCCTTTGGAGTTTCTATCATTTTCAGTATCTTGTATTTCCTTTTATACACCTTGTACTCAAAGTTTTTTATCATAGTGGATTTTGTGATGGTGTTCTTGTGGTTATTGTTCGTGGGTTATGCTTGTAGTTATGCTCATTACGAATCAAATTGATTATTAGAAATCCTCCTTATAGCATCCCAGGATCGGAACCTGGCGTATGGGCGCTGGGAGCCGAGAATGGGGTTCTACGGAGGCTGTTGGCACCGGATTCGGCGATCGAGAATTTTGTGAGACTGGTCTCCGAGTTCGGGGCGTGACAAATACTATATGCAATTCTGAAGAACTACAATTACCATCAGCCTCAGCTAGGTCATATGAATGTAGAAACATAGCAACCCAAAACTGCTATAGTCTGAGGATGTAAGGCAATATGTAATATGTGGTGCGAATGAAATGACCAAGCTGCAGTGTGAAGTCGGGATGATGGTAAGTAGTGTTGCAGGCTATGGGGCCTATCACAAAGGACTTTTATCCAAAACAGTCCCATACCTAAATTTGGATAGATAGACTCAATGTGGTAAACTCCTGATCTCAGGTTAGTCGCGCGCCCTAACCGAAATCCTGGCCATTGCGAAGGTACTGAAATAGCGGTGAAGACCGCTTGAGTTGAAGTCGGAATATGTCAATATGTCCTAGAGGGGGGTGAATAGGACTTTTTAAAGATTTATGAGTTATATTACAATTCTTATCACTCTAATCCTATCATGTATGCAAATTAGGATTACTCAAAATTAACTCTACTGGCTTCCAAGCCAGGTAGAGGATCCAATCACAAACTAATTAAGATATAGCAATATGCAACTGAGTCTATGTTGAATGTAACTGTGTATGTGTATGAGATGTGATCAGATATATGAATATGAATGCATTGACATGAATCACACATAGAAAAGCAATCACAAACACAGTCATTTTATAGTGGTTCGACGATAAGTCTACTCCACTCCCGGTTGTCGCACTCAACCCTTGAGTGTACCAGATTTCACTAAGGAGGTTTCCCAGGGTTCACCTCTAACTTAAGGTTTTAAAGCAGGTTCACCTTCAACCTTTACAGAGGTTTAATGCGGTTCACCTAAAATCCAGAGTTTTACTGGTTCACTCCTAACCAGATGTTTATGCTATTCATAGAGCAAGGGTCCACACAATGCACCCGGATTTTAGACCACACAGGTTAAGGATCTACACAAGGACCTAACAGTTTATGCCCTACACAAGAGCAAGGGTCCACACTATAAACCCATTGCGTACACTCCCGCCGGAGGCCTCCTTGAGGACTTCAAAGGGTGAGAACCACTTAGGACCAAGACCTAGAAAGGAATGATCACAAGTGTCCTCTGGACTTTAGATACTTACACATAAGTTGATGAGTGCCGTTAAGCACAACACCAAAGATCTCCTCCTCCTTGTTGACGAAGAGTCTTCAGTTCCCTTGATCTGCAACGCAAGATGATATACCGATGCTCGGCTTTGGGTTGGGTCAAGGGTGAGATGGAATCCTACTCTCTAAAGATTTTCTTATAAGGAAAATAGAGTAGTTCCTCTCTTATGCATTCAAGGCATCCCAGCTTAATGATTTGCCATTAAGGTGGTAGCTGAAGGATCCTTGAATGCGGAAGTTCATTCCCCAATCCACTCTATTTAATATCAATGGTAAGGGTGGATTAGAGGATGAACTCCCTAGAGAGAAAGGCTTTAGGTATAAGATGTAAGTTGAAACACACAAAAGCTCTCTCTATTCTCTCTTACAGCAATAAAGAACAAGTCCTCTATATATAGGCAAGAAGTTCCAATGGATATAAAATGGTCATATTTATGACAGAGTTCGATATCATCGAGTAGGTTCGATATCATCGAGCGTATACTCTGGATAGCATCGTTGGTCTGCTCGATGACTCGGACTCGATGTCATATGCTTTTGAAACTCCTTACCAATAGGTCGATGAATCGAACCAGTTGTCGATGTCATCGAATTTTGAACTCCGATTCCATCGATGAATGGATCGATCCCTCGACAGATGCAAAAATGAGAGAGACTTGACTTTGAAAATATTTCAGATTTACATGAATGATCGGCGAAACCATCGAGGTCATTGGAATTTGAATGTCAATGATATCGAGATCAGAGTCGAGGCATCGATAATTCCAGCTGATTTAACTTTAAACTTGCTAGACGGATTATGGCTTCGTTCGATGCAATAGATCTGATGTCGATATCATCGATATTTGAATATTAATTAAATCGAAGGGCCCCCGATCATAGTTAAAAACAACCTGAAATAACTGCTGTAAGAAATGCGCGCCCACTGTCGATATCATCGATGGACCTCCGATCTTATCGATGTTTGAATTCAGATCATATCGGACGGTCATCGATATATCGAAGCATTTTGAGATTTTCATTAAAAAACAGGGGCATCCAGATATATTGTGCAGTTGTTGGACATATTTAGTGCTTTTATCGATGATATCGATAGGTTTATCGATAGATTAATAAATCCGTCCAGATGAATATTTAGTTGCTTGACATTTTGGTCCTCTTATTGATAATATCATTAAGGTATCGAGGACATCGACAGTACAGGTCGATCATATCAAGGGTGCTTGGATAAAATCGACAAGGCGAGAAAAACTTAGAGATTTTTCTATTTTTGAAAAAGTTTTCTCACCACAAAAGCCCTAAGATGTATTTCTTGTTTTAAGGGTTTTAATCACCTGGGGTTTTGGGACATGGGTTGTGAGGGTATGATTTACCTGTTGTGAGCTTTCACACGTCCAGTTGAGGCAGACGCTTGAAATAAACTCTTGTAGCCAGTCTGACTCACCATTCACGTAACTTGACAAACCAGGGCACTAGCAGGTGCACTTTTAATCTCCCCCTTTGTCAATTACGTGACAAAATACCCAAAACACCCTAGAACACTTCTAGACACACCCTAAATTGTGTGTACATATTTTTACACAATTTTATAATGTTTTTACCCATGTACACATTCTAGAAGTATTCTCTCCCCCTTACTTCAAAACTCCCCCTTTCTTGTAGTTGCTCCCCCTAACACCTGCATTAACATTGATAGATACACAATTTTTCGCTTGGGGTGTTTTGAATTGTTCTCCCCCTTTTTGTCAGTCATTGGAAAAGGTATAGCAAGTGATATTGATTGAAGAATGAATGGCATGGGAGAACCAACAGGTGGAGATGTATAAAGATGAAATCATTTGGAAACAAACGTCATTTTTAGAAGTCATGAATGCATCTAGGATAAGATAGAGCAGTTGTAAAGCAGTTAAAATATTGTAACATCCCAAATTTTTGCCAACCTGGGATTAGACGTCCTTAGGCGATGGGTCGATCCTAACACCTTATTAACTTGTCAGAACTGAATCCCACAGTCCAAAATCGCTCCTTAACCCATTTCCTTCACAAATCCCACCCTTCACCACCTTGTTTTTTAAAATTTTCTAAGTGCTTTCACATTAGACACTACCTTAAAGTTTAGATGATGAAGAACAATACTTAAACTAAACATTGCTACAAAGGTCTAAGTACCACCTCAGACCGAAATCACTCAGGACTAAATCCTTTAGAAATTAGGCGAGAATTAGCTAGTGTGAAATTATAGTACCTGTGAAATTAGCACAAATCACTTTAAATACGATCTGCAAGACCCAAAACTTGTAGAATCATTGACGCTAGGTTACCCTAGAATCTAGGATCAATCTCATTACCCGGCTGCTCTCGGGAGCATCTCGAAACTCCGTATCGGATCTGGACCGCACGTCGGAAGTCCGATTAACACGAAGTTAAGGACCTAGGACCGCCTCGCTGGGCTTGACAACCATCTCGAAAATCAAATCCAGATAGTGTCTCATCGCTATTCGCTTGAGCTCGGAGTGAAGAGTATGAGAAATATGAAATTAATTCAAAATAAAATATCTTGAATAGTAATCTGGCACGTATTGCTTGCGGATCAATTTTAAGCAACCAGACCGTCAGAATCAGACCAAATTACACCCTCGAATCAGGAGAAATTTCATACACATTTACATGTACTCGGAATCTCCGATCGAGATCCACTGACCGTTGAACTGAAACTGGTCTGCCATGCGTGATCTGAGAACCCTACTGGAACGAAAACTTAATAGAACCTAGATCCATTGTCGGTGAGCTTAAGTCCAACCTTTGGCTCATGGAAGCCCGCCAGAAGTCCTCCATTGAGCTGAAACTGACCCATTTTGGTTATAACCTAAGTATACTTTGACCTGGAGTCTGTTTCGGTGAGTTTTTAGGCTATATAAGGACCTTAAACCCTTTCTCATTGCAGCCATACGAATGTGAGAGAAAAACTAGAGAGAGAAGAGAGAAAAGAGAGAGAAAGTGTGAGAGCAGTGGGAGAACCTCCCTGCCACTCTCCCCTGCCGCTTTACGAGCTACACCGCTCCGTTCTAATCGCTTTCCCGGTGATTCCAGCTCCGTTTCTAGGTAAGAAACCCTAACCCTAATCTGATTTGGGGCTTGGGTGGTTGTAGGTTATGAAATAGCTAACCTATTTCGTTCTATAGGTTGCCAAACTGCCGAATACGGAAGCTTAGCAAACCTATCGACTTCGTTACGATTCTACGACAAAAGGTGCGGACTTTAGGTGTATAGGTTACAGTTTTCAACGCTTTCAATGTCAGATAATGATAGATTCATGATCTGCATGTAATTACACATGTACAAAGTGCTTTCTGTTTCCTGTTTCGATTAAAGATGTAGAATACGAAATTTTACATACTCTAGGTATACGTAGAAATACCGTATACGTACAAATTTTGGAAATGTGTTTGCCATGTTTATTTGTTGTATGAATATATGGTATATAGATAAAATACTTGTTTGGCGAAAGGAATCGCTATAATACATGTTTGCTTATATACACTATGTATGTTGAAATTGTGTATTCTAGAAAATACCGTATACGTATAAATTTTGGAGATGTATTTGTCATGATTATTTGTTGTATGAATATATTATACATGGATAAAATACTCGCTTGGCTAAAAGATAGCCCCAATACATGTTTTGCTAACATACACCATGTATGTTGTAATAGTGTATTCTAAGTGTTTGTGAAAATGACTGAATGAGTATAGAATTCTCATTTGTGCTCGCCATGACTAATTGTCATGGATTCATGATTGTTGTATTGGCGATACCCCTTTTGACGAAAGGATTTGCCCTAAATCATGCCACGGCCAATACACACTATATATGTTAAAATGTGTGGCCCAAGTGTTTGTAGAAATGACTGAATGAATATGGAACTTGGATTCCTGCTTGCCATGACCATTCATCGTGGGTGTATGCGTGTTATGATTGGGGTAACTCCCTAGTGAAAGGATTTGGCCTAATGTTTATGTGATCAACATATGTCATGTATGTTGATGTATGTCTTTTAAAGTGTTTGTTGGAATGTCTGAATGAGTGGTAGTTAGCAAATTGTAATGTATAAGGGTGTTGAGATATGATTCTCAACTTCTCTTAACTATGTGTATGTTTTCCTTGGATAGTTGTGTGATTAGGAATTGAATATGTACAAACTCCTGCTTGTGTTGCGCTTCATAACATGCTCAACTGCTTTTATGATTTTATCTATGTAATGCATATGTTAAATTCATGTTTACGTTGTATGATCCGTCATGGGTGATGGGGGAGTGGAGCAACGAATGCGTGCAACATCCCTGGCAGCCCTAAACGAATAATATCAGACTTTGATTGTATGATTTGAACCTTGATCCATTAATGCTTTACTATTTGAAATTGATTGTGTTTGGGGCTATGACTATAGTCCAGACAATCGGTACCAGAATTCGTGGCTGTGATTTATTTGCCATGTGTGATGTGTTCGACGAACTCGAGTAGTACTTCGGTTGGCGATAGTGGTTGGCCACGCGAAGTGCTTATGCACTTCATGTCGTTCAACTTGCTATACGCTCGAGCTAGCCGAGCTCGTCAGGCAACCCGATCTGTCTTCTGTATGTTCACCTTGTTTGGACGTTACTGCTTGAACCTAGGATACCAAACTTACCAGTGGAATCCCTTTTAACCATGGTACCTCGGTCCGCTAAGACTCATGAGTCGGGCATGGTGGTATAGGACACCGTGGTCGAGCTGTCGGCCTGCGCTGGGGCCACGTGCCTCCCCGTAGTGACCAGTGAGCAACCAGACTCGTGAGCCGATTATGGTGGTATGGGACACTATATTCGTGTTGTCGGCCTACATTGATAAGGTGATGGGGGAGCGGTGCAACCTTTGCGCGTAACAGCCCTGGCAGCCCTTTGTAGTGACCTCGAGCATACTCTGAAATCGCAGTGAGCCTTAGGGTTTGCCGCGGTATATAGAGTATGAACTAGGCCTGTTTCTGTATTGTGATGAATCGTTTAAGAGGTGATGGGGGAGTGGTGTAACCTTTGTGCGTAACAGCCCTGACAGCCTTTGCAGTGACCTAGAAAACACACAGTCGTCTGATTTAACTAGGACTGACAACCCTAGAATGGATCATGTTTGGGAATGATACAAGGGAGGTACCTTAGTTTCCCAATCTTGCTGTTTGAAATGGACTAATTAAAAACTCGGTAATCATGCTCATCATGCATTGCATGTGCCTGGAAGATGTGGAGCACTGAGGGATGAAAGCATGTAGCGAACGTGAGATGGTGTCACACGAGGTAGGGTGTGGTGAGGGCATCCATCATACCCGCATCCATACTTGCATTAATAAGAGTAATTAGGAGTGTTTGATTTTACTACTTTATCATTACTGCTTGACTGTATTGATAACATGTTAACCTATGCTTTATTGTTCCACCGAGTTAGCTACTAACTCCCATGTTACGGGATGGTGTTTCGAACACCCACCAGACATTGTCTGATTTCAGATGGCGACGCTACTTCTGAGGCGGAGCCAGACCTCTGCAATGACTACGATGCATGCTTGTATTGGTTGTCTTCTGACGGCTTCCAATGAGCCGTGTCCTGATCGGCGGGGCTTTCTGGGATATTGACTAGAGGACCTTATACATTTGGTATATTTTAGGATTGTACTTGTAATTATTTAACCTGGTAATGTTATCACACTCTGGAGACTCATCTTAGTTTATATATTTTATCTATCTATCACAGTCTTCCACTTGCAAATTTAATTGTTTCTGTAGTATGATATGCTGTTTGGCTTAATCTCACCCATGTTCACTACTCTAATACAGTCAACATTTAATCATCATTATCTATGTTGCATAAGTGATGTTCTGGAAACTCAAAAGTTGAGTTACTACTCGACCCTCGATTTTTCGGGATGTTACAAATATTCATTAAAGGCATCTCATGCATTCCAAATCAAAGACTTGATAAACCAGGGGGAACGAAAAAAATATGGCATTAATGATAAGAATTCTATTCAGTCATACCTAAGATAAGACCAAAATATCCACACATACTGCCACAGACAACAGTAATCAACCAGTCAAAAAAAAAAAAAACGTTCAGTTCAAAAAAATTATATTGCCACACCCAGTAGTTACCAAAACACATATCTGGCCCATATATGGCACAAAAGAAATGGAACTTGCACAGTCAGCTCCTATCGTCTTCGAGACTCACCATATGTGAGCAAGTCCACCATTTGCTGATTCGTTTGCTGGAGAGCATCAACTTTCTCTTCGATCACGGTGAGACGTCTCTCACAGTTGTGAAGTTGCTCCTCCATACTTGCCATACCATTCAGTAGGTGGCGCTCGAGGTGATGGGTTTGACGATTTGTTATAGACTCTGGACTAGGCAATGACGTTTGATTGGATCCCCATGGATATGACGGAGGAGCATATGGAGCAACTGACTATAAGGGAGCACTGTTCCCAGGAGGAACTGAAGGAAGATAGAGCTGTTGTGCCACCTGAGCTGCGTCACTGTCAAACCACTTCTCTGGATAGATTCTATTAGATGAGGCAGGTATATCAACATGATGAGCTAATATACAAATGAGTGCAGGAAATGTTAGTGCATCCTGATAGTTTCCTTGAAGGATCCAAATTAGCTATTTAAGAAGAAGTTTTGGAAGGCACACCTGAATTTCCTGATATACATCATGCAGCACATTCAGCACAAAAGGAGATAGATGATTACCATTTACATCACAAGGATAGACATTGGACACAAAAATTGTAACACCCTGAAATTCGGGGGTCGAGAATGAACTCAACACCCGAGTTCCAGCGCATCACTTATGCAACATACACAATGCCGGTTAAATGTTGTCTGAGTTAGCGCAATAAACATGAATGAGATTAAACCAAAACAGTAATTCATACTCCAGTTCAATTGCATTTAAAAAAAAAACAGCGGAAGACTGAAATTTTATATTCAAGTATGTAAAGTAACAAAATTTTCTGAACTCCAGAGTATGAGTACTAGCTGAGCACCAATATACATGTAATGTTTGTAAATCAAAAATCCAAAATACATCCTCAAAAGAGGCCCCGAGAATCCCGCGATGCAGCCGGCCTAGGCGTAGCCGTCAGAATACTGCATGAAAGAGAACTCCTCCTGGTCCTCATCAACGTCGGGCTCTGGCTCCTGAACCAAGGCGCCCTCTAACCCTGCAACAGAGTCTGGTTGGTGTGTACAACACCGTCCCGTAACGTGGGAGTGAGTAGCTAACTCAGTGGAACAATAATGCATAAGTTAATATGTTATCAAATCAACCAAGCAGTAATGATAAAGCAGTACAAATCAAGCATTTCTAACTACTCTTGTTAAATGCAAAAATGATATGACATGATGCTGTATGCCCTTGCCAAACCACCCTCAAGCGACATCATCTTACGTTCGCGAATGCTTAACTCCCTCAGTGCGCCACATCTACAAAGCACATGCGGTGCGATGATGCTCGTGATTGCCAAGTTATTATTAGTCCATTTCAATCAGCAGTATTGGGAAACTAAGGTACCTCCCTTGTATCATTCTCAACATGATCCATTCTAGGGTCGTCAATCCTAGTTATTCTCATACGATGTTATGGTTTGAGAAGCTTAGTGATGGCATCGCAAAGGGTTCGTCACCCGTTAGCGCGGATACAGATCTCACCGTATGCGGCTCAATTGCTGGCCGTCAGCTCGAGTACAGGTCTCACCATACTCGGCTCAATCACTAGCCGTCAGCTCAAGTACAGGTCTCACCATACTCGGCTCAACTCACACTCTAGTTGCTGTGAAAGGCTCGTGGCCAATCACAGATACTTAGAGTACACTCGATGATACCACGGAGGACTCGTCGCCCGTCAGCACGACCACAGATCTCACCGTACTCGGCTCTCGCCGAAGTATCGACAGCTCGAATACAGTGTCCCATACCACCGTATTCGGCTCACGAGATAGTTGCGCAATGGTCACTACGGGGAGGCACATGGCCCCAGCATAGGCCGACAGCTCGACCACGGTGTCCCATACCACCATGCCCTGCTCATGCGTCTTAGCGGATCTAGGTACCATGGTTAAACGGAAATCGCCACTGGTAAGTTTGGTACCCTAGGTTCAAGCAGTAGCGACCAAACAAGGTGAACACACAACTACACTTCGGTTTAATTGGAGAGCCTGACTAGCTCGAGCGCACCACAAGTTGAGCGATATGGAGCGCAAAAGCACTCCGCGTGGCCAACCACTATCGCCAACCGAAGTACGACTCGGGTTCGCCGGACCCGTCCTTAGTGGCGACATGAATCTCAGCCACAATCACAAGTCTGGTACCGAGTGTTTGGACTATATTCATAGTCCCAAACTCAAACAGTTTTCATCGTTAGCAGGTGAAATAAAGCATGATAAACAAGCAATACAATCATGTTAGTAGGCATGTTATAAAGCATGAAGTAAAACATGAAGTCAAGCATGTTGCAAAGCATGTTGTAATGCATGTAACAAAGCACTATCCCCATAGGGATACAATTGTGTGTGCAATACAATCAAGTGGTTGCGGTGAACCACCGCATGGAGGGGATCCTACATGTCTCTAAGGGAGTTGGAAAACTCATATCAGCGCCTATCTAAGGCACTAGTACATACACATGTACACATACCTGCACTTATACAAACACTTAGAATACACTTTTCCAACATACATGACGTATGTTAGGCAAGTTCGTAATCGGGCTGTCCCTAAGCCTCGAGAGTATTTTTCCCGTGTATATCATAATCATACGGCAAATAATCATCACAATTATATTTCCAAAATCCGCACGTATGCGGAATTTCTGGAATACACAATTTCCACATATATGACATTTACACATGAACATGTATTTTTGCGATCCCTTTCGCCAAACTAGCATTTTATCCACACATGATATAATCAAACATTAAATAAACATGTTAAACATTTTTTCAACAAAAATACGTATACGGTATTTCTACGTATATCAAGAGTATGTAAAATTCCATATTCTTTATCGCTAATAGAAACAGGGAACGGAAAACACTTTGTACATGTGCATTTGCATGCAGATCATGAATCTATCATTATCTGACATTGAAAGCGTTGAAAACCGTAACTTATACGCTTAAAGTCCTCACCTCAGCCCTTGGAATTCCAATGAATCAGCAAGAGGGTTGGTGCTTCCGTATACGGGAGTTTCTTAGCCTAAAGAGCGCATTCAATTAGTCTTTCCTTAACCTATCACTAATCAGGCTCAAATCAGACCTAGGGTTAGGGTTTCTTACCTTCAAATGGGGTGGAAACCGCCGGGAAATCCCTTGGAATAGAGCGGTGTAGGCCATGGGAGAAGTGGAAGCAGCAGGAGGAAGATCGGCCTCGATCTCCACAAGTTTCTCTCTCCTTTCTCTCTTTCTCTCTTAGGGTTTGGACCCAAATTCGTATGGCTGTGAGAGGGGCTGTTCTAAGCCCCTTTTATAGCCTAGAACATAACCAAAATAGACTTAGGTTCAAGGGTGGCTGCATATATAGGCAGTTCGCCACTTTCCAAGCTCAAAAGGGGTGTTCTGGTAGCCCTCTTCGAGCCAAACGTCAGACTTAAGCTCACCCTCAGAGGATCTACGTGGGATTACGTTTTTGGCTCGATCGGATTCCCAGATCGCACGTGGCGGACCACTTTCAGTTCAACGGTCCGTGGGCCACGATCAGAATTTCTGAGTACATGTAAATGTTCCTGAAATTTTTCTTAATCCGAGGGTGTAATTTGGTCTGATTCCGGCGGTCAGGTTGCTTAATACTGACGCGCAACCGAAAGGTGCCAGATCACTATTCCAGATATTTTCTCTTAGATGGAAATAGTGTTTTTCACACTCCCTCGCTCCGGAGTAAAAATAATGGCCGTGGGACATCGGAATCATCTGATTTTTGAGATGATTGTCAAGCCCAGTGGGGCGGTCCTGGTTCCTTAGCTTCGTGTTAATCGGACTCCCGATGTGCGATCTAGACCTCATACGAAGTTTCGTTTCAGTCCCGAGAGCAGACGGGTAATGAGTTTGGCTCTAGACTTTAGGATAACCTAGAGTCACCAATTCTGCAAGTTTTGGGTCTTGCAGATCGTATTTAAAGCGATCCCAACGGATTTCATGATTTACCGAGTTTAGTACTTAGTTAACTTTGTTAAATTTCTAAAGGATTTAATCCTATGTGATTTCTGGTCGAGGTGGTACTCGGCCCAATGTACGAAATTTTCAGGTCGTTACAATCTACCCCCCTTAAACAAAAAATTTCGTCCTCGAAATTTATACCTTTTCGTAGTCCTCGAGAATCTGAGGGTAGTTCTTTCTGACCTCGGCCTCAGTCTCCCAGGTAGCTTCCTCCTCGGAATGATGTGTCCAAAGCACCTTCACAAGTGGGATGACCTTGCTACGTAGTACCTGCTCCTTCCTATCAAGGATACGCGTCGGGCGCAGCTCGTACGTAGCATCCTCACTCAACTGTACCTGCTCCCATCTGATGATATGCGTAGGATCAGGAACGTACTTCTTCAGCATAGAGACATGAAATACGTTGTGTACAGAAGCAAGCGGCGTAGGCAAGGCGAGACGATACGCCACATCACCCACTCGATCCAGTATCTAAATGGACCGATAAATCTCGGTGTGAGCTTCCCCTTCTTTCCGAACCGAAGGACTCCCTTCATAGGGGAAACTCGAAGGAAGACATGATCCCCGACATCGAACTCCAGCGGTCGCCGCCTCGTATCGGCGTAACTCTTCTGTCTGCTCTGCGCTGTGCGTAATCGAAGCCTGATGATATCAATCTTCTCTCTAGTCGTCTGGACCAACTCCGGGCCAATCAGGCTGCGCTCGCCAACCTCTGCCCAACAGTGCGGTGCCAATAGTCGCCTGGAAGCTGTCGTTGTAGGCGAACTCTGCGTACGGAAGACAGTCATCCCAGCTGTCCTTGAAGTCCAACACACATGCTCGCAACATATCCTCCAAAATCTGATTTACCCGCTCTGTCTGCCCATCAGTCTGAGGATGAAACGCTGTACTGAACTTCAACTTCACACCCATCGCCTCCTGGATACGAGTCCAGAAGATGGATGTGAATCGCATGTCTCTGTCCGACACGATCTCCAAGGGAACTCCATGCAGACGGACGATCTCTCTGATGTACAGTCTAGCCAGCTCGTCTGCAGAGTTCGTAACTCTGATAGGGAGGAAATGGGCCGATTTGGTCAACCGGTCCACAATCACCCAAATAGAATCATGTCCCTTCCTCGTCTTCGGCAGCCCTGATATGAAGTCCATGGAGATGAAGTCCCACTTCCACTCCGCTATAGGCATGGGCTGAAGCAGTCCAGGAGGTCGGCGATGTTCTGCCTTGACCTGCTGGCACGTCAGACACCGAGATACATACTCAGCGATGTGGGCCTTCATGTTGTCCCACCAGTAAGTCCGTCTCATATCCTGGTACATCTTCGTACTACCAGGATGCATCGCAAGCTTCGAGTTATGGGCAGACTCGAGAAGCTCGCGTCTCAAGTCAGCCACATCAGGAACACATAGGCGGCCACGGAATCGTAAACCCCCATCAGAACCAACTCTCCACTCGGAATCCACGGCGTCGCTAGCCTGCTCTCGAAGCTCAGACAGCCGTATATCGCCCCCTTGGGCCTCAACAATCCTGTCGTCAATAAGTGGCCGCGCCCGAACGTGCGCAACACACTCAAAAGGCTCCTCGACAGTGAGTCTCTGATCGAGTCGCGCACAAACTCCATCATGTCCCACTCGGCTATCATCAGCGGTGCCGCAAATGCAATCGCCTTCTTGCTGCTCAACGCGTCTGCCACAAGGTTCGCCTTGCTAGGATGGTAGGAAACCTCGAACTTGAAGTCCTTCAAGGTCTCCATCCATCGGCGCTGTCTCATATTCAAGTCTCGCTGCGTGAATATATACTTAAGGCTCTTGTGGTCGCAGAAAAGCTCGAACTCCTCTCCGTAGAGGTAATGTCTCCAGAGCTTCAATGCAAAGATGACTGCTGCCAACTCCAGGTCATGTGCAGGGTAATTCTCCTCGTGCTTCCTTAATTGTCTCGAGGCATACGAAATCACCCTATCCTTCTGCATCAGCACACAACCCAAACCAACGTGAGACGCGTCAGTATATACCGTGTACTTCACCCCTTGCTCTGGCAATACTAGCACAGGGGCGGACGTCAACTTGTCCTTCAGCTCCTTAAAAGCTGCCTCCGCCTCCTCATTCCAGGCGAACTTCAGGTCCTTCCTAGTCAACTGCGACAATGGCCTGGCGATCTTCGAGAAATCCCGAATGAAACGTCTGTAATACCCAGCCAGACCGAGGAAACTCCTCACCTCAGTAACCGACTCAGGCTGCTGCCAATCCTGAACCGCGGCTACCTTAGCAAGGTCCACTGCTATCCCATCCTTGGACACAACATGTCCTAGGAACTTGACTTCCTCCTGCCAGAAGTCGCACTTCTTGTATTGCGCAAACAACTGGTTCCTCTCCAACGTACCCAACACTGCTCGCAGGTGCTCCTCGTGCTCCTCCCGACTCGTGGAGTATATTAAAATATCATCGATAAAAACGATGACGAATCGGTAAAGGAAGGGCCGAAATACCCGGTTCATCAGATTCATGAACACGGCTGGTGCGTTCGTCAGACCGAACGACATCACCAAAAACTCATAGTGCCCGAAGCACGTCCTGAAGGCTGTCTTCTGTATATCCTCCTCTCTCACGCGCAACTGGTGGTACCCTGACTGGAGGTCAATCTTTGAGAAATACTTCGCCCCCCTCAACTGATCAAACAGATCATCTATCCTGGGCAAAGGATACTTATTCATCACCGTGACCTGGTTCAACCTACGGTAATCAATACACAACCGTAGCGACCCGTCCTTTTTCTTCACGAACAACACAGGTGCTTCCCAATGAGACACACTAGGTCGAATAAAGCCTTTCTCTACAAGTTCGTCAATCTGTTTCCGTAGTTCCTCCATCTCGCATGGAGGCATACGATAGGTCGGCAACGAGATGGGCATCACACCAGGCGTAAGGTCAATCGTAAAGTCAATCTCGCGCCGAGGAGGTAAACCAGGGATAGTCTTAAAGACTCCAACAAACTCCCTAACCACTGGCGTACCCTCCAGTGTCGGACCATCAATCGGCACAAGTAATGCAGCATAACAATCAACTCGACAGGGCCAACTGACCTGCACTGAGAACGTGAACGCTGTGCCGTCAGGTCCATAGGCGGTCACGATCCGAGCATCGCAATCTATCTCCGCCCTCATCTTGACGAGCCAATCCATGCCAAGTATAACGTCGTAGTGCCATAGCGGAGCAACAATAAGGTCGACGAGCTCTGTGCAGCTACCCAAAACTATCGCGCAACTCTCGCATAAACGTGTGACATCCGAGAAGGTCCCAGTGGCCGTAGTGAGTCTCGTTCCCTTAGTGGGAACAGTATGCAAAGATAGGCGTTTCACCGCCCCACATGAAATGATAGAGATAGTGGACCCAGTGTCCACCAGTAGAGAAACGGGAGTACCATGGATATGAGCCGTGCCCTCGAAGGCCGTCGGTGCCGATATCGACGTCTCTGGTGCCTCAGCAACAAGGGTATGCACACGGGCCTGCTGCTGGCGATTCGGCTGAGGAGCCAGGGGTCGCTGTGGCGGTCTGAAGAACGGCACAGGAGGTCGGAATGAAGGATGTGCAGGAGCGGCCTGTAGCGGCGGGGCTGAAATGGCCTGGGGATAAGGGCGACCCAATCTCTGCGGTGGCGCAAATTCGCTAGCCCTCATGCGCGAGAAGCAGCTCTCGGCAGGGTGTCCTGGTTTCCCGCAAAACGTGCAGGTCACCAACGGGCGTCTCATGGGAAGCACTGGCGCTGTAGCCCTGGGGGGAGAATCGGCTCGAGGCCTCTTGCCTAAAATAGGCCTGCTCTGTGTATCCTGGCGCGGTCTCGCAACCATAGTACCGCGTGATCGGGCCAGACGGTCCACATCCTGCTCGGCCGTCATAGACATGTGGACCAGTGCTGCATAAGTAGGGATAGTGTGGCAGCAAAGCTTCGACCGTATGTCAGGTCGCAAGCCTCCAGTAAATCGTCGCATCCTCATCTGCTCATTGACGAGGATGGTCGGGACAAAGCGGCCCAACTCGGTAAATCGGTGCTCATACTCAGTCACCGTCATGCCTCCCTGCCTGAGGCGCAAAAACTCGTCCTCCCGCTCATGTCGATACGTCTGCGGGTAATATTTCTCGTGGAACCGAGACTCGAAAGCCTCCCAAGTCCACACGAAGTCCACCGCGACCGTGCGCAGCACACTGTCCCACCATAAGCTGGCCTCCCTCTCAAACATAAAGGTAGCCAGCTCAACCTGCTCTGCCTCAGAGCAATGTAACATCCGTAGCATCTTGGAGATGCGGTCCAGCCAGAACTCTGCCTCCTCGGGTCTGTGAGAACCCGCAAATGAAGGAGGCCTCAAGCGCTGAAATCGCTCGAGTAGACCTCTCGTACCGACATCTCCAGTAGGAGGTGCAACGGGTGCAGGCAGAGGCGCATCCTCACATTGCGCAGGAGGCTCAGAATACTCCTCAGGATGCGCAGACGTAGCAGGTGGAGCCGCACCACCACCGTGGGACAAGGCCTCAGCAATAGTGGCCATCAGATCCTGATGCTGCTGCTGCTGTATCTGCTGCTGCATCTGCTGCTGCTGCTGTATCTGCTCATGCTGCTGCTGCATCTGCTGCTGCTGCTGCATCTACTGCTGATGCATCATCATCATCAGCTGCTCAAATCTATCAGGCTGTGGAGCAGCCTGGGAATCATGATGTGCAGCAGATGACGGCCGATACTGCTCTCTGACCGGGGGTGTGTAAGGTGACTGTCCACCACTAGGACCAGCAGAAGGCTGATCAGATCCCAATCCACGGTCTGTAGGACCGCCACTACCAGAAGGAGTCTGGTCCATAGAGCCGGTCAAACGTAGATGTGCCGTGCTCCGCGTATACTGCCGCGGCATGCCCTATACAACATAGGGTAGATCATTTGTGAGATATAGCACAATACACATCATGAGGCACTTACGCATTCCACACATCATCAATACAAAGAGGCTACATGCTTTTCATTTACTCAAAATTGTCATAATACATGGACACAGAGTTACATGAATCACGACAGAAAATCACATGATAGCCATTACATTCATTACATGAAAACATACAAAGCATGCTACTACCTACTACATCAACAACATAAAAAAAATATAAACCGCCTATCGCGGTAAACAACCTAAACAACAACACACAACACATGGATGACTAAGCATCCGAAGTAGGCGGTGGAGGAGGAGCATTCTTATCCTGCGCACAGCACAGGATGGCCTTCAACGTACGGGACATCTTCTTGAAACTTCTCTTTATATAGGCGTCAGTCTCTTCAAGCTTGGCTCGAACTTGACCAATTTCTTGCTGCAGGGCAGCTTGCCCTTCCTCAAGACGGGCAAATCGCGCGTCAAAAGCATCCCGATCAATACCAGGCTCCTGAGCCATAGGAGGTGAACTCTCCTCGGTGTCCTGAGCCTCAGGTTCTTCTTCCTGTATGTCATTATCGCCCTCCTCATCACTCTCCTCGCCGGCACTATCCGACTCATCACCAGAGTCGTCGAGTCGGGCTTGCCGCTGTTGAGGGCCGATCTTCATATTCCTGAGTGTCGCTTCACTTATTATTCGGACCGGTGCAAGATCCTCCATATTCAACCTGTAGCCTACATCACGAGCCATCCTGCAGATCAGACGGCCAAATGGGAGCGAAAGATCGTTCCTGGTAGAACGTACGGCATGCACTATCTGAGATAGGATGAACGTGGGCATGCATATGTCGTCTCCATGTCCCATCTTGTACAAGAAGTCTACCATCACCCGAGTACATTCCGTGCGGTTACCCGTTCGTGGGTACACGTTGTAGGTGAAAATATGATGGAGTAAACGGAGGTCTTCCGCCATTTTTGTCGACGCAATGCTGTTTCCTCTCCTCCAAGTAACCCGGCGACCACAGAGATATCGCGCGCGGCGATCCCTTTCCCGCGCACTCCTGGAAAAGCTATCACTGGGGTGTACTTGACCACGCGGCAGCTTGGTGATCCGAGCCACTTCATCCACTGTAATCGTGCGTCTAATGCCCCTCACAGAAACAGTAAACTGAAGAGGCTCAACAGATGCGTCCACGATGTGAACATAAAAGGCGCGAACCGTGTTCTCACTTGCAGGCGACTGGCCATCAAACATAGAATTCCAACCGATATCCACCAGGCGGTCCATCAGTGGGTGTAGCCCGAACATCCTTTCATCGACATGAGCTTCAAACACAACTTTGCGGCCCGCAAAGCGCCCATATTCCATGCTAATCGGGTAAGCATTTCTGGCGGGATGGTCGGGATCCAAGTCTCGCTTTGACCTAAACTCCCGCACGGTGCTTGGGCCGGCCCCGACGTCGGATCTTCTTCGGGAATGGGCTGGCCTACTTGGGCCGGCATCATCAGCCGCGGTTTTCCTCTTTCCCATGAGAGATAGGATGGAAGAAAGAGAGAAAATGGTAGCCACCACACCAAGGAGGGCCATGGAAATTTGCCCAAAATGGGATTTAAGGGGCTGATCTCTTTGCTCCACCACAAATAATCAATGCAATGGGTGTAGGAGGAGCCCAAGAGGTAGGAAATGAAGAAGAAACAAGAAGGAAGTGGGATGGGTTTGTATCTTACCCGATTTTGAGCTCCAAGGAGGGATATGAGAGCTCCAACTTGAGAAAATGGGGAAAGGGAGAAGCTAGGGCTGTTGTGGAAGGTTGGGATGTATGTGATATAGAAGAAAAATGGAAGATTTGGAGGTTGGAGGGATGGGTTTTTGGAGAAAATCGAAAATGGGGTGGAGGTGCTTGAAAAGAGGGGTGAAATGGAAAGAGGGGGCTTCCAGCCCTATTTATCTTAACCAAAACCGAAAATGGCACGTGCCATGAGGTAGGGGGGTCAAACCGACCCAGCCCATGCTCGGACCAGGCCGAAAAATCGACCCGCGGCGCCGCCGCGGCCGGACTTGGAAGGAGCCGCGCTGCCGCGGCCTGGCCCACCTTGGCACGTGCCCAGGGTGCTGAATGCACCCTGGCTTGGTCAAAAATCGTAATGGGCTGACGTGGGGGGCCCACGAACTCCGTTCGGCTCCCAAACGGGTAGTTTCCGAAAATTTCAGAACCAATCTAATTTTTTCCGATTTTTAACGACTAAAATTTGGTGGGTTGTGATCTTGACACGTCAATAGACGGTCCAGGGGCGATTTGGAGTCCATGTGTGCGGTCATGATCGAGTACAGACTCGATCAACGCGTACATTTTTAATGAATTTCACCAACGGTGAAATCGGGGGACCCTAGGACTGTTTCTAAAATTTTGCGCACCCTCTAAGTATAATGCGTCAGCGTACGTAGTGGGGACATAACTCAGGTCCGGTTTTAATCAAAATCATGCTCTGATACCAACTTGTAACACCCTGAAATTCGGGGGTCGAGAATGAACTCAACACCCGAGTTCCAGCGCATCACTTATGCAACATACACAATGCCGGTTAAATGTTGTCTGAGTTAGCGCAATAAACATGAATGAGATTAAACCAAAACAGTAATTCATACTCCAGTTCAATTGCATTTAAAAAAAAAACAGCGGAAGACTGAAATTTTATATTCAAGTATGTAAAGTAACAAAATTTTCTGAACTCCAGAGTATGAGTACTAGCTGAGCACCAATATACATGTAATGTTTGTAAATCAAAAACCCAAAATACATCCTCAAAAGAGGCCCCGAGAATCCCGCGATGCAGCCGGCCTAGGCGTAGCCGTCAGAATACTGCATGAAAGAGAACTCCTCCTGGTCCTCATCAACGTCGGGCTCTGGCTCCTGAACCAAGGCGCCCTCTAACCCTGCAACAGAGTCTGGTTGGTGTGTACAACACCGTCCCGTAACGTGGGAGTGAGTAGCTAACTCAGTGGAACAATAATGCATAAGTTAACATGTTATCAAATCAACCAAGCAGTAATGATAAAGCAGTACAAATCAAGCATTTCTAACTACTCTTGTTAAATGCAAAAATGATATGACATGATGCTGTATGCCCTTGCCAAACCACCCTCAAGCGACATCATCTTACGTTCGCGAATGCTTAACTCCCTCAGTGCGCCACATCTACAAAGCACATGCGGTGCGATGATGCTCGTGATTGCCAAGTTATTATTAGTCCATTTCAATCAGCAGTATTGGGAAACTAAGGTACCTCCCTTGTATCATTCCCAACATGATCCATTCTAGGGTCGTCAATCCTAGTTATTCTCATACGATGTTATGGTTTGAGAAGCTTAGTGATGGCATCGCAAAGGGTTCGTCACCCGTCAGCGCGGATACAGATCTCACCGTATGCGGCTCAATTGCTGGCCGTCAGCTCGAGTACAGGTCTCACCGTACTCGGCTCAATCACTAGCCGTCAGCTCAAGTACAGGTCTCACCATACTCGGCTCAACTCACACTCTAGTTGCTGTGAAAGGCTCGTGGCCAATCACAGATACTTAGAGTACACTCGATGATACCACGGAGGACTCGTCGCCCGTCAGCACGAGCACAGATCTCACCGTACTCGGCTCTCGCCGAAGTATCGACAGCTCGAATACAGTGTCCCATACCACCGTATTCGGCTCACGAGATAGTTGCGCAATGGTCACTACGGGGAGGCACATGGCCCCAGCATAGGCCGACAGCTCGACCACGGTGTCCCATACCACCATGCCCGGCTCATGCGTCTTAGCGGATCTAGGTACCATGGTTAAACGGGAATCGCCACTGGTAAGTTTGGTACCCTAGGTTCAAGCAGTAGCGACCAAACAAGGTGAACACACAACTACACTTCGGTTTAATTGGAGAGCCTGACTAGCTCGAGCGCACCACAAGTTGAGCGATATGGAGCGCAAAAGCACTCCGCGTGGCCAACCACTATCGCCAACCGAAGTACGACTCGGGTTCGCCGGACCCGTCCTTTGTGGCGACATGAATCTCAGCCACAATCACAAGTCTGGTACCGAGTGTTTGGACTATATTCATAGTCCCAAACTCAAACAGTTTTCATCGTTAGCAGTGAAATAAAGCATGATAAACAAGCAATACAAGCATGTTAGTAGGCATGTTATAAAGCATGAAGTAAAACATGAAGTCAAGCATGTTGCAAAGCATGTTGTAATGCATGTAACAAAGCACTATCCCCATAGGGATACAATTGTGTGTGCAATACAATCAAGTGGTTGCGGTGAACCACCGCATGGAGGGGATCCTACATGTCTCTAAGGGAGTTGGAAAACTCATATCAGCGCCTATCTAAGGCACTAGTACATACACATGTACACATACATGCACATATACAAACACTTAGAATACACTTTTCCAACATACATGACGTATGTTAGGCAAGTTCGTGATTGGGCTGTCCCTAAGCCTCGAGAGTATTTTTTCCGTGTATATCATAATCATACGGCAAATAATCATCACAATTATATTTCCAAAATCCGCACGTATGCGGAATTTCTGGAATACACAATTTCCACATATATGACATTTACACATGAACATGTATTTTTGCGATCCCTTTCGCCAAACTAGCATTTTATCCACACATGATATAATCAAACATTAAATAAACATGTTAAACATTTTCTCAACAAAAATACGTATACGGTATTTCTACGTATATCAAGAGTATGTAAAATTCCATATTCTTTATCGCTAATCGAAACAGGAAACGGAAAGCACTTTGTACATGTGCATTTGCATGCAGATCATGAATCTATCATTATCTGACATTGAAAGCGTTGAAAACCGTAACTTATACGCTTAAAGTCCTCACCTCAGCCCTTGGAATTCCAATGAATCAGCAAGAGGGTTGGTGCTTCCGTATACGGGAGTTTCTTAGCCTAAAGAGCGCATTCATTAGTCTTTCCTTAACCTATCACTAATCAGGCTCAAATCAGACCTAGGGTTAGGGTTTCTTACCTTCAAATGGGGTGGAAACCGCCGGGAAATCCCTTGGAATAGAGCGGTGTAGGCCGTGGGAGAAGTGGAAGCAGCAGGAGGAAGATCGGCCTCGATCTCCACAAGTTTCTCTCTCCTTTCTCTCTTTCTCTCTTAGGGTTTGGACCCAAATTCGTATGGCTGTGAGAGGGGCTGTTCTAAGCCCCTTTTATAGCCTAGAACATAACCAAAATAGACTTAGGTTCAAGGGTGGCTGCATATATAGGCAGTTCGCCACTTTCCAAGCTCAAAAGGGGTGTTCTGGTAGCCCTCTTTGAGCCAAACGTCAGACTTAAGCTCACCCTCAGAGGATCTACGTGGGATTACGTTTTCGGCTCGATCGGATTCCCAGATCGCACGTGGCGGACCACTTTCAGTTCAACGGTCCGTGGGCCACGATCAGAATTTCTGAGTACATGTAAATGTTCCTGAAATTTTTCTTAATCCGAGGGTGTAATTTGGTCTGATTCCGACGGTCAGGTTGCTTAATACTGACGCGCAACCGAAAGGTGCCAGATCACTATTCCAGATATTTTCTCTTGGATGGAAATAGTGTTTTTCACACTCCCTCGCTCCGGAGTAAAAATAATGGCCGTGGGACATCGGAATCATCTGATTTTTGAGATGATTGTCAAGCCCAGTGGGGCGGTCATGGTTCCTTAGCTTCGTGTTAATCGGACTCCCGATGTGCGATCTAGACCTCATACGAAGTTTCGTTTCAGTCCCGAGAGCAGACGGGTAATGAGTTTGGCTCTAGACTTTAGGATAACCTAGAGTCACCAATTCTGCAAGTTTTGGGTCTTGCAGATCATATTTAAAGCGATCCCAACGGATTTCATGATTTACCGAGTTTAGTACTTAGTTAACTTTGTTAAATTTCTAAAGGATTTAATCCTATGTGATTTCTGGTCGAGGTGGTACTCGGCCCAATGTACGAAAATTTTCAGGTCGTTACAAAAATACTGTGGAGAATTTTAAAAGTGGGTCCAAGATGATTGATGTGAAGAGAATTATCATCGTTTCGAGAAATAGTAATTCCCTGACATAGCGCACGTGTTATCTCGCCCTAGACACCAAGACCATTTAGATTCCGGTTCGTAACAAGAATGCGAGTGACTTGGAGATCTACGAGGTTGCCCAAGGTGATGGGAGTGATGTGCTTGGAGTAATGTTGTAACTCAACTTGAATGCAAGGTGGATCATCACAAATAACCTGACATTTGCTGAGGAAGTCATGAATTACTCCAATTTGATAAGTACCACCAAGATTCAAAATATTTTGCCATCTAATGACTTCAAGAAGTAGATCGATACCAAATGACTCGATGGCGCTGTTGAGAACCAGACATTCAATGACAGTGTGTGGATGACTTACAGATGAAGTGAGTTGACGCATACTAGGTTGTGCTGCTTTCCCTCTTGAAGACTGAGAAAGGGACTTACCTTTCCCTTTGTTCATGATTTGTCAGTGTAAGAGGTAGGCAAAGGTAAGGATGGTTCTTCAGAAGGACAGACAGTACCAGATCGAAAGTGAGGTTAGACTCTGGAGCGAAAGAAATGGAAAGATAATCCTCATTTTTCTTGAAGCTTTTGGGACCCGTCAATGGTCTTCTTAGATAAGGATTTAGAGCTGAGAGCAAAACAGACACCCTTTTTAAAAAATAAAAAAAAATTTCGTTCGATTGCCTTTTATTGGGCGTGAGTCTTCGATTTTATCGCTCTTACATTCGATAATATCGATGATCTCATCCGATGTTATCGGTAATTTCTTCGATAGTGGTCCCGATCATGTGACTTTCGAAATTTTGAAGAGATGTCGATGATATCGACATATGATCGATTAATCGGGAATGGCAGATTGATAGGTATATTGGAGATGAATATTTTTCTTTTCCGACCCTTCAAGCATATCAATAGCATATTCAGCAAAATTATGTACAATCACTGTACATCAAAAATCATAAACATTTGCATGTTTATTTACAAAAGATTGAGGTGAGAAACCTCGGATATATCATTTTATGCTCAACAAAATTGCATCATTTTAGCAAATATCCAGATCTAGATGCATGATTTGGACTTGTTTTTCTCTGCTCAGTATTTCTAGGCATTAGTCCTTTCTATGCCTCTGATGATGTAGTAGTGGCTGTTTGTGCGATGACCCTTAATTACTGATCTTCCTGATTGATCTAGGATATCGCAGTCTTCTTTGTTGAATTTGACCACGTGCCCATTATCATAGATTTGAGAGATGCTTAACAGATTATGTGCTAGTCCTTTTATGCAAAAATCATTCTCATTTTTGAGCAAATCAATTCCTCTTCTCATTCCTTGTCCAATTATATTGGCAGTGGCTCCATCTCCGTAGGTGACTGTCCCTTGATGAAGATTTTTATAGTTGGAGAGTAGGGATTTGTCAAATGTGACATGTCTTGAGCAACCACTGTCAAGGTACCATTTGACCTTATTGCCTAGTAGACGATCTGAATGTGTAACAAGGCAATTTGTCTTTTCCTTAATCACCCACTTTATGACAGGAGTTTTACTTATGGTAGATTTGTTCAATTTATCCACATGTCTTAATGACTCCTTCATCCCGTCAACTAGCACAAGTGGTGATGATTGCATATTTCTTTTGTTCAGCTCATAAACTGACTTACCATT
Organism: Magnolia officinalis; assembly: GCA_021015155.1. Classification (NCBI taxonomy): domain Eukaryota; kingdom Viridiplantae; phylum Streptophyta; class Magnoliopsida; order Magnoliales; family Magnoliaceae; genus Magnolia; species Magnolia officinalis. The sequence goes on from JAJHSJ010000004.1 coordinate 68,117,983, forward strand.
TTTGTGATGAGGTGGGATAGGCCTGGTGTTACTACTAGAGGCAACAGATTTTCCAAAAGTCTGTGCATTATATTCAGTTTTTGTTCTAGCTTTTCCATAACCTAAACCCTTTTTGTCCTCTCCACATTTTCCCATGCCTAAAAGTTTTTCTAACTTCTCACTACCCAGGGAAAACACAGTTTCTCTTATCATTTTTTCTGGACTCTTCTAGATTAAATATGAGTGTGTGATTTTCATTTTAAAGGAGCAAATTCTTGTCTTTTAATTGCTCAACCTGTTTGCTTAGTTTTTCAGTCTCAAATTTAAGGAAGGTGTTAATTCTCTCAAGTCTATCATTTTCTGAGTGATGTTGCTGCAAATCATTGATCAGATGTGTATTAATTTCTACAGTTTTATCCAAATCTATTTGCAGCAATTGTTTTTTGCTTTTAGATATTCTCAGTCTTTTAGCCACTTTGATGCTATGGATATAAAGCTTATTGTAAGCATCTTGTAACTTATCATTTTCTTCTTCTTCTTTTTCTTTGTTAAATTCCTCATTGTCAGACGGAAATGATTCTGTGGCTTGCTTTTCTTTCTCATTCTCAGATTTAGTGGGAATGATCGAAGTAGTGGAGATCATGAAAATTTTCAATGATTTCTGGTCTTCATTGCCTTCTGAGTTACTAGATTCTGAATTTGACTGATCCGTATCATCCCACGTGGCGGCCATTTCCTTGCCCTTGGTTTTTCTGTTTAGGCATTTGGTAGATAGATGTCCATACTCTCGACAGGCGTAGCATTGTGGTTCTTTGGTCTTTTTGCCAAATTTGCCTGCAGAGAGTTTGTTATCCACCTCTCTACCTCTAACGGGACAGCCACGATTCTTTTGAAAGAATCTTCTGAATCTTTGTGCCAGCAAAGCCACTTCCTCATCATCATCCTCTCTTTCACTTTCACTGTCCTCATGAGTTGTTTTCTTTGAAGCTTTTAGGACAGTGTTTTTGAATTTTTAGGATTGAGTGAAGTGTAGTTCAAAAGTTTGTAGGGAACCTACTAGTTCTTCTACTTTCATCTCGTTTATGTTCCTACACTCCTCAATTGTTGTCAGCTTGGGATTAAACTGTTCCGGCAGGGATCTTAGAATTTTCCTACAGATTTTCGGTACCAGAATTTTCTCTCCCAATCCACCCATGGAGTTACAAATGATATTTAGCTTTGTAAAGAACTCCATAAATGTCTCATGCTCTTCCATTCTGAGACTTTCGAACTGTGAGGTCAATAGTTGAAGTTTGAACCTCTTCACAGTACTTGTGCCTTCATGGGTTGTTTCCAGTAAATCCAATGCTTCTTTTGATGTCCCACACATGCTTATTTGATTGAAAATATCATGGGACACGGCACAGTAGATAGCATTCATAGCCTTGGCTTCAGATGTTTGCCTTTCTTTGTTGAATGTTGTCCACTTTTCTTTGGGTTTACGCTTTGTGTGCCACTGTCAAGTACGATTTGTTTAGTTGGTGGCACGTATCCACTTTCAACAATGTCCCAAACGTCATGATCCAAAGATCTCAGAAAGTAGTGCATCCTAGCCTTCCAGTATGCATAGTTTGAACTGTCAAATATTGGAGGTCTAGTGACAGATGAGCCCTCTCCTTTGGCCGTACTTCCAACTTCAGTCAAGATCACTCTCTAGGCGGTGAAGCCCTTGAAGAGAGACCCGCTTTGATACCAATTGAAATAGCGGTGAAGACCGCTTGAGTTGAAGTCAGAATATGTCAATATGTCCTAGAGGGGGGTGAATAGGACTTTTTAAAGATTTATGAGTTATATTAAAATTCCTATCACTCTAATCCTATCATGTATGCAAATTAGGATTACTCAAAATTAACTCTACTGGCTTCTAAGCCAGGTAGAGGATCCAATCACAAACTAATTAAGATATAACAATATGCAACTGAGTCTATGTTGAATGTAACTGTGTATGTTTGTGAGATGTGATCAGATATATGAATATGAATGCATTGACATGAATCACACATATAGAAAAGCAATCATAAATACAATCATTGTATAGTGGTTCAACGATAAGTCTACTCCACTCCCGGCTGTCGCACTCAACCCTTGAGTGTACCGGATTTCACTAAGGAGGTTTCCCAGGGTTCACATCTAACCTAAGGTTTTAAAGCAGGTTCACCTTCAACCTTCACAGAGGTTTAACGCGGTTCACCTCAAACCCAGAGTTTTACTGGTTCACTCCTAACTAGATGTTTATGCTCTCCATAGAGTAAGAGTCCACACAACGCACCCGGATTTTAGACCACACAGGTCAAGGACCTACACAAGGACCTAACAGTTTATGCCCGACACAAGAGCAAGGGTCCACACCATGCACCCACTACGTACACTCCCGCCAGAGGCCTCCTTGAGGACTTCAAAGGGTGAGAACCACTTAGGACCCAGACCTAGAAAGGAATGATCACAAGTGTCCTCTGGACTCTAGATACTTACAGATAAGTTGAGGAGTGCCGTTAAGCACAACGCCAAAGATCTCCTCCTTCTTGTTGACGAAGAGTCTTCAGCTCCCTTGATCCGCAACGCAAGATGATATACCGATGCTCGGCTTCGGGTTGGGTCAAGGGTGAGATGGAATCCTACTCTCTAAAGATTTTCTTATAAGAAAAATAGAGTAGTTTCTCTCTTATGCATTCAAGGCATCCCAGCTTAATGATTTGCCATTAAGGTGGTAGCTGAAGGATCCTTGAATGCGAAAGTTCATTCCCCAATCTACTCTATTTAATATCAATGGTAAGGGTGGATTGGAGGATGAACTCCCTAGAGAGAGGCTTTAGGTATAAGATGTAAGTTGAAACACACAAAAGCTCTCTCTATTCTCTCGTATAGCAACAAAAGAACAAGTCCTCTATATATAGGCAAGAAGTTTCAACGGATATAAAACGGTCATATTTATGACAGAGTTCGATATCATCGAGCGTATACTCTCGATAGCATCGATGGTCTGCTCGATGACTCGGACTCGATGTTATACGCTTTTGAAACTCCTTACCAATAGGTCGATGAATCGAACCAGTTGTCAATGTCATCGGATTTCGAAGTCTGATTCCATCGATGAATGGATCGATCCCTCGACACATGAAAAAATGTGTAATACCCTGAAATTCGAGGGTCGAGTAACAACTCAACGCTCGAGTTCCAGAACATCACTTATGCAACATAGATGATGATGATTAAATGTTGTCTGTTCAGTGCAATAAACATGAGTGAGATTATACCAAAACAGTAATTCATACTCCAAATCAATTTTATAAAGGCAAACGGAAGACTGAAACTGTATATATAAGGTATGTAAAGAAACAGAACCATCTCAATCTCCCGAGTATGAACACTAACTGAGTAACCATATACATGTATTGTTTCTGAATCAAAAGGTCAAAATACAACTAAAAAGATAAATCCTGAAATCCCCGCGATCCAGTCAGCCTAAGCAAAGTCGTCTGAGTACTGCATGTATGAGAACTCGTCCTGGTCCTCATCATAGTCTGGCTCAGCCTCCTGAATCGACGTATCATCTGCACCTGAGACAGAGTCTGGTTGGTGTGTACAACACCGTCCCGTAACATGGGAGTGAGTAGCTAACTCAGTGGAACAATAAAGCATAGGTTAACATGTTATCCATTCAGTCAAGTAGTAATGATAAAGCAGTACAATCAAACAATCCTAACTACTCTTATTTAATGCAAGTATGAAATGACATGATGAATGCCCTTGCCAAACCACCCTCATAAGACACCATCTTACGTTCGCGACTTGCGTTCATCCCTCAGTGCTCCACATCTACCAGGCACATGCAGTGCGATGATGAGTATGATTACCGAGTAGTTATTAGTCCTTTCAAACAGCAGGATTGGGAAACTAAGGTACCTCCCTTATATCATTCCCAAACATGATCCATTCTAAGGTCATCAGTCCTAGTTAATCTCATACGATGGTGTGTTTCTAGGTCGCTGCAAAGGCCGTCAGGGCTATTACACGCATTCGTTACACCACTCCCCCATCACCTTTTTAACGGTTCATCACTAAATTGATACAGGCCTAGTTCATACTCTATACACTGTGGCAAAACTCGTCACCTCACTGCAAATTCAGAGTATGCTCGAGGTCACTACAAAGGACTCGTCACCAATCAATGTAGGCCGACAACTGGAATATAGTGTCCCATACTACCATAATCGGCTCACGAGTCTGGTTGCTCACTGGTCACTACGGGGAGGCACGTGACCCCAGCGTAGGCCGACAGCTCGACCACGGTGTCCCATACCACCATGTCCGGCTCATGAGTCTTAGCGGATCGAGGTACCATGGTTAACGGGATTTCACTAGTAAGTTTGGTACCCTAGGTGCAAGCAATAGTGTCCAAACATGGTGAACATACATTAGACATATCAGGTTACTTGACGAGCCTGACTAGCTCGAGCGCACAATCAACTGAACGACATGAAGTGTATATGCACTTCGCGTGGCCTAACCACTGTCGCCAACTGAAGTATGACTCGGGTTCGTCAAACACATCCTACGTGGCGAAATGAATCTCAACCACGATCTCAAGTCTGGTACCGATTGTCTGGACTATAATCATAATCCCAAACTCAATCAATCCTTATTTAAAGCATGTAGAGTAAAGCATGATGAACAAAGTAATTCAAGCATGATAACAAGCATGTCGTAAAGCATGTTATAAATCACCATGTAAACAGGAAATACAAACACATATATTTCATAAGTAAGCAGTTAAAGTAAACAACCAACATGGAGGAAATCATATACGTCTCTAAGGTAATTGAGAATCCCATCTCAACACCTACCTAAGGCACTATCATCCAAGCACTTACTCTCACAAGCATTTTCACAAACACTTAGAATACGCTATTTCAACATACATAGTGTATGTTAGCAAAACATGTATTAAGGTGAGTCCTTTCGCCAAACAAGTAATTTATGCATATATAATATGTTCATACAGCAAATAATCATGGCAAACACATCTCCAAAATTTATACGTATACCGTACTTTCTAGAATACACTATTTCAACATACGTAGTGTATCTTAGCAAAACAAGTATTAGGGCGAGTCCTTTCGCCAAATTAGTATTTTATCCATATATAATATATTTATACAACAAATAATCATGGCAAACACATTTCCAAAATTTATACGTATACGGTACTTTCTACAAATACCTAGAGTATGTGAAATTCCATATTCGTCATCTTTAATCGAAACGGAAAATAGACAGCATTTTGTACATGTGCAATTGCATGCAAATCATGAATCTATCATTATCTGACATTGAAAGCATTGAAAACCATAACCTATACACCTAAAGTCCTCACCTTTCGTCTTAGAATCGTAACGAATCTGCTAGGTTTGCTAAGCTTCTGTATTCGGCAGTTTGGTATCCTATAGAATGAAATACGTTAGCTATTTCATAACCTACAACCTTCACAACTCCAAAACAGATTAGGGCTAGAGTTTCTTACCTAGAAACAAAGTCGGAATCGCCGGAAAAGCGATGACAATGGGGTGGTGCAGCTTGTGTAGCGGCAGGGGATAGTAGAAGGAAGTTTCTCCCACTTCTCTCACACTTTCACTCTCTTTTCTCTCTTCTCTCTTAGGGTTTCTTTCAAATTTGTATGGTTGTGAGAGAGAGGGTTCTAAGGTCCTTATATATCCTAAAAACTCACCAAAGTAGACCTAAGGTCAAGGTATACTTAGGTTATAACCAAAGCGGGTTTGTTTCAGCTCAACGGAGGACTTCTGGCGGGCCTCCTTGAGCCAAAGGTCGGACTTAAGCTCACCAACCTTGGATCTCGGTGGAGTTAAGTTTTTGTTTCAGTCGGATTTCCAGATCACTTGTGGCGGACCAGTTTCAGTTCAACGGTCAGCGGATCTCGATCTGAAATTCCAAGTACATGGATATGTTTATGAAATTTTTCCTGATCTGAGGGTGTATTTGGGTCAGATTCTCCGCAAGTGACATGTGCTAGATTACTATTTGAGATATTTATTTGTAAAGAAAAACAAGCGTTCTCACACTCCTCGCTCCGGACTCAAGCGAACAGCCGTGGGACACTGTCTGGATTTGATTTCCGAGATAGTTGTCAAGCCCAGCGAGGCGGTCCTAAGTCTTTAACTTCGTATTATTTGGACTCCCGATGTACGGTCCAGAGCTGATACGGATTTTCAATGCGCTCCCGAGAGCAGTCGAGTAATGAGTTTGATCCTAGATTTTAGGGTAACCTAGCGTCAATGATTATACAAGTTTTGGGTCTTGTAGATCGTATTTAAAACGATTCAAACGAATTTCATGGTTAATCTAGTTTATCACTTAGTTAACATTGTCAAATTTCTAAAGGATTTGATCCTAAGCGATTTCTGCCTGAGGTGGTACTCGGGTCTTTGCACGGAAATTTACTTGACGTTACAAAATGAGAGAGACTTGACTTTGAAAATATTTCAGGTTTTCATGAATGATCGGGGGAACCATCGAGGTCATCAGAATTTGAATGTCGATGATATCGAGATCAGAGTCGAGGCATCGATAATTCCAGCTGATTTAACTTTGAACTTGTTGGACTGATTATGGCTTCGTTCGATGCAATCGATCTGGTGTCGATATCATCGATATTTGAATATTAATTAAATCGAAGGGCCCCCGAGCATAATTAAAAACAACCTGAAATAACTGCTGTAAGAAATGCGCGCCCACTGTCGATATCATCGATGGACCTCCGATCTTATCGATGTTTGAATTCAGATCATATCGGACGGTCATAGATATATCGAAGCATTTTGAGATTTTCATTAAAAAACAGGGGCGCCGGAAATCTATTTGTCGATCTTATCTAGCCACCTTCGATGTGCTCGAGATTTGAATATCTATGATATCGATATAAGTATCGATACATTGATAATTCGTCCAGATATATTGTGCAGTTACTAGACATATTTAGTGCTTTTATCGATGATATTGATAGGTTTAACGATACATCGATAAATTCGTCCAGATGAATATTTAGTTGCTGGACATTTTGGTCCTCTTATCAATAATATCATTAAGATATCGAGGACATCGACAGTACAGGTCGATCATATCGAGGGTGCTTCGATAAAATCGACAGGGCGAGAAAAACTTAGAGATTTTTCTATTTTTGAAAAAGTTTTCTCACCACAAAAACTCTAAGATATCTTTCTTGTTTTAAGGGTTTTAATCACCTGGGGTTTTGGGACATGGGATGTGAGGCTATGAGTTACCTGTTGTGAGCTTTCACACATCCGGTTGAGGCAGACGCTTGAAATAAAGTCTTGTAGACAGTCTGACTCACCATTCACATAACTTGACAAACCAGGGCACTAGCAGGTGCACTTTCAAGTACACATAACAAATAGTTGCGCACCAACAGTACGAGTGGATAATGAATGAATGAATGGATAAATATGCAACTCCTACTCCACAAATCAATATTGTACATCTCTGTGATAAACACCGGGGTCTAGTACACTCCAAGCTGACTACCGCCCTAGTCGGCCGCGTAGCCAAGCGAGTGGAAAAGACCTCACTACCCGCCTGCCAGTAGTATACCAATGCTCACCCGACTCGTCGATAGCAGACCCATTTGGGAGCTGGTCAAACTTAGCCTAGCTTAAAGCCCCCTCACTCGGGCAGATAAGGCCACACCCCCTTTCAACCTACCACGACATAGTGGGAGACATGGCCTACTGGTATTTGACACTTGGGTGCTCATGTATCCACTCAGTCTAGACGTTGTGGTGTCTCCAGGCCTTGAAGGTTTAGGGACTTTCACCCACGGACATCCAAAGTGTCCAGATGCTCGAACTAAATATTTTTAATGTCCCATTTGGCTATCCACGACATGCCTGTGGAGGTCACAGCCCTGATGTCGCTAGGACGTACAGTAATCATAATCACACAATGCAAGATGCATGAGTCATGTAGTCCAATCATGCATCAATCCTGCGCATACCATGCGCTCATGTGGGATAACTCCACCTATCAGGGAGTCTCATAAACCATCTGTACTATGGCATATGCAAGGGTCAATCACATTTCACAATAAACATGCAGATGATGCGTATGGGCATGTATCATGATGCTATACTATCACATACTCATAATCGGTATCAGTAACCGGCATCAACAATCGGCCTCGACAATGTGGACATTTAACCAACATTGCACCCAAGGAATGGCCCACATAGAGCCAAACATATAATGGGCCCACGGCCTTACAACACAATGGGCCTTACTTAAGGGCCACATATACACAACATGTAACGCCCTGAAAATCAGGGGTCAAGCATAAACTCAACTCCCGAGTTCCAACGCATCACTTATGCAACAAAATGAATGATAATTGAATGTTGTCTGTATTAGTGCATTGAATATGAGTGAGATTAAGCCAAAACAGCATATCATACTCCAGAGACAGTTAAGTTGCAAGCGGAAGACTGTGATAGATATATAAAATATAAAAACTATGGTAAGTCTCCAGAGTGTGATAAGGTTACTAGGTTAAAGAATTACAAGTACAATTCAAATGATACCAAATGTATAGTGTCATCTAGTCAACATCCCTGTAACCCCGTCGATCAAGGCACGACTCACATGAAGCCGCCCGAAAATCCGCATATACGAGAAAGCATCCTTGTCGTCACAAAAGTCTGGCTCCGCCTTAGGAGTAGCGTCGCCATATGTAATCAGACAAAGTCTGGTGGGTGTTCGGAACACCGTCCCGTAACGTGGGAGTGAGTGATCAACTCAGTGGAACAATAAAGCATAGGTTAACATGTTATCAATTCAGTCAAGCAGTAATGATAAAGCAGTACAATCAAACAATTATAACTACACTTATTTAATGCAAGTATGAAATGACATGATGTATGCCCTTACCAAACCACCCTTATGCTACACCATCTTATGTTCGCGAATGCGTTCATCCCTCAATGCTCCACATCTACCAGGCACATGCAGTGCAATGATGAGCATGATTACCAAGTAATTATTAGTCCATTTCAAACAGCAGTATTGGGAAACTAAGGTACCTCCCTTATATCATTCCCAAACATGATCCATTCTAGGGTCGTCAGTCCTAGCTAATCTCCTACGATATTATGGTTTGAGAGGCATAGAGAAGTGTAACATCCCGGATTTTTGCCAACCTGGGATTAGACGTTCTAGGGCAATGGGTCGATCCTAAGACCTTATCAACTTGTCAAAACTAAATCCCACAGTCTAAAATCGCTCCTGAACCCATTTCCTTCACAAATCCCACCCCTTTACTACCTTGTGCTTTCAATTTTTCAAAGCACTTTCGCCCTAGACACTAACTTAAACTAGCTAAGTAGTAAAACTTGGATCACTTTATATACAAACTACAAAGGCCTAAGTACCATCTCAACCAGAAAACAATTAGGATTAAATCCTTTAGAAATTTAACAAAGTTAACTAAGTGCAAACTCGACTAGCCATGAAATCCGTTGGGATCGCTTTAAATACGATCTGCAAGACCCAAAACTTGTAAAACATGTGACTCTAGGTTACCCTAAAGTTTAGAACCGAACTCATTACCCGTCTGCTCTCGGGACTGAAACGAAACTTCGTATAAGGTCTAGATCGCACATCGGGAGTCCGATTAACACGAAGCTAAGGAACCAGGACCGCCCCACTGGGCTTGACAATCATCTCAAAAATCAGCTCCGACCGATGTCCCACGGTCATTTATTTCGATCCGGAGCGAGGGAGTGTGAAAAACACTATTTCCATCCTAATAAAAATATCAGGAATAGTGATCTGGCACCATTCGCTTGCGCATCAGTATTAAGCAACCTGACCGTCAGAATCAGACCAAATTACACCCTCGGATTAAGAAAAATTTCAGGAACATTTACATGTACTTGGAATTTCGGATCGTGGCCCACTGACCGTTGAACTGAAAGTGGCCCGCCACGTGCGATTTGGGAATCTGATCGAGTCAAAAACGTAATCCTTCATAGATCCATGTGTGGTGAGCTTAAGTTTGATGTTTGGCTCAAGGAGGGCCACCAGAACCTCTCTTTTGAGCTGGAAAAGTGACGAAATACCTATATTAGCAGTAACCTTTGAACAGGAGTCTATTTCGGTGAGTTTTGAGACTATATAAGGACCTTAAACCCTCTCTCATGGCAGCCATACGAATTTGGATTTGAGAGAGGGAAAAGAGAGAGAAAGTGTGGGAGATGTGGGAGAATCTCCCTGCCGTCCTTCCCTGCTGCTATCCATGCTCCACCGCATCCTTCTTGACGCTTTTCCGGCGTTTCCGGCGTCGTTTCTAGGTAAGAAACCCTAACCCTAATCTGTTTTGGGGTTTAGACTGTTGTAGGTTGTGAAGTAGCTAACCTATTTCGTTCTATAGGTCGCCTAGTTGCCGTATACGGAAGCTTAGCAAACCTATCAACTCCATTACGATTCTACGACAAAAGGTGAGGACTTTAGGTGTATAGGTTACGTTTTTCAATGCTTTCAATGTCAGATAATGATAGATTCATGATCTGCATGCAAATGCACATGTACAAAGTGCTTTCCGTTTCCTGTTTTTATTAGCGATGTAGAATATGGAATTTCACATACTCTAGATATACGTAGAAATACCGTATACGTATTTTTGTTGGGAAAATGTTTGACATGTTTATTTAATGTTTGATTATATCATATGTGGATAAAATACTAGTTTGGCGAAAAGAATTGCACAAATATATGTTCATGTGTAAATGTCATGTATGTTGAAATTGCGTATTTTAAAAATACCGCATATGTGCGAATTTTGGAAATATAATTGTCATGATTATTTGTAGTATGATTATGGTATACATGGATAAAATACTCGTTTGGCTAAAGGATAACCCTAATACATGTTTTACTAACATACACCACGTATGTTGTAATAGTGTATTCTAAGTGTTTGTGGAAATGGCTGAATGAGTATAGAATTCTCATTTGTGCTCGCCATGACTAATTGTCATGGATTCATGATTGATGTATGGGCGATACCCCCTTTGACGAAAGGATTTGCCCTAAGTCACGCCACGGCCAATATACACTATATGTGCTAAATGTGTGGCCCAAGTGTTTGTGGAAATGACTGAATGAATATGGAACTTGGATTCCTGCTTGCCATGACTATCCGTCATGGGTGTACGCGTGTTATGATTGGGGCAACTCCCTAGTGAAAGGATTTGGCCTAATGCCTATGTGATCGACATATGTCATGTATGTTGATGTATGGTTGTTTAAGTGTTTCTTGAAATGTCTGAATGTGTAGTAGTTAGCAAATTGTAATATATAAGGGTGTTGAGGTATGACTCTCAACCTCTTTTCACTATGTGTATGATCTCCTTTGATAGTTGTGTGATTAGGATTTGAACATGTACAAACTCATGCTTGTGTTGTGATTCATAACATGCTCAACTGTTTTATGATTTTAATTATGTAATGCATATGTTTAAATTTATATTTATGTTGTATGATCCGTCATGGGTGATGGGGGAGCGGAGCAACGAGTACGTGCAACAGCCCTGGCAGCCCTAAACGGATAATACCAGACTGATTGTATGATTTGAATCCTGATCCATTACTGCTTTATATCTCTGTAATTGATTGTGTTTGGGGCTATGATTATAGTCCAGGCAATCGGTAACGAGATTGAACTCGTGGCTTAGATTCATTTGCCACGTGGGATGTGTTCGACGAACTCGAGTCGTGCGTTGCCTGTCGGCAGTGGCTAGGCCACACGAAGTTGTTTATGCACTTCATGTCGTGCAGCTCAACGGGCGATCGTGCTAGTCAAGCTCATCAAGTAACCCGATCTGCCTTATGCATGTTCACCCTGTTTGGTCGCTACTGCTTGAACCTAGGGTACCAAACTTACCAGTGGCGATCCCCGTTTAACCATGGTACCTAGATCCGCTAAGTCGCATGAGCCGGGCATGGTGGTATGGGACACCGTGGTCGAGCTGTCGGCCTACGCTGGGGCCATGTGCCTCCCCGTAGTGACCATTGCGCAATCAACTCGTGAGCCGAATATGGTGGTATGGGACACTGTATTCGAGCTGTCGATACCTCGGCGAGAGCCGAGTACGGTGAGATCTGTGCTCGTGCTGACGGGCGACGAGTCCTCCGTAGTATCATCGAGTACACTCCAAGGGTCTGTGATTGGCCACGAGTCTTTCACAGCAACTAGAGTGTGAGTTGAGCCGAGTACGGTGAGACCTGTACTTGAGCTGACGGCTAGTGATTGAGCCGAGTACGGTGAGACCTGTACTCGAGCTGACGGCCAGCAATTGAGCCGCATACGGTGAGATCTGTATCCGCGCTGACGGGTGATGAGCCCTTTGCGATGCCTTCACTACGTTTCTCAAACCATAACATCGTATGAGAATAACTAGGATTGACGACCCTAGAATGGATCATGTTTGGGAATGATACAAGGGAGGTACCTTAGTTTCCCAATACTGCTGTTTGAAATGGACTAATAAAAACTTGGTAATCATGAGCATCATCGCACCGCATGTGCTTTGTAGATGTGGCGCACTGAGGGAGTAAGCATTCGCGAACGTAAGATGATGTCGCTTGAGGGTGGTTTGGCAAGGGCATACAGCATCATGTCATTTCATTCTTGCATTTAATAAGAGTAGTTAGAATTGTTTGATTTGTAATGCTTTATCATTACTGCTTGATTGAATTGATAACATGTTAACCTATGCCTTATTGTTCCACTGAGTTGATCACTCACTCCCACGTTACGGGACGGTGTTCCGAACACCCACCAGATTTGTTGAGTTTCAGGTGATGGCGATGCTTGTGAAGCAGAACCGGACTACTTCTGTGATGATAGGAGGAGTTCTCCTATCTGTATCTCTCTGGCAGGTCAATGAAGACCTGATAAGGTATTGACGGGGCTATGACACATGGGATAGGAGGCATTACACTTCCTCACATTTGGTACATTTTAGAACTGTACTTGTATTTATTTAACCTGGTAATGTTATCACACTCTGGAGACTCATCATAAGTTATATAATTTATCTATCTATCACAGTCTTCCGCTTGCAAATTTAACTGTCTCTGGAGTATGATATGCTGTTTTGGCTTAATCTCACTCATGTTCAATGCACGAATACAGTCAACATTCAATCATCATTCTTTTTGTTGCATAAGTGATGTTCTGGAACTCGGGAGTTGAGTTTATGCTCGACCCCCGATTTTCAGGGCGTTACACGAAGGCATCACAAAGGGCTCATCACCCGTCAGCACGGATACAGATCTCACCGTATGCGACTCAATTGCTGGCCGTCAGCTCGAATACAGGTCTCACTGTACTCGGCTCAATTGCTGGCCGTCAGCTCAAATACAGATCTCACTGTACTCGGCTCAACTCATGCTCTAGTTGCTGTGAAGGGCTCGTCGCCAATCACAGACCTTAAAGTATACTCGAAGACACTACGGAGGGCTCGTCGCCCGTCAGCACGAATACAGGTCTCACCGTATTCGGCTCTCGCCGTAGGTGTCGACAGCTCGAATATAGTGTCCCATATCACCATAATCGGCTCACGAGTCTGGTTGCTCACTGGTCACTACGGGGAGGCATGTTGCCCCAGCATAGGCCGACAGCTCGACCACGGTGTCCCATACCACCATTCCCGGGTCATGAGTCTTAGCGGATCGAGGTACCATGGTTAAAAGGGATTTCACTGGTAAGTTTGGTACCCTAGGTTCAAACAGTAGCGTCCAAACATGGTGAACATACATAAGACAGATCAGGTTACTTGACAAGCTCGGCTTGCTCGAGGGCACAACAAGTTGAACGATATGAGGCACATAAGCACTTCGTGTGGCCAACCACTATCGCCAACCGAAGTACGACTCGGTTTCGTCGAACACATCTCACGTGGCAAATGAAACTCAGCCACGAATTCATTTTCGTCACCGATTGTCTGGACTATAATCATAGCCCCAATCACATTCAACTGCAGATAGTTAAAGCAGTAATGAATCATGATTCAAATTATACAACCAAAGTCTGATATTATCCGTTTAGGGCTGTCAGGGCTGTTACACGCACTCGTTGCTCCACTCCCCCATCACCCATGACAGATCATATAACGTAAATATGAATTTAAACATATGCATTACATAGATAAAATCATAAAAGCAGTTGGGCATGTTATGAAGCAGAACACAAGCATGAGTTTGTACATATTCAATTCCTAATCACACAACTATTTAAGGAAAACATACACATAGTTAAAAGAAGTTGAGAATCATATCTCAACACCCTTATACATTACAATTTGCTAACTACTACTCATTCAGACATTACAACAAACACTTTAAAAGACATACATCAACATACATGACATATGTTGATCACATAGGCATTAGGCCAAATCCTTTCACTAGGGAGTTGCCCCAATCATAACACGAGTACACCCATGACGGATAGTCATGGCAAGCAGGATTCCAAGTTCCATATTCATTCAGTCATTTCCACAAACACTTGGGCCACACATTTTAATATAAGTAGTGTATATAGGCCGTGGTGTGATTTTAGGGCAAATCCTTTCGTCAAAGGGGTATCGCCAATACAACAATCATATATCCATGACAATTAGTCATGGTGAGCATGAATGAGAATTCTATACTCATTCGGTCATTTTCACAAACATTTAGAATACACTATTTTAATATACATAGTGTATATTAGCAAAAACATGTATTAGGGCGAACCCTTTCGCCAAACAAGTATTTTATCCATATATAATATATTAATAGAGCAATTAATCATGACAAACACATTTCCAAAATTTATACGTATACGGTACTTTCTACAGATACCTAGAGTATGTAAAATTCCATATTCTTCATCTTTAATCGAAACGGAAAACAGACAGCACTTTGTACATGTGCAATTGCATGCAGATCATGAATCTATCATTATCTGACATTGAAATTATTGAAAACCATAACCTATACACCTAAAGTCCACACCTTTTGTCGTAGAATCGTAACGAATACGATAGGTTTGTTAAGCTTCCATATTCGGCAGTTTGGCGACCTATAGAACAGAATAGGTTAGCTATTTCATAACCTACAACCATCAACACTCCAAATCAGATTAGGGTTAGGGTTTCTTACCTAAAAACGGAGCTGGAATCGCCGGGAAAGCGATTAGAACGGAGTGGTTGTGCTTGCATAATGGCAGGGAAGCATGACAAGGAGATCCTCCCACAACTCCCACACTTTCTCTCTCTTTTCTCTCTCTCAAATCTCAAATTCGTATGGCTGTGAGAGAGAGTTCAAAGGTCCTTATATAGCCCAAAAAGTCTCTAAATTAGACTTCAAGTCAAGGTATACTTAGGTTATAACCAAAGCGGTCCCGTTTCAGCTCAACGGAGGACTTCTGGCAGGCTTCCTTTAGCCAAAGGTCGGACTTAAGCTCACCAACACCGGATCTATGTTTTATTAAGTTTTCGTTCTAGTAGGGTTCTCAGATCACGCGTGGCGGACTAGTTTCAATTCAACGGTCAGCGGATCTCGATCGGAGATTCCGAGTACATGGATATGTGTATGAAATTTTTTATGATCCGAGGGTGTAATTTGGTCTGATTTTGACGGTCTGGTTGCTTAATACTGATCCGTAAGAGACACGTGCCAGATCACTATTCAAGATATCTATTTTGTAAAGAAAACAAGTGTTTTCACACTCTCTCACTCCGGACTCAAGCGAACAGCCGTGGGACACTGTCTGGATTTGATTTCTGAGATGGTTGTCAAGCCCAGCGAGGCGGTCCTAAGTCCTTAACTTCATATTATTCGGACTCCCGATGTGCGGTCTAGACCTGATACGGAGTTTCAATGTGTTCCTGAGAGCAGTCGGGTAATGAGTTTGATCCTAGACTTTAGGGTAACCTAACGTCAATGATTCTACAAGTTTTGGGTTTTGTAGATCGTATTTAAAGCGATTCTAGTGGATTTCGTAGCTGATCTAGTTTTGCACTTAGTTACTTTGTCTCATTTCTAAAGGATTTAGTCCTATAAGATTTCTGTTTGAGGTTGTACTTAGTCCTTTGTAGTTTGTATATAAAGTGATCCAAGTTATACTACTTAGCTAGTTTAAGATAGTGTTTAGGGTGAAAGTACTTAGAAAAATTGAAAGATCAAGGTGGTGAAGGGTGGGATTTGTGAAGAAAATGGTTTGAAAAGGGATTTGAGGCTTTAATTAAGTGTTTGAGAAGTTAAGCCTGTGTTAGGATTGACCCATCGCCTAAGGACGTCTAATTTCAGGTTGGGAAAAATCCGGGCTGTTACACAACAGGTGGGCCCTGCTCATGGGCCTCAAATACATGACATGTGGGCCCTACACATGGTTCTTGAATACATCAAACGGGCCATGCATCATGGGCCTAATACATATCACAATGGGCCTTGCCCATAGGCCACGAATACATTACAATGGGCCTTGTCCATGGGCCATGAATAAATCACAATGGGCCTTGCCCATGGGAGTCAAATACATCACAATGGGCCCCATCACAGAGACCTCCTATTCATCACAGTAGGCCTTAAGCATGGGTTGCATATACAACACACAGGTCGAATACACATCACAATAGGCCTCAACTATAGGTTGCATATACATCATATATGTCTCAACAATCGGCCTTGGGCCTTGGCAACTCGAAATCAGCCTCGATAATCGGAATCGACCTATACAATCGGCCTCGAGAATTGAAATCAGCCCATACTTAGCCTCGACATTAGAATCAGTCTCGATACTCGGCCTCGACAATCGAAATCGGCCTCGACAAATCATAATCGGCCTCGATACTTAGCCTCGACAATCGAAATCGGCCTATACAATCGGCCTTGAAAAATCAGAATCGGCCTTAATCCTCAGCCTAGATAATCGAAATCGGCCTATACAATCGGCATCGACAAATCAGAATCGGCCTCGATACTCAGCCTCGACAATCGGAATTGGCCTATACAATTGACCTCGACAAATCAAAATCGGCCTATACAATCGACCTCGATACTCGGCCTCAACAATCTAAATCGGTCTATACAATCAGCGTCTACAAATCGGAATCGGCCTCGACAATCGAAATCGGCCTATACAATCGGCCTTGACAAATCAGAATCGGCCTTGATACTTAGCCACGACAATCAGAATGGGCCTATACAATCGGCCTTAACAAATCGGAATCGACCTATACAAATCAGAATCAGCCTTGATACTTGGCCTCGACAATTAGAATCGGCCTATACAATCGGCCTCGACAAATCGAAATCGTCTTTGATATTCAGCCTCGACAATCAGAATCGACTTATACAATCGGCCTCGACAAATCAAAATCGGCCTATACAATCAGCCTCGAGAATCAAAATCGGCCTCGATAAATCGAAATCGGCTCTGATACTCGGCCTCGACAATCAACCGAACAAGGCCTAAGGGAAGGTCACAATGTGGACATTAAACCATCATTGCCCATCAATGTGGACAATTAACCAACATCGCTCCCAAGCTGTGGTTCACATAGGGTCAAACATATAACGGACCCATGGCCTTACACAAGGGCCCAACATATATCACATCGGGCCTCATCAAATGGGCCCTCAATGCATCATATTAGGCCTCAACAAATGGGCCACATATACAACAGTGGGCCATATCATATACATATATCATGTAATATATATATATATATATATATATATATATGTATGTATGTATAATATTATATTATTAGTTATATTTATTACTTTATTAGTCGGTCAGCACACCCCACTGTCAGTTCACTTCTCTGGACGGTGATTGATTGCTGAGTCAAGGTGGGTCCCACGTGGGGGTCCACGGTTGGTGGGTCCCATTACATGTGGATGTTTCACAACATCACAGTGGGTCCACATCAGTGTGGCCCACCCATTTGGGATCAAGCTCATATTTATGTTTTCTCCATTGCCCACGCCGGTTAGTAGAAAGGTGGGTCACACAAATGGCTAGTGGGGATGCATCATGCATACATCATAGTGGGGTCTACAAAATACTAAGAGAGAGGTAGAGAAAGAGAGATAAAGGGAGAGAGATCGGAGTAGCGGAAGGACCCCGCCACTATGGGCCCCTCATACAAATCATACATCAAGATGGGTCCCACCATATGTGGTCCCGCAATCATCAAATCCAAGCAAAATGAGATGAAACTAATCCTAAGAAGCTCCTACCTTTAGATCTTGGACTCCTCCTTCCACCGATGTGATCTAGAGCTCCATGGGATGCATTTTAACGGTCGAGATGAACCTTGGAGGGTGGGATTGGGTGGTTGGAAGGTGGGCCACACTAACCCTTCTCATGGAGAGCTTGGAAGTCCACCTCCCATGGAGATTTGCTTGGAATGAAATGAGGAATGAAAGAGAGAGAGGAGATGTAAGGGAGATGGGATGAAAGGTATGGGCTCTCTTGACTTGATGGTGAAAAGGGAAGGTTAAGCATGGGTTGCTTTGACTTTAGGCAAGGAAGGGTAAGGGTGAGTAATGGCTTGTGATGGGTTGTACTTGACTTATGATTAATGTGATTGATAGGACATGTCGTAGAGATTCTGTCAGAATTCACAACGCGGCGTTTTCCTCGAATTGAACATGGGCCCACATCTCCTGGCCTGGGTATCGCATCGGTTCGCGAGACGCGGCGTTAGAACCATGGCGACAATACGGTCGTAAGGATACGATTTTGAGTCGAGCCGACTATGATATACGAGACACGACTCAGGATCGCTTATAAACGCTGATAACAGACTGCGGGTCACTGAAATTTGATCGGGAGGATCGCGGAAGCCTATGGAACGGTACTAGCTAGGATACGGGTCTTACAGCCCACTTGATGTATATTGAGACCCATGGGTTATGGCCTATTATCATGTATATTGGAGCCCATGGGTCATAGCTCATTGTGATGTATTTGGGGCCCATGGGTCGTGACCCATGGTGATATATATAAGGCCCATAAGAGCGGCCCATTGTGATATATTTTTAGCCCATTTTGTAAGGCCCGAATGTGGTATATTTCTGGCTCATTTAGTAAGGCCCATGTGATAAATTTTCGGCTCATTTGGTAAGGCCCATTGTGATGTATTTTCGACCCATTTGGTAAGGCCCAATGCGATGAATGTGTAAACCGATGTAATGTGTGATTTCACTATAATGTATGTAATGATATTTACGTGAGCCACTGCTTGGGAGCAATGTTAGTTGAATGTCCACATTGATGGACAATGATGGTTAAAATTTCACATTATGACCTTCCCTTAGGCCTTTTGTTAGGCCGATTCCGATTGTTGAGGCCGATTCCGATTGTCGAGGTCGATTCCTATTGTCGAGGCCAATTCCGATTGTCGAGGCCGATTCTGATTGCCGAGGTCGATTCCGATTGTCAGGGCTAATTATTAGGCTGATTATCGATGTCGATTGTCGATACTAATTATGAGTATGTGACAGCATAGCATCATGTACATGCCCATACACATCATCTCCATGTTTATTATGAGATGTGGTTGACCATTGCATATGTCATTGGTTAGGTTGTTATGAGACTCCCTGATAGGTGGAGATTGTCTCACATGAGCGCATGATATGCTTAGGATTGATGCATGACTGGATTGTATGACTCATGCATCTTGCATTGTGTGTTGTGATTAATGTACGCCCTAGTGACATCAGGGTTGTAGCCTCCACAAGCATCTCGTGGATGGCTAGATGGGACACCAAAAATGTTTGGTTCGAGCATATGGGTACTTTGGATGTCCGTAGGATGAAAGTCCCTAAAACTCCCATGGCCAGTGGATGCTCCAACGTCTACACCGATTGGATATACATGAGCGCCCAAGTGCCGAATACCAGTAGGCCGCGTCTCCCACTATGTCATGGTCGGTTGGAAGGGGGCGTGGGCTTATCCGCTCGAGTGATGGGGTTGTAAGCTAGGATGAGTTTGACTAGCTCACAAATGAGTCCGCTATCGATGAGTCAGATAGGCATTAGTATACTACTGACAGGTAGGTAGTGAGGTCTTTTCCACTCGGTGGGCTGTACGGTCGGCAGGGGCGGCAACCAGCTTGGAGTGTACTAGACCCCGGTGATGATCCCAGGGATGTACGATACTGATATGTAGACTTGTTGAGCAGGAGTTCCATACTCATTCATTCATTCACTATCCACTCGGGCTGGTGGCGCGTAACTAATTGTTATGTACCTTTGTAATGATAAAGATTTCGATTGGGGCGCATGACTAACCTGAGATCAAGAGTCTACTACATGAGCCTGACAATCCAAATTTAGGTATGGGACTGCTTTGGATAGAAGTCCCTTGTGATGGACCCCATAGCCTGCGATACTACGTACTATCATCCCAACTTCACTCCAACTTGGTCATTTCATTCGCACTGCATGTTGCATTGTATCTGCAACATTTAGCATTTTGGATTACCATGTTTCTCCATTGATATGGCCATTAGCATTCATGCCTTGCATCGCATAACCTTGGTACGACTGATGGCACTCATGGACTTACTAGTATGTTTCCGCTTACTCTGATATTTTATGATTCATGATCTTGCCAATATTTTTGACATTATATGATTATGGCGTTGTATTTGTGTGCTTGACATTTATCTTGCACACACACACTTTTACCGCCCTCTAAGCTTTTTATAAGCTTATGCACAGTAGATGCGTGCAGGTGGCATTAGGTTGTAACAGCGTAGAGCTTGGAGCATGTAACTGACTCCTGGAGCTTTGATTTAGACATATGTATTTCCCTTTCTGCATTGTATTCAAATGTTTATATTAGTGGATATGTGATGATGATGTTGCATTTGTAATTTGGGTAAACTTGTGGTTATGCTTCTTATGAGACAAATGTACGTTGGAAAAATCTTCCTTGTAGAATCTCAGGATCGGAATCTGGCGTATGGGTGCTGGGAGCTGAAAATGGGATACTACGGAGGCTTTCGGTACCGGATTCGGCAATTGAGAATTTTGTGAGCCCGATTTATGGGTTTGGGGCGTGACAGAAGATGGTATTAGACCGTAACTTGGGAATACCTGAAGATAACATCACATATCTGCTGATAGCTACCCTGCACTCTATGATTGGTGAGAACTTAGAATGATTAGATCCCCGAGTTCAGATAACTTAGAGACATTCTGATATAGCTGCATATCGTTAAGATCGTGAGGTTGCATAGCATTCCAATTTTAATCGTCTCTGATCCGGGGTCCGAGGTTTAGTAGGATCACCATAGCGTTGATGATGCGTCTTGGGAGGGCAAGGTTATGATTAGAGAGCGTTATCTTCACCCTTTTTGTAGATTGATTGTTCCATGACATATATACTTGATGATGTTTCCTCTTCCCTTATTTATTCTGTAAATTTTGATGATGAAATTTTTATTAGGAAGGGAGAGCTGTGAGACCCCTTTCCTAGCCCGTACCGTTCTATAGGCTTCCGCGGTCCTCCCGGTCGAATTCCGGTGACCCGCGATCTATTATCGGCGTTTGCACGCTATCTTGAGTCGTGTCCCGTATATCAGAGTCACCTCAATTCGAAACTTGTACCAGTGCGACTGCGCCATCACTGCGGTTTCAATGCCGTGTCTCACGTGTTGAGGCAGTACCCGTGCCGGGAGTTGTCGGCCTGCATTTTGTTCGAGAAAAAATATCGCACTTTGCAATCCTAAGAGAATGTCCCATCAATCACATCAAATGTCAAGTACATGTCCCATCCCCAAAAGTAACCCCAAAGTCAACTCTCTCTCTTACAACCCATACATGTCAAGTACACATCCATTACCTTTCACCCATCACACCCATCTCTCTCTCTTAGACCTCTCTTTCGCATTCTCCCAATCAACCCCAAAGGAGAGAACCGTCCAAGCTCCATGAGAGAAGTGAGTGTGGCCCACCTTCCTACCTCCCATCTCCACCATCCAAGCTTCATCTCGACCGTTGAATCTCATCCATTGGAGATCTAGAATGCGTTAATGGAAGGAGAAGTCCATGATCAAAGGTGGGTGATTTTATTATTTGATTTTGTGATTTGAGGGCCCACATGTAGTGCGACCCATCTTGATGTATGCATTGTATAGGGAGGGCCTATAGTGTCGGGGTCCCTCCCCTTCTCACGTTTCTATCTCTTTCTCTCTCTCTCTCTCTCTTTCTCTCCTTCCTTGTTGATGTAGCCCACCTATTTTGTGCATGTATGATTCAGACCATCCAGCCATTGGGCCAGCCCCACTGCCTGATCTAGATGAAGGAAAATCACAAATATCAGCTTGATCCCGGCTTGGGTGGGCCAACACGTGGACTCACCGTATTGTATGTATTTTATCAACCCCATCCACCTGTTTTATCCAGGTCATCCAGCCGGCCTGGACGATGAGTAAACACAAATCTCAATTGTGTTCAAAGGCTGTTGGTGGGCCACACCACGTGGCCTCACCTGATGTATATGTTTCACCAGGCCATCCATCGTCCAGACCCCTGGACGGTGAGATTTGCATGATGTATGTATTTTAAATTCACACCATCCATTTGTTTTGTATGTGGGCCCACCCCACACGTGTGACATGTGTGGGTGGGACCCACCTTGATGCATGCATCTTACATTAGCTATCCATCTGTTTTTAAAACAGTGGACCATACCGTGATGTATGTGTTTTATACATTCCATCCATCTGTTAGGACGTAGGGGCCACCCCATGAAAGTGCACCTGCTAGTGCCCTGGTTTGTCAAGTTACGTATGTGGAAAGTCAGACTGGCTGCAGAACTCGATAGGAAGATTATTTCAAGCGTTTGCCTCAACCGGATGTGTGGAAGCTCGCAACAGGTAAATCATACCCTCACATCCCATGTCCCAAAACACCAAGTGATTAAAACCCTTAAAACAAAATAGACATCTTAGGGTTTTTAAGGTGAGAAAACTTTTGGCAAAATAGAAAAATCTCTAAGTTTTTCTCGCCCTGTCGATTTTATCAAAGCACCCTCGATATGATCGACCTGCACTGTCGATGTCCTCGATACCTTAACGATATTATCGATAAGAGGACCAAAATGTCTGGCAACTAAATATTCATCTGGACGGATTTATTGATATATCAATACACCTATCGATATCATCGATTAAAGCACTAAATTTGTCCAGCAACTTAACAACATATTTGAACGAATTATCGATGTAACGATACACATATCGATATCATCGATATTCAAATCTCGAGACCATCGAGAATGGCTCGATAAGATCGACAGACAGATTTTCGGCGCCCCTGTTTTTTAAAGAAAATCTCAATAGTCTTCGATAGCATCGATGCTCTTCCGATATGATCTAAATTCAAATATCGATAAGATCAGAGGTGCATTTATGATATCGATAGTGGGCGCGCATTTCTTACAACAGTTATTTCAGGTTGTTTTTAACTATGATCGGGGGCCCTTTGATTTAATCGATATTCAAATATCGATGATATCGACACCAGATCGATTGCATCGAACAAAGCCATAATCTGTCCAGCAAGTTCAAAAATAAATCAATTGGATTTATTGATGCCTCGACTCTGATATCAATGTCATCGACATTCAAATTTCGATGACCTCGACGGTTCCCCCGATCATTCATGAAAACCTGAAATATCTCAAAGTCAAGTCTCTCTCATTTTTCATATGTCGATGGATCGAACATGTCATCGATGAAATTGGAGTTCGAAATCTGATGACATCGACAATAGCTTCAATTCATTGACCAATTGGCACAGAGTTTCAAAAACGTATGACATCGAGTCCGAGTCATCGAGCAGACCATCGATGCTATCGAGAGTATACGCTCGATGATATCGAACCTGCTCAATGATATCGACCTCTGTCATAAATGTGACCGTTTTATATCCGTTGGAACTTTTTGCCCATTTATAGAGGACTTGTCTTTTGTTGCTGTGAGAGAAAGCAGAGAGAGCTTTTGAGTGTTTCAACTTATATCCTATACCTAAAGCCCTTTCCCTCAAGGGAGTTCATCCTCCAATTCACCCTCACCATTGATATTCAATAGAGTGGATTGGGGAATGAACTTCCGCATTCAAGGATCCTCCAGCTACCACCTTAATGACAAATCATTAAGCTAGGATGCCTTGAATGCATAAGAGAGGAACTACTCTATCTTCCTTATAGGAAAATCTTTAGAGAGTAGGATTTCATCTCACCCCTGACCCAACCCGAAGCCTAGCATTGGTATATCATCTTGTGTTGCGGTTCAAGGGAGCAGAAGACTCTTCGTCAATAAGGAGGAGATCTTCAGCGTTGTGCTTAACAGGACTCATCAACTTATCTGTAAGTATCTAGATTCCAGAGGACACTTGTGATCATTCCTTTCTAGGTCTTGATCTTAAGTGATTCTCACCCTTTGAAGTCCTCAAGGAGGCCTCTGGTGGGAGTGTACGTTGTGGGTGCGTTGTGTGGACCCTTGCTCTGTGGAGAGCATAAACATCTGGTTATGAGTGAACCAATGAAACTCCAGGGTTAGAGGTGAACCGAGTAGAAGCCTCCGGGTGCGTTGTGTGGACCCTTGTTCTATGGAGAGCATAAACATCTGGTTAGGAGTGAACCAGTAAAACTTTGGGTTTGAGGTAAACCGCGTAAAACCTTTGTAAAGGTTGAAGGCGAACCTGATTTAAAACCTTAGGTTTGAGGTGAACCCTGGGAAACCTCCTTAGTGAAATCCGGTACACTCAAGGGTTGAGTGTGGCAGCTGGGAGTGGAGTAGATAAGTAGTCGAACCACTATAAAAATGACTGTGTTTACGATTGCTATTCTTCTATGTGTTTGTTCTATGTTAATGATTTCATATTCGTATACCTGAGATCACACCTCACACACTAACACAGTCATGTCCATCATAAACTAGTTTGTATACCTGTTTACTTCTTTCATAGTTTGTGATTAGATCCTCTGCCGGGCTTGGAAGCCAGTAGAGTTATTTTTGAGTAATCCTAATATATGTCTATTGTTAGGATTAGTGTGATAGGATTTTAAATAAATCATAAAAACTTTTAAAAGTCCTATTCACCCCCCTCTAGGACACATTGGCATATTCCAACTTCTACTCAAGCGGTCTTCATCGCTATTTCACCCCACACGTGTGACACGTGTGGGGGTGGGACCCACCTTATGGCATATATTGTATATCCACTCTGTCCATCTGTCCAGATGGCGTAGACCCCATTATGATGTATGTGTTTCTCATCCAGCACATCCTAGCCGTCCGTCCAGGACATGGCCCACCCCACACGTGTGGGTGGGACCCTCCCTGATGTATATATTCTATATTCACACCGTCCATTTGGACGGTGTGATACACGTGTGAGATGGGGCTTTACCTCAGCTGTCCCTCCGTTCTAGACAGGCGGGACCCTCCTTGAATTAATGTATTGCATCCACACCATCTAATCCATGGACGGTGGATGCAGATTGGCTGGAGTACCTCACACTAGCTTGGTAGCTGAGGTATTGATGGCAGCAAGTTTCGTGGGGTCCACTTGATTTATGTGGTGTATTCCACACCATACACCTGTTTTACATCCACGCCGCTCATCTATTTTACATCCATGCCATCCATTTATGCGGCATGCTGTGATGTATGTATTGTATATCTATGTCGTCCATTTGTGTGGCCCACAGAGACGTATTTGCGGCCCATATGATGGGTCCCATTGTGGTATATTTGTGGCCCATTGGTGCAGCCCATTGATGCGGCCCACTTGATGTATATGAGTCCCATTGGTGCAGCTCATTGATGCGGCCCACTTGATGTATATGAGGCCCATTGGTACGGCCCGTTGATGCCGCCCACTTGATTTTTTGAGGCCCATTGGTACGACCCGTTGATGTGGCCCACTTGATGTATATGATGCCCATTGGTGCGGCTCGTTGATGCAGCCCACTTGATGTTTGTGATGTTCATTGGTACGGCCCGTTGATGCGGCCCACTTGATGTTTTTGAGGCCCATTGGTACGACCCGTTGATGCAGCCCACTTGATGTATATGATGCCCATTGGTGCGGCCCACTTGATGTTTATGAGGCCCATTAGTGCAGCCTGTTGATGCGGCCCGCCTAGATGTATTTGAGACCACCTATTGTGTATTTGAAGCCCATGAACGAGGCCCCTTTGTGATGTATTCAAGGTTGTGGGACGTGGCCCATTAAGATGCATTTTTCTGCCATTAATGTGACCCACTCATTGTATACGAGGCCCATTGGTGCGGCCCACTTGATGTATATTGAGGCCCATGGGTTACGGCCCATGGGTCGTAGCCCATTGTGATGTATTTGGGGCCCATGGGTTGTGGCCCATGGTGATATATATTAGGCCCGTATGAGCGACCCATTGTGAGATATTTCTGGCCCATTTGGTAAGGCCCATTGTGATATATTTTCGGCCCATTTGGTAAGGCTCATTGTGATATATTTCTGGCCCATTTGGTAAGGCCCATTGTGATATATTTCAGGCCTATTTAGTAAGGCCCATTGTGATGTATTTCTAGCCCATTTGGTAAGGCCCAGTGCGATAAATGTGTGGACCGATGTAATGTGTGATTTCACTATAATGTATGTAATGATATTTATGTGGGCCACTGCTTGGGAGCAATATTGGTTGAATGCTCACATTGATGGATAATGGTGGTTAAATGTCCACATTGTAACCTTCCCTTAGGCCCTTTGTTAGGCCGATTCCGATTGCCTAGTCCGATTCTGATTGTAGAGGTCGATTTTGATTGTCAAGGCCGATCCTGATTGTAGAGGCCAATTCTGATTGTCAAGGCCGATTCCGATTGTTGAGGCCGATTCCGATTGTCGGGGCCGATTATCAGGCAGATTGTCTACACCGATTATCAATGCCGATTGTCGATACCGATTATGAGTATGTGACAACATAACATCATGTACATGCCCATGCTCATCATCTTCCTGTGTATTATGAGATGTGATTGACCATTGGATATGTCATTGGTCAGGTTGTTATGAGACTCTCTGATAGGCGAAGATTGTCTCACATGAGCGTACAATATGCGAAGGATTGATGCATGACTGGATTGTATGACTCATACATCTTGCATTGTGTGTTGTGATTAGTATATGCCCTAGCAACGTCAGGGCCATAGCCTCCACAGGCATGTCATGGATGACTAGATGAGACACCAGAAATGTTTGGTTCGACCATATGGGTACTTCAGATGTCCGTAGGGTGAAAGTCCCTAAAACTCCCATGGCCAGGGGATGCTCCAACGTTTAGACCGAGTGCCGAGTGCTGAATATCAGTAGGCCGGGTCTCCCACTGTGTCGTGGTCGGTTGGAAGGGGGTGTGGCCTTATCCACCCATGTGAGGGGGTTGTAAGCTAGGCGAAGTTTGACCAGCTCACAAATGGGTCTGCTATCAACAAGCTGGGTAAGCATTGGTATACTACTGGCAGATGGGTAGTGAGGTCTTTTTCACTCCCTGGGCTGTGCGGCCGGCAGGGATGGCAGCTAGCTTGGAGTGTACTGGACCCCGGTGATGATCCTAGATATGTACGGTACTGATATGTGGACTTATTGAGCAGGAGTCGCATACTCAATCATTCATTCATTCACTATCCACTTGGGTTGGTGGTGCGCAACTAATTATTATGTACCTTCGTAATGACAAAGATTTCGATTAGGGCGTGCGACTAACCTGAGATTAGGAGTCTACTACATTGAGTCTGGTTATCCAAATTTAGGTATGGGACTGGTTTGGATAGAAGTCCCTTATGATGGATCCCATAGCCTGCGATACTACATACTATCATCCCGACTTCACTCCAGCTTCGTCATTTCATTCGCACCGCATGTTGCATTGCATCCACAACATTTAGCAGTCTGGGTTACCATGTTTCTGCATTGATATGGCCATTAGCATTCATGTCTTGCATCGCATAGCCTTGGTACGGCTGATGGCACTCATGGACTTACCAGTATGTTTCCGCTTACTCTGATATCTTATGATTTATGATCTTGCCAGTATTTCCGACATTGTATGATTATGGCATTGTATTTGTGTCCTTAGTACTTATCTTGCTCACACACTTTCACCACCCTCTAAGCTTTCTATAAGCTTATGCACGATAGATGTATGCAGGTGGCGTTAGGTTGCAGCGGCATGGAGCTTGGAGTATGTAGCTGACTCCTGGAGCTTTGATTTTGACTTATGTATTTCACTTTCTACATTGTATTCAAATGTTTATATTAGTGGATATGTGATGATGATGTTGCCTTTATAATTTGAGTAAACTTGTGGTTATGCTTCTTATGAGACAAATGTACGTTGGAAAAATCATCCTTGTAGGATCCCAGGATCAGAATCTGCCGTATGTGCACTAGGAGCCGAGAATGGGATACTACGGAGGCTGTTGGCACTGGATTCGGAAATCGGGAATTTTGTGAACCCGATTTCCTGGTTTGCAGCGTGACATGGACGTTGGAGCAGTTATAATAATAATAATAATAATAATAATAATAATAATAAATATATATTATTATTATATGTGGTGGGCCCTACGTAGGACCCACTTGCTTGGAAGCAGATTAGCTGGTGCAACTATATAGCTGTTGTACTAATGTCAGCTAGTTTAGTGGGTCTGATCATGAGGTATGTGTTAACTCCAACCGTCCATCCACTGTCCAGTCTACTGGACGGCGAGGCCCACCTCAACACATGTATTAAACACGCTGCACGTCTATTGTTTGGACGTGGGATCCACCCCACACGTGTGGCACGTGTGAGGGGGGGGCCCACCAGATATATGTATTATATATTCAAGTCGTCTGTCTAGTAGAGCTGGGACGGTGTGTCCAATTGCATTTGACGTCAGTAAGCACTGTGGGTCCCACTAGATATATAGTTGATGTATTGACGTCAACAAGCTCTGTGGGTCCCACCAGATATATAGCTGATGTATTGACATCAGCAAGTTCTGTGCGTCCGATCATGAGGTATGTGTTATATCCTGACCGTCCATCTATATGGACGTCAGTAAGTTCCGTAGCGTGAACATGAGGTACGTGTTATGTCGAAGCCATCCATCTCTATGGCCCATGTGACCTATGGGTTTTATCTGCACCTCCAAACTTATGGACCCCACCTTATATATGTGTTTGATCTCCACCACCCAGCATGGGACGGTGGGGTACACCTGTTGTATGTATTGAATGCAAGTCGTCCATTAAATGGGCTGCCTCACAGGCCCATGTGATGCCGTCCAGTGTAATGTGTATTAGGTCCATGTGGTGCGGCCCATTATGATGTATTTGAGGCCCAAGTATGAGGCTCATTGTGATTTATTTGAGGCCCATGAGTGAGGCCCATTGTGATGTATTTGAGGCTCAAGTATGAGGCCCAATGTGATCTATATGAGGCCTATGAGTGAGGCCTAAGGTGATGTATATGAGTCTCATTGTGATTTGTATTAGGCCCATGTGATGCGGCCCATTGTGATTTGTATTAGGCCCATGTGATTTGTATTAGGCCCATTGTGATGTATTTGAGGCCTAAGTATGAGGCCCATTGTGATTTATTTGAGGCACTTGAATGAGGCCCATTGTGATGTATTTGAGGCCCAAGTATGAGGCCCAATGTGATATATATGCGGCCCATGAGTGAGGCCCAATGCGATGTATATAAAGCCCTTATGTGAGGCCCAAGGTGATGTATATGAGGCCTATTGTGATGTGTGATTCCACCAGGATGTATGTAATGATGTTTATGATGCCCGTCCATGTTCTTAGTTGATATTAACTCGGCCTTGACTTGCGACCAATGATGGTTTAATGTCCACGTTTTAAGAGTAATGATGGTTAAATGTCCACATTGTAACTCTCCCTAGGGCCCGTTATTAGGCCCATTCTTATCTCCCCTTAATGGGCTAACCCAAACCGTTGGGCCCCCATTGATGATCATATTACCCATCTTTCCATTGATTAGGCTATCCCAATCCATTGGGCCCCCATTTGATAGTGACGTTTTCCACCATACCCTGTAGGACCACCCAAGCCTTGGAGCTTATCTTGTGTTCGAACCGAGCCTTCCACAGGGAATGTGGCCCACCTAGATGCATGTGTTTGTAGAAACTTAGTAACCCAAACCCGAGGCCCACTCAGATGATGAGTAGGATAATTTGTAGGGTTTCGTAGTCCTGGATGTGTGGATCCTACCAACGGCCGCCTTGTATTCGTATCAGGCCCTCATAGGAAAGCCCAGTTGTCATGATAAAGGGAGTGAGAAAGCCCACTTGTTGTATACCCACTTGACTCGCCCCATAAGACATATCTTATCCTTGTATCCAATTGTTAGGACCTCAGTGTCATGTATATATCGTCCACACTGTCCATTTACTTCTTTGGGACAAGTGTGAGGCCTATCCTTGACGCTAGTACACTATCACCTCTTGCCGTATATGGGAGAATATGTGGTACCAAATTTAGTATATCCACTATGTAGAGCCTATCTCAATGTATGGGTTAAACCCGCCGTCCTTCCAGTGGACCCCGTCTTGGGATATATGATATATTAGTGCTTTGTGAGGCTAATCTAACATAGGACATAACACATGGACTCCTATAGTTGTAGAAGGGGCATGTCGTTTAGCTCCTACTCTTTGTATGTGATATGCCGGTGATGGTCGATTGTGGATTATTGTTACCTGCCATATCAGATAATCATGCCTATGTACTTTATTACATCATGACACATGCCCATATGCATTATATGTTTGCTTGTTATGCGGAGTGATTTATCATAGCATATGCAATTTGGTTGGTTTACTATGGGACTCCTTGTGAAATGGAGTCGCTCCACATGACTGGATGGTATGACTTATGCATCTTGCATTTTGTGATATGACCACCATATGCCCTAGCGACATCAGGGCTGTAGCCTCCACAAGCATATCGTGCATGGCCAGACGAGACACCAGAAATCTTTTTCTATATGGGGTGTTATAGATGTCTCTGGGTGAAATTCCCTAAACCCTCTTGGTACCAGAGGACACTCTAACGTCTAGACCGAGTGGAAATACATGAGTGCATGAGGGTCATGTACCAGTAGGTCGCGTCTCCCACTATGTCGTGGTCGGTTGAAAGGGGGTGTAGCCTTACTCGCCAGAGGGAGTAGGCAATGTTAGGCTGAGTATGACCAACTCATAAATAGTCCGCTATCGATGAGCCGGGTCGATATTCGTAGGCGGATAGTGTGGTCTCTTCCACTTATCCAGTTGTGAGTTTGATGGGACAGTAGGTGGTGCAAAGTGTACTAGACCCCAGTGATGATCTCATTGAAGTACGATACTGATATGTGGACTTACTGAGCAGGAGTTGCATACTTAGCATTTTACTCATTCATTCATTCATTCACTATCCACTCGGGTTGGTGGTATGCAACTAATTTGTTATGTGTACCCTAGCAATGGCCCTGATTTCGGTTGGGTACGCGACTAACTTGAGATCAGGAGTTTACCACATTATGTCCAGCTATCCAAATAAGGAATGGGCCAATTTGAATAGAAGTCCCTTTTGATGGACCCCACAGCTTGTGATACTACGTACTATCATCCCAACTTCACGCTCTAGCTTTGTCATTTCATTCGCACCGCATATTGCATTGCATCCTCAGCACATAACATTTGGTTTACTATACTTCTTTATTACATATCCTGAATAAGGTTGATTGTATTATGAACTCGCCAGGATCTGCATATTGCATTACATCCATAACATATAGTATTTGGGTTGCTATGTTTCTGCATTTATATGACCTAGATAAGGCTGATGGTAATCGTGGTTCGTCAGGAATTGTATATTGCATTGCATCCTCGGCATCTGATATTTGGCTCTTTATGACTCCGCATTTGCATAGCCGATCTGTATTGCATACTCTGATATTGTATGACTTATGGATTTGCCAGTATTTTCTCTTACTCTGATATTTGTGTGCTTAACACTTATCTTGCACACACACTTACACCACCCTCTAAGCTTTCTATAAGCTTATGCATGACTATTGCGTGTAGGTGATGCTAGGTCACAGTAGCATTGAGGCAGGAGCTTGTAGCAGATCACTTTGAAGATTTTGTTATTTATGTATTTTTCTTTCATCATTGTACTCGAATGTTTATTTTAGTGGATATGTGGTGTTGATGTTGTCATTTGTGACTTGGTTATTGTAAGACCTGTACCTTAGTCTGTACCATTCCGTAGGCTTCCGCAATCCTTCCGGTCAAATTCCGGCAACCCTCAACCCGTTACCGATGTTTGCGCGCGATCCTAAGCCGAGTCCTACATGCCAAAGTCGGCTCGAACCAGAACTTGTATCGTAGTAACCACGCCGTTGCCGCGGTTCCAACGCCGTGACTCGCGCACTGATCCGATACCCAGGGTAGAAGATGTAGGCCCACGTTTAATTCGAAGAAATGTCGCGCGTTGCAAACTTCGAGAGAATCTCTACGAAATGTCCCATCAATCAATCAATCACTCATGTCGAATACAAGTTAAGTCACTCCATACCCAAGTACAACAACCCATACCTTTCTCATACACAAGCAAGCCCAAAGTCAACCCTCACATCACTTCACCTCTCTCTCCACCCATCCTTTCTTATAACACATCACTCCACCCATCCCCATCACACATCATCCCATCACCTCATTTTCTCTCTCATTTCTCAAATCTCCCAAGCAACATCCCACGTTCAAGCTTCTCCTTTCCAAATGCCAAGTGTGGCCCACTCTTCCCACCTTCTCATCTCCCATCTCAACCGTTGATCCACCATCCCCACCATCAAAAGTCCATCATCCACCGTTAAAAGTCAAGTAAAGGAGTTAAGGATGCTAAGGAGCAAGGAGTGCAAGAGGTGGGTGATCCACCATTAAAATCTTATTTTTAGGGCTCACTTGTTGGTGGGACCTATTTTGATGTATGAGTTGTATTATGTGGGGCTCATAGTGGCGGGGCCCCACCATCACCATTTCTCTCTCTCTCTCTCTCTCTCTCTCTCTCTCTCTCTCTCTCTCTCTCTCCTTTCTCTCCTTATCTTTTTTTCCTCTCCTTAGAATGTAGTGGGCACATCAATTTGAGTTAAACCTACTTCATCCATCGAATGGTGTGGCCCACCGCATTTTAGGAGAGATCCATAGTCTACATAACATATATAGTGTATTATATTTACATTATATATATTATATTAATATCATATACATATATATGTGTGTGTATATATATATATATATATATATATATATATATATACACGTATATATATAAGAATGGTGGGCCATGTTCATGTGAGACCCACCATAGTGCATGTGTTGTATCCATACCGTCCAGCATCTCCAGCTCATTTCAGGCGTTGAGTTGAAAAATGAACCTAATCTGACTATCTGACGGGTCATAGCATAAGAAATAGTGTTTCCTACCGTTAAAAACCCACCTGATGATTTTGCCCACCAAAACATACCTAATATTGGGCTTGATCAATCTGTTTTGAGCCATGGAATGCAATGGTTGGAGTGGATCTGCCTGATGAGGGCCCCACCTAGGGAAAACTATGGAAAAACACGATTACAAAAAAATAATAATAATTTAAATCACAATAGCAGCGTCTGCTGACAGAAGGCACAGGCAGCTGGGCCTCACGACCCTAGCTGTGGGCCCCCACAGTGATACGTTTTGAACATCAGCACCGTGCATTGGGTGAGACTCCCCCATGGCTACGGTCCACCCAAAAATCAGCCGTGTACGGAACTCAGGTGGGCCATACCGTCTAAAATCATGTGAGGACATGCCTAAAACATATAAAATCACCTGGTGGGGCCTACCTGAAATTTGGATGCGGCTGAAACTTGGTCTGAACCCTCAGCCAAGTGGGACACACATAATGGGTGGGCTGGATTGGTGAACCACATTGAGGTGGGCCCCAGGTCCACCCCCAGGTCCTCGTGACCTTATCAACGGGTTGTTTGGAAAATAAACATTCCAGTGGGCACTATGGCCATGTGGCCTATCAACAGGTTGTATGGAAAATAAATATTACAGTGGGCCCCCCCAAGGTCCACTTGACCTTATGAACAGATTGGATGAAAATAAACATTATGGTGGGCCCTGGCCCACATGTTCTTATGAACAGTTTGAATGGCAAATAAACATTACAGTGGGCCCTAGGCCATGTGACCCTATGAATATCTTGGGTGAAAAATAAATATTATGGTGGGCCCCTATGACCTTGTCAACGGACTGGATGGAAAATAAATATTATGGTAGGCCCCACATGGGACCCACCAATGTATGTAATGTATCCACACCTTCCAGAGTGTGGGCCCCGCTATGGGTACTCCCTTCAACCACTATGGGACCTACCATGATGCATGAGTTTCATCCCAACCGCCCAACCATTTTGAGATTATTTTAAGGCCATTGTTGAGGCCCATCTTAATGTATTTGTGGCCCGCTCACTAAGGCCCACTTTGATATATATGAGACCATGGTTTGAGGCCCATTTGATGTATTGAAGGCCCATGGGTCGAGGCCCAATGGGATGTACATGAGGCCCATTATAACGTGATTCTACCATGGTTTATGTGTTGACTATTATAGTGGGCTATGCCTTGGGAGCAATGATGGTTTGACGCCCACATTGTAGGGATAATGTTGGTTAAATGTTTGCATTGTCACTCTCCCTAAGGCCTATTGATAGGCCCATACTTGTAGTGAGTAGGCCATCTAGGCCCATATCTGTTATGCACAAGCCCATCACTCTATGACATGTTTGGTATAGACTCATGATTCATGATCATACGCATCATATGTATGTCTGATATGACGAGTGACTGATCATAGCCTATGCCTTCGGGTGGACTGTTTATGCGCTCCCTGATAGGCGGTTGCCCTACATGAGCGCGCAGCACGCGCAGGATTATTGCATGTTTGGTAGGGTGATTCATGCACTTGCATTTGTGTGATCATGATTATTGTATGCCCTAGCGACATCAGGGCCATAGCCTCCACAGACATATCGTGGGTGGCTGGATTCGATACCGAAATTGTTTGGTTCTAACATACAGGCGTCATAGATGTCCTTGGGTGAAAATTCCTAAACCTGATGGTACCAGAGAATGACTCCAACATCTAGACCGAGTGGATACACGAGCACACGAGGACCGTATACCAGTAGGCCGCATCTCTCACTATGTCGTGATCAGTTGGAAAGGGGTGTGACCTTACCCGCCTAAGTGAGGGAGCAATTTCTAGGTTGAGTTTGACCAGCTTGAGGAATAGGTCCGCTATCGACGAGCCGGGCCCGATATTAGCAAGTGGATAGTGAGGTCTCTTCCACTCTCCAAGTTGGGCGTTCGGATAGGGACGACAAGCTGGCGTAGAGTGTACTAGACCCCAGGATTATCCAGACTAAGAACTGTATTGATTTGATGCTCTAGTGAGGAGCTGCATTGATATGTGGAGGTGAATTGGAATGCTTCACTTGCATTATGCATCGCATGGCCTTGACATGGCCGATAATATTCATATCTTGCACCACATAGCCTTGGTACGGCTGACTGCATTCATGTACTCATCAGCATGTTTCCGCATTACACTGACCTTGCATTCTGAGCACGCTCATATTGCGCACACACTTACACCACCCTCTAAGCTTTCTATAAGCTTATGCACGATTGATCCGTGCAGGTAATGTCAGGACGCAGCCGTAGTCTCGCCACAGTTGGAGGGTGCAGCCGTGCTTCTGGAGTTTTTGTTATTATCACTATCTTATATTTCCCTTCATACGCCTTATACTCAAAGTTTTTTATCATAGTGGATTTTGTGATGGTGTTCCTGTGGTTATTGTTCATGGGTTATGCTTGTGGTTATGCTCATTACGAATCAAATTGATTATTAGAAATCCTCCTTGTAGCATCCCAGGATCGGAACTTGGTATATGGGTGTCGGGAGTCGAGAATGGGGTACTACGGAGGCTGTCGGCGCCGGATTCGGTGATCAAGAATTTTGTAAGCCCGGTCTCCGAGTTCGGGGCGTGACAGTTATGCTTGTGGTTATGCTCCTTTATAAAAAAAAAATCACACTAAAAATCCTCCTTATAAGATCCCAAGATCGGAATCTGGCGTATGGGTGTTGGAAGCCGAGAATGGGATACTATTGCATTCTGGATTCGGGGATCGAGAATTCTGTTTGCCTGGTTTCTGAGCTTGGGGCATGACAGCAGAGCCATTTCCCAAGAGTTCTTCTTCCCTTCTTCTTAGTTTTTAATGCTTTCTTCTAAGGTTATAGATACAATCATGTCTATAGTTAGTTAGATCCCTTAGCTACGGCTAAGGGGTGAAGCTTGTAACGTGGTTGGGATTTTTAATTTGTTTTGATTCATATTTATTTGAACTCTTTTGATTCTAGTTGATATTCAAGAAATAGTTTTAGTGTTTAATGGTTTGTTGTGACTGATATTACAATGGATCCTGAAATAGCTTGAAGTATTTTATTCTTCTATTTGGAGATTGTGAAGTTAGTACATCTTATTGTTCTCCATCGTCCCTTGGGCATGGATGGGTGACGGAATCCCTTCTAATTCTCACAATTCTCCTATGTTGGTTGTAGGATTGGTATATCCTATTGTTTGCCATTGTTTCATGGGCATGGATAGGTGATGGAATCACTTCCAATCCTCATAACTTTCATCTGTTGAGAATTAGTTCAATGGAAGCTCAGTGATCTGACAAATCTCTCCTTTGTTCAATTGGATAAGATAGGACTCTGATTCCAGTTGGATCTATTGAATCATGCAAGGTAACTTCCCAATTGCTACAATTGCTACAAGTGGATCCGTGGAAACCCTAGTTTTCCACTTTTAAATTCTTAAGTTTCTAAATTCATCATCTCGCAATTACTCCTTACTTTCCTAATTTAAGTTAGATCTTTTCCTAGTTTTGATTATAGTTACTTTCAGAATAGACACACAAGATTAGTCCCTGTGGATTCGACCTCGGTCTCACTGAGATTATTACTGCATCGCGACCATACACTAGGGGTTGTAAACAAGTTTTTCGCGCCATTGTCGGGGACTAACAACCATGTTTTTTCTGAGATTGATTAATTCTAGAAGTATGTTAAGATTAGGATTTATTTACTTTCTATTTTTAGGATTAAGGTTTCTTTGAATTATTTTAGAAAATAACTTAATTTTTTAATTCTAGTTTTAGAAATTTTCCTAATTTGATTTTAGAAACTAACTTTTTCTCTTTTAAAAACTTTCTATTTTCTATTTTTAGAAACTTTCCTTTTTCATTTTTAGAAACTAGGTTGTTTTCCTTATTTCCTTTTTAGAAACTAACTCATCTTTCTGTTTTTATTTTTAGAAACTTTCTAATTTTAGAATTTCTATTTTAGAAACTGATTTCTGTTGTTTTGTTTTGCAGGATCTTCAATTAGGAACTTGCAATTTGGTAACTTCTTTCAAATTCTCTCTCTTTCTTTTTCTATATCTCTATTTCCTTTTTCTTTCCATGCTTAGGTTAGAATCTGAAATTGAGGGCCGCGAGTGTTTCATGCCCTAGTGGGTATGCGACAACACTCGACGTCTTTTGAGTGAAGGAGGATTAGTTGAGGGGTTATCTATCCATCACAGGATTAGACACCACTCGAGTTCCTCAAAGTTAATTAAAGTGATGGCTGCCAATCAACCGAGAAGACAACTGTTGAGGGTCAAATATTGCATATTGGACCCCATCTATTACTTGGTTTTACGAACATGATAATGCTTAATGTATTATTTTAATCATGTTTGTCTTGCAAGGTGAATTCAAGAGCTTGGATTGAAAAAGATGTTAAAAGCATGAATTTAACACTCAAGAATCACCGAAGCCAAGATTGGATCTGATGAAACCAAGAATATTGAAGAATGCACATAATAAATATCCAAGAAAATTAAGTCAAGAATGAAGAAAATCAGAGTTTTGAAGTGAAATTCGGTCATCTTCGACTATTCCCCGCCTCAGCTCGACCAGTCCTGCGTACGCTCGACCAGTCCTAGACTCTGCTCGACCGATCGAGGCTCAACCGGTCGAAGGTTTCTCGACTCAAACTTCAGCGTGTAAAACTTCTAAATATTTGTGTTACTCAGCCAATCGAAGGAGACCCTCGACCGGTCGAGGACAGCCAACGAGCAGTTGAGAGTTACGCAAAACTCGCGCAGACTGCGTAAATTTTAGATGGTTTCAGGAAATTTTCACTTGGTGAGAAAGTTTAAGACCTAAAACTATAAATTAGGGTCCCTAGGTTACCCCTAGGCATCATCTAGGGTTTGAGGAGTGGAGCAAAAGCGTGGAGAAGCCATCGCCAAGAGTTTTTCTTCCTTTCCCTAGATGTTTTTATGTTTTATTAAGAGATTCTAGTTCAATCATGTCTATAGTTATTTAAACCTCTTAGCTAGGGCTAAGAAGTGAAGCCCGTAGCACGATGGGATGTTTTCTATTACTTTGATTCATGTTTATATTGAACTCTCTTTGATTCTAGTTTGATTATAAGGAATACTTACAGTTTTTAATGGTTTATTGTGACTCAAATTACAATGGATTTGCGATAGCATTGAGTGTGTTCTTTTCGTGTATTGAGATTCTGAAATTAGGAAATCATGTTGTTCACCATCGTCCCATGGGCACGTGTTGAGGCATAAAATAAGCAAAGAACTGAAGAAAGGAAAGATCAAGAAAATCAGTTTAAAGATCAAAGAAGTCAATTTGAAGATGACTTTGCGCGGGATCGCGCAAAGTGAATTGACTGCACTGAACCGCGCAAAGCAAATGGGTTGCGCGGATTGATTAATGAAGACAGGTTGCGCGGAATGATAGATTGCGCGAGACCGAGCAAAACATGTTGTTTGCCGAGTCCGCGCAAAGTGTTTTGTAGAGATATAAAAATGGCTGGATGATATTTTGTCCCACATCGACCAGAATAAAGATTTACATCAGTGAAGATGTCTATAAATACCCTGTTCTTTCTTTCAAAAGGGGTTGGAAGATTTTCAGAGTGGAAGAAAGACGAAGAAGAAGACAGAAGACAGAAGGTGCAAATGAGCATTGGGCTCATGTAGTTTGCGCGGACTCGCGCAAAGGAGTATTGAGCTCCTGTTGTTTGCGCAGACTCGCGCAAAGGAGCATTGGGCTCCCGTGGTTTGCGCGGACCCGCGCAAAGCATGTAGTTTGCGCGGATTAGCGCAAACCGACTGATAGACAGTCTATAACAGCAATGGGCTGATATGCTGCCGGAATGGCTCGAGTCTTCAAATCTTCATGTTTTCTTATTCAGGAGGAAGGGAAGAATCATCGACAAAAAGGCGTATTCCTCCTCAGTTTCAGGAGATGACCAGAATAGCACTGAAATGCTGCCGAAATCTCTATTCTCTTGAAGATTAATTAGTTGACTTGTCTATTCCTCCTAAGTCATAGGTGATGATTGAAATCAGCGCTGTTATGCTGTCGAAATTTATATTCAAC
Source organism: Magnolia officinalis (assembly GCA_021015155.1). Classification (NCBI taxonomy): domain Eukaryota; kingdom Viridiplantae; phylum Streptophyta; class Magnoliopsida; order Magnoliales; family Magnoliaceae; genus Magnolia; species Magnolia officinalis. The sequence continues at coordinate 68,157,699 of JAJHSJ010000004.1, forward strand.
CATGATAATTATAGCTTGCAATGAATTCTTTGTAAACTATTTTAGAATCAAGGGATACCTGAGGATGTAAATAAATTCAGAATCAATAAAATGTGATGATTGTTTCTGTAGCTATTTCATTGTTGTGTTTGAATAAGATAATCCCCAAATCAAATACTTTTGTTTTCTTGTCGAAACAGCATGGTTGGGTGATGGAATCCTCCCTAACTTTCACAATTCTCTCAGATTGATTGTGGAATTGGTAAATCCTATTGTTTGCCTTGTCTCCTAGGCATGGTTTTGTGATGGAATCACTTCCAGTTCTTGCACTTCTCATCCATTGAGAATTAGGTCAAAGGAAGTTCAAATTTGATTTTACTAAGATATCTTCCAATTGGATAGGATGAGACTTCGATTCCAATCGTGTGACTTAAATCAAGCATAGATCTCCCTGATCTCTACAAGTGGATCCTTAGAAACCCTAGTTTCTCACCTTTGAATTTCTTAAGTTTTTCATTAAATTCCTCACAATTACTCTCAATCACTTCAGAATTAGTTTCACATCTTTTTTTAGTTCTAGTTTTAGTTGCTTTTAGAATACTCACGAGATTAGTCCCTGTGGATTCGACCTTGGTCTCACGAGATTATTACTACATCACGACCCTACACTTGGGGTTGTGAACAAGTTTTTAGCGCCATTGCCGGGGATTAACGGTTGTGTATTTCTGAGATTAGCTAGTTTTAGAATTTGTTTAAGATTTGGGTTTTTTCTATTTTCTATCTTTAGATTAAGGTTTGTTTTGTGTTTTTAGAAACTTTCTATTTTTTGTCTTTAGAAACTTTCCTCTTTCCTTTTGAGAAACTAGTTTACTTTCCTAAATAGTTTTTAACTTTCTAACTTTAGAATTTTTGTTTTTAGAAACTGACTTGTTTTGTTTTATTTTGCAGGATTTTAATTAAGAACTTCTAATTTGGTAACTTCTTTCCAATTTTCTCTCACTTTTTATTTCTAGACTTCTATTTCCTTTCTTTCTTTTAGGTTTAGGTTAGAATCTGAAATTGAGGTCTGAGAGTATTTCATTCTAAAGTGAGTCCATGACAACAGTCAACGTCTTTTGAGTGAAGGAGGATTGGTTAAGGGGTTATCTATCCATCACAGGATTAGACACCACTCGAGATCCTCAGAGTTAATTGAAGTAATGGTGGTCAATCAACCAGGGAGACAACCTCAACCTCGAGTTGAGGAAGTCCAGGATGAGAATGAGGTGCATCAATCACCCCCGCCTCGTACTTTGTGAGACTATTTACAACTGGCAGAGGTGATCACGCCCTCATGCATGGTTTTTCCAGAAAAAATGAGACATATGGATATTAAGCCAGGGGTGATCCAACTCCTTCCAAAATTCCATGGACTTAAATCTGAAAGTCCATATCTACACTTGAAAGAGTTTGATGAGATCATGACCACTTTATATTTTCCAAACGTGTCTGAGGACATGGTTAGATTGAAACTCTTTCCCTTTTCTTTGAAAGAGAAATCTATGACGTGGTTGCATTCACTACGTCCCAGATCTATTGGAACATGGAATGACATGATAAGGGAGTTCATAACGAAAATTTTTCCACATCATAAAACCAACACCCTTAGAAAGTCAATCATGAACTTTGCCCAAAAGGAGGATGAAACATTCTTCTAATGTTGGGAGCAGTTCAAGATATTGTTAGTTCATGCCCATAACACGGTTTTGAAACGTGGCGCATTGCACACTTTTTCTATGATTCACTAACATCTTCCACGCGCCAATTGGTTGAGACAATGTGCAATGGGGAATTCATGACTAAAAATGTCGATGATGTGTGGGACTACTTGGACAGACTTGTTGAAAATGCACAATCATGGGACACTTACCCAAAATCCAGCACCACTTCTAAGCCCACTCAATCAAAGGAGAGGAGTGGATTGTACCTATTGAAAGAGGATGATGATATTAATGCTAAAGTGTCTAATATCATAAGAAAATTTGAGGTCATGGAACTAAAGAAGGATAAGGTTAAGGAAACTGTTTGCGGTATTTGTGCTTGCAACGTTCACACAACTGAAAATTGTTCAACAATACCTGTCTTTCAAGAGGTGTTGAATGAGCAATCCAATGCCATGAATAATTACCAAAGACCTTTCAATGGACCTACCTCCAATACATACAATCCTAATTAGAGAAATCATTCAAACTTCAGTTGGAGGAATGGACAAACTGCTACCCCTCAAGGTTTCTTTAGTGAAATTCCAAATCAAGTGAAACCTCAAGAGGATTTGGTTCAAAAACATATTCGAGACCAAGAGCTACTCAAACAGGATATTGAACAACACTGGGAATGCTTGTATCATCTATTCAAAGGATAGAGTCGCACTTAACAATTGGGGGAAAGGGGATGCTTCCTGCTCAACCTCTCCCCAATCCCAAACCGTAATATGAGATAAGTGATTCATGCTCTTCAAATCAGATGGAGCAAGCTAAATCTATCACCACTTTTAACAGTGGTAAGATGACAACGATGATAGACCTAGCACCTCTCCACAAGAATTGGAACCAGAACTTTAAGGCAAGCCGATTGCCCCATTCCCGCAACGGTTGGTTACACCAAAACCTCTCTCTAACTCTTAGGACATTCTAGAGGTGTTGAAACAAGTGAAGGTCAGCATCCCTCTACTGGATGTAGTTAAACAAATACCTTCATATGCCAAATTTTTGAAGGACTTGTGTACGACCAAAAGATGGTAAAATATTCAAAAGAAAATCTTCTTAGCTGAAAAGGTGAGTGCCATCCTAAAGCAAGATGTGCCACAAAAATACAAAGATCCTGGTAGCCCAACCATCGATTGCGTAATTGGGAACTACCGAATTGAGCATGCACTTCTTGACTTAGGAGCGAGTGTAAACCTGATTCCTTATTCGGTCTACGAGCAACTAGCTTTGGGTGAATTGAAACCCACCTGAACTACATTACAACTTGTCAATCGGTCAGTTTGCGTACCGAGTGAGATAATTGAGGATGTGTTGGTCCAGGTTGACAACTTCTATTACCAGGTAGATTTTATCGTCCTGGATACTCAACCCATCATAGACATGAGAACTCAAATTCCCGTCATTCTTAGTCGCCCATTCCTTGCCACTTCAAACGCAATTATTAATTGCAGGAATGGAGTCATGAGTATGTCTTTCGAGAATATGACATTTGAGTTGAATATTTTTTTTTTCAACATAGGCAAATAGTTAGAGGATGAAGACGATTTCCATGATATTAACCTGATTGATTCTTTCGTGGAAGATAGAGCACTTCTGACCTTATGGTTTGACCCTTTAAGACGTGCTTGGCCCACTCCCATGGTTTAGATGATGATATGATTAGGGAGATGGGTGCCATGCTTGATGATGTACCGATACTTGAAGTTAACCGGTGGAGGCCACAATTCGAAGAATTGCCCCATACTGATGTAGTGTCTCTACCGTCTAACCTCAAGACACGGAAGCTTAACCTAAAACCTTTGCCCTCTGATTTGAAATATGTCTATTAAGATCAAGATGAGACATACCCGATGATGATTTCTTCCCACCTTGAGTAAGAACGGGAGAGTATGTTCACCTCTACTCTCATTGAGCACAAATGAGCCCTTTGATAGTCGATTGCGGACCTTAAGGGAATTGACCCTTTGATTTGTACTTACCGCATTCATTTATAGGATAATGCAAGGACCTCACGACAACCACAACATAGACTAAATCCAAACATGAAGGAAGTGTTAAGGCCGAGGTTCTTAAACTATTGGATGTGGGTATCATATACCCTATATCCGATAGTCAATTGGTGAGTCCAACTCAGGTGGTTCCTAAGAAGTTCGGAATCACCATCGTAGCTAATGTCAACAATGAATTCATGCCAACTAGAGTTACTGCTGGTTGGAGAATGTGCATTGGTTACACAAAGTTGAATACCATCACGAGGAAGGACCACTTTCCGTTTCCCTTCATTGATTAAATTTTTGGAAAGGCTAGCTGGTCATTCCTATTACTGTTTCCTTGACAGATATTCGGGCTACAATCAGATCGAGATAGCCCTTGAAGATCAAGAAAAGACCACATTCATATGTCCTTTTGGCACCTTCGCTTACTGAAGGATGCCATTTGGATTGTGTAATGCCCCCGCCACCTTCCAGCGATGCATGATGAGTATTTTTTCTTACATGGTGGGGCAATATTTAGAGGTCTTCATGGATGACTTCTCGGTCTTTGGTCCATCCTTCAGCGAATGTTTGGAAATTTTGAAAAATGTGCTAAAGTAATGTAAGGAAAAGAACTTGATACTGAATTGGGAGAAGTGTCACTTCATGGTTCGTAAGGGAATTGTCCTTGGACACATTATCTCATTTAAAGGAATTGAGGTAGATAAGGTTAAAATTGATCTCTAACCTACCTCCACCCAAGAACATACAAGACGTCCGATCCTTTCTAGGACACGCTAGTTTTTATAGAGATTCATAAAGGACTTTAGTCACCTCTCTTATCCTCTATGTAATCTACTTCAAAAGGATGCACCACACGAGTGGACTGAACAATGCCAAGAAGCTTTTACTAAGCTTAAGGGCATGTTAACCACTACACCTATCATGCAGCCACCCGACTGAAGCCTTCCTTTTGAACTTATGTGCAATGCGTCTGACAATGTTCTTGGGGCAGTTTTAGGCCAGAGAAAAGAAAAGAAGCCCTACATTATTCATTACGCAAGTAGAAGTCTAAATCCTGCCCAAGTGAACTACTTTACTACTGAAAAGGAATTCTTAGCCGTAGTGTTCGCTTTGGACAAATTTAGGTCCTACTTGATCGGATCCAAGATTGTCATTTACACAAATCATGCGGTACTCAAGTATCTTCTTTCTAAGAACAATGTTTAGCCCGGCCTGGTTAGATAGATCCTCCTTCTCCGATAATTTGATTTGGAAATAAAAGATAAAAAAGGGAGTAGAGAACATAGTGGCTGACCATCTTGCCCGCCTTGATCTCTCTGATTCCCTTGAGATGGCACATATAAATGACAAGTTCCCTGACGAACAATTGTTCAAAGTCTCCCATTCACCTTGGTTTGCTGATATTGCTAATTATCTTGCCACAGGTTTAAGGTCGACACATTGGACTGCGCAAGATAAGAAAAAATTCTTCACCGAGGTTTGTAAGTTCTTCTGGGATGATCCATATTTGTTTAAATATTACTGTCACGCCCCAAACTCGGAAACCGGGCTCACAAAATTCCCGATCGCCGAATCCGGCGCCGACAGCCTCCGTAGAACCCCATTCTCGGCTCCCAGCGCCCATACGCCAGGTTCCGATCCTGGGATGCTACGAGGAGGATTTTTTTCAGCATCCGTTTAATTGGTAATAAGCATAACCAAAGGCATAACCCACAAACAACAACCAAAAACTCCATCACATTTCCACTATGATCAAAAACTTTACAAGTACAATGAGCATGAAGGGAAATACAATGAGAATGGACAAAAAGCTCCAAAAGATCTGCTCTGCGCTCCTGCCTCAGCGCTGCTGCGTCCTCGCGTCACCTGCACGCAACGGTCGTGCATAAGCTTATAGAAAGCTTAGAGGGTGGTGAAAGTGTGTGCGCAAGGTAGTAATGCAGTATGCAGTATCAGAGTAATGCGGAACATGCTGGTGAATCCATGAATACTACTAGCCGTACCAAGGCTATGCAATGCAAGGCATGAAAGATGTCGGCCATACCAAGGCCATGCGATGCGAAATGCAACTCAAGCATACAAATCCTCATCTAAGTCCAATATCAGTATAGCTCAAATCTGGGATATCACCGGGGTCTAGTACACTCTAAACCAGATTGCCGCCCCATCGCGCGCAATAAGGTAAGTGGAAGAGACCTCACTACCCGCCTGCCAATATCGGGCTCGGCTCGTCGATAGCGGACCCATTCCTCGAGCTGGTCAGACTCAGCCTAGCATTGCCCCCTCCTCTCGGGCGGGTAAGGCCGTACCCCCTTCCAACCGACCACGACACAGTGGAAAGCGCAGCCTCCTGGTAATCGGCCATCGGCGCTCATGCACCCACTCGGTCTAGACGTTGGAGCAACCTCTTGGTACCATAAGGGTTTAGGGACTTTCACCCAGGGATATCTATAGCACCCCATGTAGAACAAGATTTCCGGTATCCAATCCTGCCAACCACGATACGCCTGTGGAGGCTATGACCCTGATGTCGCTAGGGCGTACAGTAACCATATCACACAATGCGAATGCATGAAACACACTATCCAATCATGCAGCAATCCTGCGCGTATCGTGCGCTCATGTAGGGCAACACCGCCTAACCGGGAGCCCCTAATCAACCTGCCCGAAGGCATATGCTATGATCAGTCACTTCTCATGTCAAGCATACATATGATGCGTATGATCATGGATCATGGAACTATACTACACATGATATAAAGTAATGAACTACTCTTGCAACGCGGATGGCCTAGACATGGATGGCCTATACACAACCAGTACGGGCGTATCAAAGGCCCTAGGGAGAGTCATAATGCGGACATTTAACCAACACTATACCCGCAATGTGGACGTCAAACCGACATTGCTCCCAAGGCATCATCTATTGTAAACATCATTAAATAAACTATGTAGGGATCACACATTGCAATGGACTTTAGGTACATCCCATTGGGCCTTAAATACATCGAATGGGCCGTATCACATGGGCCTTATATTCATCAAGTGGCCACGTCAATGGGCCGCACCAATGGGCCTTAAGTGCATTGCAATGAGCCATATCCCGTGGGCCTTAGAGTGCATTGATGGGCCTAATCTCAGGGGTCATATGTATATCAGATGGGCCACACCAATTGGGCCCCATACGTGCATCGAATGGGCCTTAACCCATAGGCCCTAACATATCTCAATGGGCCTTAACCCGTGGCCCTTTAAGTATATCAGGTGGGCCTCAATGGATGGTCCACAATCAACAGAGGTGGGCCTAATCATATGGGCCTCTATAAATTCAAGGGTGGGCCTCATTCAGACATCAAAGTGGGCCCACAGAAGGTTAGATCTGCCCCATTCTTAACTCACGCCAAAAAAATGATATTTCAAAATGGATGGTCAAATCGGACGCACATGTACATCAAGGTGGGGTTCTCATGCGGGCCTACCAAAATGTATATTTATATAAGTATTTTATACTCAATATAATATAGATATATAGTATATATATAATATATGTGAAATATAACATATATATATATATAAGTATATATATATATAAGTATATATATATATAAGTATATATATATACTCACACACACAGCACATGCACAACGCACACACACGCACGCACACGCACAACGCACACACACCTCACATGCACACACGCACGCACACACCGCACACCCACCGTCCACTGGACGGTGGGAAAACACAAACATCACAGGGGCTCCACCGTCCAGCGGACGGTGGAGTACAACACATACATCACCGTGGGCTCCCACGTGGGGCCCACCCCATTGTTTTTATACCATCCAACCCGTTGATAGGGTCGCCCTGGCCTGGGTGAAGGGAAACCACAAATTTCAGCTCGATCAGAAACTTCGGTGGGCCCCAAAATGGTTTCAATGGTAGACTTTCAATTCACACTGTTTCCCTTGGTGTGGGCCACCCGAGTCTTGGATGCACCTGAAAATTGGAGGGGACCCACCTCAGGGGGTGGTCCACCTAATGGACGGAGTGGATAAATTAAATACATCATGGTGGGGCCCACGGCAGGAGCCGTGGGTGACCCAGTCCGTCCGCCCAAACCGGCGCAGGCAGCGCCTGCGTCCTCCTGACACAGCAGAGGCAGCGGCCTCTGCTTCCCTTTTTTTTTTTTTATTTCTGTTTTCTTACAGAAAATGGTATGTGGGGCCTACTACCTGAAAATCCAGTCCGTCCATTGTGTTCTCGGGCCCGGAATGCATCAAACAAGTCCAAAGTTTATTTTTTTTTCGGTATGTAGATAAGGCAAGGTGGACCCTAGAAGTTTTGAACGGTAGAATACACCATTTTCTACGGTACGACCCGTCTGAGTGTCGGATTGGCGTCATTTTCTGGTCCAACGCCTAAAATAATCTATATAATGGAATGGATGGTTTGGATTTGAACCATACACCAAGGTGGGGCCTACACAAGCAACTCACCCAATAAGCTTGAAAACAAGCTCAGAAATGTTTTCACGTCCAGCGTCCAGGACGCTGGACGTTCCGGCGCACTGAGACTCTTAAGGTGGGCCATGCTTAGGTGGGCCACCACATGGCCATGGGGTGTGGAACATCACACATAAAGTGGGCTCCACTTATAAAATGGCTTGGATAAAATACCTGCCTCATGGTGGGGTCCATCCAAGTGGGCCACATAATTTGGATGGGTGGACAAGGCGGATGATCTCATGATTCGAGGTGGGCCACAAGCCATCATACACAAGAGAGAGAGAGAGAGAGAAAGAGAGAGAGAGATCGGTGAGGATGGAGGGACCCCGCCACTATGGGCCCCTCATACAAACATACATCAAGGTGGGTCCCGCATTATGGACCCTTGATCAAACAAAATGCATGAAAAACCATAATCTAAAATCACCCACCGGCTCCTTCTTGGTCCCAAGGCTTCCTTTGCTCCTTTGCTTCGATTTCGACGGAGGAGATGAGGAATGGATGGTTGAGATGGGAGATGGAAGGGTAGGAAGAGGTGGGCCACACTTGTTGCTTGGAAGAGTTGGAGAGGCTTGGACGTGTGAAGCTCTCTTGCTTGGGAAAGTGTTTTGAAAAAAATGAAGGAGAGAGAGGGTTGTAAAGAGAGAGAGATGGGTGATGTTTGATGGAGTGATGGATGTGGTGGTGATGGGTGTGTAAGAGACTTTTTGACTTTGGAGGCATTTTGTGTAAGAAAGGTATGGGCTTGTAAGAACTTTTTGACTTTTGTGGTTGCTTGGAAATGGGTGAAAAGTGATGTGTACTTGACATGATGGGATTGATTGATGGGTGATTGATGTGACATCTCGTTGAGATTCTCTTGGGTTTCGCAACGCGCGGCGTTTTCCTCGCACCGAACGCTGGCCTACATCTCCTAGCCAGAGTATCGCCTCGGCGCGCGAGTCGCGGCATCGGAACCGCGGCGACGGTGCGGTCGCAAGGATACAAGTCTTAGGTTGAGTTGACTCGGGTTAACGGCGTATGAATCAAGGTCGTGCGCAGATACCGGTAAGGGTCGAAGGTTGCCGAAATTCGACCGGAAAGACCGCAGAAACCTACGGAACGGTACGGTTTAAGATGCGGGTCTTACAACTCTCCCCTCCTAATAAAAATTTCGTCCTCGAAATTTACACAACCATCGCAACTAGGCATAACTCGCGAGGAATAAGAAACATAACATCACTATATAAAACCAGAGATAATATACAAAATATATCACATGATCAATCATCAAATAGATGGGGATAACGCTCTCGAATCTCGGCCTCGCGCTCCCACGAAGCCTCCTCAACAGAATGGTGACCCCACTGAACCTTTACCAACGGGATGACCTTGGTCCGGAGGACCTGCTCTTTCCGGTCCAGGATACGAACCGGCTGCTCAATGTAAGAAGCGTCCTCACGAACCTCTAACGGCTGCCAATCGATAACAGGAACGGTGTCTGACCCACACTTCCTCAACATAGAGACATGGAAAACATTGTGGACGCCAGACAACTGAGATGGCAAGGCAAGCCGATAGGCCACGGCGCCAACGCGCCTAGTGATCTCAAAAGGTCCTATAAATCTCGGGGCAAGCTTGCCTTTCGCTCCAAAACGAACCACGCCCTTCATGGGCGAGACCTTGAGATACACATGGTCCCCTACATCAAACTCCAAGGGACGACGCCGACGATCTGCAAAACTCTTCTGTCGACTCTGAGCTGTGCGCATCCTCTGCCTGATGATATCGATAGCCTCTGACGTCTCCTGCACAAGCTCGGGACCTAGGAGGCGGCGCTCTCCAACCTCGGTCCAACAACTCGGTGATCTGCATGGTCTGCCATATAGTGCCTCAAAAGGAGCCATGCCGATGGTCGCCTGATAGCTGTTATTGTAAGCGAACTCAGCCAATCGCAGATGCTCATCCCAGCTACCCCCGAAATCAATCGCGCAGGCCCGAAGCATATCCTCAAGGATCTGGTTGACCCTTTCGGTCTGGCCATCGGTCTGCGGATGGTACGCGGTGCTGAGCTGCAAATCAGTCCCCATCGCTCTCTGGAAGCTCCCCCAAAACTGAGACGTGAACCTCGAATCTCGGTCAGAAACGATCGAGACTGGAACGCCATGCAGTCTCACAATCTCCTCGAGGAATAATCTCGCAAGCCGGTCCATAGACAAGGTCGCACGCATCGCGAGAAAATGTGCCGACTTCGTCAGGCGATCCACAACAACCCAAATGGCATCATGACCGCGCTGAGTCCTCGGCAAGCCCATAATGAAATCTGTCGACACGTGCTCCCACTTCCACGTCGGGACGCTCAACGGCTGCAATAGACCAGGAGGTCTCTGATGATCGGCCTTGACACGCTGGCACGTGTCACACTCGGCCACAAAACTAGCGATCTGGCACTTCATCCCCGCCCAAAAATACTGTCGCCTCATGTCACGGTACATCTTCGTCGAGCCAGGATGAATAGAAAACCGCGATCGATGCGCCTCGGTCATAAGATCTCTACGTAACTCAGGAATATCCGGGACGCACAATCGGCCTCTGAAGCGAAGTCCACCATCTGTACCAATCTGCCAATCTACCTGACTCTCGGATGCAGCCTCTTCCATATAACTCTGCAATGACTCATCAGCCTGCTGAGCCTCGATCACCCTTGCGACGAGAGAGGGTTGAATCGACAAGCTCGATAACTGCACGATAGAAGACTGCAGGCCGAACTCAAAATCATACTCTGCCACATCCTCAAGCATCCGCCACTCCTGAATCATCATATGCGCCACCAAGCCTCGTGGCTGACGGCTAGGGCATCCGCCACCACGTTCGCCTTGCCAGGGTGGTACTGAAGATCAAAGTCATAGTCCTTCAGGAGCTCCATCCAGCGCCTCTGCCTCATGTTCAACTCGGACTGCGAGAAGAGGTACTTCAAGCTCTTGTGGTCGGAGAAGAGCTCGAACCTAATCCCATAGAGATAGTGCCTCCACACCTTCAGTGCGAAGACAACTGCAGCCAACTCCAGATCATGCGTGGGGTAGTTCAGCTCGTGGATCTTGAGCTGGCGAGACGCGAAGGCCACTGGTCTCCCGTGCTGCATCAGGACAGCACCCAAACCAATGTGCGAGGCATCAGTGAATACAATAAATCCGTCACTCCCAGAGGGAAGAGTGAGGACAGGAGCGGAAGTCAGACGGTCCTTCAACTCCATAAATGCTCGCTCGCAGGCGTCGCTCCAAATAAACTCTGCGCCCTTCCGAGTCAACCTGGTCAGCGGGGCTGCAATACGGGAGAAGCCCTCAATGAAACGCCGGTAATAGCCCGCCAAACCAAGGAAACTGCGGATCTCGGACGCGGTCGTGGGCTGGCACCACTGACGCACTGCCTCAACCTTCGAGGGGTCCACTGCGACGCCCTCCCTCGTCACCACGTGACCGAGGAACTTCACCTCCTCCTGCCAGAACTCGCACTTCTCCAGCTTCGCATACAGCTGGTGTGCGCGGAGGGTCTGCAACGTAACCTCCAGATGCTGCTCGTGCTCCTCACGGGTCCTCGAATAGATCAGAATGTCATCGATGAAGACTACAACAAACTGATCGAGATAAGGGCGGAAGACCTCGTTCATCAACTGCATGAAGACCGCGGGTGCATTGGTCAGTCCGAAGGACATGACCTGGAACTCAAAATGACCATAACGCGTCCTGAATGCTGTCTTCGGAATGTCCTCCTCTCGGACCCGAATCTGATGATAACCGGAACGCAAATCAATCTTCGAAAAGAACTGTGCACCCTGCAGCTGATCAAACAAATCATCAATCCTCGGGAGCGGGTACTTGTTCTTGATCGTGACCTTGTTGAGCTCGCGGTAGTCTACGCAGAGCCTCAACGATCCATCCTTCTTCTTCACGAAGAGTACCGGCGCTCCCCACGGCGAACTGCTCGGACGGATAAACCCCAACTCGCGCAACTCGTCCAACTGCTTCTGCAGTTCCCGCAACTCCAACGGTGCCATACGATACGGGGCCTTCGAAATAGGCGCGGTACCGGGCACGAGATCAATCTGAAACTCGGTGAGTCGACGAGGCGGTAATCCCGGAATCTCCTGGAACACGTCGAGAAAATCGCAAACAATCGGCAACTGATCAATACAAGCGGCGACAGGCTCCTCAATAGCGCAGGACATCAAGCAAGACAACGGCTCTCCCCGGGGCTCTGCAAGGAACTGGAACTGCGGCAAGCCTGGTATACAGAATGTGACGGTCCTCGCGGAGCAGTCCAAGATGGCGTGGTACTCGGCGAGCCAATCCATGCCTAAGATGACATCGAAGTCTGACATCGGCAACACGTACAAGTCGGCGGGCAAGAAAATCTCTCCCACTAGCACGGGGCAAGACGAACAGAAACGGCCTAATACTGTAGTCTTCCCTAAGGGCGTCGATACAGTCAACCCCTCTCGAGCAGACTCTGTCGGCAATCCAGTCGAACGACAGAATCCCTCGGACATAAATGAGTGCGAAGCACCAGAGTCAAATAAAACTCGAGCAATGCATGTAGAGACTAGAAGTATACCCTCGACGACTCCTCCAGATGACTGAGGATCCTGCTGGGCCGCGTAGAATCTAGCCTGAGCTGGCTGGGGAGGTGCCTGTCCCCTCTGAACGTACTGCTGCTGCTGCTGCTGTCGCTGAGGCGGTCGAAACTGCTGCCTCTGCTGTTGTGGCCTCGGAGGCTGGTGCTGCTGCTGAGGTGGTCTCTGTGGTGGAGGCTGCTGTCGCTGCTGCTGTGCGGGTCTCTGCTGCTGTAGTGGAGGCTGCTGCGGACCTCTCGGCTGCTGCTGCTGCTGTGGGGGCCGCTGCTGCTGCTGCTGCTGCTGGGGACGGGGACACTCCCACATACGGTGTCCCGTCGCACCGCACCCAAAACAAGAGCCGGTGAACTGCCTCGGAGGTGGTGCTGGAGGTGCTGCTGGCGCTCGGAAGGCTGGGCGACCTGTGCGCCTCTGCTGCTGTGGTCGATGCTGCTGCGGGTCACCGGAAGGAGCGGGCCTCTTCCGGTCTCTCCTCTGACCACGATCGGACTGAGAGCCGGCCCACTCAGTCTCATAAATCTGGGCCTTCCGTACCACTCCCTCGAACGTCGGAAGCTCATGACCGATGACACGGCCTCGAAGACCGTAACGCAAGCCGTCCTCGAAGCGGCGGGCTCTCCGCTCCTCGTCATCCACCAAATACGGCGCAAATCTGGACAGTGCTACGAAACGGGCCGCATACTGAGCCACTGTCATATCACCCTGCACCAAGGCCTCGAACTCCAATGCCCGCTGTCGTCGAATGTGATCGGGAAAGTACTGTCGGTCAAACCGATCCACAAAATCCTCCCAGGTCCATACAAAATCGGTGCCGGCTGCTCGTGAGACTGACGTCCACCAGTGCTCAGCCTCACCATGGAGAAGAAACACGGCTAGTCGGACTCGCCGCTCGGTCGTGCATCCCATCGTCTCGAATATCTTCTCCACATCGGCGCGCCATCTCTCGGCTGCCGTCGGGTCTGGCTCGCCCTGGAAACGCGGGGGATCAAGTCGTCGGAACTCCCGAAGAAGTGCACTCGCACGGTCCTGCTCAGCCTGCTCTGGTGAGACAACAGGGTGCCTGCCCTGTCCCTGAAGTGCAGCCGTCACAGCCTGTAACATCTGCTGCAACTGGGAGGCACTCACGGATACGGTCGGGTCCGCACCGGTCTCTGGTGGAGGAGTAGCATACTCCGGATGGGCAGTAGGAATCTCTGGTAGAGGATCTGCATCCATATACTCGTCAGTAGGAATCTCCGGTGGTGGAGCAGGGGTCGTCGGTGGTAGTGCAGGAGTCTCAGGTGGTGGTGCGGGAGTCGATCGGGTCACTCTCTGGCGCGCCATGTCCTACAGGAATATCGAAGGCGCTATCAACTTGGAACTCTCGAAGGTACGAATGTTAAGGGTCGGTAATAAAGATTGCTAAGCTATCCGGACTTGGGACTCAATCATCCTAAACTCATAGCAGACATGCAATGTTGTTCTTGGTTATTCCCGAGTTATGCTCTGATACCAACTTCTGTCACGCCCCAAACTCGGAAACCGGGCTCACAAAATTCCCGATCGCCGAATCCGGCGCCGACAGCCTCCGTAGAACCCCATTCTCGGCTCCCAGCGCCCATACGCCAGGTTCCGATCCTGGGATGCTACGAGGAGGATTTTTTTCAGCATCCGTTTAATTGGTAATAAGCATAACCAAAGGCATAACCCACAAACAACAACCAAAAACTCCATCACATTTCCACTATGATCAAAAACTTTACAAGTACAATGAGCATGAAGGGAAATACAATGAGAATGGACAAAAAGCTCCAAAAGATCTGCTCTGCGCTCCTGCCTCAGCGCTGCTGCGTCCTCGCGTCACCTGCACGCAACGGTCGTGCATAAGCTTATAGAAAGCTTAGAGGGTGGTGAAAGTGTGTGCGCAAGGTAGTAATGCAGTATGCAGTATCAGAGTAATGCGGAACATGCTGGTGAATCCATGAATACTACTAGCCGTACCAAGGCTATGCAATGCAAGGCATGAAAGATGTCGGCCATACCAAGGCCATGCGATGCGAAATGCAACTCAAGCATACAAATCCTCATCTAAGTCCAATATCAGTATAGCTCAAATCTGGGATATCACCGGGGTCTAGTACACTCTAAACCAGATTGCCGCCCCATCGCGCGCAATAAGGTAAGTGGAAGAGACCTCACTACCCGCCTGCCAATATCGGGCTCGGCTCGTCGATAGCGGACCCATTCCTCGAGCTGGTCAGACTCAGCCTAGCATTGCCCCCTCCTCTCGGGCGGGTAAGGCCGTACCCCCTTCCAACCGACCACGACACAGTGGAAAGCGCAGCCTCCTGGTAATCGGCCATCGGCGCTCATGCACCCACTCGGTCTAGACGTTGGAGCAACCTCTTGGTACCATAAGGGTTTAGGGACTTTCACCCAGGGATATCTATAGCACCCCATGTAGAACAAGATTTCCGGTATCCAATCCTGCCAACCACGATACGCCTGTGGAGGCTATGACCCTGATGTCGCTAGGGCGTACAGTAACCATATCACACAATGCGAATGCATGAAACACACTATCCAATCATGCAGCAATCCTGCGCGTATCGTGCGCTCATGTAGGGCAACACCGCCTAACCAGGAGCCCTAATTAACCTGCCCGAAGGCATATGCTATGATCAGTCACTTCTCATGTCAAGCATACATATGATGCATATGATCATGGATCATGGAACTATACTACACATGATATAAAGTAATGAACTACTCTTGCAACGCGGATGGCCTAGACATGGATGGCCTATACACAACCAGTACGGGCGTATCAAAGGCCCTAGGGAGAGTCATAATGCGGACATTTAACCAACACTATACCCGCAATGTGGACGTCAAACCGACATTGCTCCCAAGGCATCATCTATTGTAAACATCATTAAATAAACTATGTAGGGATCACACATTGCAATGGACTTTAGGTACATCCCATTGGGCCTTAAATACATCGAATGGGCCGTATCACATGGGCCTTATATTCATCAAGTGGCCACGTCAATGGGCCGCACCAATGGGCCTTAAGTGCATTGCAATGAGCCATATCCCGTGGGCCTTAGAGTGCATTGATGGGCCTAATCTCAGGGGTCATATGTATATCAGATGGGCCACACCAATTGGGCCCCATACGTGCATCGAATGGGCCTTAACCCATAGGCCCTAACATATCTCAATGGGCCTTAACCCGTGGCCCTTTAAGTATATCAGGTGGGCCTCAATGGATGGTCCACAATCAACAGAGGTGGGCCTAATCATATGGGCCTCTATAAATTCAAGGGTGGGCCTCATTCAGACATCAAAGTGGGCCCACAGAAGGTTAGATCTGCCCCATTCTTAACTCACGCCAAAAAAATGATATTTCAAAATGGATGGTCAAATCGGACGCCACATGTACATCAAGGTGGGGTTCTCATGCGGGCCTACCAAAATGTATATTTATATAAGTATTTTATACTCAATATAATATAGATATATAGTATATATATAATATATGTGAAATATAACATATATATATATATATAAGTATATATATATAAGTATATATATATACTCACACACACAGCACATGCACAACGCACACACACGCACGCACACGCACAACGCACACACACCTCACATGCACACACGCACGCACACACCGCACACCCACCGTCCACTGGACGGTGGGAAAACACAAACATCACAGGGGCTCCACCGTCCAGCGGACGGTGGAGTACAACACATACATCACCGTGGGCTCCCACGTGGGGCCCACCCCATTGTTTTTATACCATCCAACCCGTTGATAGGGTCGCCCTGGCCTGGGTGAAGGGAAACCACAAATTTCAGCTCGATCAGAAACTTCGGTGGGCCCCAAAAATGGTTTCAATGGTAGACTTTCAATTCACACTGTTTCCCTTGGTGTGGGCCACCCGAGTCTTGGATGCACCTGAAAATTGGAGGGGACCCACCTCAGGGGGTGGTCCACCTAATGGACGGAGTGGATAAATTAAATACATCATGGTGGGGCCCACGGCAGGAGCCGTGGGTGACCCAGTCCGTCCGCCCAAACCGGCGCAGGCAGCGCCTGCGTCCTCCTGACACAGCAGAGGCAGCGGCCTCTGCTTCCCTTTTTTTTTTTTTTATTTCTGTTTTCTTACAGAAAATGGTATGTGGGGCCTACTACCTGAAAATCCAGTCCGTCCATTGTGTTCTCGGGCCCGGAATGCATCAAACAAGTCCAAAGTTTATTTTTTTTTTCGGTATGTAGATAAGGCAAGGTGGACCCTAGAAGTTTTGAACGGTAGAATACACCATTTTCTACGGTACGACCCGTCTGAGTGTCGGATTGGCGTCATTTTCTGGTCCAACGCCTAAAATAATCTGTATAATGGAATGGATGGTTTGGATTTGAACCATACACCAAGGTGGGGCCTACACAAGCAACTCACCCAATAAGCTTGAAAACAAGCTCAGAAATGTTTTCACGTCCAGCGTCCAGGACGCTGGACGTTCCGGCGCACTGAGACTCTTAAGGTGGGCCATGCTTAGGTGGGCCACCACATGGCCATGGGGTGTGGAACATCACACATAAAGTGGGCTCCACTTATAAAATGGCTTGGATAAAATACCTGCCTCATGGTGGGGTCCATCCAAGTGGGCCACATAATTTGGATGGGTGGACAAGGCGGATGATCTCATGATTCGAGGTGGGCCACAAGCCATCATACACAAGAGAGAGAGAGAGAAAGAGAGAGAGAGATCGGTGAGGATGGAGGGACCCCGCCACTATGGGCCCCTCATACAAACATACATCAAGGTGGGTCCCGCATTATGGACCCTTGATCGAACAAAATGCATGAAAAACCATAATCTAAAATCACCCACCGGCTCCTTCTTGGTCCCAAGGCTTCCTTTGCTCCTTTGCTTCGATTCCGACGGAGGAGATGAGGAATGGATGGTTGAGACGGGAGATGGAAGGGTAGGAAGAGGTGGGCCACACTTGTTGCTTGGAAGAGTTGGAGAGGCTTGGACGTGTGAAGCTCTCTTGCTTGGGAAAGTGTTTTGAAAAAAATGAAGGAGAGAGAGGGTTGTAAAGAGAGAGAGATGGGTGATGTTTGATGGAGTGATGGATGTGGTGGTGATGGGTGTGTAAGAGACTTTTTGACTTTGGAGGCATTTTGTGTAAGAAAGGTATGGGCTTGTAAGAACTTTTTGACTTTTGTGGTTGCTTGGAAATGGGTGAAAAGTGATGTGTACTTGACATGATGGGATTGATTGATGGGTGATTGATGTGACATCTCGTTGAGATTCTCTTGGGTTTCGCAACGCGCGACGTTTTCCTCGCACCGAACGCTGGCCTACATCTCCTAGCCAGAGTATCGCCTCGGCGCGCGAGTCGAGGCATCGGAACCGCGGCGACGGTGCGGTCGCAAGGATACAAGTCTTAGGTTGAGTTGACTCGGGTTAACGGCGTATGAATCAAGGTCGTGCGCAGATACCGGTAAGGATCGAAGGTTGCCGGAATTCGACCGGAAAGACCGCAGAAACCTACGGAACGGTACGGTTTAAGATGCGGGTCTTACAATTACTCAGACCAAATCTTAAGGAGATGTGTGCTAGACAATGAACACCAAAGTGTCCTCTCCTTCTGTCACTCTCAGGCCTGTGGTGGTCACTTTTCTTCTAAAAAGACCATGGCCAAGATTTTGCAGTCTGACTTTTACTGGCCCACTATGTTTAGGGAGACTCATGAGTTTTACAAAGCTTGTGAGCGTTGCCAGAAGTTGGGAGCATTGTCCTGTCGAAATATGATGCCCCTGAACTCTATTCTGATCATTGAAGCATTTGATTATTGGGGCATTGATTTCATAGGACCATTCCCTCAATCTTTTGGAAACTTATATAGTTTGCTCGCTATAGACTATGTCACTAAATGGGTCAAAGCGATTCCATGTCGGAACAATGACCATCAAACGGTCATTAAGTTTTTAAAAGAGAACATCCTTTCCCGGTTCGGAACGCCTCGAGCCATCATTAGTGATGGGGGCTCACATTTTTGTAATAGGCCATTCATGAACTTAATAAAGAAATATGACATCTCTCACAAGGTGAACACTTCATACCACCCACAAACAAGTGGGCAAGATGAGATTTCCAATAGGGTTGGTCAATCCAATTGACTGATACTTTATGGGCTTACCGTACTGCATTTAAAATCCATATTGGAATATCTCCCTTTAGACATGTTTATGAGAAGGCTTAGGGCTTACTAGGCGATCAAAAATTAGAACTTCAATCTGGACAACGCTGGCTCACTATGCAAACTTCAGTTGAATGAACTCAAAGAAATCCGGAATGATGCGTATGAGAAGTCGAGAATTTACAAGGACAGGATGAAGGTGTTTCATGAAGAATACATTCTTCGAAAATCATTCACACCAGGTCAGAAAGTCCTCTTGTATAACTCTCGATTACATCTCTTTCTAGGCAAACTTCGATCTCGTTGGACCGGCCATTCACTGTTACCAATGTTTATCCTCATGGGGCTGTCGAGATTCGGAATCCAAACAATGGCAATGCTTTTAAAGTGAATGGAAATCGATTAAAGCCATTTGTTAAGAAATTTGATTCAGAGGACATGTCCATACCTTTGAATGATCCTGTTTACCAGTATTGACCTTATAGTATGACGGAGGTGTAATTAGGTTTATTGGTTTCCACTGTTTAGGATAGTTTGCTTTTCGTCGTTCTATGATAGTTTGCTTTCGCTGTTTTAGGATAGTTTGTTTTTCGGTTGTTAAACCTTTGTGCTAACCACCTTCACACTGAGATCATTTGGAAAAAGCCTCAAAATGTCTTCATCAGGTACTATCTTTTCCTCCCTTCTCTTTTAATCACATTGTCTCTTTTGCAAATCATGCTTCTTTCTTTTACATTGAGGAAAATGTAGATTTTAGGTCGGGGATGGGAGATTAGGTAACCTAATCAGTATTTTCTCAGTTTTGAGCAAAATTTGCAAAATTTTTTAAAAAATTTCAATGTTTATCGGTTTAGAGAGCGATAAGTTGTGTATTTAAGACTGTTTTGAGTATAATGATAAGAAAGAAATCAAATTTTGAATTGTTGGAGTCGGAGCAACTAAGTGACCTATCACTTATGGTTCTTACATTTAATTGATTAAGAGTAAGTTCTAATATTATGTTATTCAAACTATTTTCTATGAATAGTACTAGATTTTCTGATTGTTAGTATGATGATCATTGAAAGATATTGAGAACTAAGTTTGGAGAGTTTTTATCCACCTTAAAAGAAGAAAGAACCAATTAAAAAATAGGAGATCGACAAAGTGGTCATAAAGAATGAAGAATGACAACATCTTTGAGGAGAATGAAAAATGTCTTTGAAAAGGATGTAATATCTAAAGATGAGGAATAAATACAAATGACAGTCGATATAAAATAAAAAATCGGAGAAAGAAGGAAAAGGGGATAAGTTCGAAATCAGTACTTGTGTTTTCAGCCAATCATGAAGTGATGAGCATGGCTAACATTACGAAAAGATAATATTTTCATAGAACACTTTGAAAAACTTGATATGCGAACTACACTTTGACCTAATGGAGAAAGGACTTATTTGATTGATTGCTTATGTGATTCAACTCTAGGTCTTCGAAATCTCAATTTCTCATCTTGAGTTTACTCATTCATACTTGATTATACTAAAGATCGTTTTCTGAAAAAGGTTTGAACATTGCGCATTAAGATTCATTTTTCGCATATTTTCCTCGGGACTAGTAAAATGCTGGTTGGGGATTGTGTTGAGGGTCAAATATTGCACATTGGACCCCATCTATTACTTGGTTTTATGAACATGATAATGCTTAATGTTCTATTTTAATCATGTTTGTGTTGCAAGGTGAATTCAAGAGCTTGGATTGAAAAGGATGTTAAAAGCATGAATTTAACACTCAAGAATCACCAAAGGCAAGATTGGATCTGATGAAACCAATAATAAAGAATGCATGTAGTGAAGATCCAAGAAAATTAAGTCAAGAATGAAGAAAATCAGAGTTTTGAAGTGAAATTCGGCCATCTTCGACTAGTCCCGGCCTCGGCTCAACCAGTCCTGCGAACGCTCGACCAGTCCTGGACTCTGCTCGACCGGTCGAAGGTGTCTCGACTCAAACTTCAGCGTGTAAAACTTCTAAACTTCGTGTTGCTCGACCAGCCGAAGGAGACCGTCAACCGGTCGAGGACCACCCTCAACCGGTCGAGGACGGCCCACGACAAGTCAAGGGTTACACACAACTTGCGCGGACTGTGTAAATTTGAGACGGTTTCCAAAAATTTCCACTCGGTGTGAAAGTTTAAGACCTTAAACTATAAATAGTGGTCCCTAGGGCACCCCTAGGCATCATTTAGGGTTTGAAGAGTGGAGCAAAAGCATGGAGAAGCCATCGCCAAGTGTTTTTTCTTCCTTTCCTTAGTTATTTTTATGCTTTTATTAAGAGATTTTAGTTCAATCATGTCTATGGTTGGCTAAACCTCTTAGATAGGCTAAGAGGTGAAGCTTGTAGCGTGATGGTATATTTTTTATTGCTTTGATTCATGTTTATATTGAACAACCTTTGATTCTAATTTGATTATAAGGAATACTTTCAGTTTTTAATGGTTTGTTATGACTCAAATTACAATGGATTTGTGATAGCTTTGAGTATGTTCTTTTCATGTATTGAGATTGTGAAATTAGAAAATCCTATTATTCACCATCGTCCCATGGGCATGGTTGGGTGACGAAATCCTCCCTAACTTTCATAATTCTCTTAGATTTATTGTGGGATTAGTAAATCATGTTGTTTGCCTTGTCTCCTTGGCAAGGTTTTGTGATGGAATCACTTCCAGTGCTTGCACCTCTCATCCATTGACTAGGTCAAAGGAAGTTCATATTTGATTTTACTTAGATATCTTCCAATTAGATAGGATGGGACTCCAATTCCAATGGTGTGACTTGAATCAAGCATAAATCTCCCTGATCTCTACATGTGGATCCTTGGAAACCCTAGTTTCCCACCTTCGAATTTCTTAAGTTTTTCATTAAATTCCTCACAATTACTCTCAATCACTTTAGAATTAGTTTTACATCTTTTTCTAATTCTACTTCTAGTTGCTTTCGGAATACTCATGAGATTAGTACCTATGGATTCGACCACAGTCTCACTGAGATTATTACTACATCGTGACCCTACATGAACAACAGCTTCAACCTCGGGTTGAGGAAGTCCAGGATGAGAATGAGGTACATCAACCACTCTTGCCTCGTACTTTATGAGATTATTTACAACCAGTGGGAGTGAGTTCACCTTCATGCATTGTTTTTCCAAAAAATACGGGACACATGAAATTGGAAGCCATAAAATTTTATAAAGTCCTATTCACCCCCCTCTAGGACACTTTGACCTATTCCTGTTTCTACTAAAGTGGTCATTAACACAATTTCAAGGTTAACCTAGGCCCCAGTTCTCGTTTTGCTTGAGTAAGGAGTTAAGTACAACATTTTTACCGATGCATCTCGCGTGGGTCTAGGGCTGCGTCCTTATGCAAAGGGACAGAGTTATTGCTTATGCTTCTCGAAAATTGAGGAAGCATGAAGAAAACTACCCCACTCATGATCTTGAACTGGCTGTGGTCATATTTTCCCTGAAGATATGGAGACACTATCTGTATGGGGAAGAATTTGAGCTCTTTTGTGACCACAAAAGACTCAAGTACATCTTTACCTAGAGAGATTTAAATATGAAGCAACGACGTTGGATGGAGACCTTAAAAGACTTTAAATTTAAGGTTTCCTATCATCCCAGAAAAGGCAATCTAGTGGCAGATGCTTTGAGACAAAAGAAAATTGTAGAATTCGCTGCTTCATTAATGATAGAAGAGTGGAATATGGTAGAGTTCGTGTGAGACTTCGAGTTGAAATTAAGAATAGAAAAACTATATGAAGTCATTGCACATGTTCATGCCCAACCTATGATCGACAGTCAGATCATTGAAGCTCAAAGGGGCGATGAATTATTGTTGAAGATCAAAGAACTTGAAAGCGTTCGAAGCGATTCCGAATGGAGGATCGGCACCGATGGAAGCTTACGCTTCCAAGGCCGACTTTGTGTCCCAGACCATCCTAAGCTGAAAGAAGCGCTACTAGCTGAGGTCCATAACTCCAAGCTAGCCATGCACCCTGGAAGTACCAAGATGTACCAGAACCTTAAGCTCAATTACTGGTGGGACAATATGAAGAGAGAGATAGCTGATTTTGTATCTAGGTGCCTTACATGTCAACAAGTCAAGGCAGAGCATTGTCGACTGCTCGGTCTCCTACAACCCATGCCACTCACTGAATGGAAATGGGACTACATTTCCATGGACTTCATCTCGGGTTTGCCCAGGATAAAGAAAGGGCATGATTCAATTTGGGTGAGTGTGGACTGGTTGACTAAATCGGCTCACTTT
The DNA here is from genome assembly GCA_021015155.1 of Magnolia officinalis. NCBI lineage: Eukaryota > Viridiplantae > Streptophyta > Magnoliopsida > Magnoliales > Magnoliaceae > Magnolia > Magnolia officinalis. The sequence continues at coordinate 68,181,054 of JAJHSJ010000004.1, forward strand.
CTCCCTATTCGAACTTCATACTCCGCAGATGATTTAGCCAAATTGTATATTAAAGAGATAGTTCGACTTCATGGTGTTCCTTTGGAAATTGTGTCGGACTGAGACACACGATTCACTTTGATGCTCTGGACCCGAATACAAGATGCCATGGGAGTCAAGTTGAAGTTCAACACTGCTTTCCACCCTCAGACTAATGAGTAGACAAAATGGGTGAATCGAATACTAGAAGATATGTTGAGAGCGTGTGCATTTGATTTCTTGGACAGTTGGGATGAGTGTCTCCCTTATGTCGAGTTCGCCTACAACAACAATTTTGAAGCTAGCATCGACATGACACCTTACGAAGCCTTATACGGGCGCCCGTGTGGAGCTCCTCGCTGGTGGGTTGAATTTGGCGAGAAAAGCTTATTGGGGCCTGATTTGGTGCAGACCACCACCGAAAAGATTAAAATTATCAAACGACGCGTATTGACGGTCCAGAGCAGACAAGAAAGTTATGCGGATACAAGACAAAGAGATTTGGAATTCGAAGCAGGAGACCATGTATTTCTAAAAATTTTGCCAATGAAGAGAGTTCTACGCTTTGGTAAGAAGGGAAAACTTACCCCACGATATATCGGCCCTTTTTAGATCTTTGATCGGATAGGACCAGTTGTGTATCGTCTGGCTTTGCCCACTCCCCTCGCTGGCATGCATAATGTATTTCACGTCTCCATGCTCAAGAAGTACGTTCCGGATCCTTTACATATTATTCGGTGGGAGCACGTGGAACTCAATGACAATGCCATGTATGTTCTTAAACCCACTAGGATTTTGGACAAGAAGGAGCAAGTTCTACAAAACAAGGCAATCCCACTAGTGAAGGTATTATGGACGCACCACAGAGAAGAAGAAGCCACTTGGGAAATAGAAGCCGAAGTTCGCAAACACTACCCTAACCTTCTTAAGCAATATAAGTAGGTACAAATTTCGAGGATGAAATTTTTTTCTAAGGGGGGTAGATTGTAACGCCCTGTCTGTAACATCCCGGATTTTTGCCAACCTGGGATTGGACGTTCTAGGGCAATGGGTCGATCCTAAGACCTTATCAACTTGTCAAAACTAAATCCCACAGTCTAAAATCGCTCCTGAACCCATTTCCTTCACAAATTCCACCCCTTTACTACCTTGTGCTTTCAATTTTTCAAAGCACTTTCGCCCTAGACACTAACTTAAACTAGCTAAGTAGTAAAACTTGGATCACTTTATATACAAACTACAAAGGCCTAAGTACCATCTCAACCAGAAAACAATTAGGATTAAATCCTTTAGAAATTTAACAAAGTTAACTAAGTGCAAACTCGATTAGCCATGAAATCCGTTGGGATCGCTTTAAATACGATCTGCAAGACCCAAAACTTGTAAAACATGTGACTCTAGGTTACCCTAAAGTTTAGAACCGAACTCATTTCCCGTCTGCTCTCGGGAATGAAACGAAACTTCGTATTAGGTCTAGATCGCACATCGGGAGTCCGATTAACACGAATCTAAGGAACTAGGACCGCCCCACTGGGCTTGACAATCATCTCAAAAATCAGCTCCGACCGATGTCCCACGGTCATTTATTTCGATCCGGAGCGAGGGTGTGTGAAAAAAACACTATTCCTTTGAAAAGAAAATATCTGGAATAGTGATCTGGCACCTTTCGCTTGCGCATCAGTATTAAGCAACCTGACCGTCAGAATCAGACCAAATTACACCCTCGGATCGGGAAAAATTTCAGGAACATTTACATGTACTTGGAATTTCGGATCGTGGCCCACTGACCGTTGAACTGAAAGTGGTCCGCCACGTGCGATCTGGGAATCCGATCGAGTCGAAAACGTGATCCCTCATAGATCCATGTGTGGTGAGCTTAAGTCTGACGTTTGGCTCAAAGAGGGCCACCAGAACACCTCTTTTGAGCTGGAAAAGTGGCGAATATCCTATATTAGCAGTAACCCTTGAACAGGAGTCTATTTCGGTGAAGTTTTAGGCTATATAAGGACCTTAAACCCTCTCTCATGGCAGCCATACGAATTTGGAATTGAGAGAGGGAAAAGAGAGAGAAAGTGAGGGAGAAGTGGGAGAATCTCCCTGCCGTCGTTCCCTGCCACCACACGGGCTGCACCATCCCTTTCTCATCGCTTTCCCGGCGATTCCAGCCCCGTTTCTAGGTAAGAAACCCTAACCCTAACCTGTTTTGGGGTTTAGACTGTTGTAGGTTGTGAAATAGCTAACCTATTTCGTTCTCTAGGTTGCCAAACTGCCGAATACGGAAGCTTAGCAAACCTATCGTCTCCGTTACGATTCTACGACCAAAGGTGAGGACTTTAAGCGTATAAGTTACGTTTTTCAACGCTTTCAATGTCAGATAATGATAGATTCATGATCTGTATGCAAATGCACATGTACAAAGTGCTTTCCGTTTCCTGTTTCGATTAGCGATAAAGAATATGGATTTTCACATACTCTAGATATACGTATAAATACCGTATACGTATTTTTCTTGGGAAAATGTTTGACATGTTTATTTAATGTTTGATTATATCATGTGTGGATAAAATGTTAGTTTGGCGAAAAGAATCGCAAAAATACATGTTCATGTGTAAATGTCATGTATGTTGAAATTGCGTATTTTAGAAATACCGCATACGTGCGGATTTTGGAAATATAATTGTCATGATTAATTGTTGTATGAATATGGTATACGCGGATAAAATAACCGCTTAGCGAAAGAATAGCCCTAATACATGTTTGCTAACATACACTAGGTATGTTGGAATAGTGTATTCTAAGTGTTTGTGAAAATGGCCGAATGAGTATAGCATTCTCATTCGTGCTCGCCATGACTAATTGTCATAGATATATGATTGTTGTAATGGCGATATCCCTTTGACGAAAGGATTTGCCCTAAATCACGCCACGGCCAGTATACACTATATATGCTAAAATGTGTGGCCCAAGTGTTTGTGGAAATGACTGAATGGATATGGAACTTGGATTCCTGCTTGCCATGACTATCCGTCGTGGGTGTACGCGTGTTATGTTTGGGGCAACTCCCTAGCGAAATGATTTGGCCTAATGCCTATGTGATCGACATATGTCATGTATGTTGATGTATGTTTGTTTAAGTGTTTCTTGAAATGTCTGAATGTGTAGTAGTTGGCAAATTGTAATATATAAGGGTGTTGAGATATGATTCTCAACCTCTTTTCACTATGTGTATGATCTCCTTTAATAGTTGTGTGATTAGGATTTGAACATGTACAAACTCATGCTTGTGTTGTGCTTCATAACATGCTCAACTGTTTTATGATTTTAACTATGTAATGCATATGTTTGAATTTATATTTATGTTGTATGATCCGTCATGGGTGATGGGGGAGCGGAGCAACGAGTGCGTGCAACAGCCCTGGCAGCCCTAAACGGATAATACCAGACTGATTGTATGATTTGAATCCTGATCTATTACTGCTTTATATCTCTGTAATTGATTGTGTTTGGGGCTATGATTATAGTCCAGGCAATCGGTAACGGGATTGAACTCGTGGTTGAGATTCATTTGCCACGTGGGATGTGTTCGACGAACTCGAGTCGTGCGTTGCCTGTCGGCAGTGGCTAGGCCACACGAAGTTGTTTATGCACTTCATGTCGTGCAGCTCAACGGGCGATCGTGCTAGTCGAGCTCATCAAGTAACCCGATCTGCCTTATGCATGTTCACCCTGTTTGGTCGCTACTGCTTGAACCTGGGGTACCAAACTTACTAGTGGCGATCCCCGTTTAACCATGGTACCTAGATCCGCTAAGTCGCATGAGCCGGGCATGGTGGTATGGGACACCGTGGTCGAGCTGTCGGCCTACGCTGGGGCCTTGTGCCTCCCCGTAGTGACCATTGCGCAACCAACTCGTGAGCCGAATACGGTGGTATGGGACACTGTATTCGAGCTGTCGATACCTCGGCGAGAGCCGAGTACGGTGAGATCTGTGCTCGTGCTGACGGGCGACGAGTCCTCCGTAGTATCATCGAGTACACTCCAAGGGTCTGTGATTGGCCACGAGTCTTTCACAGCAACTAGAGTGTGAGTTGAGCCGAGTACGGTGAGACCTGTACTTGAGCTGACGGCTAGTGATTGAGCCGAGTACGGTGAGACCTGTACTCGAGCTGACGGCCAGCAATTGAGCCGCATACGGTGAGATCTGTATCCGCGCTGACGGGTGATGAGCCCTTTGCGATGCCTTCACTACGTTTCTCAAACCATAACATCGTATGAGAATAACTAGGATTGACGACCCTAGAATGGATCATGTTTGGGAATGATACAAGGGAGGTACCTTAGTTTCCCAATACTGCTGTTTGAAATGGACTAATAAAAACTTGGTAATCATGCTCATCATCGCACCGCATGTGCTTTGTAGATGTGGCGCACTGAGGGAGTAAGCATTCGCGAACGTAAGATGATGTCGCTTGAGGGTGGTTTGGCAAGGGCATACAGCATCATGTCATTTCATTCTTGCATTTAACAAGAGTAGTTAGAAATGCTTGATTTGTACTGCTTTATCATTACTGCTTGATTGATTTGATAACATGTTAACTTATGCTTTACTGTTCCACTGAGTTGATCACTCACTCCCACGTTACGGGACGGTGTTGTACACACCAACCAGATTTGTTGAGTTTCAGGTGATGGCGATACTTGTGAAGCAGAGCCGGACTACTTTTGTGATGATAGGAGGAGTTCTCCTATCTGTATCTCTCTGGCAGGTCAATGACGACCTGATATTGTATTGACGGGGCTATGGTACATGGGATAGGAGGCAATACACTTCCTCACATCTGGTACATTTTAGAACTGCACCTGTATTTATTTAACCTGGTAATGTTATCACACTCTGGAGACTCATCATAAGTTATATATTTTATCTATCTATCACAGTCTTCCGCTTGCAAATCTAACTGTCTCTGGAGTATGATATGCTGTTTTGGCTTAATCTCACTCATGTTCAATGCACGAATACAGTCAACATTCAATCATCATTCATTTTGTTGCATAAGTGATGTTCTGGAACTCGGGAGTTGAGATTATGCTCGACCCCCGATTTTCAGGGCGTTACACTGTCCAAAAAGGGTATAATGTCCTAAGGCGAACGTGCAAGATGACACAGGATCGGATAATTCAATCGCACGTGTGGGCCTACTATGGACTAATTAATGACAAACTTGACAACTAATGAGATTAAATCATATCGTGCTCGGGCCGAGCACTGGCCATAGAGCCAGGCGGCCGAGCCATACTTGGCGGTTGTCCGTACGGGCCATGTATCGCCCAAGGAAGGACAAAAATCTTGAAATTTTGTCAGGCCTTGTGTCTCACTGGGCTTGCGTTCCCACGTGGACGTCAGGCTCAAAGGATGCCCAAAAATGGTTAATCAATGCTTCCCTGTCGACACTTACAAACTGCAAGTCGCATGGCGTAAAGAAATAAAATCCTGAAATTAAATCAAATAGTCCTGCTGCTTGAGTCTGTAAATACAGGTGTTCCAGCTGTTGGATCTCTTCTAAATTCATATCGAAGGTTGGAAATAATTACTGGCCCTTACCCATAAAATTTGACTGCTGATTGTGGAACGGTGATCGTTGATCGTGAATCAGTCCACTATGGCAAAACACTGCATCCGTTTGCGATTAAACTTTGGCAACCCTTCATCAGGCCATGGGGCACCTATCCCATGTATCAGATGGGCCAGGGGTCCATAACAGTAGTCCCCTTAACTTGGAATGGCCCCACTTGGCTATTTGGGGAATTACCCAAAAGCCAAGGTCAACTGAAATAATCTTGAGCATATAAAAGCTCAATCCACTCTCAAACCCCATTCTCAGCAGCTGAGAGAGAGAGAGAGAGAGAGAGAGAGAGATGAGGTGAGAGAAGGGGGCCATTGTGCTTGCATGTGGTCCCGGTTCTCAAATTTGGGAAATCTCAACATCCTCTCCCCTCCTCCGCCGGTGAACTTGATCATTCTCCACCGTTGGAAGAGAAATTCCAACCCATTTAAGGTGAATTAAGAGCATACATCCTATTTCTTTAATTTTTCACAACATGCATGTAATTGTTGACCGTTCTATGCAATGTAGGGACTCGACACCTCGAGCTTGCGGACCCGACGTCGCTAGAACCATCTCAGCAACCTCCGTCTAAGAATAGGTGACAACCATTACCCTTAGGTGGCCGATTATCGCGCCTAGTATAGGTTTAATGAACTTTTTTGTTGAATGTTAGTGCATGTGGCTGAATCTTCCCTTTAATGGTATAATTAGGGTAATGAATTAGAAATTGCTGAAATTATGAAAAGGCATTAGGCCCCAAACCCCCAAATAATTGATTAGCCAATTTGCATGGCATGTTAGATAGAAAATTATGGATTTCCCCAAATTGTTGCTAGTTAATTGTGTTTTTCCTAGTTTGGTGTTAACTACGCCTAACATGATGACATGAAGTGTTGTAAATTTCTATTTGGTATTTGAGTTCTTGATTTTTTGAATTAGTGATCAATTATGCTTGAGTGAAGGCATGAAATGTCATGGATTGGCTGATTGGTTGAGTCACTTGTCTAGAGTTTCAATGTATGGCTGAATTATGTGATTTATGTTGGCCTATGGGAGAGTAATTTTGGTATATTACTATATTACTGCCATGTAATTTTATAGGCTGGAATATGTTATGTAGAATCTGAGAATTTGGGTCGAATATTGTATGTTGTTCTCCTTGTAATGATTACACGGAAATCTTCTCTCTCATACTTGAGTCGTATCCAAGAAATCCCTGTTTGCTATGTATTGATTAATATTTCACCTATGGATCGGTCGATTACCTAGAATTTCTTGGGTAGTCCTTGTTGGACCTACCCATGAGTGAATCTGGCCCGAATAGTTGAACCGTAGGTTGTTGGCCATAGTTGGACTACACGAGACAGTGTTCTCAGGCCGATTAGTTACGGTTCAGCCCGTAGGGGCACATTGACTGCTAGTCGACCATCCTTGTATGTTAACCATGTTTGATCACACCTATATGAACCTGAAGTACCCTAAGACCATTGCACCTATTATTAACTGTAATTTATGGCCCACAAAGTCTCAAGTGCCGGGGATGGTGGTATGGGACACTATGCCCGTCCTGTCAGCCTATGTTGGGGTGACGAGCCTCCTCATAGTGTCCATTGAACACTTAGACTCATGAGTCGGGAACGGTTGTATGGGACACTGTACCCATGCTGTCAGCTTGTGTAGGGGTGACGACCTCCCTACAGTGACTGCGAGTAGGACATTTAAGTTCCAATGATTTCATCTCTATTTATACTTCCTCTCGGGATTGACGACCCTAATATATAGGGCTAAGGGTGATGAGAGTCACATGACCACAGCCCCTGAGCCACGCGATCAGATTAGGGCAATAACCTCATTAAGGGTATTTCGGTTTCCCTAACCTACTGGAGAATGAACTTAACTAATCAACCACGCTAGCATATTTCATGACATTGCATTATATTTGGTGGCGATTATGCAGTCGAGGTCGCTTTTGAGGGAGTGTTGTAACGTTAGATGTCATCGCTTGAGGGAGCACTAGTTAGTGAGGAGCATGCATCATATCATAACCATGCATTTGCATTAATAACAATGTTTAGGATTCTATGCTGCTTGCTATTCATTAAATGTATCCTATGCATGATAATTTGTATGCCTTTTGCTAATTGTACCACTGAGTTGATCACTCACTCCCACTCTGGGATGGTATTCTAAAACACCAACCAAAACCCGATATAGATGTAGGTACCCTGGAGCAGCTCTCTTTGGATGATGTTGGTGCCGATGACAACGAGGAGCGGGCGTACTACCAGGAGTTTGGTGGGGCATATTAGCCAGGTGGATGTCGGCGGGACTGGGCCAGAACCCAGATCATTTTGGGGAGTGATGAGTGTATGAGATTGGATCCCTAAATGACTGTTATTTAAATTTATTAGGTTGTTATAATGAATATGAATTTACTATGGAATTTTAAACTAGTTAGTAGTACTTGAAACTTAACTATCTGATTAACGATTAAACATGCTTGTCTTAATTCATCATTGCTTATTAATTCCTGTTAACCGTATGCATTAAAGACTCATCATTGCACACGTGGCACTCGGGAATTCGGGAGCTGAGTTGGTACTCGGTCCTTGAATTTCAGGGCGCTACATTACCAAAGACCTTTCAGTGGACCCACCTTAATACATACAATCCCAGTTGGAGAAATAATCCAAACTTCAGTTAGAGAAATAGACAAACTGCTACACCTCAAGGATTCCCTAATTAAATTACACATCAAGGAAAACCTCAGGAGGATCCAATTTTAAAGCATCTCCAAAGTCAAGAGCTTTTCAATCAGGGTATGCTATAAGTCTTTCAAGACCTCACAAATGTCATACAAGGACTTGAGACTAAAAGTGCGACTGGGAACAAGCGGAGCCTTCCAACTCAACCTTTTCCCAATCCAAAACTGCAATATGAAGTTAGCGACCTGAGCTCTTCAAATCAAATGGAGCAAGTTAAATCTATCACCGCTCTTAGGAGTGGGAAAACCATTAACAAAACCATTCCGGTTAGGACTAAAAAGCCTAAGGACCTAAAAGAGGACAACAATGATAGATCTAGCCATGCCCCACAAGAATTAGAACCAGAACCTCAAGGTGAGCCAATTGCCCCATTTTCCCAATGGTTGATAACACCAAAACCTCTCTCTAACTCTCAGGACATTCTAGAGGTATTGAAACAAGTGAATGTCAATATTCCTCTACTTGATGTCGTGAAACAAATACCTTTATATGCCAAATTTCTAAAAGATTTGTGTACGACTAAAAGACAGTAAAATATTCAAAAGAAGATCTTTTTAACTGAAAACGTGAGTGTCATCCTGAAGCAGGTTATGCCACAGAAATACAAAGATCCCGGTAGCCCAACCATTACTTGTGTAATTGGGAATTACTGCATTGAGCATGCACTTCTTGAATTAGGAGTGAGTGTAAATCTGATCCCATACTCAGTCTACGAACAACTGTGTCTATGTGAATTAAAACCCACCTGGACCACGTTACAACTTGTTGATCGCTCAGTTCGTATACCGAGAGGGATAGTTAAGGATGTGTTGGTCTAGGTTAACAAATTCTACTACCGGTAGATTTTATCATCTTTGATACTCAACCCATTATGGACATAAGCACTCAAATTCTTGTCATTCTTGGTCGCCCATTCGTTGCCACATCAAACGCAATCATTAATTGCAGAATGGAGTCATGAGTTTTTCTTTTGGGAATATGACATTGGAGTTAAATATAATTTTTTAATTCAAGCAAACAGTTAGAGGATGATGACGATTTCCATGACATAAACATGATTGACTCTTTCGTGGAAGACAGAACTCTTTTGACCTTATACTCTGACCCTCTTGAGACATGCCCGGCTCACTCTCATGATTTGGACGATGATATGATTAGGAAGACGGGGGCCGTGTTTGACACCATGCCGGTACTTGAAGTTAACCAGTGGAGGCCATAATTTGAAGAATTTCCGCAAACTGATGTAGTGCCTCTACCGTCTAACCTCAAGGCACCGAAGCTTGACCTAAAACCTTTGCCCTCTGATTTGAAATATGTCTATTTAGGTCAAGATGAGACTACTCGGTGCTGATTTCTTCCCACCTTGAGCAAGAACAAGAAAGTATGTTCATCTCTACTCTCATTGAGCATAAGGGAGCCCTTGGATGGTCGATTGCAGACTTCAAGGGAATTGACCCTTCGATTTGTACTCACCACATTTATCTAGAGGATAATGCAAAGACCTCCCAGAATCCACAATGTAGATTAAATCCAAACATGAAGGAAGTGGTTAAAGCCGAGGTATTTAAACTATTGGATGTGAGTATCATATACCCGATATTCGATTGTCAATGGGTGAGTCCAACTCAGGTGGTTCCTAAGAAGTCTGGAATCACCATCATAGCTAATGCCAATAATGAACTCGTTCCTAAGAAGGACCACTTTCATTTGCAATTTATGGATCAAATCTTGGAGAGGCTAGGTGGTCATTCCTATTATTGTTTCCTTGATGGGTATTCAGGCTACAACAAGATAGAGATAGCCCTTGAAGATCAAGAAAAGACCACATTCACATGTCCCTTTAGCATCTTTACTTAACGAATGATGCCATTTGGACTATGTAATGCCCCCGCCACTTTTCAGTAATGCATGTTGAGTATTTTTCTGATGGTGGGGCTATATCTAGAGGCCTTCATGGACGACTTCTCGGTCTTTGGTCCATCTTTCAGTGATTGCTTAGAAAATCTTAAATGTGTGCTGAAAAGATGTGAAGAAAAGAAGTCGATACTCAATTGTGAGAAGCGCCACTCCATGTTTAATAAGGGAATTGTTCGTAGACACATCATCTTGTCCAAGGGAATTGATGTAGATCAGGCTAAAATTGATCTTATCTCAACCTACCTCCACCCAAGAACATACGTGATGTGCGATCCTTCCTAGGAAATGTCGGGTTTTACAGAAGATTCATAAATGACTTTAGTCACTTCTCTTGTCCTCTATGTAATCTACTTCAAAAGGACGCACCATACGAGTGGACTAAGCAATGACAAGAAGCTTTTACTAAGCTCAAGGGCATGTTAGCCACTGCACCTATCATGCAGCCACCCGACTGGAGCCTTCATTTCGAACTTATGTGTGACGCGTCTGACTATGCTATTAGGGGGGTGTTAGGCCAGAGAAAAGAAAAGAAGCCCTATGTTATTCATTATGCAAGTAAAACCCTGAATTCTGCCCAAGTGAATTACTCTACTATAGAAAATGAACTCTTAACCGTAGTGTTCGCTTTGAACAAATTTAGGTCCTACTTGGTCGGATCCAAGATCATCATTTACATAGATCATGCGGCGCTCAAGTATCTTCTTTCAAAGAATGATGCTAAGCCCCACTTGATAAGATGGATCTCCTACTCTAAGAATTTGATTTGAAAATAAAAGATAAAAAAGGAGTAGAAAACATAGTGGCTGACCACCTTTCGAGGCTTGACCTCCTTGATTCCCTTGAGATGGAACCCATAAATGACATGTTCCCTGACGAACAATTGTTTAAAGTCTCTCATTCACCTTCGTTCGCTGATACGCTAATTATCTTACCACAGGTTTCATGCCGGCACATTGTATTGCGTAAGATAAGAAGAAAATTTTCACCGAGGTATGCAAATTCTTCTAGGATGATCCATATTTATTTAAATATTGTCGAGATCGAATTTTAAGGAGATGTATGTCAGACAATGAACACCAAAGTGTCATCTTCTTCTGTCACACTCAGGCTGGTGGTGGTCACTTTTCTGTCAAAAAAACCACGGCCAAAATCCTTCAATACGACTTTTATTGGCCCACTATGTTTAAGGACACTCATGAGTTTTGCAAAGCTTATGAGCGTTGTAAAAATTGGGGGCATTATTCCATCGAAATATGATGCTTTTGGACCTCATTCTCTTAATTGAAGCATTTAATTGCTGGGGCATCGATTTCACGGGACAATTTCCCCAATCTCATGGAAATTTATACATTTTGCTTGTCGTAGACTATGTAACTGTAGACACCCCACCCAGGCTAACATCTTGAGAAAAGCTAAGACAATCCGAGAACCATGATCACACCTTGAACTAGAAACTAATCCCAGCTTAAACCTAACCCTGACCCAAAATTTTCAAAAACCTCCAAACCAGTACCTAAAACCTCAATCCAAACCATTCAATCGACACACACAACCCCCGCTTATACCTTATACCTTGATCAGAACCCTTTACTCAAGCCTAAACCCACCTATCCGAGCCACTAAACTCCGAAAGGAGGCCACCATGTGAATCCGCACACCGAATAAAGCCCGCACGCTCGAGTCCGACCCAAATGAGATTCGGGCGGTAGTTTGACTACCGTTGGCGGTACTCGTGCTGCCACCACTCGCGGCCCGCGTGTGGACAATTGTCCCAGCATCCAAAAGTCAACTTTCTCATAAACTTACCCCTCAAAATTTCACCATTTACCATTTTACTAGCCCTATAAGCCAATGAGAGTGTGACATGTCGCATCTCTCTCCTCTCCACCAATCAACACTTGCCACCTCAGCTTTTAACCCTCTCTAATCTAGTAATTACAGCAATGCCATTGAAGAAGGCTATAAATAGCCCTCTCCTCTTCTCATTTCAAGACACCTCATCCAAGGGAAAGAGAGAGAGAGAGAGAGAGAGAGAGAGAGAGAGAGAGAGTAAGGAAGAGAGTGAGAGAGAGAGAGAGAGAAACAGAGTAAGGAAGAGAGTGAGAAAAAGAGAAAGAGAGAGTAAGGAAGAGAGTGAAGGAGAGGGAAGAAGCTCCCAAGCCTTCAAAGCCCTGACCTTTTGAGCCATCCCTAGCCTTCCTCTTGACCTTCCCAATCCATGAGCTTAACCCAGTATGGTCATGGTTCAGTCCGTGTCTTAGCCTATCCAAAGATCAAGCGAAAGATCCACCATCATACAAGCATTCATCATGACATCTATTCCCTTCTCAATCCCCCTGCTCCTTTAGATCAAGCCAAATAAAATTGTGCATGCATACAAAATAAGCAATCAGCTACCAACCAAGGATCACAGGTGAAGCCCATATCCCTCATACATCGATAATCTCTGTCTAAGCGTCTCTATCTCCATGCGCAGGTAGAAGGCCTCATCTCTATCTAGGTGATGTGCCGCAAGCATGCTCTCATCATACCACCGTCCCACCGCTAGTAGACGAGCCATATCCTCACATGTGTGACGAATGACAGAAATCTTAGAGATCAAGTGACCGTGTGTGGCAAGTAGGAAGGAAGGATCAATGAAAGGTCGCTCCTCAATGGCCTCAAATGAGTCAACAATACATGAAGAGGAAGAAGCAGTATCACCCATCATATCCTGATCAGCAGCCTCATTCGCTAAATGCCATCCGAGAACTTGACGATATAGTGACGGCTCTGCCACCCACTGCTGGTATGGTACTGTCGCCATGGGAGGAGCCCAAGACTCAAGATCCAAAGTTGTCGCATCTAGGGAACCTTACCAGGAAACCCAAGCTCGCCTATACAAAGCAATCAAATCAAAAGGAAGAGGGGCATGCCCAAATCCAGAGAAGGCAAACTCCGGAATATCCTGCCAGAAACCGAACTATTGGAGGAATCGCACAGGATGGTAAGAGCAGTACCCTCGAAGACCTAGCAACAACAAAGGAATGCGAGCCACGCTGCAAATCAAGGGCGAGCGACAGAGCCAGGTAGCCTCCCAGCTAACCTCCCACCCTCGAAGCTGAGAGAGCATGCAGCGGTACAACGACTCAGTGACCTCAGCACTAAGAGGATGGCCATCAAGTAACAAAGACAACACATCATCGTGGCGAGAATCGAGCCACGCAAGCATAGGGGTCATATACAAGTGCTTCCATAACAATACCTGTGAGAAGAGTAAATCAAGCTCAAGTTGCAAGCAGAAAGTAAAGCAAAAGAAAGGAGCAGAACAAAGAATACCTGAAGGAATGACTAGCAACCCTGGAGGATACGAGTATGTCCAAGGGAGCACTCGGTTAGCCACAAGAAGAGCTCCGCCAACACCACAAAAGTAATGATCCTACGATGCAAAACACAGCGGAAGACATCCAACAAAACTACCAGCGATGACTGTCTCCAGCTTGAGAAAAGCAATTCAGCCAAGACACAGAATATCAGTGCATTCAAGCACTGAAGCTGATGGTCGGATCCAAGTCCCCCACGGGCCCTAGAACGGCGATCATACAAGACCTTAAGGGAGAGCTCGCCGGCCCCACCCGCTGTAGTAGGAAGGGCAATAAGAAATCCGAACCAGGAGATCAGATCAGTGGAATGAACAGGTTCGGAAGAGGGGACATAGGGCTCCCGGGTAAGAGGAAGACCAGATAAGCGTGCAAACCCCTCCAGTGAGGGGCCTAGCTCCAGATCATTGAAGGAAAATAGATTCAGAGACGACACCCAATCATACGAAGCTGTGCTCAACAATCGCCAGTCGAGGCGAACTCGATAAAAATGAAGGACCTCTCTGAAGCCTAAAGAGCTCAACTCAAAGATCTCAGACTCGGTCAAGCATTCAATTTAGATATGCAACTGCTCAGAACAAGTATCGCGTGGCTGCAACCGACAAGTCTGAATAGGCATACCCTCTACAATCTTGAACCTAGGATCCACCGGCGAGTCGTAAAAAATGGGCATGCCCTCGTCCAACAGGTCAATCTTGTGATATCGGAAAAAGCCAGACTCACTCATCGCATCACGCAGAGTATTCTGGAAAGCCGCAACAGAAGGACCCGAATCCCCAACAAGTGCCACGTCAGGAGCCATTTGAAATGAACAAGCCCCAGGAGCTACAACGCCTAGAGTATCCCAGTAGCCGACAAGATCCGCACTTTGGATCCCAACAGAAGCTGACTGTCCTATCACCGCTTCAAAATTCGCACCGAAGATCTGACCTAGGCCATCCACAAGAAGACCACACCGATTAGATCCAAGCCATCCAAACCGCTAAGATGGGACCCACCACCCATCCAAGCCTGAGCCATCACATCCACACCATCCATCATCACTATACCACCATCCATGCCACCCATAACCACCCCTCCATCAATCAAACAATCGGTCGCCATCGCCAAGCCATCCTCACCCTCTAGGCCATCCAACCTCATCATGGTAACATCCACAAACCCTGGTGGCCCATCAAATCCATCGAACCCAATCAAACCACCTTCATGACCACCATTAATGAAAGAGGAATCCAAACCATCAATGACATTTACTGCTTCTAAATGGCCCATTACTCCACCTACCCCCATTAATCCATCCATAAATGGATTTTCTCCACCATTTATGGGGCCACCAACCTCTTCACCATCAATAAATCCATCAAACCCATCATCATGATTGGCCATAATAACTCCAAAAAGATGAAGACAAAAGGAGAAGAGGATAAATAAAAAAGACAAGAGAAGAGAAGAAGATAAATAAAAAAGACAAGAGAAGAGAAGAAGACAAAAGGAGAGAATCAGACGGTCTGAACAAGGGAAACCAGGTGGGACAAAGACAAAAGGAATGAACAGAGAAGAAAGGGAGATCACTGGAAGAAAAGATGGACGGAGGCGGGAATCAGATTACCGCTGCAGGAATTGTCATCACTAAGTCACTGCGGAATCTGACAAAAGGAGCAGAACGGGCAAAAGTCAGCGGGCAGTAATCGTACTACCGTCGGCGGTAGTCGGACTACCTCCCATGCCCATTTCCAAGGCCCACAGGCCCAGGCCTATTGCTAAGGCCCATGCCCAGGCCCGTGTCTAAGCCCATTTTTCAAAGAGCCCATTTCCAAGGCCCACTTGCCAGGCCCATTTCCAAGGCCCACATGCCCAGGCCCATGTCCAAGCCCATTTTTCAAAGAGCCCATTTCCAAGGCCCACATGCCCAGGCCCATTGCCAATGCCCATGTCCAAGCCCATTTTTCAAATAGCCCATTTCCAAGGCCCACTTGCCAACCCATTTACAAGGCCCATGCCTAGGCCCATGTCCAAGCCCATTTTTCAAAGAGCCCATTTTCCAAGGCCCATGATTGAGGCCCATTTTCCAAAGCCTCTTTCAAAAAATCACCACCATAACAAGTCCATACATCTAGACACATCAAGATCACGATGCGGGGCCCACTCGAAAAATCTTATCCGTCCATCATCCACAAAATGACCAACTACCAAAATCCATACCATTTACACACTTAAATGGGCCCCAGATCATCCATCCAACGGTCCAGATCATCCAAAATTTTCATAACAAAAAAAAAAACAAGAAAACAAATAAACAAACCAAAATTTTTTCAAATAAAAGGGTGGGGCCCCTTTCTTATCACACCCCACCCCATCAAAAAAATGTATATGTACAGCAGAAAATTCAGCCAGCAACTTAACCAAAAATAAGAAATCCAACAAGATCCAATGGTTAGGATTAAATCAAAACAGATCAATGGTCCGGATCTTGGCCCTCCTAAAGTCCAAGAGAAAATCCAAGCCCAACGAAGGTTCTTCCAAAAAAGAAAAAATGGTGAACTGGTAAAACCAAAGTAAAACTCCTCAAATGCATAAACTAATCACCTAAAAAAAGAGGAAAGGTAAGCCAAAATCAGCAAAGAATCAACACTAAGGAGCTTCAAGAGACCACAATGGGGTCCCTGGACATCCAAAGAAGGATCTCAAATAGGGGAGACGAGCCATCAGACGGACCGACGCACACTATGGACCAGCGGTCCGTTTGACGAACCGGTGGTAGCCGGACTACCGCTGGCAGCAGTCCGACTGTCGCCGCCGACTGCCTGACGCGTTAGATAGCGTGCTGTCCCCCATGCCCCTTTGCATTAACCGGTTCTCCCTTCGGACCAGTGGATAAAGACATCAAAATAATTTTTAAAAAATCCAGAAAATTCAAAAAATCTCCAAATTTTCAAAAAAATCCTAAAATTTTTTTAAAAAATCCTAAATAATTTTCAAAAAAAAAATCTCAAAAATTACAGAAAAATCCCATTTTTTTTTCAAAAAGTCCCAAAAAATTCCAAAAAAAAATCCACAAAATTTCTGAAAAAATACCCGAAAAGTTCCAAAAATCCCAAATTACCAAAAATTGCCAAAATAACATAAATCCCCAGGGAGTAAAGAACGTTTCTTCTAAACCATCAGGTCCCATTAATTTATTAGTGAAGGATGTTTTTCTGCAAATAAAAACTGGACGACAACGCCCACCCGCGAAATCGAACAGATGTTTTCCAAAAAATATAATTCCAAATAAAATCCCCAAGGAGTCTAGTTCCAAAGGGAAAAGGTTCCAAATAAAGTTTTTAATAAACGCACGCGGCACGCAATATACTGAGGAATCTTTCATATTCTCCAGTTACGATCAGCGCAAACAACTAAATAAGATTCGATCTCTTCCAATTTTCCCAAAGGATGATCAAATCCATACATGATACAAGTACGATTGACCCGATCTCTATATCTGGATAGTCGTACAAATGCTAATAGAAATAAGTGGATCAATCTCTGGAAAGAATAATTAAACTGAAAGTGACAACAATTCATTGTAACCAAAGTATCAAAATCAGCAGACTGCATGGCAAAGGAATACCTGCACATACCTAGTCCGGAATGTTCAGAAAATTTGATTGAGTCCAAGTCGGCGTAGTGAGTTCCCCGTAAGGCCGCACCAACGCGCAAGGCAGCTAACCACTTTGACAATCAAATAGACCGAATACTCCTAAGGTGATTGCGTAGTAAACGAACGACAGACCAAACAGTACGGGAATCCTAGTAAAGCCGCGATAAATGCGCAGAGGCCTTTACTTTTCAGACTTACCCTCTAATGCTATTAACAATCGGACATAAAAGGGTTGTGATTGGTGACCCATAAAGCCGCAACGAATGCGCAGGGGACAATCACAACGTTTTCCTAAACCCTCATGATATGTGCAAGTCATTTTTTCAAACGGTCAACTGATGATGATACAATGGCAGGCAACAGATACTAGTCACTACCCTTTGTTCTGACCAAAGGGGCGGGGTGTCCACTCGCTTTGACCTTCGGTTGCTTGCAACCTCGGTCAAAGAGGGGCATCTATAGACACCCTACCCAGGCTAACATCTTGAGAAAAGCTAAGACAATTCGAGAACCATGATCACATCTTGAATTAGACACTAATCCTAGCTTAAACCTAACCCTGACCCAAAATTCTCAAAAACCTCCAAACCAGGACCTAAAATCTTGATCCAAACCATTCAATCAACACACGGCCTCCGCTTATACCTTATACCTTGATCAGAACCCTTTCCTCAAGCCTAAACCTACCTATCTGAGCCACTAAACTATAAAAGGAGGCCACCATGTGAATCCGCACACTGAGCAAAGCTCGTACTAGCGAGCCCGACCCAAACGAGATTCGGACGGTAGTCTGACTACCGCCGGCGGTACTCGGGGTGCCGCCACTCCCGGCCACATGTGGACAGCTGTCTTAGGGTCCAAAAGTCAACTTTCTCATAAACTTACCCCTCCAAGTTTCTCCATTTACCATTTTACCAGCCCTATAAGCCAATGAGAGTGTGTCATGTGGCATCTCTCTCCTTTCCACCAATCAACACTTGCCACTTCAGCTTTTAACCCTATCAAATCCAGTAATTACATCAATGCCATTGAAGAAGGCTATAAATAGCCCTCACCTCTTCTTATTTCAAGACACCTCATCTAAGGGAAAGAGAGAGAGAGAGAGAGAGAGAGAGAGAGTAAGGAAGAGAGTGAGAAAAAGAGAAAGAGAGAGAGAGAGAGAGAGTAAGGAAGAGAGTGAGAAAAAGAGAAAGAGAGAGTAAGGAAGAGAGTGAAGGAGAGGGAAGAAGCTCCCAAGCCTTCAAAGCCATGACCTTTTGAGCCACCCCTAGCCTTCCTCTTGACCTTCCCAATCCATAAGCTTAACCCAGTATGGTCATGGTTCAGTCCGTGTCTTAGCCTATCCAAAGATCAAGCCAAAGATCCACCATCATACAAGCATTCATCATGACATCTATTCCCTTCTCAACCCCCCTGCTCCTCTAAATCTCTAGTGAACGTATGCTCTGTGACTTCCCGTACACTGGATCCTATCACATCAGAAATTCCTAGTGGTCTAATCCATTCTTCTTTACTATTTTACATAAGAATCATCACATTCGCTTTTTAGGCACTCCATTGGACGTATGCTCTATGGCTTGCCGAAATCTCAGATCTTGCTACATCAGAAATCTGTGTGTGTGCCTAGTCCCATCTCGACCACAACATCCATCATCCCTTGAGATTGTCTTACCACACTAAGTAGAGACCATACATCTATACAGGCAGAGAGGGTGTCTAACCCCTTCCCTATTTGTAACCGAGGTCCCTTACCCATAATCTTGGATCGTAGACCAGGAGTCAATTTAAGGTAGGAGAATCTTTAGATTTCTCCCAACCTTACGTATTCCGTGGTTCTAGCCAATTACGGGATTCTGAATTTTTTCGGGTAGTGGCAACTCCAACATCCATACTTAGCCTAATCATCCACCACAAACATTTAAAATCGCCAAATCAGCATGGGCGCCGATTTTCCAGTGTCTACAGTAACTAAGTGGGTCGAAGCGATTCCATGCCAGAACAATGATCATCAAACGGTCATTAAATACTTAAAAGAGAACATCCTTTCCCGCTTCGGCATGCCTCGAGCCATCATTAGTGATGGAGGTTCACATTTTTGTAATAGGCCATTTGCGAACTTAATGATGAAATTTGGCATCTCCCACAAAGTGAGCACTCCATACCACCCATAAACAAGTGGGCAAGTTGAGATTTTCAATAGGAAAATTAAATACATCTTGGAAAAGACGGTTAACCCTGACTGTAAGGATTGGTCAATTCGATTGACCGATGCCTTATGGGCTTATCGTACTGCATTCAAAACCCTTATTGGAATCCCCTATTGGAATGTCACCCTTTAGACTTGTCTATGGGAAAGCTTACCACTTGCTTGTGGAGTTGGAACATAGAGCCTACTGGGCTATTAAAAACCTAAATTTCAATCTGGACAACGCTGGCTCGCTACACAAACTTTAGTTGAATAAACTTGAAGAAATCCAGAATGATGCGTTCGAGAATTCGAGAATTTACAAGGATAGGATGAAAGTGTTTCATGACCAACATATTCTTCAAAAAACATTCACACTAGGTCAGAAAGTCCTCTTGTACAATTCTCGGTTACATCTCTTTTCGGGAAAACTCCAATCTCGTTGGACCGACCCTTTCACTATTACTAATGTGTATACTCATGGGGCTATTGAGATAAAGAATCTAGACAATGGCAATGAATTCAAAGAAAATGGACATCGATTAAATCCATTTGTTGAGAAATTCGATTCAGAGGACATGTCCATACCTCTGACTGATCCTGTGTACCAGGATTGATCTCCTAGTCTGATGGAGGTGTAGTTAGGTTTACTACTTTCATGTCATGTTTAGGATAGTTTGCTTTATGTTGTTTAGGATAGTTTTCTTGTACTCTATTGAGTTTCATTTTGTCCTAACCCATTTTATGCTGAGATCCATAGAAAAGCTTCAAAATTCCTTCTTCCAGGTACTATCTTTCGAACACCATCTCCTTTATTTTCATTGCCTCTTTTGCATTACATGCTTATTTCTTCTACATTGAGGATAATGTAGATTTTTGTGGGGGGTATGGGGGATTAGGTAACCTAATCAGTATTTTGAGCAAAAATTTTCATTTTTTTTAAAAAAATTTAATGTTTTTAGTTAAAATCTGTTTAGGGAAGCGATGACTTGTGTACTTAAGAATGATTTGAGTATGATAAGATAGAGATTGAATTTTGAATAGCTGAAGTCTAATCATTTAAGCAACTTATCACCTAAGTTCTTGTGCGCAATTATTTTAGAGATAGTTTGAATATCATGTTAATCTAAATCACAAGACGCATTCAATTTGACTTCTATAAGACATGCTATAAGTTCTGATTGTTAGTATGTAAATCATTGATAGATGGTGAGAATCGATTCTAGAGAATTTTATCCACCTTAAAAGAGGAAAAGAACCAGGTAAAAAATAGGAGATCAATAAAGAGGTCATGAAAAGAATGAAATGAATGAAAAATCTGGAAAAAAAAAAATAATAAAGAATGGATAAAAATTAATCATCGATATAAAATAAAAACTAGAAAAAGGAGGAAAAGCGGATGAGTTCGGAATCAGTACTTGAGTTCAAACCAATCTTGAAGTGATGAGCATGGTTAACATTATAAAACAATAGTATTTGTAAAAAAAAAAGTAAGTTGAGTTTCACTGAGCACATTGAAAAATATGGTATATAGACTTATACTCTGATTTGATTGACAAAGAACTTACTTGATTAGTTACCTATGTGATTCGGCTCTGGGGTTTTTAAATCTTGCTTTCGTATCTTATCTCTACCCATTCATACTTGAGTAAACAAAAGATTGTCTTCCTAAAAAAGTTTTGAACTGAGATTTAAGATTTTTTTTTTTTTTTCATATTTTGCTGAGGACTAGCAAAATCCTGGTTGGGGGTTGTGTTGATGTCACGCCCCAAACCTGGGAATCGGGCTCACAAAATTCCCGATCGCCAAACCAGGTGCCGACAGCCTCCATAGTACCCCATTTTCGACTCCCAACACCCATAAGCCAGATTTCGATCCTGGGATTTTACAAGGAGGATTTTCAGTATGAAATTTTTTTTGTAAAGAAGCATAACCACAAGTATACCCAAATCACAAGAACAACATCATCACCACAAATCCACTAATATAAATAATAGAATACAGTGCTGAAAGGGAAATACATAAATAACAAAATCTCTAAAACAATCTTCCGCAAGCTCATGCCTCGACACTGCTACGACTTAACGTCACCTGTACGCAATGGTCATGCATAAGCTTGCTAAGAAGCTTAGAGGGTGGTGCGTGTGTGGTGCATCTTTTTGAAGTAGATTACATAGAGGACGAGAGAAGAGACTAAAGTCCTTTATGAATTTTCTGTAAAAACAGGCGCGTCCTAAGAAGGATCGCACGTCTCGTATATTCTTACGTGGAGGTAGGTTGGAGATAAGATCAATTGTTTCCTTATCTACCTCGATTCCTTTGGACGAGATGATATGTCTAAGCACAATTCCCTTACGAACCATGAAATGACACTTCTCCCAATTGAGTACCAAATTCTTTTCTTCACATCTTTTCAGCACACATTTAAGATTCTTTAAGTAATTGCTGAAAGATGGACCGAAGACAGAGAAGTCATCTATGAAGACCTCTAGATATTGCTCCACCATGTCAGAAAAAATAATAATCATGCATCGTTGAAAAGTGGCAGGGGCATTACATAGTCTGAATGACATCCTTTCGTAAGCAAAGGTGTCGTAGGGACATGTAGGCGTGGTCTTTTCTTGATCTTCAAGGGCTATCTCTATCTGGTTGTAGCCCAAATATTTGTCAAGGAAACAGTAATGAGAATGACCAACTAGCCTTTCCAAGATTTGATCAATAAAGGGCAAAGGGAAGTGGTCCTTCCTCGTGACGGTATTCAACTTCCTATAGTCAATGCACATTTTTCAACCAATATTAACTCTAGTTGGCACGGGTTCATTGTTGGCATTGGCTACGATGGTGAATCCAGACTTCTTGCGAACTACCTGAGTTGGACTCACCCATTAACTATCGGATATAAGGTATATGATACCCACATCCAATAGTTTAAGAACCTTGGCCTTAAACACTTCCTTCATGTTTGGATTTAGTCTACATTGTGATTTCCGAGAGGTCTTCGTATTATCCTCAAGATAAATGCGGTGAGTACAAATCGAAGGGTTAATTCCCTTGAGGTCCGCAATCGTCCATCTAAGGGCTCCCTTATGCTCAATGAGAGTATATATGAGCATACTCTCCTGTTCTTGCTCAAGGTGGGAAGAAATCACCACTGGGTATGTCTCATCTTGACCTAAATAGACATATGTCAAATCAGAGGGTAAAGGTTTTAAGTCAAGCTTCGGTGCCTTGAGGCTAGACGGTAGAGGCACTACATCGGTTTGGAGTAATTCTTCAAATTATGGCCTCCACCTGTTAACTTCAAGTACCGGTGCAGTATCAAGCATGACACCCATCTCCCTAATCATGTCATCATCAAAATCATGGGAGTGGGCCAGGCACGTCTCTAGAGGATAAGAGGATAAGGTCAAAGGTGTTCTATCTTCCACGAAAGAGTCAATCATGTTAATGTCGTGGAAATCGTCGTCATCCTCTAATTGTCTACCTGTATTGAAAAATATATTCAACTCCAATGTCATATTTCTAAAAGACATACTCATGACTCCATTCCTGCAATTAATAATTGTGTTTGAAGTGGCGAGGAATGGGCGACCAAGAATGACAAGAATCTGAGTGCTCATGTTACTGATGGGTTAAGTATCCATGATGATAAAATCTATAAGGTAATAGAATCTATCAACCTCGACCAATACATCCTCAATTATCCTTCTCGGTACACGAACAGAGCGATCAACAAGTTGTAATGTGGTTAGGGTGGGTTTTAATTCACTCAAACCTAACTGCTTATAGATCGAGTAGGGAATCAGATTTACGCTTGCTCCTAAATCAAGAAGTGCATACTCAATGCGGTAATTCCCAAACACACAAGCGATGGTTAGGCTACCGGGATCTTTGAATTTCTGTGGCACATCTTGCTTTAGGATGACACTCACTTTTTCAGTTAACAAGATTTTCTTTTGAATATTTTTCCATCTTTTTGTTGTACATAAGTCTTTTAAAAATTTGGCATATGAAGGTATTTGTTTTACGACATCAAGTAGAGGAATATTGACCTTTACTTATTTCAACACTTGTAGAATGTCCTGAGAGTTAGAGAAAGGTTTTAGTGCAACCAACAATTGGGAGAATGAGGCAATCGGCTTGCCTTAAAGTTCAGGTTCTAATTTTTGTGGAGTAGTGTTACGTCTATCATCGTTGTCCTCTTCCAGGTCCTTAGGCTTTCCAGCCCTAACCAGAATAGTTTTGTCAATGGTCTTCCCACTCCTAAGAGTGGTGATAGATTTAGCTTGCTCCATCTTATTTAAAGAGCTTGGATCACTTATCTCATATTGTGGTTTAGGATTGGGGAGAGGTTGAACAGGAAGCATCTCCTTCTCCCCAATTGCTAACTGTGACTCCATCCTTTGGACAGACGATGTAAGCGTTCCATCATTGATCTGATTTTTTGGATTGCTTATGCCGTTTTCTGATTAAGTAGCTCTTTGTCTTGAATGTGTTTTAGAACTGGATCCTCTTGAGGTTTCCCTTGATTTTAAATTTGATTGAAGAAACCTTGAGGAGTAGCAGTTTGTCCATTCTTGCAACTAAAGTTTGGATGATTTCTCCAACTGGGATTGTATGTATTGGAGGTAGGTCCATTGAAAGGTCGTTTGTAATTATTCATGGCATTGGATTGCTCATTCAATACCTCTTGAAAGGAAGGTATTGTTGGACGATTTTTAGTTGTGTGAACATTGCAAGCACAAATACCGCCAACAATGATGTATGCCTTATTCACACTATCTATGGGACGTGAGACCCATTGTAACATCCCGGATTTTTGCCAACCTGGGATTAGACATCCTTAGGCATTGGGTCAATCTTAACACCTGATTAACTTTTCAAACGCTCAATTCAAAGCCTCAAATCCCGTCTTAAACCATTTTCTTCACAAATCCCACCGTTCACTACCTTGTGCTTTCAATTTTTCACAGCACTTTCGCCCTAGACACTATCTTAAACTAGCTAAGTAGTAAAACTTGGATCACTTTATATACAAACTACAAAGGCCTAAGTACCATCTCAACCAGAAAACAATTAGGATTAAATCCTTTAGAAATTTAACAAAGTTAACTAAGTGCAAAACTCGATTAGCCATGAAATTCGTTGGGATTGCTTTAAATACGATCTGCAAGACTCAAAACTTGCAAAATCAGTGACTCTAGGTTTCCCTAAAGTTTAGAACCAAACTCATTTCCCGGCTGCTCTCGGGAATGAAACGAAACTTCGTATTGGGTCTAGATCGCACATCGGGAGTCCGATTAACATGAAGCTAAGGAACCAGGACCGCCCCACTGGGCTTGACAATCATCTCAGAAATCAGATGATTCCGATGTCCCACGGCCATTTATTTCGATCCGGAGCGAGGGAGTGTGAAAAACACTATTCCCATCCAAATAAAAATATCTGGAATAGTGATCTGGCATCTTTCGGTTGCGCGTCAGTATTAAGCAACCTGACCGTCAGAATCAGACCAAATTACACCCTCGGATTAAGAAAAATTTCAGGAACATTTACATGTACTTAGAATTTCTGATCGTGGCCCACTGACCGTTGAACTGAAAGTGGTCCGCCACGTGCGATCTGGAAATCCGATCGAGTCGAAAACGTAATCCCACGTGGATCCATAGATGGTGAGCTTAAGTCTGACGTTTGGCTCAGGGAGGGCCACCAGAACATCCCTTTTGAGCTTGGAAAGTGGCGAACTGCCTATATATGCAGCCACCCTTGAACCTGAGTCTATTTTGGACATGATTTTGGCTATAAAAGGGGCTTAGAACAGCCCCTCTCACAGCCATACGAATTTGGGAGCAAACCCTTAGAGAGAGAGAGAGAAAAGTGAGAGAAAGGCTTGGACTTCAAGGCCGATCTTCCTCCTGCTGCTTCCACTCGTCACACGGCCTACACCGCCTGATTCCAAGTGTTTTCCCGGCGGTGTCCATCCCATTTGAAGGTAAGAAACCCTAACCCTAGGTCTGATTTGAGGTTGGATAGTGGTAGGCTATGAAAAAGCTAATCGTATACGCTCTTTAGGCTAGGAAACTCCCGTATACGGAAGCTCCAACACCCTTGCTGATTCGTTGGAATTCCAAGGGCTGAGGTGAGGACTTTAAGTGTATAAGTTACGTTTTTCAATGCTTTCAATGTCAGATAATGATAGATTCATGATCTGCATGTAAATGCACATGTACAAAGTGCTTTCCGTTTCCTGTTTCGATTAACGTTGTAGAATATGGAATTTCACATACTCTAGATATACGTAGAAATACCGTATACGTATTTTTTTGGAGAAGTGTTTGACATGTTTATTTAATGTATGATTATACTATATATGGATAAAATACTAGTTTGGCGAAAGGAATCGCCGTAATACATGTTCACTTGTAAATGCTACGTATGTTGAAATTGCGTATTCTAGAAATACTGTATACGTATAAATTTTGGAGATGTATGTATCATGATTATTTACTGTAGTAATATATTATACATGGATAAAATACTCGCTTGGCTAAAGGATAACCCTAATACATGTTTTGCTAACATGCACCATGTATGTTGTAATAGTGTATTCTAAGTGTTTGTGAAAATGACTGAATGAGTATTGAATTCTCATTCGTGCTCGCCATGACTAATTGTCATGGATTCATGATGGTTATATTGGCGATACCCCTTTGACGAAAGGATTTGCCCTAAATCACGCCACGGCCAATATACACTATATACGCTAAAATGTGTGGCCCAAGGGTTTGTGGAAATGGCTGAATGAATATGGAACTTAGATTCCTGCTTGCCATGACTATCCGTCGTGGGTGTATGCGTGTTATGATTGGGGCAACTCCCTAGTGAAAGGATTTGGCCTAATGCCTATGTGATCGACATATGTCGTGTATGTTGATGTATGTTTGTTTAAGTGTTTCTTGAAATGTCTGAATGAGTAGTAGTTAGCAAATTGTAAAGTATAAGGGTGTTGAGATATGATTCTCAACCTCTTTTAACTATGTGTATGATCTCCTTTGATAGTTGTGTGATTAGGAATTGAACATGTACAAACTCATGCTTGTGTTGTGATTCATAACATGCTTAACTGCTTTATGATTTTAACTATATAATGCATATGTTTAAATTTATATTTACATTGTATGATCCGCCATGGGTGATGGGGGAGCGGAGCAACGAGTGCGTGCAACAGCCCTGGCAGCCCTAAACGGATAATACCAGACGTTGATTCTATGATTTGAATCCTGATCCATTACTGCTTTATCTATCTGCAATTGATTGTGTTTGGGGCTATGATTATGGCCCAGGTAATCGGTAACGAGATTGAACTCGTGGCTGAGATTCATTTGCCACGTGGGATGTGTTTGACGAACTCGAGTCGTGCGTTGCCTGTCGGCAGTGGCTAGGCCACACGAAGTTGTTTATGCACTTCATGTCGTACAGCTCAACGGGCGATCGTGCTAGTCGAGCTCGTCAAGTAACCCGATCTGCCTTATGCATGTTCACCCTGTTTGGACTCTACTGCTTGAACCTAAGGTACCAAACTTACCAGTGAAACCCCCTTTTAACCATGGTACCTCGATCCGCTAAGACGTATGAGCCGGGCATGGTGGTATGGGACACCGTGGTCGAGTTGTCGGCCTACGTTGGGGCCATGTGCCTCCCCGTAGTGACCATTGCGCAACCAACTCGTGAGCCGAATACGGTGGTATGGGACACTGTATTCGAGTTGTCGATACTTCGGTGAGAGCCGAGTACGGTGAGATCTGTGCTCGTGCTGACGGGCGACGAGTCCTCCGTAGTATCATCGAGTACACTCCAAGGGCCTGTGATCGGCCACGAGTCTTTCACAGCAACTAGAGTGTGAGTTGAGCCGAGTACGGTGAGACCTGTACTCGAGCTGACGGCTAGTGATTGAGCCGAGTATGGTGAGACCTGTACTCGAGCTGACGGCCAGCAATTGAGCCGCATACGGTGAGATCTGTATCCGCGCTGACGGGTGATGAGCCCTTTGCGATGCCTTCACTACGCTTCTCAAACCATAATATCGTATGAGATTAACTAGGATTGACGACCCTAGAATGGATCATGTTTGGGAATGATACAAGGGAGGTACCTTAGTTTCTCAGTACTGCTGTTTGAAATGGACTAATAAAAACTTGGTAATCATGAGCATCATCGCACCGCATGTGCTTTGTAGATGTGGCGCACTGAGGGAGTAAGCATTCACGAATGTAAGATGATGTCGCTTGAGGGTGGTTTGACAAGGGCATACAGCATCATGTCATTTCATTTTCGCACTTAACAAGAGTAGTTAGAAATGTTTGATTTGTACTGCTTTATCATTACTGCTTGATTGAATTGATAACATGTTAACCTATGCTTTACTGTTCCACTGAGTTGATCACTCACTCCCACGTTACGGGATGGTGTTCCGAACACCCACCAGATTTGTTGAGTTTCAGGTGATGGCGATGCTTATGAAGCAAAGCCAGACTTCTATGATGTGGAGGAGGAGTTCTCCTACATGTAACTTTCTGACAGGCCAATGAAGACCTGGTATTGTATTGACGGGGTTATGGTTCTTGGGATAGAAGGCATTACACTTCCTCACATTTGGTAAATTTTAGAACTGCACTTGTATTTATTTAACCTGGTAATGTTATCACACTTTGGAGACTCATCATAAGTTATATATTTTATCTATCTATCACAGTCTTCCGCTTGCAAACTTAACTGTCTCTGGAGTATGATATGCTGTTTTGGCTTAATCTCACTCATGTTCAATGCACGAATACAGTTAACATTCAATCATCATTCATTTTGTTGCATAAGTGATGTTCTGGAACTCGGGAGTTGAGTTTATGCTCGACCCCCGATTTTCAGGGCGTTACACCCATATGATGTATGCCTTCTATATCCACGCCGACCATCTGGTGGGGACCCATTTGCTGTATGTGCAGGACTCACCTATTGTGCTTTGGTGCGGCCAGTCGAGTGGCCCATTGTGATATATGTTAGGCCCATTGGTGCGGCCATTGATGCGGTCCAATTGAAGTATATTTGAGGCCCAGATGTGTGAGGCCTATTGTGATGTAGTTGCGACCCATATGATAAGGCCTGGTATGATGTATCTAAGAATCATTTGGTAAGGCCTAATGAGATGTAATTTTGGCCCATAATATGCGGCCCATTGTGATGTATATGAGCCCAGGTATGTGGTTCGTTGTACAGTATTTGTGGCCATTTGGCGAGGCCCGATGTGGTGTATATGTTGCCCTTGTATGAAGCCCATTGCGATGTATATTAAGACCTTTATGTGATGTCGCGGGCCCACTATACTTTTCGTTTTATGTGGGCCACTCCTTAGGAGCAATGTTGGTTAAATGTCCCCATTGATGGGCCGTAATGATTAAATGTCTATATCGTGACATTCCTTTAGGCCTGGTTAGGACCATTTTCGTCATCCTCTAGTAGGTTACCCCAAACGAATGGGCCCCATATTGCTTGGACCATCATCGAACATCCATCTATGAACCCCATCTTGAGGCCGATTCCGATTGACGTGGCCGATTTACCGATTTACGATTATCGATTGTTGAAAACCGATCGAGGATGATTATCGATCGATTCCGATCGACGTGGTCAATTTACCGATTCCAATTGACGTGGCCGATTTACCGATTCCGATTGTCGTGGCCCATTTGATGTATATGAGGCCAAGTATCGAGGCCGATTCCGAGTGTCGATTCTGATTGTTAAGGCCGATTTCGAATGCCAAGGCCGATTGTCGAGACCTATAAGATGTATATACGACCCGTAGTTAAGGCTTATTGTGATGTGTATTCTGCCCGTGTTTAAGGCCTGATATGATGAATAGGAGGTCTATGTAATGGGGCCCATTGTGATGTATTCGTGGCCCATGGGCAAGGCCCATTGTGATGTGTATTAGGCCCATGATGCATGGCCTATTTGATGTATTCGAGACCCATGTACAGAGCTCACATGTCATGTATTTGAGGTCCATGAGCAGGGCCCACCTATTGTGTATATGTGGCACTTGAGTAATGCCCGTTGTGTTGTATATTAGGCCTTTATGTGAGGTCATGGCCCATTATATGATTGGCTCTATGTGGGCTATTCCTTGGGGGCAATGTTGGTTAAATGTCCACATTGGTGAGGCCGATTGTCGATGCCGGATATTGATACCGATTATGAGTATGTGATAGCATAGCATCATGATACATGCCCATACGCATCATCTGCATCTTTATTATGGATGTGGTCGACCATTGCATATGTCATTAGGCAGGTTGTTATGAGACTCCCTAATAGGCGGAGGTAATCTCACATGAGCACATGGCATGCGCAGAATTGTTGTATGACTGGATTGTATGATTCATGCATCATGCATTTTATGATATGACTAATGTACGCCTTAGCGATATCAGGGCCATGGCCTCCACAGGCATATCGTGGATGGCCAGATGGGACACTGAAAATGTTTGGTTCTAGCATACGGGCGCCATAAATGTCCCTGGGTGAAAATCCCTGAACCTCCGTGGCCAAGAGACGCCCCAACGTCGAGACCGAGTGGATGTATATGAGCGCATGAGGGCCGTATACGAGTAGGTCGCGTCTTCCATTATATCGTGGTCGGTTGGGAGGGGGTGTGACCTTACCCGCCTGAGTGAGGGGGCAATATCTAGGTTGAGTCTGACCAGCATGAGGAATGGGTCCGCTATCGACGAGTCGGGCCCGATATTGGTAGGCGGATAGTGAGGTCTCTTCCACTTACCCAGTTGTGCACTCCGATAGGGGCGGCAAGCTGACGTAGAGTGTAATAGACCTCAGTGATGATCCCAGAGATGAACAGTACCGATATGTGGACTTATTCAGTAGGAGTTGCATACTCATTCATTCATTCTTTTACTATCCACTCGGGCTGGTGGTGCACAACTATTGGTTACGTGTACCTTCGTAATGGCTAGGATTTCAGTTGGGTCGTGCGACTAACCTGAGATTAGGAGTTTACCACATTGAGTCTAACTATCTAAATTGGGTATGGGACTAGTTTGGATAGAAGTTCCTTGTGATGAACCCCATAGCCTGCGATATTATGTACTATCATCCCGACTTCACACTCCAGCATGGTCCTTCCATTCGCACCGCATATTGCATTACATTCGCGACATATGACATTTTGGGTTACTTGTGTTTCTGCATTTATATGGTTTAGATACGGCATTTGATATTTGACTCTTTATGACTCCTCATTTGTATAGTTGATCTGTATCACGTATTCTGATATTGTTCCTCATTTATATAGTTGATCTATATTGCGCATTCTAATATTGCTTGACTCATGGACTTGTCAGTATTTTCGCTTACTCTGATAATATATGATTCATGACCTTGCGCTTATTTCGACATTGTATGATTATGACATTGTGTTGAATACTTGGCACTTACCTTGTGCACACACTTACACCACCCTCTAAGCTTTCTATAAGTTTATGCACGATAGATGCGTGCAGGTGATGTTAGGTTGCAGCAGTGTTGAGCTTGGAGCGTGCAGCGGTCTTTTGAAGCTTAATTTTCAATTTATGTATTTCCTTGTCAGCATTGTACTCAAATGATTATATTAGTGGATATGTGATGATGATGTTGCCTTTGTGAATTTGGGTAATCTTATGGTTATTCTTATTATGAGTTAAATGTACAAAAAAAAATCCTTCTTGTAGGATCCCAAGATCGAAATTTGGGGTATGGACGCTAGGAGCCGAAAATAGGGTACTACGGAGGCTGTCGACACCGGATTCGGCGATCAGGATTCCTGTGAATCCGATCTCCAGGTTTTAGGGCGTGACATAGGATGTCGGCCCTAACCAACCCCTCTCATTCGCGTCTATCTCTCTCTACGCCTCTCCCTCTCCCTCTCCCTCTATCTCTCCTCTCTCTCTCTCTCTCTCTCTCTGTCTCTCTCTCTGCGACCCTCCCTTTCTCTACGCCTCTCCCTCTCCCTCTCCTTCTCTCCCTCTCTTTACGCTTCTTCCTCTCTCTCTACCCCTCTCCCTCTCCCTTTACGGTCTAGGTATGCCTCTCCTCCATCTCTCCTTCTCCCTCTCTCTCATACGGTTTGGAACCGACACTGGATTTCCTCGTAGATGGTTGCAATGAAGAGGCTGAAAAGGAAACTTATTCAATGGCTTCCAGATTGGAATAAAAAGAACGGGTATGCCCTTTCTCAGATCCATCATCTTCATCGCCTCCATGCTTCCGATAATCAGTGACCGGAATCAATGGTTGTTATAAGCGGCCAACTCATAGTAAAGATATGAATCTCATGATTGTATGAAAGAGGGGTTTTTTTAGAAAAAAAGAAACCCTTACTCCTTAATGGATTCCGAAATCCATGATGCAATCTGATTTGATTACTAAAATTGCATATTCGATTTTTAAAATTTCAATTCTCTGGATGGAATTCGAAATCCCTGATTGGAATGAGATTCCCAATTCTAGATATGCCAATTTAGAAAATCCCTAAAACCGAATATTTGGGGATCGAAATCCCTAAGCACCGAATTTGGGAATTAAAATCCCAATTCCTGATTTGGGGATGGGGATCCCTAATTTTTTTATTTGGGGATCAAAATTCTCAATTTCTGATTTGAGAATTCCAAAATTCCAATGCTTGATTTGGGAATTCCAAAATTCCAATGAAATCTCAATAATCTGCTGATTGCATGTCTTATTTAGTTGGGAATCATTTCACAAAGAATCATGGATTAGATCTACACAAGCTTGTATTAATAACTTGAAAAGGTGCGTTCACATTATGAGAGGAGGAATTATCTGATGCTTGATCCAAGGATAAAAGTGGGAACATTTTTGGGTGATCCAGACCATTGATTCTATAGGCCCTACCTTGAATGAACCATGCCTCTAAAATATTTAAGATTGGAAGATCCCAACTATCCAAACTTTGTACTTTTTCTCTTATTCAATGGGACCAGGCACTGAATTTGGTTTCCTAATCGTCTATTTGTGGGATCCCATGGCAAGGGATATGATTGTTCTGCCAGGGAGATTTTGGGGGAGTAGCCCATCTATTGTGGGGCTCATCAGACACAGTCTGGATGGCCATACCGTGGGACCCACTTGTTCAAATTGACAACCTGAAATATGATACAAATCTTATGGTCAAGGGCAACGACATGGGTACATATTAAAAAAAGATTTTAAAAAAAAGGTAGAAATGCATCAGTTTATATATATATATATATATATATATATATATATACACTGATCAAGATTGTAACATCCCGGATTTTTGCCAACCTGGAATTAGACGTCCTTAGGCAATAGGTCGATCCTAACACCTTATTAAATTGTCAGAACTCAATCCCACAGTCTAAAATCGCTTTTAACCCTTTTCCTTCACAAATCTCACCTTTCACTACCTTATCTTTCAAATGTAACTAAGTGTTAGCTACGAAATCTTCTTGATCCACTTTAAATACGATCTGCAAGACCCAAAACTTGTAGAATCATTGACGCTAGGTTACCCTAAAATCTAGGATCAATCTCATTACCCGGCTGCTCTCGGGAGTATCACTAAACTCCGTATCAGATCTGGACCGCCCATCGAAAGTCCGATTAACGCAAAGTTATAGAATTAGGACCGCCTTGTTGGGCTTGACAACTATCTTGGAAATCAAATTCAGATAGTGTCCTAGGGCTATTCGCTTGAGCTCAGAGTGAAGAGTGTGAGAAATGTGAAATTAATTAAAAATAAAATACAAATTTAAGTAATCTGAGACTTGTCGCTTGTGGGCTTGATATAAGAAATCAGATCGTCAGAATCTGACCCAAATACACCCTCGGATCAGGAGAAATTTCACACACAGGTCAGTGTACTTGTGGCCCTGATCGATGGGCGAGGACCGTTGAACTGAAACTAGTCTGCCACAGGCGATTTATAAATCCGATCGGACCGAAAACATAACTCGACCTAGATCTAATGTCTGTGAGCTTAAGTCCGACCTTGGGCTTAAGGGGGGCTTTCAGAAGTGCTCTGTTGAGACAGAACAGACTCACTTTGGCTATAACCTAAGTATACCTTGGTCCTGAGTCTAATTTGGTGAGTTCTGGACCTATATAAGGACCTTAAACCCTCACTCTCTCATTCCATACGAATTTGAGAAAACCTAGGAGAGAGAAGAGAGAAAAGAGAGAGAAAGTGTGGGAGAAGTGGGTGAAGGATCCTGGTGCTCTATCCTACCATCATACGGGCTTAACCATCAAGATCTAATCGCCTTTCCGGTGATTCCGACTTCATTTCTAGGTAAGAAAACCTAACCCTAAGCTGTTTTAGAGTTTCCAAGAGTGTAGGTGATGGAATAGCTGACCTGTTTCATGATTCAGGTTGTCGTTGTGCCGTAGACAAAGGCGTTGGGTTCAAACTGGTTTCGGTTCAAGTTTACCGACAAAAGGTGCGGACTTTAGATGTATAGGTTATGGTTTTCAAAACTTTCAAGATAATGATAGATTCATGATCTACATGCAATTGCACATGTACAAAGTGTTGTCCATTTCGTTTTTCAGTTTTACGTTAGCTATGTTGAATATACTGTATTCTTCGTATTTGTAGAAAATACCATATGCATATAAAATACGGATTTGTGCTTAACATGATTATTTGTTGTGACTATATGCTTGTATGTATGCGACAACTCCTTAGTGAAAGGACTTGCCCTAAATCACGCCACGACCACTATACGCTATATATGTTAAAATGTGTAGCCCAAGTGTTTGTGGAAATGACTGAATGAATATGGAACTTGGATTCCTGCTTGCCATGACTATCCGTCGTGGGTGCACTCGTGTTATAATTGAGGCAACTCCCTAGTGAAAGGATTTGGCCTCATACCTATGGGATCAACATATGTCATGTATGTTGATGTATGTAGTCTAAAGTGTTTGTTGAAATGTCGACTGGCAGTATTCAGAGTGATGGGATCTTGATCTCGACTGGAAGCACTGCTTCCATTCCGTATGCGAGTTCGTATGGAATTGTAGTTGTAGCAGATCGTACAGACGTCCGATAAGCCCAAAGTGCGTTTAGGAGCATTTCCAACCAGTCGCGATATGTCTTGACCATTTTCTCTAGTATGCGGATTATAATCTTGTTTGAAGCTTTGACCCCACCATTCATTTGAGGACAGTAGGGGCTTGACCAATGACGCTTGATCCTAAATTTATCGAGGAAATCGCCCATCCTTTTATTGACGAACCGAGTCCTGTTGTCTATAATGATGGCCTGAGGAATCTCGTACCGGCTAATGATATTGTTATTCATGAACTTGATCACATGAGGTGCTGCAATGGTAGTGTATGACACTGTAACTATCCATTTGGTGAAGTAGTTTACTACCACTAGGATGTATTCATGCCCGTTCGAAGCTTTGGGGTTAACTTTACCGATGATGTCAAGTCCCCATATAGAGAAGGGTCATGGTGTCGTCAGATTGTATAGCTCAGAAGCAGGCGCATGAATATGGTTCACATGTTCCTGGCACTTGAAGCACTTCCTTATGTGTTTGTTGAAATTTGTCTCCATCGTTAGCTAATAATAATCAAGCCGTAGGATCTTTGCCATCATATGTCCATTCATGTGTGGGTCGCATAGTCCTTCGTGCATTTCTGACATGATTTAATCTGCTTCTGTTTCATCTACGCGACGGAGAAGGACTTGATTGAAGGATCGCTTGTAAAGGATGCCCCCGGTGATCGTGAACTAGGCCGCTAGTCGTTGGATAGTGCATCGATCGGTTGACGTCGCTCCTTCTAGGTACTTCTGATACTCAAAATATTCCTTGATGTTGGTGTACAATGGCTGACTGTTCAAAGAAGTTTTGGCTTCGTCGATCTGCAGGAAGAACGTGGTTTCCTCTTAGAGTTCGATGGTGAGTTCCCATTCAGCAATCCCTTTTGGGATCTCCAGCATTGAAGCGTGGGTAGCCAAAGCGTCCGCAAATTGATTCTTGGCTTAAGGCATATAAAAGAATGTGATCTCTTCAAAATCCTCGGTCAGATTCTCCAGATAGACGTGATATAGGATTAACTTTTCATCCTTGGTCTTCCAGTCGTCATTCGTCTGATTGATGATGAGCTATGAGTCTCCGAAAACTCACAACTTGTTCACGTTAAGGATGATGGCTTCTCTTAGACCGGCAATACATGTTTCATATTCAACCATATTGTTGGTGTAGTGGAATGCTAACCGCCTGAAGATGGGGATTGGGACGTCGTTGAGAGAGTAGAGTATTGCTCCTACTCCACTCCCTTTTTGTAACGCCCTGAAATTCGGGGGCCGAGTATGAACTCAACTCCCGAGTTCCAACGCATCACTTATGCAACATACACAATGATGGTTAGATGTTGTCTGAGTTAGAGCAATAAACATGAATGAGATTATACCAAAACAGTAATTCATACTCCAGTTCAATTGTATAAAGGCAAGTGGAAGACTGAAATTGTATATTTAAAGTATGTAAGGAAACAAAATTTTTATGAACATCAGAGTATGATCGCTAACTGAGTACCCATATACATGTACTGTTTTTAGAGTCAAAAATCAAAATACAATCTAAAGATGTGTCCTGTAATCCCCATGATGCAATCGGCCTAAGCAAAACCGTCCGAATACTGCATAAACGAGAACTCATCCTGGTCCTCGTCGAAATCGGGCTCCAGCTCCTGAACCGTCGCGTCGTCTATACCTGCGACAGAGTCTGGTTGGTGTTGCAAACACCGTCCCGTAACGTGGAAGTGAGTAGCTAACTCAGTGGAACAATAAAGCATAAGTTAACATGTTATCAATTCAATCAAGCAGTAATGATAAAGCAGTACAAATCAAACAATTCTAACTACTCTTATTAAGTGCAAGAATGAAATGACATGATGATGTATGCCCTTGCCAAACCACCCTCATGCGACATCATCTTACGTTCGCGAATGCTTAACTCCCTCAGTGCTCCACATCTACTAGGCACATGAGGTGCTATGATGAACATGATTACCGAGTTATTATTATTCCATTTCAAACAGCAGTATTGGGAAACTAAGGTACCTCCCTTGTATCATTCCCAAACATGATCCATTCTAGGGTCGTCAATCCTAGTTAATCTCATACGATATTATGGTTTGAGAGGCATAGCGAAGGCATCGCAAAGGGCTCGTCACCTGTCAGCGCGGATACAAATCTCACCGTATGCGGCTCAATTGCTGGCCGTCAGATCGAGTACAAGTCTCACCGTACTCGGCTCAATCACTAGCCGTTAGCTCGAGTACAGGTCTCGCTGTACTCGGCTCAACTCATACTCTAGTTGCTGTGAAAGACTCGTCGCCAATCACAGACCCTTGGAGTATACTCGAAGATACTACAGAGGACTCGTCGCCCGTCAGCATGAGCACAGGTCTCACCGTACTCGGCTCTCGCCGTAAGTATCGACAGCTCGAATACAGTGTCCCATACCACCGTATTCGGCTCACGAGTTCGGGTTGCTCAATGGTCACTATGGGGAGGCACTTGGCCCCAGCATAGGCCGACAACTCGGCCACGGTGTCCCATACCACCATGTCCGGCTCATGAGTATTAGCGGATCAAGGTACCATGGTTAATGGGATCGCCACTGGTAAGTTTGGTACCCTAGGTTCAAACAGTAATGACCAAACATGGTGAACACACATCCAACATATCAGTTTACTTGACGAGCCTGACTAGCTCGAGCGCACAAGTTGGGCGATATGGAGCGCAAAAGCACTCTGTGTGGCCAACCACTATCGCCAACCGAAGTACGACTCGGGTTCGTCAGACACGTCCCTTGTGGCGACTTGAATCTCAACCACAATCTCAAGTCTGGTACCGAATGTCTGGACTATAGACATAGTCCCAAACTCAAACAGTTCTCATCAATAGCATGTGGAATAAAGCATGATAACAAATTAATACAAGCATGTTAGCAAGCATGTTATAAAGCATGGAGGGTATCCTACATGTCTCTAAGGTAGTCGAGAAATCCATGTTAGCACCTATCCAAGGCACTAATATTTAAACATTTACACTCACAAGCATTTACTTACACATTCCAACATTGACGTATGTTAGCAATTCGTATACTATCCTTTCGCCAAGCGGCTATTTTATCCATTATACCAAGCGACATCCATGTATTAGAATACACAATTTCAACATACGACCATTTACAAGAACATTATTACCGATTTTTCGCCAAACTAGTATTTTATCCATATATGGTATAATCATACATTAAATAAACATGTCAAACATTTTTTCAAAAAAATACGTATACGGTATTTCTACATATACCTAGAGTATGTGAAATTCCATATTCTACAACGTTAATCGAAATAGAAAATGGAAAGCACTTTGTACATGTGCAATTGCATGCAGATCATGAATCTATCATTATCTGACGTTGAAAGCGTTGAAAACCGTAACCTATACACCTAAAGTCCTCACCTTTGCCCTTGGAATCTCAACGGATCTGTAAGGTTTGGTGAGCTTCCGTATTCGGGAGTTTTCTTGCCTAAAGAGCGGAATCGGTTAGCCATTTCATAACCTATAGCCTATACACTTCAAATCAGACCTAGGGTTAGGGTTTCTCGCCTTAAAACAAAGTGGATACTGCCGGGAAAGCTCCTGGAAGGAGGCGGTGTAGGCCGTGCGATGATTGAAAGCAGCAGGAGGAAGTACTCCCACAAATCTCAAGCTTTTCTCTCCATTTTCTCTCTCTCTCTAGGGTTTTATCCCAAATTCGTATGGCTGTGAGAGGGGCTGTTCTAACCTCCTTTTATAGCCTAAAACCTCTCCAAAATAGACTCAAGTTCAAGGGTTACTGCTAATATAGGTATTTCGTCACTTTTCCAGCTCAAAAGAGGGGTTTCTGGTGGCCCTCCTTGAGCTAAACGTCAGACTTAAGCTCTCCACACATGGATCTACGTGTGATTACGTTTTCGACTCGATCGGATTCCCAGATCGCACGTGGCGGACCACTTTCAGTTCAACGGTCAGTGGGCCACGATCCGAAATTCCAAGTACATGTAAATGTTCTTGAAATTTTTCCTGATCCGAGGGTGTAATTTGGTCTGATTCTGACAGTCTGGTTGCTTAATACTGATGCGCAAGCGAATGGTGGCAGATCACTATTCCAGATATTTATTTTGTAAAGAGAATAGTGTTTTTCACACTCCCTCGCTCCGGATCCAAACGAATGGCCGTGGGACATCGACTGAATCTGATTTCTGAGGTGGTTGTCAAGCCCAGTGAGGCGGTCCTAGTTCCTTAACTTCGTGTTAATCGGACTTCCGATGTGCGGTCTAGACCTAATACAAAGTTTCATTTCATTCCCGAGAGCAACCGGGTAATGAGTTTGGTTCTAAACTTTAAGGTAACCTAGAGCCACTGATTTTGCAAGTTTTGGGTCTTGCAGATCGTATTTAAAGCGATTCCAACGAATTTCATGGCTAATCGAGTTTAGCACTTAGTTAACTTTGTTAAATTTCTAAAGGATTTAATCCTAATTGATTTCTGGTCGAGGTGGTACTCGAGCCAACGTACGGAAATTTATGGGTCGTTACAATCTACCCCCCTTAAACAAAAAATTTCGTCCTCGAAATTTATACCTTTTCGTATTCCTCGAGAATCTGAGGGTAGTTCTTCCTGACCTCGGCCTCAGTCTCCCAAGTAGCTTCCTCCTCGGAATGATGTGTCCATAGCACCTTCACAAGTGGAATGACCTTGCTACGCAGTACCTGCTCCTTCCTGTCAAGGATACGTGTCGGGTGCAACTCATACGTAGCATCCTCGCTCAGCTGTACCTGCTCCCATCTGATGATATGCGAAGGATTGGGAACGTACTTCTTCAGCATAGACACATGAAATACGTTGTGTACAGACGCAAGTGGTGTGGGCAAAGCGAGACGATACGCCACATCACCCACTCGATCAGTATCTGAAATGGACCGATAAACCTCGGTGTGAGCTTCCCCTTCTTCCCAAACCAAAGGACTCCCTTCATAGGGGAAACTCGAAGGAACGCATGATCTCCGACCTCAAACTCAAGCGGTCGCCGCCTCGCATCGGCGTAACTCTTCTGCCTGCTCTACGCTGTAAGTAATCGACGCCTGATAATGTCGACCTTCTCTGTAGTCGCCTGTACCAACTCTGGGCCAATCAGACTACGCTTGCCAACCTCGGCCCAACAATGCAGTGCTCTACAAGGACGACCATATAGAGCCTCATATGAAGCCATGCCAATGGTCGCCTGGAAGCTGTTGTTGTAGGCGAACTCTGCATATGGAAGACAGTCATCCCAGCTGTCCTTGAAGTACAACACACATGCTCGCAACTTATCCTCCAGAACCTGATTCACCCGCTCTGTCTGCCCATCAGTCTGAGGATGAAACGCCGTACTGAACTTCAACTTCACACCCATCGCCTCCTAGATATGAGTCCAGAAGATATATGTGAACCGAGTGTCTTTGTCTGACACGATCTCTAATGGAACTCCATGCAGACGGATGATCTCTCTGATGTACAATCTAGCCAGCTCGTCTACAGAGTTCGTAACTCTGATAGGGAGGAAATGAGCCGATTTGGTCAACCGGTCCACAATCACCCAAATGGAATCGTGTCCCTTCCTCGTCTTCGGCAGCCCTGATATGAAATCCATGGAAATGAAATCCCATTTCCACTCTGCTATGGGCATGGGCTGAAGCAGTCCAGGAGGTCGGCGATGTTCTGCCTTGACCTGCTGGCACGTCAGAAATCGAGACACATACTCAGCGATGTGGGCCTTCATATTATCCCACCAATACGTCCGTCTCAAATCCTGGTACATCTTCGTACTACCAGGATGCATTGCAAGCTTCGAGTTATGGGCAGACTCGAGAAGCTCGCGTCTCAAGTCAGGCACATCAGGAACGCATAGGCGCCACGGAATCGTAAACCCCCATCGGAACCAACTCTCCACTCGGAGTCCTCAGCGTTGCTAGCCTGCTCTCGAAGCTCAGACAGCCGTATATTGCCCTCTTGGGCCTCAACAATCCTGTCGTCAATAAGTGGCCGCACCCGAACGTGCGCAACACACTCAAATGGCTCCTCCATAGTGAGTCTCTGCTCGAAGTCCCGTACGAACTCAACCATGTCCCACTCAGCTATCATCAATGGCGCCGCAAATGCTATCGTCTTCTTGCGGCTCAACGCGTCTGCCACAAGGTTCGCCTTGCCAGGATGGCAGGAAACCTCGAACTTGAAGTCCTTCAAGGTCTCCATCCATCGGCGTTGTCTCATATTCAAGTCTCGCTGTGTGAATATGTACTTTAGGCTCTTGTGGTCACAGAAAAGCTCGAACTCCTCTCCGTAGAGGTAATGTCTCCAGAGCTTCAATGCAAAGATGACAGCTGCCAACTCCAGGTCGTGTGTAAGGTAATTCTCCTCGTGCTTCCTTATTTGTCTCGAGGCATACGAAATTACCCTATCCTTCTGCATCAGAACACAACCCAAGCCAACGCGAGATGCGTCAGTATATATCGTGTACTTCTCCCCTTGCTCTGGCAATACTAGCATAGGGGCGGACGTCAACTTGTCCTTCAGCTCCTTAAAAGCTCCGCCTTCTCATTCCAGGCGAACTTCAGGTCCTTCCGAGTCAACTGAAACAATGGCCTGGCGATCTTCGAGAAATCCCGAATGAAGCGTCTGTAATACCCAGCCAGACCAAGGAAACTCCTCAGCTCGGTAACCGATTCAGGCTGTTGCCAATCCTGAACCGCAGCTACCTTAGCAAGGTCCACGGCTATCCCATCCTTAAACACTACATGTCTCAGGAACTTGACTTCCTCCTGCCAGAAATCGCACTTCTTGTATTGTGCGAACAACTGGTTCTTCTCCAGTGTACCCAACACCGCTCTCAAGTGCTCCTCGTGCTCCTCCCGACTCGTAGAGTATATCAAAATGTCATCAATAAAGACGATGACGAATCGGTAAAGGAAGGGCCAAAATACCCGGTTCATCAGATCCATGAACACGGCTGGTGCGTTCGTGAGGCCGAACGACATCACAAGGAACTCATAATGCCCAAAGCACGTCCTGAAGGCTGTCTTCAGCACGTCCTCATCTCTCACGCGCAACTGGTGGTACCCTGACTGAAGATCAATCTTCGAGAAATACTTTTCCCCTCTCAACTGATTGAACAGATCATCTATGCTGGGCAAAGGATACTTGTTCTTCACCGTGACCTAGTTCAACCTACGGTAATCAAGACACAACCGTAGCGATCCGTCCTTCTTCTTCACAAATAGCACAGGTGCTCCCCAAGGAGACACACTAGGCCGTATAAAGCCCTTCTCTACAAGCTCGTCAATCTGTCTCCGCAGCTCCTCCATCTCACATGGAGGCATACGATAAGTCGGCAACGAGATGGGCGTCGCACCAGGCGTAAGATCAATCGTAAAATCAATCTCGCGCCGAGGAGGTAAACCAGGAATAGTCTTAAACACACCAACAAATTCCCGAACCACCGGCGTACACTCCAATGTCAGACCATCAATCGGCATAAGTAAAGCAGCATAACAATCAACACGGCAGAGCCAACTGACTTGCACTGGAAACGTAAAAGCTGTGTCGTCAGATCCATAGGCAGTCACGATCCGAGTATCGCAATCTATCTCCGCCCTCATCTTGGCGAGTCAATCCATACCAAGGATAATGTCGTAGTGCCATAGTGAAGCAACAATGAGGTCGACGAGCACTGTGCTGCTACCCAAAACTATCGAACAACCCTCGCATAACTGTGTGACTTCCGAACAAGTCCCAGTAGCCGTAGTGAGTCTCATTCCCTTAGTGGGAATAGTATGCAAAGATAGACGTTTAACCGCCCCACAAGAAATAATAGAGGTAGTGGACCCAGTGTCCACCAATAAAGAAACGGGAGTACTATGAATATAAGTCGTACCCTCAAAAGCCGTCGGAGCCGAAATCGACGTCTCAGGTGCCTCAGCAACAAGCGTGTGCACGCGA
This sequence comes from Magnolia officinalis, assembly GCA_021015155.1. Lineage (NCBI taxonomy): Eukaryota > Viridiplantae > Streptophyta > Magnoliopsida > Magnoliales > Magnoliaceae > Magnolia > Magnolia officinalis. The sequence continues at coordinate 68,223,684 of JAJHSJ010000004.1, forward strand.
GCCTGCTGCTGACGATTCGGCTGAGGAGCCAAGGGTCGCTGTGGCGGCCTGAAACGCGACACAGGAGGTCAGAAGGAAGGATGTGCAGGGGCAGTCTGTAGCGGTGGAGCTGATATGGCCTGTGGGTAAGGGCGATCTAACCTCTGCGGTGGCGCAAATCCGCTAGCCCTCATACGGGAGAAGCAACTCTCAGCAGAATGTCCCGGTTTCCCGCAAAACGTGCAGGTCACCATCGGGCGTCTCACAGGAGCTACTGGTGCCGCGGCCCTGGGAGGCGAATCAGCACGAGGCCTCTTACCTAGAATAGGCCTGCTCGGTAAATCCTGTCATGGCCTCGCAACTATAGCACTATGCGATCTGGCCAATCGGTCCACATCCTGCTCGGCCATCATAGACATGTGGACCAATGCCGCGTAGGTGGGGATACTGAGGTAACATATCCTCGACCGTATGTCGGGTCACAAGCCTCTAGAGAAGTGACGCATCCTCATCTGCTCATTGATGAGGATAGTTGGGACAAAGCGGCCCAACTCAGTGAAGCGGTGCTCATACTCCGTCACCGTCATGCCTCCCTGCCTGAGGCACAGGAACTCATCATCCCACTCGTGCCGATAAGTCCGCGGGTAGTATTTCTCGTGGAACCGAAACTTGAAGGCCTCCCAGGTCCACACGTAATCCACTGCGACCGTTCGCAGCACACTGTCCCACCATAAACTGGCCTCCCTCTCAAACATGAAGGAAGCCAACTCGACCTGCTCTACCTCTGAACAGTGAAGCATCCGTAGCATCTTGGAGATGCGGTCTAGCCAGAACTCTGCCTCCTTGGGTCTGTGAGAACCCATAAATGAGGGAGGCCTCAAGCGCTGAAATCGCTCGAGTAAACCACGTGTACCTACATCTCCAGTAGAAGGTGCGACGGATGTGGGCAGAGGCACATCCTTAAACCGAGCAGGAGGCTCAGAATGGTCATCAGGATGTGCGGATGTCATAGGTGGAGTCGCACTACCACCATGGGAGAAGGCCTCAGCGAGAGTGGCCATAAGCTGCTGGTGCTGCTGCTGCCGCTGCATCTGCTGTTGATGCATCATCAGCATCAGCTGCTCAATCCTATCAGTCGGCGGAGCAGCCTGGGAGTCATGATGCGTAGAAGAAGACAGTCGGTACTGCTCACGGACCGGGGGCGTATAAGGTGGCGGTCCACCAGAAGGACCAGCAGGAGGCTGATCAGAACCTAACCCTCGGTCCGCAAGACCGCTACTACCAGAAGGAGTCTGGTCCATAGAGCCAGTCAGAAGGAGATGTGCCGTGCTCCGTGTGTACTGTCGCGGCATGCCCTATACAACATAGGGTACAACATTTGTAAGATAAAGTACAACACGCATCATAAAGCACTTTAAGCATTCCACACATCATCAAAACAAAAGAGGCTACATGCCTTTCATTTACCCAAAATTGTCATAACACATGGAATACAGAGTTACATGAATCATGACAGAAAATCACATGATAGCCAATACATCCACAACATCAAACACTTAGTACATGCTACTATCTACTACATCATCTACATGAAATCATAAACCGCCTATCGCGGTAAACAAAACAAACAACAACACACAACAACATGGATGAATAAGCATCCGAATCAGGCGATGGAGGAGGAGCATTCTTGTCCTGCACACAGCACAGAATGGCCTTCAACGTACGGGACACCTTCTTAAAGCTCTTCTTCATGTAGGCTTCAGTCTCTTCAAGCTTGGCTCGGGTCTCACCAAGCTCAGCCCGAACCTATCCAATCTCTTGCCGCAGGGCGGCCTGGTTCTCCTCAATGCGATCCATATGATCCTCTCTCGCCGCATGAGCAGCGTCCGACTCAGGTGCACCAGGAGGAGAGCTCTCCTCAGTATCTTGAGCCTCAGGTTCTTCTTCTTGTATGTCATCACCGCCCACCTCATCACTCTCTGCCTGGAGGTCAACACTCTCCTCACCGCCGCTATCCGACTCATCTCCAGACTCGTCGAGTCGTGCTTGCCGCTGTTGAGGGCCAATCTTCATATTATTAAGTGTCGCCTCGCTTATGACTCAGACTGGTGCAAGGTCCTCCATATTCAACCTATAGCCGACACTACGAGCCATCCTGCAAATCAGACGGCCAAATGGGAGCGAAAGATCGTTCCTGGCAGATCGAACAACATGGACTATCAAGAATAGGATGAATGTGGGCAGGCATATGTTGTCCCCATGTCTCATCTTGTACAAGAAGTCCACCATCAACCAAGTACACTCCGTGCAGTTACCCGACTGTGGGTACACATTGTAGGTGAAAATGTGATGGAGCAAACGGAAATCCTCGGCCATCTTTATCACCGTAATATAATTTCCTCGCTTCCAAGCAACCCGGCGACCACAAAGGTATCGCGTGCGGCGATCCCTTTCCTGCGCACTTCTGGAGAAGTCGTCACTAGGATACACTTGACCAAGTGGGAGTTTCGTGATCCGAGCCACCTCATCCACAGTGATTATGCGCCGTATGCCCCTCACAGAGACAGTAAACTGAGGAGGCTCTAATGATGATTCCACGATGTGGGCATAGAAAGCATGAACTGTGTTCTCACATGCAGGGGACTCACCGTCAAACATAGAGTTCCATCCGATATCCACCAGGTGATCCATCATTGGGTGTAGCCCGAACATCCTCTCATCCACGTGAGCTTCAAACACGACTTTGCGGCCCGCAAAATGCCCATATTCAACGCCTATCGGATAGGCATTTCTGACGGGATGGTCGGGATCCAGGTCTCGCTTCGACCTAAACTCCCTAACGGTGCTAGTGCCGGCCCCGTCGTCAGATCTTCTTCGGGAATGAGTTGACCTACTTGGGCCGGCGTCATCAGCCGCGGTCTTCCTCTTTCCCATGAGAGATAGGATGGAGGAAATGGAGAAAATAGTCGCCACCACACCAAAGAGGGCCATGGAAAAATGTCAAAATAGGGGAAAGGGGGCTGATTGCTTTGATCTTCCATAAGCAACGGTTCCAATAGGTGTGGAAGGGTCACTAGAGGTAGGAAATGAAGAAGGAACAAGGGAAAATAGAATGGGTTAGAAGATTACCCGATTTTTGAGCTCCAAATGGGTGGTATGAGAGCTCCACATGAGAAAATAGGAAAAGGAGGAGGCTAGGGCTGTTGTGGACGGTTGGAGTGTGTGGGTTATGGAAGAAAATGGAGGATTGTAAGGTTTGGAGGGATGGGTTGAGAGGAAAAATGAAAATGGAGGGTTTGGGGCATTTGGAAGGGATGAAATGGGAGAGTGGAGTGCTCCAACCCCTTAAATCCCAAACATTTGCCAAAACCGCACATGCTAGGGGGTAGGGGAGGTCGGGCCGACCAACCCCAGCCCTGGACCCACCTCAGATGGGCCACTGGACCGCGGTCCGCCGCCGGAACCGTTGCTCCGTTGCTGTCCGCCTTTGCTGGAACGGGGCCACAGCGGTGGGGCCCTGTTTGCCACGTGCTCAAGGTGCTAAATGCACCCTGGTTTGGTCCTGGGGCTTAGTGGTTTTAAGTGGGGAGGCCCTCGACTCATTTCAGCTCCAGAACGGGTGGTTCCGAGAAATTTCTGAACTAAAATGATTTTTTCTATTTTTTTAACGACTGGTTTTGGGTGGATAGTGATCTGGACACGTCAATAGACGGTCTAGGAGTGATTTGGAATCTATACATGCGGTCAGGATCGAGTACAAACTCGATCAACATGTCCGTTTTTAATGAACTTCGCTGAACGGCGAAATTGGGAGACCCTAAGACTGTTTCTATATTTTTGCGCACCCTCCTAAGTTGTAATGCGTCAGCATACGTAGTGGGGACATAACTCAGGTCCGGTTTAATCAAAATCATGCTCTGATAGCAACTTGTAATGCCCTGAAATTCGGGGGCCGAGTATGAACTCAACTCCCGAGTTCCAACGCATCACTTATGCAACATACACAATGATGGTTAGATGTTGTCTGAGTTAGAGCAATAAACATGAATGAGATTATACCAAAACAGTAATTCATACTCCAGTTCAATTGTATAAAGGCAAGCGGAAGACTGAAATTGTATATTTAAAGTATGTAAGGAAACAAAATTTTTATAAACATCAGAGTATGATCGCTAACTGAGTACCCATATACATGTACTGTTTTTAGAGTAAAAAATCAAAATACAATCTAAAGATGTGTCCTGTAATCCCCGCGATGCAATCGGCTTAAGCAAAGCCGTCCGAATACTGCATAAACGAGAACTCATCCTGGTCCTCGTCGAAATCGCGCTCCGGCTCCTGAACCGTCGCGCCGTCTATACCTGCGATAGAGTCTGGTTGGTGTTGCAAACACTGTCCCGTAATGTGGGAGTGAGTAGCTAACTCAGTGGAACAATAAAGTAAAGGTTAACATGTTATCAATTCAATCAAGCAGTAATGATAAAGCAGTACAAATCAAACAATTCTAACTACTCTTATTAAGTGCGAGAATGAAATGACATGATGATGTATTTCAAACAGCAGTATTGGGAAACTAAGGTACCTCCCTTGTATCATTCCCAAACATGATCCATTCTAGGGTCGTCAATCCTAGTTAATCTCATACGATATTATGGTTTGAGAGGCATAGCAAAGGCATCGCAAAGGGCTCATCACCCGTCAGCGCGAATACAGATCTCACCGTATGCGGCTCAATTACTGGCCGTCAGCTCGAGTACAGGTCTCACCGTACTCGGCTCAATCACTAGCCGTTAGCTCGAGTACAGGTCTCACCGTACTCAGTTCAACTCATACTCTAGTTGCTGTGAAAGACTCGTCGCCAATCACAGACCCTTGGAGTATACTCGATGTAATAACCCAAATAAATTTTGACCATCGAAATTTAACCATTGATCGACATACCCAATTAGTCTGATTTGACCATCGATTTACAAGATCAATTGGTTCAATCTCAACCATTAATTTGGACATATCCAAACCAACTGTTCATTAACTAATGAATCTAACCATACATTTAAACATTCATCCAACAATACAACCATCAAACCGTCCATCCACCCGATCATACATGAACTCATCCAAACGTACATTTATCCATCCATCTATCCATACATCCATTCGTCCATCTATGTACACATCAATCTGTCCATCCATTTATGCACCGTTGAGTACATCACAACCACACACATGCACCAAACACATCATGCACGTCCATTCATCTAAGCCATACATCCATCCGTCCATCTATTATACATTGATCCATCCATCCATCTACATCATCCATGTACCATCAAACACATCCCAACCACACACATGCACGAAACACATCATGCACACATACCTTTCACACGTGGCATAATACATCAAATACATCACATGCATCACATGCACACATGTGGTACACACATGGCACACGTTTAGTGCATAACAAGTGCATTGAATGAAAGCAATGTGGAACACGTGCTTTGAATGGCAAAACAAAAGAAAAACTTAAAAACGTTAAGAGATTAAAGGCCCTCTTTCACACATGCCACATGTGTGAATGGAGCTTATAAAAAGGGGAGGCGTGAGAGAGATCATGCATCGTGAAGTCGTGAAATGTGGAAGTGGGACGTGAGGTGAGGTGAGAGAGAGAGAGAGAGATAAAAGGGGTTGCTAGACATTACGTTGGAAAGAGAGGGAGAGAGAGAAGAGAGAAAAAGGAAGAAAGAAAAGAGGAGAGAGAAAAAGGAAGAGGTTGCTGGACATTACGTTGGAAAGAGAGGGAGAGAGAGGAGAGAGAAAAAGGAAGAAAGAAAAGAGGAGAGAGAAAATGGAAGAGAGGAAAATATATATATATATATATATATTTTAAGAAAAAGTGAGTTTCTCTCACTTGATATTTTATTTATTTATTTATTTTTCTTGTAACAAATTCCACTTGGTTTATTTATTTATTATTATTATGCAAATAACTCAATAATTGTGCATTTTTATTTATTTGATTCATAGTTTGTTATGGTTATTTAACATGATTTTTTTGTAGTTCTCTTTATTTTAATTAGCAAGATATGAATCAACTTGAAATTTAGATATATGTTTACCCATGCATTAATAATTCTTTGATTATTATTTTTATTTTTGTAATTTTAAGAAAGTTAGGATTTAGATCATCTTTAAAGAAAAAAAAAAAAAAAAAAAAAAAAAAAAAAAAAAAAAACTTCAAGTTTAGTATACTTTTCCAGACTATCGGATCTGACGGATTGCATTGCACAAATATATTTTTACGTAGAACTTTAAATCATGTATAAACAATCTACAATGATTAGAAACAATTTGTCCTTAAAAATATTTTGCTCATGAAATATTAAAATTATATATCCTTCAAACAGTTTTGGAACACCAGAAAATAGGTGGGGCGATCAAGTCCTCTGGGTTGAAAATCCCTAAAGTGTAAATAGGTGGGGCGATCAAGACCCTTGGGTTGAAAGTCCCAAAAACCCAATTGGTACCTTTTGGAACCTCTACCGTACCCTTTGAGTGGGTGAGCATGTTAGGATTGCAAAAGGTTCCCAGTGCCAGGTTCGGTAGGGTAGTAGTCTGACCAGCTAACGTACAAATGGGTCCCTCACCAAGTGCCCTTTGGATGGGTGAGCATGTTATGCAAGAGGTTCCCATTGCCAGGCTAGGTGTTGTATTGGCACGGGTGTTGGCCAACCGGTGTAAACTGGCCCTGGTGTTAAAAAGAATAAACCGCACATGTTATTATGGAGCATAACATATGTTGATTTCATTCATTCATTTTTCTTTGAATTTACATGGAAATATTTTGTTTATTAAATCTCCTCATTTGTTATTTTGCCTGAATAGGTATTGTATCTTTTAATATTATTATTCATGTTATATGAGGCTATTTTGAAACCTGTGTTGAGATTACTCACTAGGTTTCGCAGCTTACCCTGTTGGGATTTTAAAATTTCAGGATCGGGATCACATGGAGGAGCTTAAAGAGATTTCTTTTATTTATTTTTGTTTCTTTATTATTTTCAAAATAAAGTGTAATGAACATTTAGTATGACAACATTACGATGACATGTGTTTGATGATAATCTTGAATAGTCGGAACATGGACATTTTTCTTCTTTAAATAAATGTTTAATTATTTAAATTTTGGATTGTTATATTTTATGAATGAGATCATTTTGTCAATATATGTGGATTAGTAAATGTAAATATACAAAACATAAGTCATGCCTGCGGGTACGGAATCAGGGTTGGATATACCCAGGTGTCGGAATTCGGGGCGTGACAGATTGGTATCAAAGCTTAAGTTTAGAATCATTGAGGACCTAGGGTTTTACTTGAAAATGTAGTCACTTTGAAAATTAGGATATATCCCCTGCGAGTGTTGTTGTGATATATATATATATATATATATATATATATATATATATATATATATATATATATATATATATATATATATATATATATATAACCTTAACTTGTAGTATTGTCTTTTAGCGACCCATCCTTATGTGACATCTAAAGCTTATTGTTTGATTTAGAACATGTCTGGGAGCCGGCGTGGAGATAGAAGTAGAGGTAGAGCCAGTCCTGTGGCGGCCACACCGAGGACCACCGAAAATGGCCAATCACTTGATGGGGTCTTTCGTGCTTTAGATGACATGGCAGCCATTCTTGGACAACACATTCGTCGTGATAATAGAGGAGTCGCCCAAGTTGTGCAGGATGGCGTTGGGGGCTTAATAAAGAAATTTAAGAGATTGAAACCGCCTGCTTTTGAGGGTTTGTCGGGCCCTATGGAGGCAGAAAAGTGGAAAAAGCAAATAGAAAAGATATTCACTGTTTTAAGATGTGATGAGGAGCAGAAGGTTACACTTGCAGTTTTCATGTTCGAGGGAGAGGCCGACCACTGGTGGGAGACAATTGCTAGAACGATTGATGAAAATACCGTATGGACATGGGATATGTTCTGTGAGAAGTTCAATGAAAAATACTTTCCTGAGTGTGTACGAGAGCAGAAAGCAGAAGAATTCATAAGCTTAGAACAGGGGGAGATGACTGTAGGCCAGTATGAGTCTAAATTTACTGAATTATCCCGTTTTGCCCCATTTATGATTCAGGATGAAGCTCACAAAGCTAAGAAGTTTGAACGAGGTTTGAGAGGGTCAATTCGTAACAAGTTGACTCCACTTAAGCTTAGATTGTATGCCGATGTAGTAGAACGTGCTCTAATGATAGAACGAGACAACGAAGAATTCTGGAAAAGTCGTAACCAGAAGAGAGAAGCGAAGAGCAATGGTAGGGCTACACTGAATACATATCAAGCATAGGGCGATGCTTCTAAGAAACAAAAGATGACGATAACAAACACCTCAACTCCTGCTCAGCCAATGAACGGCTTTACGGGTAAATGTTATAACTGCGGAATGGAGGGTCACTCTGCTCGTTTTGTAAACAACCACCTCAGCAACCACATTATCAGGCGCCACCGCAGATGCACTCGAGACCTCAGCTACAGTATTAAGCACCTCCGCCACAGTACCAAAGACCTCCACATCATCAAGTACCGGAACAGTATCAGAGACATCCACAACAAAGATCCCCTCAGCAGCAACAACGCCCACAACAACAACACTACCAGCCGAGGCAGGAAGGTCAGGCTTCTCGACAACCGGCCCAGGGTCGTGTGTTTACTATAGTACCATCAGACGCAAATGCTAATGGAGCAGTGGTGGAAGGTACCATAATTATCTATTCCTCACCCGCTCAAGTTTTATTTGATTCAGGAGCTACGCATTCTTTTATTTCGACTCTTTTCGTGCATACATTGGGTCTATCTCCTGAACTCCTAGATAAGAATTTAATAATTGCTACACCAATAGGAAGCTCCGTAGTATTAAATCAGATATGTAGATCTTGCCCTGTCATGGTTGAAGATTCTGTATTATTAGTCGACCTTATCGTATTAGATATGCAAGAGTTCGATGTTATTCTGGGAATGGATTGGTTAGCTTCGTTCCATGCAAAGTTGGATTGTTTTGAGAAGACCGTGACATTCTCTATTCCTGGGCCACCGAGACTCCAGTTTCTTGAAAAGCAAAAGAATGGACCGTTATGCGATTTCTTAGCACTTTTCGAGGAAGAACCATCCGAAGTATGTATCGATCAAATTCCAATCGTATGTGAGTTTTCCGACGTATTTCAAGACATACCGGGGTTGCCCCCAAGAAGAGAGATCGAATTTGGTATAGATCTTATGCCCGGAGTCTCACCAATCTCCATAGCACCGTACCGTATGGCACCAGTAGAGTTGAAGGAACTGAAGGAGCAGATTCAAAAGTTATTGGAGCAGGGTTTCATTCGGCCGAGTACGTCACCGTGGGGTGCGCCAGTCTTATTCGTAAAGAAGAAGGATGGCTCGATGAGATTATGTATTGATTATCGCTAGCTAAACAAGGTCACCATTAAAAACAAATACCCACTTCCTAGGATAGATGACCTTTTCGACCAGTTGAAAGAAGCCAAGTTTTTCTCCAAAATAGATTTGCGGTCAGGGTACCACCAGCTTAGAATTAAAGAAATGGACATACCAAAGACGGCCTTTAGGACTCGTTATGGCCACTACGAGTTTCTTGTGATGCCGTTTGGACTAACAAATGCACCAGCAGTATTTATGGACTTGATGAACAGAGTATTTAAGCCACACCTAGATTGTTTTGTCATAGTATTCATAGATGATATTCTTATATATTCTAAGACCCAGGAAGAACATGAGCAACATCTCAGAGTTACTCTTCAAACACTGCAGGAACATCGATTATATGCTAAATTTGAAAAGTGTGACTTTTGGAAGGAGGAAGTGAAATTTTTGGGCCATGTAGTTTCGAAGAAGGGCGTGTCAGTAGACCCATCAAAGGTAGAAGCAATATTGAAGTGGGAACAACCCACGAGTGTGACCGAAATACGTAGTTTTCTTGGTTTAGCGGGGTATTATCGAAGATTTATCAAAGACTTCTCTCGAATTGCAGCACCGTTAACTCGATTGACCAAGAAGGGTGTAAAGTTCATTTGGGATGATACTTGTGATCAAGCATTTTCAGAGTTAAAGATTAGGTTGACGACAGCGCCTGTCCTCACCATTCCTTCGAGTGGTGAAAAGTTTGTAATCTTTAGTGACGCTTCATATAGAGGTTTAGGTTGCGTCCTTATGCAGCAAGGTAAGGTTGTAGCTTATGCCTCTAGGCAACTGAAAGTGCATGAGCAGAATTACCCTACTCATGACTTGGAGTTGGCAGCTGTGGTTTTCGCTCTTAAAGTATGGAGGCATTATCTATATGGGGAGAAGTTCGAGCTATTTTCAGACCATAAGAGTTTGAAGTATCTTTTCTCACAGAAAGAATTAAATATGAGGCAACGTCGATGGATGGAATTCTTAAAGGACTATGATTTCACCCTCCAATATCATCCAAGTAAAGCCAATGTAGTAGCAGATGCCTTAAGTCGTAAGCCGCACGGAGTAATCGCTCACCTTATGATTCAGCGATGGAAAATGTTAGATACGGTGAAGGATTTTGACATCCAATTGAATCCGCAAACATCTGTAGTTCGTCTCTTTAACCTAGCCGTTCAACCTTCCTTAATTAGTAAGGTTATAGAAGCTCAACAACAAGATTCATGGCTACAAGCTAAGGTAAAAGAAGCTGAAAAAAGTGATAAGTTAGAATGGAAAGTTGGTACCGATGGTGGGTTAAGGTTCCAAGGAAGATTATGTATACCAAATGTGGCTAAATTAAAGAAGGAAATTATGGAAGAGGCACACCGCACTAAGTTCACAGTCCACCCTGGAGGTACAAAGATGTATCACGATATGCGTAGGCAATACTGGTGGAATAATATGAAGAGAGAGATCGACGATTTTGTGGCCAAATGTCTGACATGTCAACAGGTGAAAGCAGAGCATCAGAAGCCGTCAGGGATGTTACAGCCACTACCGATTTTCGAATGGAAGTGGGAGCACATATCCATGGATTTCATTATGGGATTGCCATGTACACGTAATAATCATGATGCAGTTTGGGTCATCGTTGACCGGTTAACTAAGTCTGCACATTTTTTTCCTATACGTGCTACCTATCCCCTAGACGAATTATGTAAACCATATATTAAAGAAATAATTAGACTGCACGGAGTGCCTGTATCTATTGTATCCGATCGGGATTCCAGGTTTACGTCTCGTTTTTGGAGAAGTTTACAGAAGGCACTGGGAACCACTCTTGATTTTAGCACCGCTTTTCACCCTCAGACTGACGGGCAGACTGAACGAGTGAATCAGATCCTTGAAGACATGCTCCGAGCTTGCGTGCTTGATTTCAAAGGGAGTTGGGATGATCATTTACCATTGATCGAGTTCGCTTATAATAATAGCTACCAGACGAGTATCGGCATGGCGCCATATGAGGCTTTGTATGGGAGGCCTTGTAGATCTCCAAATTGTTGGACAGAAGTTGGAGAAAGTAGTTTGCTTGGACCAGAGATTGTGTAAGAGACAACAGAGAAGATTTTTATCATTCGAAACCGTTTGCGTGCAGCCCAAAGTCGTCAGAAAAGTTATGCAGACAATCGCAGAAGAGATCTAGAGTTTGCAGTTGGAGATCATGTCTTCTTAAAGATTTCTCCTATGAAGGGCGTCATGAGGTTCGGTAAAAAGGGAAAATTGGCTCCAAGGTATATAGGTCCGTTTGAGATTCTAGAGAGGGTTGGTGTTGTCGCATATAGGCTTGCTTTACCGCCTCAGTTGTCTGTTATTCATGATGTTTTCCATGTATCGATGTTAAGGAAATATGAGAGGGACATTTCTCATGTTATAGATTGGCAACCATTAGAGATCCGAGAAGACGCTTCATATATCGAACACCCAGTACGTATTCTTGACCGGAAAGACCAAGTGCTTCGATCTCGAGTTATACCGTTATTCAAAGTTCAGTGGAGTCACCATACTGAGGAAGAGGCTTCTTGGGAACGGGAGGCCGAGATCCAAGAGAAATACCCTCATCTATTCGCATTATAGGTATGTAAATTTCGAGGGCGAAATTTCTTTTAAGGAGGGTAGAATGTAATAACCCAAATAAAGTTTGACCATCGAAATTTAACCATTGATCGACATACCCAATTAGTCTGATTTGACCGTCGATCTACAAGATCAATTGGTTCAATCTCAACCATTAATTTGGACATATCCAAACCAACTGTTCATTAACTAATGAATCTAACCATACATTTAACCATTTATCCAACAATACAACCATCAAACCGTCCATCCACCCGATCATACATGAACTCATCCAAACGTACATTTATCCATCCATCTATCCATACATCCATTCGTCCATCTATGTATACATCAATCTGTCCATCCATTTATGCACCGTTGAGTACATCACAACCACACACATGCACCAAACACATCATGCACATCCATTCATCTAAGCCATACATCCATCCGTCCATCTATTATACATTGATCCATCCATCCATCTACATCATCCATGTACCATCAAACACATCCCAACCACACACATGCACGAAACACATCATGCACACATACCTTTCACACGTGGCATAATACATCAAATACATCACATGCATCACATGCACACATGTGGTACACACATGGCACACGTTTAGTGCATAACAAGTGCATTGAATGAAAGCAATGTGGAACACGTGCTTTGAATGGCAAAACAAAAGAAAAACTTAAAAACGTTAAGAGATTAAAGGCCCTCTTTCACACATGCCACATGTGTGAATGGAGCTTATAAAAAGGGGAGGCGTGAGAGAGATCATGCATCGTGAAGTCGTGAAATGTGGAAGTGGGACGTGAGGTGACGTGAGAGAGAGAGAGAGAGATAAAAGGGGTTGCTAGACATTACATTGGAAAGAGAGGGAGAGAGAGAAGAGAGAGAAAAAGGAAGAAAGAAAAGAGGAGAGAGAAAAAGGAAGAGGTTGCTGGACATTACGTTGGAAAGAGAGGGAGAGAGAGGAGAGAGAAAAAGGAAGAGAGAGGAAAAAAAATATATTTTTTTTTTAAGAAAAAGTGAGTTTCTCTCACTTGATATTTTATTTATTTATTTATTTTTCTTGTAACAAATTCCACTTGGTTTATTTATTTATTATTATTATGCAAATAACTCAATAATTGTGCATTTTTATTTATTTGATTCATAGTTTGTTATGTTTATTTAACATGATTTTTTTGTAGTTCTCTTTATTTTAATTAGCAAGATATGAATCAACTTGAAATTTAGATATATGTTTACCCATGCATTAATAATTCTTTGATTATTGTTTTTTTTTTTTTGTAATTTTAAGAAAGTTAGGATTTAGATCATCTTTTTTTTTTAAAAAAAAAAAAAAAAAAAAAAAAAAAAAAAAAAAAAAAAAAACTTCAAGTTTAGTATACTTTTCCAGACTATCGGATCTGACGGATTGCATTGCACAAATATATTTTTACGTAGAACTTTAAATCATGTATGAACAATCTACAATGATTAGAAACAATTTGTCCTTAGAAATATTTTGCTCATGAAATATTAAAATTATATATCCTTCAAACAGTTTTGGAACACCAGAAAATAGGTGGGGCGATCAAGTCCTCTGGGTTGAAAATCCCTAAAGTGTAAATAGGTGGGGCGATCAAGACCCTTGGGTTGAAAGTCCCAGAAACCCAATTGGTACCTTTTGGAACCTCTACCGTACCCTTTGAGTGGGTGAGCATGTTAGGATTGCAAAAGGTTCCCACTGCCAGGTTCGGTAGGGTAGTAGTCTGACCAGCTAACGTACAAATGGGTCCCACACCAAGTGCCCTTTGGATGGGTGAGCATGCTATGCAAGAGGTTCCCATTGCCAGGCTAGGTGTTGTATTGGCGCGGGTGTTGGCCAACCGGTGTAAACTGGCCCTGGTGTTAAAAAGAATAAACCGCACATGTTATTATGGAGCATAACATATGTTGATTTCATTCATTCATTTTTCTTTGAATTTACATGGAAATATTTTGTTTATTAAATCTCCTCATTTGTTGTTTTGCCTAAATAGGTATTGTATCTTTTAATATTATTATTCATGTTATATGAGGCTATTTTGAAACCTGTGTTGAGATTACTCACTAGGCTTCGTAGCTTACCCTGTTGGGATTTTAAAATTTCAGGATCGGGATCACATGGAGGAGCTTAAAGAGATTTCTTTTATTTATTTTTGTTTCTTTATTATTTTCAAAATAAAGTGTAATGAACATTTAGTATGACAACATTACGATGACATGTGTTTGATGATAATCTTGAATAGTCGGAACATGGACATTTTTCTTCTTTAAATAAATGTTTAATTATTTAAATTTTGGATTGTTATATTTTATGAATGAGATCATTTTGTCAATATATGTGGATTAGTAAATGTAAATATACAAAACATAAGTCATGCCTGCGGGTACGGAATCAGGGTCGGATATACCCAGGTGTCGGAATTCGGGGCGTGACACTCGAAGATACTACAGAGGACTCGTCGCCCGTCAGCACGAGCGCAGGTCTCACCGTACTCGGCTCTCGCCGTAAGTATCGACAGCTCGAATACAGTGTCCCATACCACCGTATTCAGCTCACGAGTTCCGGTTGCTCAATGGTCACTATGGGGAGACACTTGGCCCCAGCATAGGCCGACAGCTCAGCCACGGTGTCCCATACCACCATGTCCGGCTCATGAGTCTTAGCGGATTTAGGTACCATGGTTAACGGGATCGCCACTGGTAAGTTTGGTACCCTAGGTTCAAACAGTAATGACCAAACATGGTGAACACACATCCAACATATCGGTTTACTTGACAAGCCTGACTAGCTCGAGCACACAACAAGTTGGGCGATATGGAGCGCAAAAGCACTCCGTGTGGCCAACCACTATCGCAACCGAAGTACGACTCGGGTTCGTCAGACACGTCCCTTGTGGCGACTTGAATCTCAACCACAATCTCAAGTCTGGTACCGAATGTCTAGACTATAGACATAGTCCCAAACTCAAACAGTTCTCATCAATAGCATGTGGAATAAAGCATGATAACAAAGTAATACAAGCATGTTAACAAGCATGTTATAAAGCATGAAATAAAGCATGTTGTAAAGCATGTTGTAGAGTACTATACAAATAGGGATACAATTACATATACATCACAAGTGAGTGGCTAAAGTAAACCACCACATGGAGGGTATCCTACATGTCTCTAAGGTAGTCGAGAAATCCATATCAGCACCTATCCAAGGCACTAACATTTAAACATTTACACTCACAAGCATTTACACAAACACTTAGAGTACACTATTCCAACATACATGACGTATGTTAGCAAAATACGTATTAGGGCTATCCTTTCATCAAGCGGGTATTTTATCCATGTATACCATAATCATACATCAAATGATTATGACAATTGTATTTCCAAAATTTACACATATACGGTATTTCTAGAATAGACAATTTCAACATACGTACCATTTACAAGTGAACATGTATTACGGCGATTCCTTTTGCCAAACTAGCATTTTATCCATATATGGTATAATCATACATTAAATAAACATGTCAAACATTTTTTCAAAAAAAATACGTATACGGTATTTCTACGTATACCTAGAGTATGTGAAATTCCATATTCTACAACGTTAATCGAAACAGAAAACGGAAAGCACTTTGTACATGTGTAATTGCATGCAGATCATGAATCTATCATTATCTGACGTTGAAAGTGTTGAAAACAGTAACTTATACACCTAAAGTCCTCACCTTTGCCCTTGAAATCTCAACGGATCTGTAAGGTTTGGTGAGCTTCCGTATTCGGGAGTTTTCTTGCCTAAAGAGCGGAATCGGTTAGCCATTTCATAACTTATAGCCTATACCCTTCAAATCAGACCTAGGGTTAGGGTTTCTCACCTTAAAACGAAGTGGATACCATCGGGAAAGCGCCTGGAAGGAGGCGGTGTAGGCCGTGCGATGATTGAAAGCAGCAGGAGGAAGTACTCTCACAAATCTCAACCTTTTCTCTCCCTTTTCTCTCTCTCTCTCTCTCTAGGGTTTTATCCCAAATTTGTATGGCTGTGAGAGGGGCTGTTCTAAGCTCCTTTTATAGCCTAAAACCTCTCCAAAATAGACTCAGGTTCAAGGGTTACTGCTAATATCGGTATTTCGTCACTTTTCTAGCTCAAAAAAGGGGTTCTGGTGGCCCTCCTTGAGCCAAACGTCAGACTTAAGCTCTTCACACATGGATCTACGTGGGATTACGTTTTCGACTCGATCGGATTCCCAAATCTCACATGGCAGACCACTTTCAGTTCAACGGTCAGTGGGCCACGATCCGAAATTCCAAGTACATGTAAATGTTCCTGAAATTTTTCCTGATCCGAGGGTGTAATTTGGTCTGATTCTGACGGTCTGGTTGCTTAATACTGATGCGCAAGCGAATGGTGCTAGATCACTATTTCAGATATTTATTTTGTAAAGAGAATAGTATTTTTCATACTCCCTCGCTCCGGATCCAAACGAATGGCAGTGGGACATCGACTAGACCTGATTTCTGAGGTGGTTGTCAAGCCCGTGAGGCGGTCCTAGTTCCTTAACTTCGTGTTAATCGGACTTCCGATGTGCGGTCTAGACCTAATACGAAGTTTCATTTCATTCCCGAGAGCAGCCGGGTAATGAGTTTGGTTCTAAACTTTAGGGTAACCTAGAGCCACTGATTTTGCAAGTTTTAGGTCTTGCAGATCGTATTTAAAGCGATCCCAACGGATTTCATGGCTAATCGAGTTTAGCACTTAGTTAACTTTGTTAAATTTCTAAAGGATTTAATCCTAATTGATTTCTGGTTGAGGTGGTACTCGAGCCAACGTACGGAAATTTACGGGTCGTTACACTTTTGAGTTCACGGCTTCGTCAACGAAAAGTGTCCACTCTCCTGCCTTTCTTTCTTCTTCTCCCTCGATTAGGAGGATGTCCTTGTCAAGGAAGCAGGTCTTCAATGGTTAATGATCAGGCAGAGAGTATGTTGCTAAATGGTCGGACAGTGCTTGCCCCTTGATAGCTTTCTGAGTGACATAGGTGATGTTAACTTAGAAAGCAGCAGTTGCCATTTTGCGATCCTACGCGTTAGTGTTGGTTTCTTGAACAAGTACTTTAACGAGTCCATGTGAGCGAGCAGAAGGATTGGGTGAGCAATCATATATTGTTGTAACTGTTGCGTTGCCCAGACCAGGGCAAGGCACATTTTCTCTAAGCTGGAGTATTTAACTTCATAACTTATGAACCATCGGCTTAGATAATAGATTGCTTGCTCCTTTCTTCCTGTATCGTCATATTGGCCGATGATGCATCCGATTACTTTTGCTGCGACAGAAATGTACAACAGTAGTGGCCTACCTGGTGTAAGCGGCATGAGCACTGGAGGGTTTAGCAGATACTTCTTGATCTTGTCGAAGGTCACTTGACAATCGTCATTCCATTCCTTTGGCGAGTTCTTCCTTAGAAGCTTGAATATGGGCTCACAAATAGGTGTGAGTTGTGCGATGAATCGGCTGATGTACTGGATCCTTTTGAGAAAACCTCGAATCTCTTTTTCAGTGCTGGGTGGTGTCATCTCAATGATTGCTTTAGTCTTGGTCTTGTCCACCCAGATGCCATCTTTGCTGACAATGAAGCTTAGAAGTTTTCCTCCGGTTGTGCCAAAAATGCACTTTTGCAGGTTGAGGCGGAGCTTGAACTTTTCCAACATGTCGAAGAGCTTCTTGAGGTCTTCAAAATGTCCTTTGATTGTATGAGATTTGACCATCATGTCATCCACATAATTGTCGTGGAACAAGGCAATTATGGCTCGCTGATATGTAGCTACCACATTCTTCAGCCCGAAGGGCATGACTCGATAACAGAAAGTTTCCCATGGCGTGATGAAAGAAGTCTTCTCACGATCTTCGATGGCCATCTTGATCTGATTGTAGTGAGAGAAGCCATCCATAAATGAGAAGATCTTATGTCCAGCAGTATTATCTACCAGTGTATCAATGTGAGGCAGAGGGAAATCGTCTTTAGGACTTGCTTTATTGAGGTCCCTAAAGTTAACGTACATCCTGACTTTGTCATCTTTTTGGAACCGGTATGATATTTGCGAGCCATTCCGGGTAGTTGGAGACTACCAGGAACATCGTATTGTATTGCTTGATGACTTTATCACGGATCGTCAGGGCCCATTCTAACTTCATTCTCCAGAGCTTTTGCTTGATAAGCTTCATGTATGGCTTTGTTAGCAAGTTGTGTACCACCAAATCTCCATTGAGCCCTGACATGTCTTTGTAAGAGAAAACAAAGTTGGATAACCTTGGCTTCAAGAATTCTATCATCCTCTACTTGTATTCCGGAGGTAGTGATCTACCGATGCTCACTTCCCTATGGAGTTCAATGATCCCAAGTTCACAACTTCAAAATCGTCTGCCACAACATTGGCCTTTGTTTCAAACCTTTTGAGGGAATCCTCAAGTTCAAGAGCCAAATCATCATTTCCCTCATCATGGGCTTCATCCAAACCCATGAGTTCGAAATCTAACTCTAGATCGAAATCATATGAGTAGACCTCGAACTCTGGTGTTGTGTGTGGTATGTTTAGCACATTGAATTTTTCTATTGTTTTTGGTTTTGGAAGATTTTTTGATGTTTTGTAATTTTTGAGAAATATTTGATGTTTTTTTTTTTTTTGGAATATCTATTATTTTTGTGTTTTGAAGGTTTTCTGATTATTTTGTGTTGCCAAGGGATCTCGAACAGGACGGTGTTGCAAACCATGATTAATCCTTTCCTGATTCGGGATACCAACTGATATTTACATTGACATTTTTTTAAGACCGATATCCGTGGATGGCTTACCTATTGATTCAATCGTTAAGGGGATGGCTGACCAGTTTGATTCTTTCCCCCTTTAGACCTTATTACCCTGAACTATTCATACATGTGGGTTATCCGTCTCGATGACTATAATGTCCGCTGGACAGGGTTAAGAGTTTGTGTCTGACCTAATCTCTTCACTCAGGGGTTGGAGCTCCTTAGGCTCCTCAGGTCCATATTGTGGTGGGATCCTGATGTCTGTTCAGTCAAGGGAGGCCACTTTCCTTTTTCGATCCAATGAAGGCTTAATGGGCGATTTGATCATTAGGTGGATGGCTGACCAGTTTGGTTCTTTCCCCCTTCGACCTTATTGCCTTAAACTGTTCGTACCTGTGGGTCATCCGTCTCGATGAGCATGATGTCTGCTAGACTGGGTTCAGAGCTTATGTCTGACCTGATCTCTTCGCTCAAGAGTTGGAGATCCTCAGGCTCCACAAGTCCACATTGTGGTGGGATCCTGATTTCTGTCCAGTCAAGGGAAGGCCACTTTCCTTTTTCGATCCAATGAAGAGGCTGCTTTTATCCCTTGCAATATTGAGCTGTTGGTGGGGGTGTCTCCCCTTAACTATTTATGGGGATGGGTACCTCCCCGCTTTTGTGTGTTTGTCAGGTAATGGGCACTCCTAGTCCTAGGTCCTCTGTGGGTTGCCCTGTTTTCGTGCCCCTAGCCTCATGCGATGGGTCTGGGGGTTCCACCCCTAGCATTAGATGTGCTTTTGATGTTCTGAGGATCTTGTCCCACCATATTGGCGGCCAAGTGGACTCCTGGCTGGAGCGTTCTGTTAGTTTGAGTCGCTAGAGGTGATCTTTGACAGAGATCATCGTGTCGCCACAAATTATCCGAACCTTGACAAATTCGATGGGTGTATACTTGAATGGTTGCCACTTTATATGCCTTGTGGCCTGATCTTTTGGTGTCAATTGATATCCCAGTCCTTATCTTTGCTTGTTGGCACGAGCTAGCTTTACTACCATACCTCTCTTATAGAACTCGGTACAATAGTTCAGAATTAGTCATTCAGTAGGGGGATGACATATTCGGCTACAAGTGGGTGGGGGTTGGCGATGGAATTAACAATTTCGAACTCGAAACTATGATACGGTATGTCACCCTCCGTGTACTGGATGTCTATTACTGGGATGTCAGGTTCTGGGATGTTGACCACTACAGGTAGAATGATCTCTGTTTCAGTCAATACCAAAATGATTCCATTTCCTGAAGGGAATTTAACCCTTTGATGGAGGGTGGATGGGAGGGCTCTAACAACATGGATCCAAGGTCGCCCCAACAGAAGGTTAAATGAGGTAAGGATGTTGATGTCTAGAATGTGAGAAGAGTCACATCCAGTCTGATTTGTAGCTCGATGTCTATTTCTGCCTCCACTTGCCTTCGGGAGTTATCGAAGGCTCCAACGCTCATAGTATTGGGCCTAAAAGAAGATGGTTCGATCCCAAGATGTTCGACAATCCTCAGGGGGCAAACGTTTAAGCTTGATCCATTGTTAATGAGTACGAGTGGGACTTTGAAATCCCTGTAACAAACAACTATATTAAGTGAGCGCCCATGTTTGCGGCCTTCAGGTGGCAAATCATCATTGGAAAATGTGAAGGCTTGCGGTGCGAGAAGTTGTCCGATCATGTTCGCCACCATTTTAGGTGGTACATCAGGAGAGATGTGTGCATCATTCAGAGTTATCACAAAGATTTCTTGATGTGACCTCGATGTGCACAAGAGTTCCCAGATGAAAATTTGTGTAGGAATGGTTTTGAGCTGAGCTGTTATGTCGTAAGCAGCATCAACTTTGTGGGTTGTTCTTGACAAAGTTTCCCGGGTTTCTTTTGGATTCTGATTGTCTCTCCTGAAATACCTACCATTGTTGCCCACTTCGGTGCACCTTGAGTAGTGCCATGGGGACTGCCTTTGTGTTGTAGGAGGGAACCATCCTCCTCTCCAGGTACATCACCGGTTCTTGAGGCTGTGAAGTTGTTACCGGCACCGTTTGTGGTGAGCTCAAGGATGATCCTTGAAGTATGACTAAATCCTCATGGAATTTTATGGTGGGATTTTCCTTCTCCTTTTGGTGTAATTTTGTGAAGGATGGATCCTTTGGGCATGCGCCAGTTGGTGAGGTAAGAGGAAACTTAGATACTGGACGGGGGTGCCCCTTGCAAGGTCAACGGGGCTAGATCGGGGAGGCCTATTGGAAGAATGAGAGGTTCAGGGCCTGATCTATTTGGATATGCCGGGGATGGAGCTGAATATGTCCCTTGGGGAGTGGGAGGCTGAGAGTGTGACCTACTGGATGTTGTCGACGCCCCATGGATGATGAGAGGTTGTGTTGTTGGTGCTGCTTCAAGGAATACCTGTGGCCTAGGCGGAGGCACCTGTCGGTATCCCCATGTCCTATTTGCCGTATCGAGCATGATTGCTTGTACGAAATGATGCAGGGAGGTGTATGTAGGATGTTCTTCCTCAATGTTGTTGACGGTAGTGCTGTTGGATGTGCTTGGTCCTACTTTATGCGATGGCAGAGGATTTTGAAGTATGTTGGCCTGAGCTATATCGTTAGCCTATGAGGTGATCGCGATCTTCTGGTTTTTTATCAAAATCTATATTGCGTGTTTCAAGGCAAATCAACAATCAGTCAAGTGGCTAAGAGACTGATTGTATGCGCAATACTTCTTTTCATTTTAGCTTGCAAGTAGGGGATTTGGCCAAAGTCGAGGTTGGAGCGTTGTTAGAAGTTGTCTTTGCATCCACATTGTGAGGACCTGACTGTATGTTTATGTCTAAGGGGTGAACTTATTGCCTAACATTGCCTGTTTGTAAGGGTTTTGCACATTTTCCCTAGGCTGTTGTTGTTGTTGTTGAGGCGGCTGTACTTGATATCTCTGTTGGGTCCGATGTGGTTAGTACTGTCTATTTTGTTGTGGCTCTGGTTGCGAAGCGTACTGATTGCCTTGAGTGTTAATGACGATATTGTTAACCTCCGTAGTGTGTTGCGCGAAAGCGGTGCTATTTCCATTCCCATATCCGATGGGCTTTCCCTCGACTTTATTTTTTTATTGAGGGGGCCTAAAGTGGCCACGGGGAGATGGTCTTGGCTCTGATCCCATCTTCCACTTGTTCCCCGGCTTGGATGAGCTGGGAGAAGTTCACATATGGGTATGAGATTAGATATCTAAAACTGTTCAGACTTGCTGAATGGATGATCATGGATATCTGTTATTCGTCATCGATGGGGTTTCTTATTCGGACTGCCATGGCCCGCCATCATCCTACATATGCTAATAATGATTCGTCACTTTTTTGTCTCAAGGCAGCCAGATCTGCCCTTCTCGGAGCCATATTCAAATTGTACAAAAATCTGTCGATCTGATGGCTATCCAATGTTGTGTACCAATCCAAAGCATTGCCCTTAAGGGATTTCTGAAAGAGTCGTATTAAATCTCCATCGCGTTAAGTTCCCCACAAAAGGCTTTTAAATGTGTTGTGGGGACCATCATATCTTTTGAATTTGGGTACCTCAAAGTTTAGAGGCACCCGAGTGTCTGAAAAGGGACATAGATCCATGAATTTAGTGGATGAATGATCCACTCTTTGTTGCCTTTATAGTTGATTTTGTACCATTTGCAGCTGTTCCCGCAGCTCCTCAATTTCTGACTTGTTGTGTTGCGGATATCTTAACGCTTGATGTAGGGCTTGGGCTGCTTCCTCCTCATAAGGATCGATTTCCTCAACCCTTCGACTTTCGAGAATAGGGGGTTGTTGGAAAGAAGATGGACTCATGGACTCCCGGTGGTGGGAGGTAACTGGAATTAAACTCCGCTTCCTTTCGGGGGATGGTGTGATGTTCGAAAATGGCTCCCGCTTGGGGTATGTGTCAGATTCGGAATATTACTCCCGTTAGGGGGAGTAAGTTGGATTCAAAACTAGCCCCCTTCATGGAAATCCACTAATTCTTGTCGGTGGCTCCCGTTAGGGGGAACCTGTGTTGTTGGTTGATTGTTGTTCCCGTTTCCGGGGGGATGTGTTGGATAATGTGTGGGAGGGTTGCTCCCGATTGTCAGTTGTTGTTAATCTTATGTTGATTCCTCTAGAAGGGGGAGAACAGGATTTATTGGAGGAGTGAGGGAGAAAGCGAAAGGAGTTTGAGGGATTTTACAGTTTTGAACACTTGGTTGTGTTGCTAGCATGCTTGGTATAGTGCATGGTACGAGATGAAGCAACAGTTCCTGCATTGTCTTGAGATTTTGAGCCACTTCATTCATAGCTACAGTAATTGGTGAGTCCATTGGTGATGGTACTAGTGCTGGCGTAGGTAGAGATACAAGTACTAGTGTTGATGCTAATGTTTCAGGAGTTGGTTGGGCCGTCGACTCTTCTTTATGGGTAGCTTGAGTAGCCATAGTTGCGCGTGATCGAGTAGTTATAGCTCAGATTGATGCCTAAGTGTAAGTTAAAGATTATTTTTTTAATGCGATGTATGAAGAATGTCCCCTGAGATTTAAGTACCACACTTTTTCGAGTCGGGTCTAAGCTAGTGCGCTTTAGTAAGTACCCAGTGGAGTCGTCATTCTGTTAATGCTGGAAATCGGCGCCCACGCTGATCTAGTGATATTTTGAAGTTGTTTGGTGTCCTTTGAGGGTGTGTGTTAAGGGGGGGGGGGGGGGGGGTGTGATGTCAGTTGGACTCGCCACTAGCCACTTAATCTTATAATCCCGCAGTCGGCTAGAACCCGCGGAATACTCATGGTTAGAGGAATCCGAAGATTCTCCTACCTTAGATTGACTTATGGTCTGTTGTCCTGGATTTCGAGTAAGGGACCTCAGTTACAAAGAGAGAAGGTGTTAGGCACCCTCTCTGCCCGTACAAATGTACGGTCTCTACTTAGTGTGGTAAGGCAATCTCAAGAGTTGGATGATGTGGTCGAAATAGGACTAGGGACATGTGGATTTCTGATGCGACAAGATTCGAGATTTCGGCAAGCCACAGAGCATACATCCAACAATGTGTCTAGAGAGCAGATGTGATGATGCTTTGTAAAAAGGTAAAGAAAAATGGACTAGCTTACTAGGAATTTCTGATGTGACAGGATCCGGTGTACGACAAGTCACAGAGCATACGTTCATTAGAGATCTAGAGAAGCAGGGGGGTTGACAAGGGAATAGATGTCATGATGAATGGTTTGAAAGTGCCCTAGTTTGTCAATCAGCGTTAGTGTTGAGTTAAGTAGACTACATAGCCTGATAGGAAGATCATTTCAAGTGTCTGCCTCAACCGGATGTGTGGAAGCTCGCCACAGGTAAATTTGAGCCTCACATCCCTTGTCCTAAACCACCAGGTATACTAAAACCCTTTTAAAATGTTAGAATATAATAGGATTTTTAGGGTAAGAAAACATTTTCAAAATAGGAAAATTATCTAAGCTTTCTTGCCTTGTCGATTTTATCGATACACATCGCGATATGATCGACCTACGCTATTGAGTCCTCGATGTTCCATCGATACCATTGAAAAGATGACCAAATATGTCCAGCAACCTTATAGATATCTAGACGGAATTATCGATGTATCGATATCATCGATATTCAAATTTCGAGTTTATCGGAAGTGACTCGATAGTATCGACAGGTGTTCACTCCTCAAGTGCAGCGTTGTGATGTAGTAATAAACTCGGTAAGACCGAGGTCGAATCTCAAGGGACTGATACCTGTACGTTATCTGAAATAAACTAGAACTAGAACTAGAATGAGATGAAATCTAAATTGAGTTGTAATTTGAGGAATAATTGTGAAATATTAATTTAAAACATAAGGAATTCAGAAATAGGAAACTAGGGATTCAGAGGATCCACTTGTAGAGATCAGAGAGATCTTATACCTGCATAAAAAATTCAACTGGACTCAGAGTCCCATCTTAATCCAGTTGAAGGGTGTAACCATGAAAATTAAACTGAACTTCCTTTGATATAGTTTTAAAGAGATGAAAGGTATATGAATTAGAATGGATTCCATCACTAAACCATGCCCAGGAGACAAAGTAAACAACAGAATTAAACTAATTACCAACCAATAAACATGATATGAACATTAGGAAGGGTACCGACATCCAACCATGCCCAGGAGACAATGGTGAACAACAGGGCTTCCTGACGTCATAAACATAAAAAGGAAAGGAACATGCTCAAAGACATCGCAGACCCATTGTAATTTTAGTCACAGCAGACCATTAAAAACTAAAAACATTCCCTTAATTAAACTAAAATTAATATCAGTTTAGTATAAATAAAAGGCATAAAATAGAGTCTCCTAACATGCTACAAGCTTCACCTCTTAGCCCTAGCTAAGAGGTTTAGCCACACATGAACATGATGAGGCTATAATCTCTCAAAAAGTTTATTAAAAACAGAAAAATGAATAAATAAGAAAGAACTGAATTACTTTCTCTCTGCTCCTGACATCCCAGCCCTCCATCCCGCCCTCTTTCTATCGATTTTATAGGTGCAAGGGGCGGTGGAGAGAGTCATCTTGGAGAACCGACTCCACACTTACGCAGCAGCGTGAGTAACTTCTTGCCCAACCGCGAGTAATGCAAACAGAAGATCCTGATGTGGGATCCGTTCCGTTCAGCCTTTTTGGGCTCGATCGGTTGTACCATGAGACAGTTTTGAATGACCAGGATCATTAGAATGATCCTGGCCATGGACACAGAACAGCCCGTAAAAGTTGCGCTGTGTCCGGACGTAAAAACAGGGGGTTGCATACATCAGCTTGTGCTGATTGTGTGATGGGGTCCATGATTGAATTCGGTTTAGAAATCCACACAGTCCATTGGATGCGGCTCGAAATTCTGGTCGGAAATGGATGTTTTTGGTTGTTTTTTGATGTGGCCCACAGGTTCTTTTACTCCATCGTTCATCTTCTGTTTGGACAGTTAAAAACCATTCTCCATTGTCTGTTGCAACTCCATCACCTAGGCCTTGGTAATTTGGGTTGTGGGAATCTAATGAATGGTCCAGATTCATTATCTGGACCACAATTGTGGCCCACGACGATCACCTGCAGGTTCTCATGCCAACGCTGGGAGAAGAAAACGGATCTTTCCGTTTTCGTGAAGAAGACTCGGTCAAACCGAGTTTGACCGGCTTCAATGATCTGGTGCACAGCTGGTATAACTGTGCTGGTGTACACACCACTCGATTTGGGGTCCACGTTGATGTAGTGTGAGAAATCTGCTCCATCTATTTGTTTTCTCAGCTCATTTAATGTGTTGAGACCAAAATTGAAGCATATCCAAATATCAGGTGGGCCCTAAATCAATAGTTCATGAGCTGATCTGACCGTTGGACCACTTCCACAAGGATCTAATGGCTGAACTTTGATGTGTACTGTCAATTTACGGTCCTTAGGAAACATATGAAGTTTTGAGCCAAACAGATGGTGCAAACCCTGTGATTTTGCATCCTAGACATCTTACAGACCACTTGAGCTTCAGTTTCTCGATTTTTCTTAGATCTCTTGCATGTAAATCAATAAATCTTGGTCCCCTGGGGTTTGTCCCTTGCCTTTGTGTCATCAGAGCGTTAAATCCATGCTTTAAACACCCTTTTTCAGTCCAAGCTCGTAAATACACCCTGCATCACAAACACGATTAAATCGGGCTATTAAACAATACCATATTCGTAAATCCAGGCAATAACTGGGGTCTACTATGTAATATTTGACCCTCAACACAACCCCCAACCAGCATCTTGCTAGTCCCGAGCAAGGTATGCGAAAAATAAGTTGAGAACTACAGGATAATTTCTATGTACTCGAGTGAATTTTGTAAAATAATCCAGATACGAGATTTTTATGATGCATGAATGTTGGGTATTACTTTCTCCTGTACTTTAGCGTATAGTAAACTTCATAATTAAGTTCAAGTATTAATCCATTAATTAGAATAATTCTAAACATTGAGTTCCATGGGTGTATAGTGTAATCTCAGCTTAGCAACTTTAAGATTCACTTCTCTATTTCAGGATATCATTAGTAACCACAAGAGAATTCATGATAACCAAAACTTGCCTTAAAGATCACATTTTCATTCTTCCAGCTTTTGATTTTTCCATCAAAAGTAACAACAAGAAGGGGACTCAAATCCTCACCTATAGGGAGCAAACCTATGGTGAAGACTGTACACCCACCTTTTTCACATACCATCCATGGGGAATCAAATCTACACCTATAGGGAGCAAACCTATGGTGTAGATTAATCGCCCAACTCTTTACAAAGGTATTTGTTTTTTTTTTTTTAATTGACCATGACGGGCAAATTTCCAAGCTGGTTCCTTACATGCTTAGTGATTACCAAGTTAACTCTTCAATATCAAACTGAAACCTTAATGTGTAAGCGAGATGTGACGTGTGAAATCATGGTTCAATCAATGTTTGAAACTTCTAACTATGGATTAATAATTCAAACTTACTGTGAAAACTAAAAGATAACTGAATCCAAGAGTCGTAAATTACCAACATCACTTATCTTTTAATTATAAATCCAATATGGTCGTCAAAATCACTTCGAATTCACAAAAAATTTTGAAAAATTTTCACAAATTTCTGCTCAAGACTAATAAAACACTGATTAGGTAGCTTAATCTCCCACCCCAACCTAAAATCTACAATGTCCTCAATGTAAAAGAAATAAGCATGCAATGTACATGGGACAACGAAAGTAAATGACCAATGATGGGAGGATAGTACCTGAATGAAGAGATCAAGAGAGATTGCTATGAGAGAGCAGGTCAGTATGAGAGTGAAGACACAAAAGCAATTATCCTAAAACAACGTACCAAGCAAACTAACCTAATGGCATAAAACCATCTATCCTAGAACAACATAAAGCAAACTACCCTAGTCCTATGAAAGCAGGGAAGAACTACTCGATCATGTCGCAAGGTTCCTCTTCCGGCCAATATCGTGATAAGTTTCTCAGTAAGTTCCTCAACAAGATCATCCACAAGCCCTTTTTACAATAAGCTTGGGCGCCCTAGAGCATGACTTTCCAAAGAGACTTATTTACCTTATAAGAAATTTTTTATTGAATTGCTTGAGTATCCAGAGTATATACGATTCACCTGTGATAGAAGAAGTTTCAACGTTAGTATCCCATGATGAATCAGAGACTACAAGTAAAGAAAGTTTAGAAAACTTTTTAAGAAGTGATGTTGTCTCAACACATTCCAAAGTTTCAAACTTTGATTCAATTTTCAACTCTTCTTCCTTCTTTATTGGTAGACGTTTAGGATCAAGGGAAGAAGGGGCTTCAGAATAAGGGTTCTCTCGGTCAGTGATAACTACCGAGATGTTGTCTTGCAAGGCATCCACTTTATCTTTTAACATGGGATCTTTTGAATCTGCAAAGTGTGCCAAGCAATCCCAAGAGTTGGGAAGTTCAGCTGAGTGTGACTTATTTTTCACATTGGAGCTCGTAATGATCTGCCCAAGGAATCCATCATCCTTGAAAATGGATGGATGTACGCTCTCTTGCTCCAATCCTGCACAAATAGATTGAAAATCAATAGGGGAAGCATCGATTTGATCACTTTGTTCATCGAAACTACTCAATCAAGGCATTGAATTGTTAAACGTATACAACTCAGATGGTGGCCTCAACTGAGTGGTTTCAAATTCTAGGGTCGTAGCGAGCAACTTGTCCTTCTCCCGAATCACATCATCATTCGATTTAGAGGAGTGGTCCAAACATTTTCTCAAGAGTTAGAAGGGTCGGTTGTAAGGGACTCATTGTAACATCTCGGATTTTTGCCAACTTGGAATTAGACGTCCTTAGGCAATGGGTCAATCCTAACACCTTATTAACTTGTCAGAACTGAATCCCACAGTCTAAAATCGCTCCTTAACCCATTTCCTTCACAAATCCCACCGTTCACCACCTTGTTCTTTAAATTTTCTAAGTACTTTCATCCTAGACACTAACTTAAACTCGCTAAGTAGTATAACTTGGATCACTTTATATACAAACTACAAAGGCCCAGGTACCACCTCAGATAGAAATCACCCAGGACTAAATCCTTTAGAAATTAGGCGAGAAATAACTAGTGTTAAACTCGAGTACCTGTGAAATCAGCACCAATCACTTTAAATACGATCTAAAAGACCCAAAACTTGTAGAATCATTGACGTTAGGTTACCCTAAAATCTAGGATCAATCTCATTACTCGGCTGCTCTCGGGAGCATCTCGAAACTCCGTATCAGATCTGGACCACACGTCGAAAGTCAGATTAACATGAAGTTAAGGAATTAGGACCGCCTTGCTGGGCTTGACAACCATGTCGGAAATCAAATCCAGATTGTGTCCCAGCGCTATTCGCTTGAGTTCGGAGCAGGGAGTGTGTGAAATGTGAAAATAATTCTAAATTAAATCTAAAATAAATAAATCTGGCACCTCTCGCTTGCGGATTAGTTTTAAGCAACCAGACCGTCAGAATCAGACCAAATTACACCCTCGAATCAGGGATATTTCCCCAAATATAACCATGTACTCGAAATTTTCGATCAAGATCCACTGACCGTTGAATTGAAACTGGTCCGCCACGCGTGATCTGGAATCCCGACTGAAACGAAAACTTAACTAAATGTAGATCCGATGTCTGTGAGCATAAGTCCGACCTTTGGCTCAAGGAGGCCCGCCAGAAGTGCTCCGTTGAGCTGAAACTGGTCCGCTTTGGTTATAACCTAACTGTACCTTGACCTGGAGTCTATTTCGGTGAGTTTTTAGGTTATATAAGGACCTTAGAACTCTCTCTCTCACAGCCATACGAATTTGAGAGAAACCCTAGAGAGGGAAGAGAGAAAAGAGAGAGAAAGTGTGGGAGATGTGGGAGAATCTCCCCACAACTCTTCCCTGCTGCTATCCATGCTCAACCGCATTATTCTTGTCACTTTTCCGACGATTCCGGCGTCATTTCTAGGTAAGAAACCCTAACCTTAACCTGTTTTGGAGTTTTGATAGTAGTAGGTTATGAAATAGCTAACCTACTTCGTTCTATAGGTTACCAAACTGCCGTATACGAAGGCTTAGCAAACCTATTGGATTCGTTACGATTCTACGATAAAATGTGCGGACTTTAGGTGTATAGGTTATGGTTTTCAATGCTTTCAATGTCAGATAATGATAGATTCATGATCTGCATGCAATTGCACATGTACAAAGTGCTGTCTGATTTCCATTTCGATTAAAGATGAAGAATATGAAATTTTACATACTTTAGGTATTTGTAGAAAGTACCGTATACGTATAAATTTTGGAAATGTGTTTGCCATGATTATTTGTTGTATTGATATATGATATATGGATAAAATACTTGTTTGGCGAAAGGACTCGCCCTAATTCATGTTTTTGTTAATATACACTATGTATGTTAAAATAGTGTATTCTAAGTGTTTGTGAAAATGACTGAATGAGTATAGAATTCTCATTCATGCTCGCCATGACTAATTGTTATGGACATATGATTGTTGTATTGGCGATACCCCTTTGACGAAAGGATTTTCCCTAAACCACGCCACGGCCAATAAACACTATATATGCTAAAATGTGTGTCCCAAGTGTTTGTGGAAATGACTGAATGAATATGGAACTTGGATTCCTGCTTGCCATGGCTATCCATCGTGGGTGTATGCGTGTTATGATTGGGGTAACTCCCTAGTGAAAGGATTTGGCCTTATACCTATGTGATCAACATATGTCATGTATGTTGGTGTATGTAGTCTAAGTGTTTGTTAAAACGTTTGAATGAGTAGTAGTTAGTAAATTGTAATGTATAAAGGTATTGAGATACGATTCTCAACTCCTTTAACTATGTGTATGATTTCCTTGGATAGCTGTGTGATTAAGAATTGAATATGTACAAACTCATGCTTGTGTTGTGCTTCATAACATGCTCAACTGATTTTATGATTTTATCTATGTAGTGCATATGTTTAAATTCATGCTTACATTGTATGATCCGTCATGGGTGATGGGGGAGTGGAGCAATGAGTGCGTGCAACAGCTCTGGCAGCCCTAAACGGATAATATCAGACTTTGATTGTATGATTTGAATCTTGATCCATTACTGCTTTAACTATCTGCAATTGAATGTGATTGGGGCTATGATTATAGTCCAGGCAATCGGTAACGGGATTGAATTCGTGGCTGAGATTCATTTGCCACGTGAGATGTATTCGACAAAACCGAGTCGTACTTCAGTTGGCGATAGTGGTTGGCCACACGAAGTGCTTATGCGCCTCATATCGTTTAACTTGTCGTGCGCTTGAGCTAGCCGAGCTCGTCAAGTAACCCGATATGTCTAATGTATGTTCACCATATTTGGTCGCTACTGCTTGAACCTAGGGTACCAAACTTACCATTGGAATCCCGTTAACCATGGTACCTCGATCCGCTAAGACTCATGAGCCGGGCATGGTGGTATGGGACACCGTGGCCAAGATGTCGGCCTACGCTGGGGCCACGTGCCTCCCCGTAGTGACCAGTGAGCAACCAAACTCGTGAGCCGATTATGGTGATATGGGACACTATATTCGTATTGTCGGCCTACATTGATAAGGTGATGGGGGAGCGGTGTAACCTTTTTGAGTAACAGCCCTGGCAGCCCTTTGTAGTGACCTCGAGCATACTCTGAATTTGCAGTGAGGCAACGAGTTTTGCCGCAGTGTATAGAGTATGAACTAGGCCAGTATCTGTATAGTGATGAACCATTAAAAAGGTGATGGGGGAGTGGTGTAACCTTTGTGCGTAACAGCCCTGATAGCCTTTGCAGCGACCTAGAAACACACCATCGTATGAGATTAACTAGGATTGACAACCCTAAAATGGATCATGTTTGGGAATGATACAAGGGAGGTACCTTAGTTTCCCAATACTGCTGTTTGAAATGGACTAATAATTACTCGGTAATCATGCTCATCATCGCACTGCATGTACCTGGTAGATGTGGAGCACTGAAGGATGAACGCATCGCGAACGTAAGATGGTGTCGCATGAGGGTGGTTTGGCAAGGGTATACATCATGTCATTTCATACTTACATTAAATAAGAGTAGTTAGAATCGTTTGATTGTACTGCTTTATCATTACTGCTTGACTGAATTGATAACATGTTAACCTATGCTTTATTGTTCCACTGAGTTGATCACTCACTCCCACGTTATGGGACGGTGTTGTACACACCAACCAGATTTGTTAAGTTTCAGGTGATGGCGATGCTTATGAAGCAGAGTCGGACTACTACTATGATGTTGAGGAGGAGTTCTCCTACATGTAGCTCTCTGACAGGTCTATGAAGACCTGGTATTACATTGACGAGGCTATGTGTTTGGGATAGAAGACATTACACTTCCACAACTGGGTATAATTTGAAATTGTACTTGTAATGAGTTAACCTGGTAACATTATCACACTCTGGAGACTCACCACAGTTTATATATTTTATATATCTATCATAGTCTTCCGCTTACAAATTTAACTGTCTCTGGAGTATAATATGCTGTTTTGGCTTAATCTCACTCATGTTCAATGCACTAATACAGACAACATTCAATCATCATTTATTTTGTTGCATAAGTGATGCGTTGGAACTCGGGAGTTGAGTTTATGCTCGACCCCGATTTTCAGGGTGTTACACTCATCCTCCACCTTTAAATCAGACATGTCAGGTGAGGTAGTGGCTCATTATGACCGACCACTTCATGTACGTCTTGATCATTGACCTGTACCAAACTTGAAATTGATTCTAGGGGAATTCGGGCTGCACGTTCATGATCATCATCCCAATATGCATCATTGTCTAATTCCGTGTAGTGCACACTTCGAATGGGATCGCTTTCCTCACATTCCATTCCCAGATTGGGTTGAGGTTCACATGGACTAACCTCTTCCTTATCATTGAGCTCGAGTGTGTCATGTGAGTAAAGTGTGTTATCTTCATTGTATTTGAAAGACACCCATGTCTCTTCACCATTCTTGTGAACAGTCATCGAGATCGACTCATCGGGAAATTGAACCGTATGCTCGTTAATGGAATCCAACTCCTCATTCCAAATTCCAGAGTTCTTCAAAAGCAAGTTAGGATCACTTTCCTTGCATTGTATTTCTGGAAAGAATTGTGGCTGGGATGACCGAGCCTCCTCTACCTTATCAAGATGCGAATTAAGCGCTTCCAACGATTTTCTAATTTCTGCAAGACAGGCTATACTATGCTGAATTGAATCCCGCTGGATCTCAAAGGTAGAAGATCTAAGAGAATAATCATTATAACATGTTGTTGGTTCATTTCCCCTATTTTGATGTTTCCACTGATTGTAGTCATACGAATCATAGGTGGAAGAATTTGATGGTTGGTGATACATATTATCACTCATAATATCATCACACATTGTTTTCTTTTTATCGGATGGGTGATAATAATTTTTACTCCCACAGTTATGATAACCCCAACACTCACGTACTGTTTTGTCAATCCGTAGGGTGTAATTGTTCTCCTGAATATGATCATGTAAGGACTTCTTAACCAGTGGATCATTATATTTCGGTTGGTTCTTGATGATAATTTCATAAAAGTTTTGAGATATGGGTTGATTTCTACCACAATCATCATCCCAATATAGATTATTCTTCTCAGCATACTGACATTCCCACTCGTGCATATACATGGTGAGACCCTAACTCTGAATCTACTCCTAAGAAAAATAAAAGAAAAGATCCTACAACAGTATGGAAAGTAAGAAGGGGAGAACTTAGAAAGAAGTTACCAAGTTAGAGATTCCTAAGTTAAAACCTGCAAAACAAAACAACCCAAGTTAGTATCTAAGAGATAAGACCTAATCTAAAAAATAGAGAAAGTAAAGAAATTAGGACGAAGTTACTAATTTAGATGATCTATTAATCGACCCTACAAAACAGGAAAGTTAGTTCTAAAAATCAAATAGAAAGAAAAATCTAAAACTAAAGTTAGTAAATCCTAATCTTAATATAACTCTAAAACTAATTAATTTTAGAAATCGTAGCCGTCAGTCATCGGCAACAGCGCCAAAATCTTGTTTGCTCCCCAAGTGCAGGATTGTGATGTAGTAATAAACTCGGTAAGACCGAGGTCGAATCCCAAGGGACTGATACCTGTACGTTATCTGAAACAAACTAGAACTAGAACTAGAATGAGATGAAATCTAAATTGAGTTGTAATTTAAGGAATAATTGTGAAATATTAATCTAAAACTTAAGGAATTCAAAAATAGGAAACTAGGGATTCAGTGGATTCACTTGTAGAGATCAGGGAGATCTTATGCCTGCATAAAAAATTCAACTGGACTCAGAGTCCCATCTTCATCCAGTTGAAGGGTGTACCATGAAAATTAAACTGAACTTCCTTTGATATACTTTTAAAGAGATGAAAGGTATATGATTTAGAATGGATTTCATCACCAAACCATACCCAAGAGACAAAGTAAACAACAGAATTAAACTAATTATCAACCAATCAACATGATATGAAGGTTAGGAAGGGTACCGACATCCAACCATGACCAGGAGACAATGATGAACAACAGGGCTTCCTGACGTCATAAACATAAAAAAGAAAGGAACATGCTCAAAGCCATCACAGGCCCATTATAATTTTAGTCATAACAGACCATTAAAAACTAAAAACATTCCCTTAATTAAACTAATATCAATATCAGTTTAGTATAAACAAAAGGCATAAAATAGAGTCTCCCAACATGCTACAAGCTTCACCTCTTAGCCCTAGCTAAGAAGTTTAGCCACACATGAACATGATGAGGCTATAATCTCTGAAAAAGTATACTAAAAATGGAAAAATAAATAAATAAGAAAGAACTGAATTACTCTCTCTCTCAGCTCTTGACGTCCCAACCCTCCATCCCGCCCTCTCTCTGTCTATTTTATAGGTGCCAGGGGCGGTGGAGAGAGTCATCTTGGAGTATCGACTCCACACTTACGCAGCAGCGTGAGTAACTTCTTGCCCAACCGCGAGTAATGCAAACAGAAGATCCTGATGTGGGGTCCGTTCCATTCAGCCTTCTTGGGCTCGATCGATTGTACCATGAAACGGTTTTGAACGGCCAAGATCATTGGAACGATCCTGGCCATGGACACAGAACTGCCCGGAAAAGTCGGGCTGCGTTTGGACGTAAAAACAGGGGGCTGCGTACGTCGGCTTGCGCTGATTGAGTGGTGGGGTCCATGATTGAAGTCGGTTGGGAAGTCCACACCGTCCATTGGATGCGGCTCAAAATTCTAGTCGGAAATGGATGTTTTTGGTCGTCTGTTGATGTGGCCCACAGGTTCTTTTACTCCGCCGTTCATCTTCTGTTAGGACGATTGAAAACCATTCTCCGCTGTCTGTTGCAACTCCATCACCTAGGCCTTGGAAATTTGGGCCGTGGGAATCTAATGAACGGTCCAGATTCATTATCTGGACCACAATGGTGGCCCACGGCGATCACCCGCAACTTCTCACGCCAACACTGGGAGAATAAAACGGATCTTTCCGTTTTCGTGAAGAAGACTCGGTCAAACTGAGTTTGACCGGCTTCAGCTGTCTGGTGCACAGCCGGTATACCTGTGCTGGTGTACACACCACCCGATTTGGGGTCCACATTGATGTAGTGTGAGAATCTGCTTTGTCCATCCGTTTTCTCAGCTCATTTAATGTGTTGAGACCAAAATTGTAGCATATCCAAATATCAGGTGGGCCCTAAATCAATAGTTCATGGGCTGATCTGACCGTTGGACCACTTCCACAAGGATCTAATGGCTGAAATTTGACGTGTACGGTCAATTTATGGTCCTTAGGAAACTTATGAAGTTTTGAGCCGAACGGATGGTGCAAACCCTATGATTTTGCATCCTGGACATCTTTCAGACTACTTGAGCTTCAGTTTCTCGATTTTTCTTAGATCTCTGGCGTGTAAATCCATAAATCTTGGTCCCCTGGGGTCTGTCCCTTGCCTTTGTGTCATCAGAGCGTTAAATCCATGCTTTAAACACCCTTTTTCAGTCCAAGCTCGTAAATACACCCTGCATCATAAATACAATTAAATCGGGCCATTAAACAGTACCATGTTCGTAAATCCAGGCAATAACTGGGGTCTACTATGCAATATTTGACCCTCAACAACATACAGAATTCTGGCACCCCTGTTTTTCTTAAAGAATATCATATAAGTTTCGATATATCGAAGCCTCCTCGATACCATCAAAGTTCAAACCTCGATGTTATCGGTAGGCCCTCGATGATATCGATTTTGGGCGCGAAGTTCTCCATCAACATATTTCAGGTTGTTTTATCTATGATCAGGGGTTACTCGATAGAATCGACATTTAAATATCGATGATATCGATGCCGTATTGATTGCATCGAACATGGACATAAACCGTCCAACGAGCTTTAAGGAAAATCCTTTTGATTTATCGATACATCGATACAACTATCGATATCATCGATAACCAAATTCCGATGATCTCGAAGGTCCCTCGATCACTCATGAAAACCTGAAATATTTCAAGGCAAGTCTCTCTTATTTTTCAAATGTCGATGGATCAAATCTCTCATCGATGGAATCAGAGTTCGAAATCTGATGACATTGACAATCGCTTCGATTCATCGACCAGCTGGCAAAAGGTTTTAAAAGCGTATGACATTGAGTTCGAGTCATCGAGTGGACCATCGATGCTATCGATAGCATACGCTCGATGAAATCGAACCTGCTCGATGATATCGAACTCTTTCATAAATGTGACCGTTTTATATTCGTTGAAACCTTTTGCCTATATATAGAGGACTTGTCTATTGTTGCTGTGAGAGAAAGAAGAGAGAACTTTTGAGTGTTTAACCTTAGATCATATACCCAAAACCCTTTCTCTCAAGGAAGTTCATCCTCCAATCCACCCTCACCATTGATATTCAATAAAGTAGATTGGGGAATGAACTTCCGCATTCAAGGATCCTCTAGCTACTACCTTAATGGCAAATCATGAAGCTGGAATGCCTTGAATGCTTAGATGATTGAAATCGCTCTATCTTTCTTATAGGAAAATCTTTTGAGAGTAGGATTTCATCATAACCTTAACCCAACCCATCGTCATGCATTGGTACATCTTTTGAGTTGCGGATCATGGAGACCGAAGATTCTTCATCAATAAAGGAGGAGATCTTCGTCAACGTGCTTAATGGGACTCATCCACTTATCTGTAAGTATCTAGAGTCTAGAGGACACTTGTGATCATTCCTTTTTAGGATTGGGTCTTAGGTATTTCTCACCCCTTCAAGCCCTCGTAGGAGGCATCCGGCAGGAGTGTACGTGGTGGGTGTGTTGTGTGGACCCTTGCTCTGTGGAGAGCATAAATATCTGGTTGAAGGTGAACCAGTCAAAACCTTAGGTTTGAGGTGAACTGTGTGAAACCTCGGGTTTGGGGTAAACCACGTAAAACCTTCGGTAGGGTCTTATGGAAGATCCTTGGCTAGTGTGCATAAAAGTGGGTGCGTTGTGTTGACCCTTACTCGTGACAGCATAAACAGTCAGCGTCAGTATAGGTTGTAAAGGTTGAAGGTGAACCTGATTTAAAACCTTAGGTTTGAGGTGAACTGTTGTGAAACCTCCTTAATGAAATCTGGCACACTCAAGGGTTGAGTGCATCTGCCGAGAGTGGAGTAGATTGATCGTCGAACCACTATAAAAATGACTGTGTTTGAGATTGTTATCTTTCCGATTGTGTGATTTACATTAATATTTTCATATCTGAATATCTGAGATCACACCTCACACACATACACAGTCATATCCATCATAAACTAGTATCCTTAATGCTTGCTTATTAAATAGTTTGTGATTGGATCCTCTACCAGGCTTGGAAGCCAGTAGAGTTATTTTTGAGTAATCGTAATATGAGCTTGTTGTTAAGATTAGTGTAATAGAATTTTAAATAAACCATAAAAACTTTAAAAGTCCTATTCACCCCCCCTCTAGGTCATATTGGCATATTCTTACTTTAACTAAAGCGGTCTTCACCGCTATTTCATGCTTGTATGTAAACTGAAAAGATCTTTGGCTTGTTCCTAAGTAGGCTAAGACATGGATTGCACCATGATCAACCCGGGCTTGACTGAGAGGTTGAGATGGTTGGGAGAAGGCTAAGGGGTAAATGAAAAATCTGATATTGGAGGCTTGGGAGGTCCCTCCCACCCTCACTCTCTTCCTCTCTCTCTCTCTCTCTCTCCCTCTCCCTTGAAATGAGAAGAATTTTCCCTCTTAGAATTGTCGTCTTTAAATGTGAAGAGGAGAGGGCTATTTATAGCATTTTGTGATGGCATTGTTGTAATTGTTGGGTTTATGAAGGGTAAAAGCTGACATGACAGCTTAAGATTGGTTGAGGAGAGAGGGATGCCACATGGCGTGCTCTCATTAGCTCTTGGGGTTGGTAAAACGGTAAATAAGGTAGGCTGGGAGGGTAAATCCATATGAAAGTTGACTTTGGGACGAGTGAAAGTTGTTGCTCGAATGAGACACATGTCTCACGCTGGATGATAGTCAGAGTACCGCCCGCGACAGTCCGACTACTGCCCGGATCTGGTTTGGCCCGGGATTAGTCGGTGGGCTTTGTTTAGTGCTCTGGCTCGTCCAGGGATCTCCTTTCGGGCTTTTGGGCTCAAATGGGTGTGTTTTTGTACTGATTTGTATGCTTCGGTTTTGACAGTGTTTTTGGGATTCGGATTAGGGTTTAGGCTAAGGTTGGGTTAGGTTTAGGATTTTAGGCCAACGTTTGGGTTAGGGTCTGGTTTAGAGTTTGGTTCAGATCGGGGTTAGGGTTTGGGTTTGGGTTTGGGTTCGGATCAGGGTTCGGGTTCGGGTTCGGGTTAAGATCAGGGTTCGGGTTCGGATTAGGGTTCGGGTTCGGATATGATCATAGTTCTCAGATTGTCTTTGCCTTCTCAAGATATTAGCCTGGGTGGGGTGTCTACAGGGTCCCGTCGAGGTATTATCGTACTTCCAAAACTCTGATGATCAAGTGCAGTCCAGCTTTGCTTCCGCCTTGTTATGATTGATGGAGTAGTATATAGGGTTATCAGACTTTCAATGCATTTTGAACATGTATATTGAGTCTCCAGTTGAGTGGACTCTAATGTTGGTTTGGATGACTGTATGAATATTTGTGTGGACATTATTCTACCACTTTACTTTCAGAGGTTTAGCTCCCTATGATTGATTATTCATATAATTGATTAGATGTCATTTTGATTTTGATATGAAACCACACTTCCATAAGATAAAAGTAACACTTGGAATGTTGGGGACGGAGTATGTACTATACCCCTGAAATTCAGGGCATTATAAACCTACGTTTCATTATGAACGTTACTAGTGGCACCAAAGAGGCAACTCCTAATGGGTACATTCATCATTAAGGCCGACCTTTAATGTTGACCGTCCATTACATGGGGCCCATCTTCATATGGGTCATCCATAATATGGGTCCCACCATCAATATTATTGTTCATTATATGGGGTCCACCATCAATGTCATTGTCCATCTTGTGGGGTCCATCCTCAATATCCAAAGCCCATTGTGTGGGCCCAACAATTTGGCGTAGGTTATCCATCACGTGAAGCCTGCCTTAGATGTGGACCGTCCATTATGTGGGGCCCACCTTGATGTGGGTCATCCATCATGTGAGGTCCAACTTCAATGCTCACTGTCCATCATGTGGAGCCCACCTTTAACGTGTTCCACCCATCGTGTACCTTTAATGTGGGTCGTCCATCATATGGGCCTCTCATTGGATGTGGGTCATTTATCATTAGAGCCTGACCATTTATGCAGGATCCATTATGTAGGGCCCATCTTTAATTCCACAGTCCATCACGTGGATCCTTCCTTTTGTGTGAATGTCTTTAAAGTGGGCCGTCCATCACATGGTGCCCACTTTGGATGTGGGCCAATTATCATTAGGAGTCGACCTTTGATGTGGACCATCTATTACATGGGCCCATGTTAATTTGGGTCATCCATCATGTGAGGCACTTTGATGTGGAGCATACATTGTGTGGGCCCCACCTTCGAAGTGGACCGTCCATCATGTGGGCCACCTTTGATATGGACCATCCGTGACACGGGGAGATGAGAGAAAGAAGTAAAAAAGTAAAAAAGTTAGAAAAGAAATAGAAAATCCTGGGATGAATAACTTGATAAAAAAGTACCTTAATAAGTTTAAAAAAAGTTACCCGTTGGGCATCCAAGCAGTGATTTTCAAGATCTGGATTTAGTTTAAAATATCATGTCTGTACTGTGGTACTATCACCAACTTAACGCCAAAATAGTAGTAACATTATGAAATTTGTTATATAAAGATACATGTAAATTTTAAATGTTTAAAATTATTGAATAATTTATAATAAATATTTTTATCTTGGGTGAGACTTTCTTAATAATATGCGGATGAAAAGTCCAAAATTTCAAAATCTCCACGGAAATTTCTTGGCAGAGAAATTGCGGGGAGCGAGATTTGTCAATATGGACGAGAAATGATATTTTTCATCATCTATAGGGCGTGTGTGTATCACGTATCATGCTTTGAATTATTCGCTATAGGAAACGTTGCAAGTGATTGTTTGGTTGAGATAACCTTTCTCCAAGTCAATTGACAACTTGCAAGACCAGATTGACGATGACAACATGCCAAGTGTGCGCACCATGGCGCACTGTCGCCTGGCCTACCCTCCACCCACTACACCGTGAGGCCCCCAATAATTCAACCTTCTGCTATGACATGTAATCTGGTGTGAGGAACATGGAATAAAAAACTCATTTAAGTCTGTACCAATAATAATAATATCTCAGTTCTTTTATATATATATATATATATATATATATAGTTGGACCATTTAAATTGGTCCAACTAGCTGGTATTAAAAGGTAAGAATATCCTTTTTATCCACATGCAATGCCCACTTATAGGAGGTTATGTGACACCCAATTTTATATCCATGTGATAGAAATACGTATCATAGATCTAGTTGGTTTATCAAATTAAGCTTATTAATTTAATTTTATATATCAAAAATTAGTAAATGATCTTTATTATTAGAGACACATATACAAGCTGAATCTAACTCGTTGGAATAGATTTCTAACGGCCCACTTTTTTAGTAAAAGAATAGTTAGCTATTACTTACAAAAAAAAAATATATATATTTTATATCCTTCAAATGCTTATAAGGAGCTATACCTAATTAACTGACTGAATTTGTTAGATATGCTGTGTATCTCGTGAATGTATCACACACGTACAACTTCTCCAGTTGTACCATTTTCTTTCTAAGCAATCCTCTTCTTTCTACTTTCTCTAATCATTTACTGCACTCCCTTTTATTATCAGGCTCTCTCTTCCTCTACCCTTAGTGATTGGAACGAAGGGTCAGTGTCTAGAAAAGCTTAACACCGATAGACTACTAACCCCGCTCATCCACAGCTAGAAATGTGCAGGGGCTCAGAGGGGCCGTCCTAGTGTATGAGTTTTATCCACACTGTCTATTTATTTTTTCATATTATTTTAGGGTATAAGCTCAAAAATTAGGAAAATACAAGGCTTAAGTGGACCACATCACAGGAAATGCAGAGATGATAACGACACATGCTAGTGAAAATCTCATGGACCACTCTGATATTTTTCTCTACTTGATTTTTGGATTCATGCCCCAAAGTATCTGTTAAAATGGATGGACCACATGGATATACAATTCATGCATCTAAGTGGTCCCCACTGTCAAGGACTCACCATGTTGGGTGAGGTCTCAAAGAAACTTAATCTGCTCTCGAAATAATTCATAGTGTCTCTGGTGTTTTCGTAGTGCATTGACATTGAAAAATTTTGCAAGCCCCACAATGATATCATATACAAACCGTCCATCTTTTTTTTATTTTCATTATTTTTTAGATCATTTTAAATATGAGATTTTTGAGGCAAATCGGACGCTGAGTAGACAGTGGGGATTGAATGCTTATCATTGAAAACTTCTTGAACGTCGTAGAAGTTTTGGATCAAGCTGATATTTTGGGCCCCGATTAGCTATTGACAGGTTCAGTAGCCACAGGCTACTGAAGTGAAGTCACCAAGTTCCATGGCCCCACCATGATGTATGTTTCATATCCACACCTTCCATCTACTTGGAGAGATCATTTTAGGTCAATATATAAAGAATGAGTTAAATCCAAAGCTCCGATGGACCTCCGCACAAAAAGAAAACAGTGGGACAGTAACGCCCTCCATTAAAAACTTCTAAAGGCCACAAAAGTTTTAAATCAAGCTGATATTTGTTTTTTTCCCTTATTTCATGTCTTTTTTTAACTTTTGAATAGGTTGGATTTCAAATAGACATTATGG
This sequence comes from Magnolia officinalis, assembly GCA_021015155.1. Lineage (NCBI taxonomy): Eukaryota > Viridiplantae > Streptophyta > Magnoliopsida > Magnoliales > Magnoliaceae > Magnolia > Magnolia officinalis. Next base: position 68,266,144 of record JAJHSJ010000004.1, read on the forward strand.
TGGGCCTTAGGATAGTTTCAATGGTGGGAATCACTCTGCCACTGTTTTCTGTGGTGGGTCCAGTACAGATTTTTATGTTAAGAAATTTGATTGGATACACCGAAAATATAAAAAATAAATAATTGAAAAAATAACAATTTCACTAGGCTGAATCACGTATAAAATATGCTGTCCCTAAAGCGTGATTCGTCCCCTTATCACTGTTGATGGTTTACAGACGAATTGCTTCCAGGATAAGACAAGCCTTATCTGGATCCAGTGTGTAGCAATCACGATAGGTTCACTATGGAATAGTTTTAACGCAGTAGATTTCTTCTGACAGATTTAGACGGTAGAGATGATCACAGTATTCTAAAATGGAGCTATGGACTGTATCTGATTTGATGGGAGAGATAATGTGTTGAGATGATGAAATCGGACTGGAATGGTCCAGTTTATATAGGCCTCAGGTTTATACCCGTTGTTGTGTGGTATTCAATGGTCTAGAACGTTTGAAAAACGTTTCTGGCTGTTGCCATTAATCCCAGACGTTTCTGGTTGTTAGATCAAAAGATCTGACCATTGAATCATCCTGGCCCGTCCATTTTCGGACTGTTTGGCTTTCAAGGCAGAGAGCAGTTTTTTTAGAAACGGCTAGACGTTTTAGATTCTAGATCCGACCGTTCTTAGTCACCTATAAAAACCCAGGCGCATTTCAGATCCACACTGCCCTAAGGCTCTGACCAGACTCATCGCACTAGACCCATTGCACCAAGGTCGTACCGATTCACTTAAGATCGGGAGGGAGCGACTCCTCTGCGACACAATGCGGACGCGCGAAGTGCAAAGTACGCCATCTAATGCCACTACAGCCACACTACCTCACTGCTCATGCCCATGCCCGTGCCAGTGCCCGTGCCAGTGCCCGAGCCCCAGCCCGAGCCCGAGCGCGTGCATGCGTGCGTGTGTTCCAATGCTTCGCACTGGAACACGCAACCCTTGTTTCATCTCCTCCAAAAAGCTCTAAGTAAGAATACCCTTCTCAACATCTCATATAAACCACAAAAATATCTTTTGCATTTCCGATGTGGGACAAAGTACACACACCACGCTTTTTAATTCAAAAAATTCAAAATCGTTTTGGCAGGAAAATTCCAAAATTTTGAAAATTCAAATTTTTATTTTTTATTATTGTTAAAAACCACTAATTTTCAACAATCTCCCACTGGTTTTTAAAATAATGAAAACTCTGTCAGAATAATAACAGTTATTATGCATAAAGAAAGATATCTTGCGATTTGAATCTTTCCTTAGTGTAAGCATTTTAAAGTTATTTCAAAATTTCTGTTTGCCGCAACATTGAACCAATTATTCATTTATAATATAACCGAAAATACCGCACATATAATAGCTCATGCGTTAGGTGTTCCTTTATATTCTCGCCTAGCACTTTTAATGGCCATGTGCTTATCCTGTTTCATGAACGATCCCGAGATAACTCTAACTCTCATGAGAAGCGGCACCACTTCTACGTTCACATAGGTGAAATCCTTCCAGTGTTTCCGTTAAAACACTTGTCCTGTTTGACTGGACTTCATTAAGAGTTTAATACTCATCCCTCTTTTATAACGGCCAACACTATCATCCTGGATGAGGTTATTAATTTATTTAATGCTGAAACTTTTCACTTATCAGTGAATTGTTGTTACCCATTAAACCCAATATTTAGAGATTTTCTAATTTAGGGTTGGGTTTCTTTCACTGGTGAAACTTTGAGTAAAGAGTTTCAACTCCATCCCTCTAGATGTTGTCCTTACTACCTCTCTCATTAGAGGTTTAGTAAAAGGATCAGTCAAGTTATTACTTGACTTTACATATGAGATCGCAATGATTCCATCTTGAATCAATTGCCTTACATAGTCATGCCTCAAACTTATGTGTCTGGACTTTTCATTATAAGTACCGATATAGGCTCTTGCTACAGTGGCTTCACTATCACAATGAAGTGAAACAACTGGTATAGGCTTCGCATAGAAAGAGATTTCTAATAGAAGATCCCTTAACCACTCAGCCTCTTTGCCTGTAGCAGCTAAAGCTATGAACTTAGATTCCATAGTTGAGTGCGTTATGCAAGTTTGTTTCTTGAATCCCCAAGATACAGCTGCACCTCCTACGGTGAATATCCACCATGTAGTGGACTTGTTGTCCCCTGCATTTGATATTCAACTTGCATCGGTATATCCTTCCAATACTACTGAAAATTCTGAGTAAAATAACCCTAGTTCTTTGGTTTCTTTAAGATAACCTAGAACTCTACTTATTACTTTCCAGTGTTCAACACTAGGATTACTCGTAAACCTGCTTAGTTTACTCACAGCGTATGTTATATCCGGTCTTTTGCATTGCATGCATACATAAGACTGCCTATAGCACTAGCATACTCTAGTTGTGCAACTGCTCTTCCATTGTTTTCTTTTAACTTAATACTTGGATCAAATGGGGTCTTTGCTTCTTTAATATTCAAGTGATTAAACTTGTTTATTATTTTCTCAATATAATGAGATTGGCATAATGCGAAACTCCCACTATGTTTTTTAACTTTGATACCTAATATGGTATCCACTTGTCCAAGATCCTTCATTTTGAAAACTGAAGAAAGAAACTTTTTTGTTTCAGTTACACCTTTCATTTTATTACTGATTATTAACATATCATCTACATACAAGAATATGATTACAATATAATCATTACATACTTTTGAATATATGCATTTATCAACAATATTATGTTCAAAACCATAAGACAGAACTTTATAATCAAATTTATCATGCCACTGTTTTGGTGCTTGCTTTAATCCATACAAAGACTTAACTAGTCTGCATACTTTTCTTTCATTTCCTGGTAGAACAAACCCTTCTAGTTGCTCTATGTAAACCACCTCATCGAGATCACCATTTAGGAATGTTGTCTTCACGTCCATTTGATGGATATGTAGATGATGTATGGATGCTAGAGCGAATAAGATCCTAATCGATGTTATTCGAGCTAATGGAGAATAAGTGTCAAAATAATCGATTCCTTCTTTTTGTCGGAAACCCTTAGCTGCCTTAAAGGTTTGAATTATACCATCAGTGTGATATTTCTTCTTAAATACACACTTACAACCTATTGGTTTAGAACCTGGGGGTAGATCTACCAATTCTCATGTTTGGTTAGATATTATGGAATCCATTTCATCATGCTTTAAGATTGTTAAGAAATTTGATGAAACACGCAACCCGTGTTTCATCTCCTCCAAAAAGCTCCAAGTAAGAATACCCTTCTCAACATCTCATATAAACCACAAAACTATCTTTTGCATTTCCTATGTGGGACAAAGCACACACACAACATTTTTAAATTCAAAAAAATCAAAATCGTTTTGGCGGGAAAATCTAGAAATTTTGAAATTTTGAATTTTTGTTTTTTATTATTGTTAAAAACTACTAATTTTCAACAATTTATCTACCTTATTCTTTGGCTCATGCCCTAAAATGATATTTCAAAATAGATGGATGGTGTGGATACAAAACATACATCATAGTGGGGCCCAAAGAACTTGGTGAGGTCACTGCACTAGCCCACTGGCTACTTAACCTGCCATATCTGTCACGCCCCAAACTCGAAAAATGGGCTCACAAAATTTTCGATCGCCGAATCCGGTGCCGACAGCCTCCGTAGTACCCCATTCTCGGCTCCCAGCGCCCATACGCCAGATTCCGATCCTGAGATCCTATAAGGAGGATTTTCAGTATGAATTTTTTTTTTTTTTTGTAATGGAGCATAACCACAAGCATAACCAAGTCACAAACAACAACACCACATATCCACTATATCAAAAACTTTGAGTACAATGCAGAAAGGGAAATACAATATGAAGATATCAAAGAAAACTCCAAAAGCTCCCGAAGACTGCTGCACGCTCCGAGCTCAACGCTGCTGCAACCTAACGCCACCTGCACGCATCTATCGTGCATAAGCTTACAAAAGCGTAGAGGGTGGTGAAAGTGTGTGTAAGGTAAGTGTCAAGTGTACAATATCAGAGTAATGCGAAAATATGCGGTAAGTCCATGAATACTATCAGTTATACCAAAGCTATGTAATACAAGGTATGAATACTATCGGCCATACCAAGACCATGCGATGTGAGGTCTATGTAGCCAAATGTCATATGCGAAATGCAAAGCAAGCATGCCAGTACTCATCAAGTACACATATCAGTACAGTTCCTCTCTGGATATCACTGGGGTCTAATACACCTCACATTGACTGCCTCCTCCCTAACTGCATAGTCAAGCAAGTGGAAGAGACCACACTATCCACCTGGCCAGTAGTCTGCCAATACCTACCCGACTCGTCGATAGCGAACACATTTACGAGCTGGTCAAACTCAGCCTAGCTTATAGCCCCCTTACTCAGGGGGATAAGGCCACACCCCTTTCCAACCGACCACGACACAGTGGGAGACGCGACCTACTGGTATTCGGCACTCGGGCGCTCATGTATCCACTCGGTCTAGACGTTGGAGCATCCCCTGATACCAAAAAGGTTCTGAGACTTTCACCCAAGGACATCCTAAGTGCCCACAGTGCTAGAACAAAGTATTTTCGGTATCCAATATGGCCATCTACGATGTGCCTATGGAGCCACGACCCTGATGTCGCTAGGGCGTGCAGTGATCAAGTCACACATATGCCAGATGCATGAGTCACACCGTACAATCATGCAGAAATCTCACGCGTACCACGCGATCATGTGGGGCACTCTGTCTCATAAGAAGTCCCATAAATGTCTCAGCCCAACGGCTTATGCTATGATCAAACATTCCTCATATCAAGCATACAAATGATGCGTATGGGTATAAATCATGGAGCTATACTAAACATGTTATAAAGTGGGGAACTATCAACAAGTATGGGCCTACTAATGGGCCCTAGGGAGAGTATAATGCAGACATTAAACCAACATTATTCTTACAATGTGGACGTCAAACCAACATTGCTCCCAAGGCAAGACCTGTCATCAAACATTATCACACACACAATGGAGAAATCACTCATTGCAATGGACCCTAAGGACATCCTGTTGGGCCTCGACCCATGGGCCTTAGATACATCAAATGGGCCGCATCATATGGGCCTTTTATAAATCAAGTGGGCCGCATCAAAGGGGCCTTATGTACATTGTAATGGGCCATATCCCATGGGACTTTGAATACATCACAATGGGCCTTGTAACATAGGTCTCATATATCAAAGTGGGCCTTAACAACGGGACACGAATACCTCGAATGGGCCTAATCACATGGGCCTTATGTACATCAAGGTGGGCCTCAATAATGGCCACAAATACACATCAAGGTGAGCCTCCACTTGAACTATAAATCTATCTCATTTTTTTTTATAGCCTCAAGCCTTAAGACATGCTTGCCGAATGGTGGACGGTTTGGATGCAACACATGCATCATGGGTGGGCCCCAAAACAGCCCACCATTATATATAGATATATATATATATATATTATATATATATTATATATATAGGAAAAGGTACAATGCGTTAGAGCTGATTTTAACGTCCCATGAGGTCGAGTTGTGTGGGCCCCGCCGTGATGTGTTTCGAACATCTACCGCATCAGCCAGATGCACCATTCCATCCTAAGCCTACGTCTCAAAAATCAAGTCAATCCGTGACTTGGGCCACACCACATGCAGAAGTGGAGAGGGCCGTGCATCATTTAAAACATTCATAACCATTTTGAGGGCCCATAGAGATGTGGTTTTGCAAATCCAGCCCATCCAGTAAGAGTGTCCCACTTGATTGAGGGCTCAGACCAAGTTTCATATGCATGGAAAACTCTAGGTGGGACCCATTGTCCACTGGATGGTGTGCATAGAACACAAACATCACCGTGGGCTCCACCGTCCGCTGGACGGTGGAATACAACACATACATTACAGTGGGCTCCCACCGTCCGCTGACGGTGGGAATAAAACAGGTACATCACTGTGGGCTCCATGTGGGGGCCCACCGTAATGTTCATACGCCATCTGACCCATCCATAAGGTCACACGGGCTTGGATGAAGTGCAAAAACAAATTTCAGCTTGATCCAAAACTTCTGTGGGGCCAGGAAGGGTTTCAATGGTAGACTTCATTTCACACTGTTTCCTATGATGTGGGCCACCTGAGCATTGGATAGGCTTGAAATTTGGAGGGGGCCGACGTCAGGCAGTGGCCCACCTAATGAACAACTTGGATGGTAAATATACATCATGGTGGGGCCCGCTCAAAGATCAAGGTCCATTTAAAAAAAAAAAGGGGGAAGGGCCATTCCAGCAAATCCATGCATGATCCAATGGCCCAAGTCATGCATACATAATCCACATCATTCACTCAATGATCTAAATCATTCATCTGATGGTCCAGGTCATTCATTTAATGGTCCAGATCATTCATCCAATGGTCTAGATCATCCATACATGGTCTGGATCACTCATACATGGTCCAGACCATCCATCATCCAGGCCGTTCATCCAGATCACTCATCCAATGGTCTAGATCATCCATACATGGTCCAGATCATTCATACATGGTCCAGATCACTCATACATGATCCAGACCATCCATCATCTAGGCCATTCATCCAGATCACTCATCCCATGGTCTAGATCATCCGTACGTTGTCCAGATCACTCATCCAATGGTCTAGATCATCCATACATGGTCCAGATCATTCATACATGGCCCAGATCATCCATACATGGTCGGATCACTCATACATGGTCCAGGCCATCCATCAACCAGGCCATTCACCCAGATCACTCATCCCATGGTCTAGATCATCCATACATCATCCACATCATTCATTTAATGGTCCAGATCATTCATCCAATGGTCTAGATCATCCATACATGGTCTAGATCACTCATACATGGCCCAGATCATCCATCCAATGGTCTAGATCATCCATACATGGTCCAGATCATTCATACATGGCCCAGATCATCCATCCAATGGTCTAGATCATCCATACATGGTCCAAACTACTCATACATGGTCTAGATTATTTCATCCAATGGTCCAGATCATTCATCCAGACCACTCATCCACCATTCATGCATGATCCAGATCATTCAATCAATGGTCCAGATCATCCATCCGTCCATATGAAATCCAGATCAATTGTCTAGATCATCCATCATCCATTCACCCATGATTCAGATTGATGGTCCAGATTATCCATCGTCCAGATAAACCATCCATCATCCATTCATTCATGCATGATCCAAATTAATGGTCCAGGTCATCCATCATCCATCCGTCCATGCATGATCCAAATCCATCATCTAGATCAATCATCCATCCACCCACCCAACGGTCCAGATCATCCAAAAAAAAAAAAAAAGAAAAAAAAAAAAGAGATTAGATCAAATAAAGGGTGGGGCCCCCTTTCTTATCACACCCCACTCTAGCAAATGAAAATAAAAACAAAAACAAAAAAAATAAATACAGCCAGCAACTTGAATAAAAAAAATAAAAATAATAAAAAAATAAAAAATATACAAAATCCTGCAAGATCCAGTGGTCTAGATTTTATCAAAAACTGATCAACGGTCCGGATCATGGCCCTCCCAAAATAAAAAAAGAGAGAAAGAGTGCAAGATCTCCTCAAGAGGATGGCCCGCCAAAAACCTAAGGAGAATCCAACGGCCAAGAATACCTGAAAAAAAAAAAACACACAAGGCAAAGGATGAACAAAATTCGCTCCAGGGACCACAAATGCGTCCCTGGACGATCGGACGAGCGGACTAAATGGGAAGAAGGCTGCATCGGACGGACCAGCGGTCCATCTGACGGACCAGCGGTAGCCGGACTACCGCTGGCGGCAGTCCGACTGCCGCCGCCGACATTCTGACATGGGGCAGCGTGCTGTCCCCCATGCCCACCTCCTGTGACCGGTCCTCCTTTGGACCGGTGGACAAAGTCAAAAAATTTCTTAAAATAGACTTCTGTTTCTTCTGAAGCTCAAAAAAGGTCTTCAAAAAAATTCCAAAAATAAACCTCTGATTCCCTAAAACCTCCAAAATGTCCCAGAAAATTCTTAAAATAAACTTCAGTTCTTCTGAATTTCAAAAAAGGGGCTCGGAAATTTTTAAAATAGATTTCAGTATTTCTAAACCCTTGGAAGGGACCCCAAAAAATTTTGAAAATAGACCTTTGTTCCAAAAACTCCCAAAAAAAAAATCCAACAAAACAAAAAATAAAAATAAAATAAAATCCAAAACCCCAGAAAATCTCCAAAAAATCTCCAACAATCCTAAAAAATATAAAAAATAAAAATAAAATAAAAATAAAAATAAATAAATAAATTTTCAAAGTCTCCAAAAAATTCCAAAAAATCCCAAAATTTCCCAAAAGCTTTCAAAAATTCCATAAAACCTCCAAATTTTCTAAAAATCTCAAAATTTTTAAAAAATATAAAAAAATACCAAGTAACTCTAAAATAAATCCCCAGTACGTATAGGCCCAAAAGGTTTTCTTCTTCTAAAAAATGCTAGCCCCATTGATTTATTAGTGGAGGCCACCTGACTTTTTCAAAAAAAAAAAAAAAACGTTAGCCCCATTAATTTATTAGTGGAGGCCATCTGACTTTCAAACCAAAACCGTTATCCCCGCTAACTCATTAGTGGAGGCACTGCGGCTGTTACTTAACTTGCGGAAATAAAAACCGAACGACGACGCCCACCCGCGAAATCGAACGGATATTTTTCAAAAAAATATATATATAAAAATAGTTTCAAATAAAATTCTCAAGAAGCCTAGCTCCAAAGAGGATAGTTTTCAAAGACGCACGCGACGCGCAGTACACTGAGGAATCTTCCATATTTTCCGGTTGCGGTCAGTGCAAACAGTTAAATAAGACCCGATCTCTTCCGGTCTCCCCGAAGGACGATCGAGTCCGTAGATGATATATGTACGATTGGCCAGATCTCTATAACTGGGCAGTCGTACAAATGCTAGTAAGATGAGTGGATCTACCTCTGGAAAGAATAATCAAACTCGAAGTGAAGACAATCCATTGTAACCAAAGTGTCAGACTCAGCAGATTGTATGGCAAACAGATTACCTGCACATACCTAGTCCGGAATGTTCACAAAATTTGATCGAATCCAAGTCAGCGTAGTGAGTTCCCCGTAAGGCCCCACCAACGCGCAGGGCAACTAAACACTTTGATGGTCAAATGGAACGAACATTCCTAGGGTGATTACATAGCAAAGGAACGACAGACCTAACAGTACGGGAATACTCGTAAAGCCGTGACAAATGCGCAGAGGCCCTTACTTTTCAGACTTACCCTCCAATGCTGTAAACAATCCGATGTGAAGAGGTTGTGATTGATGATCCGTAAAGCCGCGACGAATGCGCAGGAGACAATCACAACATTTTCCTCAACCCTCGTGATATGTACAAGTCATCTTTTTCCAAATAGTAAACTGACAATGATACAATGGTAAGCAATAGATTTGAATTGCTACCCTTCGTTCTGACCAGAAGGGTGGGGTGTCCACTTGCTTTGACCTTCGGTTGCTCGCAACCTTGGTCAAAGAGGGGCATCTGTAGACACCCCACCCAGGCTAATATCTTGATTTTGTTAAGACAATCCGAGAACCATGATCATATCCCTAACCCTAACTTGAGCCATTATTCAATCCAGACCATGTCCAAAACCGATCTATTTCTCGAATCATTTTCGGGCAACAATCGAGCCAATTTCAAGCCATTTTGAGCCAAATATCCAAAACGGACTTTGTTTTGCTCTAAGGACCCGAAAAAGGACCCACCGGCTAAATTTCGAGGGAAACTGTACCTAAGCGGTAGTTTGACTACCTCCGGCGCTAGTCAAACTACCACTTCCTCTCAAAAAGCAAACATTGAGTCAATCACACGAGTTTTGGACTCAGCCAGGGCCGAGCGGTAGTCGGACTACCGCCGGCGGTACTCGGAGTACCGCCGGCGGTACTCGCGTGCAGCCTGAGCAGGGACAGCTGTCCCAGCATCCAAAGTCAACTCTCCCATACATTTACCCTCCTCATCCTCACTATTTACTGTTTTACCAGCCCCTTTAGCCAATGAGAGCACGCCACGTGGCATCTCTCTCCTCTCCACCAATCACTATATACCACATCAGCATTTACCCTCCTCTTGTCCTCTATTTACCAAAAAGCCATTGGAAAGGGCTATAAATAGCCCTCTCCCTTTTCATTTTCAAGACACCAAGAAGCCACCAAGGGAGGGAGAGAGAGAGAAAGAGAGAGTGAGAAAGAAAGAGTGAGTGAGGAAGAGAGTGAGGAAAGGGAAGGAGCTCCCAAGCCCTCAAAATTCAGATTTTTTCCAGCCACCCCTAGCCCTCCTCTCAACTCTTCCAACCCATAAGCCTAACCCACTTTGATCATGGTTCAGTCTGTGTCTTAGTCTACTCAAGAATCAAGCCAAAGATCCATCACCCTACAAGCATTCATCATGACATCTACTCCCTTCTCAACCCCCTGCTTCTCTAGATCTCTAGTGGACGTATGCTCTGTGACTTGTCGTACATCGGATCCTGTCACATCAAAAATTTCTAGTGATCTAGTCCACTTTTCTTATCTCTTTGCATAAGTATCATCATACCCGCCCTCTAGACATATTGTCGGACGTATGCTCTGTAGCCTGCCGAAATCTCGGATCTTGCTACATCAGAAATCCATGTGTGACTAGTCCCATCATGACCGTAGCATCATCATCATCCCTTGAGATTATTTTACCACACTAAGTCGAGACCGTACACTTGTACGGGCAGAGAGGGTGCCTAACACCTTCCCTCTTTGTAACCGAGGTCCCTTACCCGGAATCCCAGATCGTAGACCAGGAGTCAATTTAAGGTAGGAGAATCTTCGGATTTCTCCAACCTTACTTATTCCGTGGGTTCTAGCCGACCGCGGGATTTTGAGTAATATTGGCTAGTGGCGACTCCAACAATCACAAGTCAGCTTAATCACCCCAACATCTTCACCACCACACCCATTTTTCACAACAACGTGGACGCCAATTTTTCAGTGTCTACACCTGGTAATGTTATCACACTCTGGAGACTCACCACAGTTTTTATATTTTATATATCTATCACAGTCTTCCGCTTGCAATCTCACTTGTCTCTGGAGTATGATATGTTGTTTTGGGTTAATCTCACTCATGTTCAATGTACTAATACAGACAACATCCAATCATCATTCATTTTGTTGCATAAGTGATGCATTGGAACTCGGGAGTTGAGTTTATGCTCGACCCCCGATTTTCAGGGCGTTACAAAAAGCTCTTGATTTTGAATATATTTCAGTACCTGATCCTCTTGAGGGTTCCTTTGATTTGGAATTTGGTTAAGAATCCCTTGAGAAGTAGTAGTTTGTTCGTTCCTCCAACTGAAATTTCGATGGTTCTTCCAACTTGAGTTATATGTATTTGAGGTGGATTGACTGAAAGGTCTTTGGTAGCTGTTCACGGTATTTGATTGCTCATTTAATATTTCTTGAAAAGTAGGTATTATTGGACAATTTTCAGTTGTATGAATGTCGCAAGCACTAATATCGCAAACAACTTCCTTACCCTTATCCTTCTTAAGTTCCATGGCTTAATTTTCATTATGAGATTAGCCACTTGTTGAGTGTTAAATACTGCATATTATCCCCTATTTATATCTTAGTTTTATGAACATGATAATGATTAATGGTCTATTTTTGTAACATCCCAGATTTTTGCCAACCTGGGATTAGATGTCCTTAGGCAATGGGTTGCTCCTAATACCTTATTATTTCGTCAGAACTGAACCCCACAGTCTAAAATCGCTTCGGAACCCATTTCCTTCACAAATCCCACCCTTCACTACCTTGTGCTTTCAATTTTTCAAAGCACTTTCGCTCTAGACACTAACTTAAACTAGCTAGGTAGTAAAACTTGGATCACTTTATATACAAACTACAAAGGCCTAAGTACCATCTCAACCAGAAAACAATTAGGATTAAATCCTTTAGAAATTTAACAAAGTTAACTAAGTGCAAAACTCGATTAGCCATGAAATCCGTTGGGATCGCTTTAAATACGATCTGCAAGACCCAAAACTTGCAGCATCATTGACGCTAGGTTACCCTAAAGTTTAGAACCAAACTCTTTTCCCGGCTACTCTCGGGAATGACTTGAAACTTCGTATTAGGTCTAGACCGCACATCGGAAGTCCGATTAACACGAAGTTAAGGAACTAGGACCGCCTCGCTGGGCTTGACAACCATCTCAAAAATCAGGTCCAGCCGATGTCCCACGGCCATTCGTTTGGATCCGGAGCGAGGGAGTGTGAAAAACACTATTCCCATTCCAAAATAAATATCAAGAATAGTGATCTGGCACCATTCACTTGCGCATCAGTATTAAGCAACCAGACCGTCAGAATCAGACCAAATTACACCCTCGGATCAGGAAAAATTTCAGGAACATTTACATGTACTTGGAATTTCGGATCGTGGCCCACCGACCGTTGAACTGAAAGTGGTCCGCCATGTGCGATCTGGGAATCCGATCGAGTCGAAAACGTAATCCCACATAGATCCATGTGTGGTGAGCTTAAGTCTGACGTTTGACTCAAGGAGGGCCACCAGAACCTCTCTTTTGAGCTGGAAAAGTGACGAAATACCTATATTAGCAGTAACCCTTGAACAAGAGTCTATTTCGGTGAGTTTTGAGACTATATAAGGACCTTAAACCCTCTCTCATGGCAGCCATACGAATTTGGGTTTTGAGAGAGGGAAAAGAGAGAGAAAGTGAGGGAGAAGTGGGAGAATCTCCCTTCCGTCGTTCCCTACCACCACACGGGCTGCACCATCCATTTCTTGACGCTTTTTTGGCATTTCCGGCGTCGTTACTAGGTAAGAAACCCTAACCCTAATCTGATTTGGGGCTTGGGTGGTTGTAGGTTATGAAATAGCTAACCTATTTCGTTCTATAGGTTGCCAAACTGCCGAATACGGAAGCTTAGCAAACCTATCGATTCCGTTGCGATTCTACGACAAAAGGTGCGGACTTTAGGTGTATAGGTTAGGGTTTTCAACGCTTTCAATGTCAGATAATGATAGATTCATGATCTGCATGCAATTGCACATGTACAAAGTGCTTTCCGTTTCCTGTTTCGATTAACGTTGTAGAATATGGAATTTCACATACTCTAGGTATACGTAGAAATACCGTATACGTATTTTTTTTGGAGAAATGTTTGACATGTTTATTTAATGTATGATTATACTATATATGGATAAAATACTAGTTTGGCGAAAGGAATCGCCGTAATACATGTTCACTTGTAAATGCTACGTATGTTGAAATTGTGTATTCTAGAAATACCGTATATGTGTAAGTTTTGGAAATGTAATTGTCATGATTATTTGTTGTATGATTATGGTATACATGGATAAAATACTCGTTTGGCTAAAGGATAAACTCTAATACATGTTTTACTAACATACACCATGTATGTTGTAATAGTGTATTCTAAGTGTTTGTGGAAATGGCTGAATGAGTATAGAATTCTCATTCGTGCTCGCCATGACTAATTGTCATGGATTCATGATTGATGTATTGGCGATACCCCTTTGACGAAAGGATTGCCCTAAGTCACGCCATGGCCAATATAAACTATATATGCTAAAAATGTGTGGCCCAAGTGTTTGTGGAAATGACTGAATGGATATGGAACTTGGATTCCTGCTTGCCATGACTATCCGTCATGGGTGTACGCGTGTTATGATTGGGGCAACTCCCTAGTGAAAGGATTTGGCCTAATGCCTATGTGGTCGACATATGTCGTGTATGTTGATGTATGTTTGTTAAGTGTTTCTTGAAATGTCTGAATGAGTAGTAGTTAGCAAATGTGTAAAGTATAAGGGTGTTGAGATATGATTCTCAACCTCTTTTAATATGTGTATGATCTCCTTTGATAGTTGTGTGATTAGGAATTGAACATGTACAAACGCATGCTTGTGTTGTGATTCATAACATGCTCAACTGCTTTATGATTTTAACTATGTAATGCATATATTTAAATTTATATTTACATTGTATGATCCGTCATGGGTGATGGGGAGCGGAGCAACGAGTGCGTGCAACAGCCCTGGCAGCCCTAAACGGATAATACCAGACCTTGACTGTATGAGTTGAATCTTGATCCATTACTGCTTTGTCTATCGCAACTGATTGTGTTTGGGGCTATGATTATGGCCAGGCAATCGGTAACGAGATTGAACTCGTGGCTGAGATTCATTTGCCACGTGGGATGTGTTCGACGAACTCGAGTCGTGCGTTGCTGTCTTCGGCAGTGGCTAGGCCACACGAAGTTGTTTATTGCACTTCATGTCGTTGCAGCTCAACGGGCGATTGTGCTAGTCGAGCTCGTCAAGTAACCTGATCTGCCTTATGCATGTTCACCCTGTTTGGACGCTACTGCTTGAACCTAGGGTACCAAACTTACCAGTGTAACCCCCTTTTAACCATGGTACTTCGATCCGCTAAGACGCATGAGCCGCGGGCATGGTGGTATGGGACACCGTGGTCGAGCTGTCGGCCTACGCTGGGGCCATGTGCCTCCCCGTAGTGACCATTGCGCAACCAATCGTGAGCCGAATATGGTGGTATGGGACACTGTATTCGAGCTGTTGATACTTACTGCGGAGCGAGTACGGTGAGACCTGTACTCGTGCGACGGGCGACGAGTCCTCCGTAGTCTCTTCGAGTATACTCCAAGGGTCTGTGATTGGCGACGAGTCTTTCACAGCAACTAGAGTATGAGTGGAGCCGAGTACGGTGAGACCTGTACTCGAGCTGACAGCTAGTGATTGAGCTGAGTACGGTGAGACCTGTACTCGAGCTGACGGTCAGCAATTGAGCCGCATACGGTGAGATCTGTATGCTGACGGGTGACTAGCCCTTTGTGATGCCTTCGCTAAGCCTCTCAAACCATAATGTCGTATGAGATTAACTAGGATTGACGACCCTAGAATGGATCATGTTTGGGAATGATACAAGGGAGGTACCTTAGTTTCTCAATACTGCTGTTTGAAATGTACTAATAATAACTTGGTAATCATGAGCATCATCGCACCGCATGTGCTTTGTAGTTGTGGCGCACTGAGGGAGTTAAATATTCGCGAACATAAGATGATGTTGCTTGAGGGTGGTTTGGCAAGGGCATACAGCATCATGTCATTTCATTCTTGCATTTAATAAGAGTAGTTAGAATTGTTTGATTTGTACTGCTTGATTGATTTGATAACATGTTAACCTATGCTTTACTGTTCCACTGAGTTGATCACTCACTCCCACGTTACGGGACGGTGTTGTACACACCAACCAGATTTGTTGAGTTTCAGGTGATGGCGATGCTTGTGAAGCAGAGCCGGACTACTTCTATGATGATAGGAGGATTTCTCCTATCTGTATCTCTCTGGCAGGTCAATGAAGACCTGATATTGTATTGACGGGGCTATGGTGCGTGGGATAAGAGACATACACTTCCTCACATTTGGTATATTTTAGAACTGCACTTGTAATTATTTAACCTGGTAATGTTATCACACTCTGGAGACTCATCATAAGTTATATTATTTATCTATCTATCACAGTCTTCCGCTTGCAAATTTAACTGTCTCTGGAGTATGATATGCTGTTTTGGCTTAATCTCACTCATGTTCAATGCACGAATACAGTCAACATTTAATCATCATTCATTTTGTTGCATAAGTGATGTTCTGGAACTCGGGAGTTGAGTTTATGTTCGACCCCCGATTTTCAGGGCGTTACAATTTTATACATGTTTGTGTTGCAAGGTGAATATGAGAGCTTGAATTGAAAAGAATGCTAAAAGCATGGATTTAATGCTCAAGATTCACCAAGCCAAAGGTTGGATCTTAGAAGACCAAGAATGAAGAATTCACATGCCAAAGATTCAAGAAAACCAAGTGAGGAATTAAGTGAATCGAAGACTTGAAGTGAAGAAAATGAATTGTAACATCCCAAAAAATCGAGGGTCGAGTAGTAACTCAACTCTCGAGTTTCAGAACATCACTTATGCAACATAGATAATCATGATTACATGTTGTCTGTGTTAGTACAATAAACATGAGTGAGATTCTACCAAAACAGTAATTCATACTCTAGATCCATGTATGAAATGTAAGCGGAAGACTGAAAGGTGTATATAGATATATATAACAAAACATTCTGGATCTCCAGAGTATGAACACTAACTGAGTCACTGTATATATACATGCTGGTTCTGAATCAAAATGTCAAAATAGTACAACTGAAATTATCAACCCTGTAGCCCCGTAACACTGGACAGCCTATGCGAAGCCTCCAGCGAACTACATGTAGGAGAACTCCTCCTGATCGTCATAGAAGTCGGGCTCAGTCTCCTGTGCTCCAGTGATACCTGCATCCGATACAGGGTCTGGTGGGTGTTTTAAAACACCGTCCCGTAACGGGGGAATGAGTGGCCAACTCAGTGGAACAATAAAGCATAGGTTAACATGTTATCAATTCAGTCAACCAGTAATGATAAAGCAGTACAATCAAACAATTCTAACTACTCTTATTTAATGCAATTATGAAATGACATGATGTATGCCCTTGCCAAACCACCCTCATGAGACACCATCTTACGTTCACGAATACATTCATCCCTCAATGCTCCACATCTACCAGGCACATGCAGTGCGATGATGAGCATGATTACCAAGTAATTATTAGTCCATTTCAAACAGCAGTATTGGAAAACTAAGGTACCTCTCTTGTATCATTCCCAAACATGATCCATTCTAGGGTTGTCAATCCTAGATAATCTCATACGATAGTATATTTCTAGGTCGCTGCAAAGGCTGTCAGGGCTGTTACGCACAAAGGTTACACCACTCCCCCATCACCTTTTTAACGGTCTATCACTATACAGATACAGGCCTAGTTCATACTCTATACACTGCGGCAACACTCGTCACCTCACCGCAAATTTAGAGTATGCTCGATGTCACTACAAAGGGCTGTCAGGGCTGTTACGCACAAAGGTTACACCGCTCTCCCATCACCTTATCAATGTAGGCCGACAGCATGAATATAGTGTCTCATACCACCATAATCGGTTCACGAGTCTAGTTGCTCACTGGTCACTACGGGGAGGCATGTGGCCCCAGCGTAGGCCGACAGCTCGACCACGGTGTCCCATACCACCATGCCCGGCTCATGAGTCTTAGCGGATCGAGGTACCATAGTTAATGGGATTCCACTAGTAAGTTTGGTACCCTAGGTTCAAGCAGTAGCGTCCAAACATGTTGAACATACATAAGACAGATTGGGTTGCTTGACGAGCTCGGATAGCTCGAGCGCACAACAAGTTGAACGATATGAAGCGCATAAGCACTTCGTGTGGCCAACCACTATCGCCAACCGGAGTACGACTCGGGTTCGTCGATCACATCTCACGTGGCAAATGAAACTCAGCCACGAATTCAATCCCGTTACCGACTGCCTGGACTATACAATAACCCCAATCACATTCAATTTCAGGTATTTAAAGCAGTAATGGATCAAAATTCAAATTATACAATCAAAGACTGATATTATCCGTTTAGGGCTGTCAAGGCTGTTGCACACACTCGTTGCTCCACTCCCCCATCACCCATGACGGATCATACAACGTAAATATGAATTTAAACATATGCATTACATAGATCAAATCATACAATCAGTTGAGCATGCTATGAAGCACAACACAAGCATGAGTTTGTACCTATTCAATTCCTAATCACACGGCTATCCAAGGAAATCATACACATAGTTAAAGGAGTTGAGAATCATATCTCAACACCTTTATACATTACAATTTACTAACTACTACTCATTCAACATTTTAACAAACACTGAGAACTACATACCAACATACATGACATATGTTGATCACATAGGTATAGGCCAAATCCTTTCACTAGGGAGTTACCCCAATCATAACACGTAATACACCCACGACGGATAGTCATGGCAAGCAGGAATCCAAGTTCCATATTCATTCAGTCATTTCCACACACACTTGGCCAAACATTTTAGCATATATAGTGTATATTGGTCGTGGCGTGATTTAGGGCAAATCCTTTCGTCAAAGGGGTATCGTCAATACAACAATCATATATCCATGACAATTAGTCATGGCGAGCACGAATGAGAATTCTATACTCATTCAATCATTTTCACAAACACTTAGAATACACTATTTTAACATACATAGTGTATATTAGCAAAAGCATGTATTAGGGTGAATCCTTTCGCCAAACAAGTATTTTATCCATATATAATATATCAATACAACAAATAATCATGGCAAAAACATTTTCAAAATTTATACGTATACGGTACTTTCTACAAATACCTAGAGTATGTAAAATTCCATATTCTTCATCTTTAATCGAAACGGAAAATAGACAGTACTTTGTACATGTGTAATTGCATGCAGATCATGAATCTATCATTATCTAACATTGAAAGCGTTGAAAACCATAACCTATACACCTAAAGTCCGCACCTTTTATGAAGAACGAAATAGGTTAGCTATTTCATAACCTACAACCACCTAAGGCCCAAATCAGATTAGGGTTAGGGTTTCTTACCTAGAAACGGAGCTGGAATCGCCGGGAAAGGGATTAGAATGGAGCGGTGTATCTCGTAAAGCGGCAGGGAAGAGTGGCAGGGAGGTTCTCCCACTGCTCCCATACTTTCTCTCTCTTTTCTCTTTTCTCTCTCTAGGTTTTCTCTCAAATTCGTATGGCGCAATGAGAGAGGGTTTAAAGGCCTTATATAGCCTAAAAAAACTCACCGAAATAGACTCCAGGTCAAAGTATACTTAGGTTTAAACCAAAGCGGGTCAGTTTTAGTCAACGGAGGACTTCTGGCGGGCCTCCTTAGCCCAAAGATCGGACTTAAGCTCAACGACAATGGATCTAGGCTTTAAAGTTTTCATTCTAGTAGGATTCTCAGATCACGCGTGGCGGACAGTTTCAGTTCAACGGTCAGCGGATCTCGATTGGAGATTCCGAGTACATATAAATGTGTATGAAATTTCTCCTGATCCGAGGGTGTAATTTGTGTATGAAATTTCTCCTGATCCGAGGGTGATTTGGTCTGATTCTGACGGTGTGGTTGCTTAAAACTGATCCGCAAGCGAGAGATGTCAGATTACTATTCAAGATATTTTATTTTGAATTAATTTCACATTTCTCACACTCTTCACTCCGAGCTCAAGCGAATAGCGCTGGGACACTATCTAGATTTGATTTCCGAGATGGTTGTCAAGCCCAGCGAGGCCGTCCTAAGTCCTTAACTTCGTGTTAATCGGACTTCCGACGTGCGGTCCAGATCTGAAACGGAGTTTCGAGATGCTCCCGAGAGCAGCCGGGTAATGAGATTGATCCTAAATTTTAGGGTAACCTAGCGTCAATGATTCTACAAGTTTTGGGTCTTATAAATCGTATTTAAAGTGATTGGTGCTAATTTCACAGGCACTTTAGTTTAACACTAGCTAATTCTCGCCTAATTTCTAAAGGATTTAGTCCTGAGTGATTTCTGACTGAGGTGGTACTTAGTCCTTTATAGCAATGTTTAGTTTAAGTATTGTTCTTCATCACCTAAACTTTAAGATAGTGTCTAATGTGAAAGTACTTAGAAAATTTAAAGAACAAGGTGGTGAAGGGTGGGATTTGTGAAGGAAATGGGTTAAGGAGCGATTTTAGACTGTGGGATTCAGTTCTAACAAGTTAATAAGGTGTTAGGATCGACCCATCGCCTAAGGACGTCTAATCCCAGGTTGGCAAAAATCCGGGATGTTACAGTCCCAGTGTAATTCGCTTGAGTCCGGATCGAGGAGTGTGAAAACACTTGATTTTCTTTACAAATAAATATCTCAAATAGTAATCTGACACCTCTCGCTTACAGATTAGTTTTAAGCAACCAGACCGTCAGAATCAGACCATATTACACCATCGGATCAGGAGAAATTTCACACACATATCCATGTACTCGAAATCTCCAATCGAGATCCGCTGACCGTTGAACTGAAACTGGTCCGCCACGCGTGATCTGGGAATCCTACTGAAACGAAAACTTAACTCCACCTAGATCTAAGGTTGGTGAGCTTAAGTCCGACCTTTAGCTCAAGGAGGCCCGCCAGAAGTCCTTCATTGAGCTGAAACTGACCCGCTTTAGTTATAACCTAAGTATACTTTGACCTAGAGTCTATTTTGGTGAGTTTTTAGGCTATATAAGGACCTTAAACCCTCTCTCATTGCAACCATACGAATTTGAGAGAAACCCTAGAGAGAGGTTATGGTTTGCATGCTTTCAAAGGTTATGGTTATGGTTTTCAACGCTTTCAATGTTAGATAATGATAGATTCATGATCATAAAAGGTGTATAGGTTATGGTTTTCAACGCTTTCAATGTTAGATAATGGTATATTCATGATCTGCAAGCAATTGCACATGTACAAAGTGCTTTCTGTTTTCTGTTTCGATTAAAGATGTAAATTATGGAATTTTACATATTTTAGGTATTCGTAGAAAATACCGTATATGTATAAATTTTGGAAATGTGTTTGACATGATTATTTGTTGTATGAATATACGATATATGGATAAAAATACTTATTTGGCGAAAGGATTCGCCCAAATACATGTTTTGCTAATATACACTATGTATGTAGAAATACTGTATTGTAGAAAGTACCGTATACATATATATTTTAGAGATGTGGTTGCCATGATTATTTGTTGTATAAATATATTATATATGTGTAAAATACTTGCTTGGTGAAAGGATAACCCTAATACATGTTTTGCTAACATACACCATGTATGTTGTAATAGTGTATTCTAAGTGTTTGTGTAAATGACTGAATGAGTATAGAATTCTCATTCGTGCTCGCCATGACTAATTGTCATGGATAATTGATTGTTGTATTGGCGATACCCCTTTGATGAAAGGATTTGCCCAAAATCACGCCACGGCCTATATACACTACTTATATTAAAATGTGTGGCCCACGTGTTTGTGAAAATGTTCAAATGAATATGGAACTTGGATTCCTACTCTCCATGACTATCCGTCGTGGGTGTACGCATGTTATGTTTGGGTCAACTCCCTAGTGAAAGGATTTGGCCTAATACCTATGTGATCCATATATGTCATGTATGTTGATGTATGTAGTCTAAGTGTTTGTTGAAATGTCTGAATGAGTAGTAGTTAGTAAATTGTAATGGTTAAGGGTGTTGAGATATGATTCTTAACTCCTTTAACTATGTGTATGATTTCCTTGGATAACTGTGTGATTAGGAATTTAATATGTACAAACTCATGTTTGTGTTATGCTTCATAACATGCTCAACTTCTTTTATGATTTTATCTATGTAATGCATATGTTTAAATTCATATTTACGTTGTATGATCCGTCATGGGTGATGGGGGAGTGGAGCAACGAGTGCGTGCAACAGCCCTGGCAGCCCTAAACGGATAATACCAGACTTTGATTGTATGATTTGAATCTTGATCCATTACTACTTTACCTATCTGCAATTGAATGTGATTGGGGCTATTGTATAGTCCAGGCAGTCGGTAACAGGATTGAATTCATGGCTGAGTTTCAGTTGCCACGTGAGATGTGTTCGACGAACCCGAGTCGTACTTCGGTTGGTGATAGTGGTTGGCCACACGAAGTACTTATGCACTTCATATCGTTCAACTTGTTGTGCGCTCAAGCTAGCCGAGCTCGTCAAGTAACCCGATCTGTCTTATGTATGTTCACCATGTTTAGACGCTACTGCTTGAACCTAGGGTACCAAACTTACCAGTGAAATCCCTTTTAACCATGGTACTTCGATCCGCTAAGACTCATGAGCCGGGCATGGTGGTATGGGACACCGTGGTCGAGCTGTCGGCCTACGCTGGGGCCACGTGCCTCCCCGTAGTGACCAGTGAGCAACCAGACTCGTGAGCCGATTATAGTGGTATGAGACACTATATTCGAGCTGTCGACACCTACGGCGAGAGCCGAATACGATGAGACCTGTATTCGTGCTGACGGGCGACGAGTCCTCCGTAGCGTCTTCGAGTATACTCTAAGGTCTGTGATTGGCGACGAGCCCTTCACAGCAACTAGAGCATGAGTTGAGCCGAGTACGGTGAGATCTGTATTCGAGCTGACGGCCAGCGATTGAGCCGAGTACGGTGAGACCTGTATTCGAGCTGACGGCCAGCAATTGAACCGCATACGGTGAGATCTGTATCCATGTAGACGGGTGACGAGCCCTTTGTGATGCCTTCGCTACGCCTCTCAAACCATAATATCGTATGAGATTAATTAGGACTGACGACCCTAGAATGGATCATGTTTGGGAATGATATAAGGGAGGCACCTTGGTTTCCCAATACTGTTGTTTGAAATGGACTAATAATTACTCGGTAATCATGCTCATCATCGCACTGCATGTGCCTGGTAGATGTGGAGCACTGAGGGATGAACGCATTTGCGAACGTAAGATGGTGTCGCTTGAGGGTGGTTTGGCAAGGGCACACATCATGTCATTTCATACTTGTATTAAATAAGAGTAGTTAGAAGTGTTTGATTGTACTACTTTATCATTACTGCTTGACTGAGTTGATAACATGTTAACCTATGCTTTACTGTTCCACTGAGTTGATCACTCACTCCCACGTTACAGGACGGTGTTGTACACACCAACTAGATTTGTTGAGTTTCAGGTGATGGCGATGCTTATGAAGTAAAGTCGGACTACTATGTGGTGGAGGAGTTCTCCTACATGTAACTCTCTGACAGGTCTATGAAGACCTGGTATTGTATTGACGAGACTATGGTACTTGGGATAGAAGACATTACACTCCTCACATGTGGTATATTTTAGAACTGTACCCGTAATTATTTAACCTGGTAATGTTATCACACTCTGGAGACTCACCACAATTTTTATATATTTTATATATCTATCACAGTCTTCCGCTTGAAATTTAACTGTCTCTGGAGTATGATATGCTGTTTTGGCTTAATCTCACTCATGTTCAATACACTAATGTAGACAACATTTAATCATCATTATCTATGTTGCATAAGTGATGTTCTGGAACTCGGGTGTTGAGTTATTACTCGACCCTCGATTTTTCGGGATGTTACAGGGACACTATCTGAATTTGATTTTGTAAGATGGTTGTCAAGCCCAGCAAGGCGGTCCTAATTCCTTAACTTCGTGTTAATCGGACTTCCGACGTGTGGTCCAGATCTGATACGGAGTTTTGAGATGCTCCCGAGAGTAGACAGGTAATGGGATTGATTTTAGATTTTAGGGTAACCTAGCGTCAATGATTCTACAAGTTTTGGGTCTTGCAGATCGTATTTAAAGTGGTTGGTACTAATTTCACAGGTACTCTAGTTTAACACTGGCTAATTCTCGCCTAATTTCTAAAGGATTTAGTCCTGAGTAATTTCTATCTGAGGTGGTACCTGGGCCTCTGTAGTTTGTATATAAAGAGATCCAAGTTATACTACTTAGCTAGTTTAAGATAGTTTCTAGGGCGAAAGTACTTAGAAAAATTTAAAGAACAAGGTGGTGAAGGGTGAGATTTGTGAAAGAAATGGGTTCACAAGCGATTTTAGCCTTTGGGACTGAGTTTTGACAAGTTAATAAGGTGTTAAGATCAACCCATTGCCTAAGGACGTCTAATCCCAGGTTGGCAAAAATCTGGGATGTTACAGGAATCCTAGAAATTCGCCTAGCTCGACCAGCCTAAGCTTTGCCTTGACCAGCCTAAGCTTTACCTCGACCAACCCATGGAAGTTCGGCTCGAACTCCAACAACATTATCTTTCAAATTCATGTGACCTTTGACCAATTGAAGATTCCACTCGACTACTTGAAGATGAATTTTGACCAGTCAAAGATTCTCCTCGACTAGTTAAAGGTTACGAAGATTTTGCGTGGACTGCATAAATTTGAGGCAGTTTCCAGACTTTTCCAACTCGGTGCGAAAGTTGGAGTTCCCCAACTATAAATAGGAGTACATAGGATGCTCTAAGGCATCTTCTAGGATTTAAGGAGTGGAGCAAAAGGGTAGAGAGTCGCCGTTAAGAGTTTTCTTCTTCTTCCTTAGTTTATTTTTAGGTTTTATTTAAGAGTTCTTAGTTCAATTGTAACGCCCCGATTTATCAGGGGCCGAGCAAGAACTCAGCTCCCAAATTCACGGATGCCACGTGTGCCATAATGGGCTTCAAACTTTAATTACAATTGGATGATTTCATAAGTAATGGAGAGTTTAACAGGGCATGAAGCATAAATAAGTCATAAAGCATAATCAAGTGCCACTAAATGTAAAAATATCCAAACCACAAATCTAAAAATATTCAAACAGGGAACAAGTCCCACCCATACATATGTCCCCAAAGTGACTAGGGCCCTAGCCCAATCCCCACGGTCACCAAGCTCAGTCTAGAAAGATCTACCATAACTCTGGTACTGTGCTCGCTCCTCCTCGTTGTCCATACCAACATCCTCCAGCACGTCCAACTCCATCAGCCCTGCATTTATAATGTGTTCTGGTTGGTGTTTTAGAACACTGTCCCAGGTGGGAGTGAGTAGCTAACTCAGTGATTCCATTAGTTCTAAGTTACACATGTTGTAAGACCCGTGTCCTAGACCGTACCGTTCCGCAGAATCCCGCAGTATTTCCGATTGAATTTCGGCAACCTTCGACCCTTACCGATATCTGCGCACGACCCTGATTCATACGCCGTTAACCCGAGTCGACTCAACCTAAGACTTGTATCCTTACGATCGTACCTTCGCCGCAGTTCCGATGCCGCGGCTCGCGCGCCAATCCGACTCTCTGATCAAGAGACGTTGGTCAGCGTTCGGTGCGAGGAAAACGCCGCGCGTTGCAAAACCCAAGAGAATCTCTACATGTGTCACATCAATCCATTTATCCATCAACCCATCAATCCATCAAGGGTCAAGTACACATCACTTTCACCTTTTCCCAAATAAGCCTCAAAAGTCAAAAAGTTCTTACAACACACATGCCTTCTTACACCTTTTGCCAAAAAAGTCAAAAAAGGTGTCTTACACTCCATCACCACCACATCAACCATCCATCACTCCTCTCCCTTTACAACACTCTCTCTCCCTTCATTTGCAAATTCATCCCCAAGCAAAAAAAAAACCCCATACATATGAGCCCTTCCCCATTTCCTTCCAAGCCACAAGTGTGACCCACCTCTCCACCCTCTCACCTCTCATCCTAGCCTTCCATTTCTCATCTTCACCATCAAAGAGGAGCACAAGGAGACCGGCAAGCCGAGGGAGCAAGAAGATCAAGCGGTGGGTGATTTTAGCTCCCTATTTCCTTCATTTTGTCGATTTAGGGTCCATATATGTGGGACCCACCTTGATGCACTTTTGAATGAGGGGCCCATAGTGGCGGGGTCCCTCCATACTCACCGATCTCTCTCCTTTTCTCTCTCTTTCATCTCTTTCCTTTAGCTCAAGATTTGGTTGTGTGGCCCACTTGGATGGACCCCACCATGAGGTAGGTGTTGTATTCAAGTCATTCACAGGTGGGGCCACTTGAAATGTGTTGTACCCACACCATCCATTCATTTGGTGGCCCACCCAAGTGGGGCCCACCTCAATGCATGTGGGCGCCAAACCCGTCCAGACGCTGGACGTGGCTTGGGAATGACACAAACATCAGCTTGTTTCTAAGCTTTTGGGGTGGTTCCCGTGTATAGGCCCCACCTTGTTGTATGTGTTCAATCCACGCCGTCCATCCCTTCCACAAGAACGTTTCAGGCGTTGAGCCGAAAGATGAGGTCGATCCAATACTCAGGCGGGCCGTACCGTAGGAAACGGTATCCTCTACCGTTCAAAACTTCTAGGACCCACCATGCCTTAACCATACATCATAAAAATTTGATCTTTTGACTTATTTGATGTGTTCCGGGCCCAAGAATGCAATGGGCGGAGCAGATCCTCCGGTAGTGGGCCCCACATGTCTTTTTCTGCAAGAAAACAAAAACAAAAAAAAATAATGTTGAAGGCAGCAGCGCCTCCTGCTGCCCTGACAACGCCAGAGAGGGCGCAGGCGCTCCCTGCGCTGGTTTGGGCGGACGGACAGGGCCACCCACGGCTCTAGCCGTGGGCCCCACCATGATGTATATTTTGCATCCACACCATCCATGAGGTGGACCACCCCCTGAGGTGGGTCCCCTCCAAATTTCGACTCTATCCAAGACTCTGGTGGCCCACATCATCAGAAACAGGGAATTGAACCTCTGCCATTGAAATTTTTTTGGGGCCACAGAAGTTTTGGATCAAGATGATAATTGTATTTCCTCTTCATCCTGGTCTATACGACCTTATCAACAGATCAGATGGAAAATACATGTTATGGTGGGCCCCACGTGGGAGCCCATGGTGATGTATGTGTTGTACTGCCACCGTCCAGTGGACGGTGGAGTCCGTGGTGATGCATGTGTTCTATTCACACTATCCAACGATAGTGGGACACACCTGAAATTTGGTGCGGCTGAAACTTGGTCTGACCCTTCTTTCAGGCGGGGCACCGACAATGGGTGGGCTGGATCGGTAAACCACATCTCTATGGGCCTAATAAATGCTCATGAATGTTTTAAGGAGGGTAGTTGCTCCCCACTGTTGTATCTGGTGTGGCCCACACCAGTCACGGCTTGACTTGATTTTTGAGAACTGGGCCCACCATTTAATGGTGCAGCTAACTGGCGGGTTAGATGTTTGACAAACAATAACGGTGGGGCCCACTCAGCTCATTGTACCTTTACCTATACATATATATGTATATGTACCTGTATATGTATATGTATATGTATATGTATATGTATATGAGTATGTATATATATTATATATATTATATGGTATATATAACATATATTATATTTATATAATTTTATTTTTACATTAATATATACATTACGGTGGACCTTAGGGATTTAAATGGTGAAATGGCCCATCTGATACATGTGATTAGGTCCACTTTGGTATATACATAAGGCCCATGATATGAGGCCCATTAGATGCATTTTTAGCCCGTGATTAAGGCCCACTTTGATATATATAAAGCCATGTTACGAGGCCCATTGTGATGCATTTAAAGGTCCACGGGATATGGCCCATTGCAATGTACATAAGACCCATTGATGCGGCTCACTTGATTTATAAAAGGCCCATATGAGGTGGCCCATTTAATGTATCTAAGGCCCATGGGTCAAGGCCCGATGGATTGTTCTTATGGTCCATTACAATGTGTGTTTCCCCATGGTTTGTGAAACAATATTTTAGGGTGGGCCATGCCTTTGGAGCAATGTTGGTTTGACATCCACATTGAAGAATGATGTTGGTTAAAAGTCAGCATTATGATTCTTCTTAGGGCCCATCGATAGGCTCGTACTGGTTGTGTGTTGGTCGTCCATGTCTAGGCCCATCTGCGTTGCAAGAGTAGTTCATTACTTTATAACATGTGTAGTATAGTTCCATGATTCATGATCATATGCATCATATGTATGCTTGACATGAGAAGTGACTGATCATAGCATATGCATTTGGGCAGGTTGTTTAGGGGCTCCCGGTTAGGCGGTTTGCCCTACATGAGCGCATGATACGCGTATGATTGCTGCATGATTGGATAGTGTGTTTCATGCATTCGCATTATGTGATGTGATTACTGTACGCCCTAGCGACATCAGGGCCATAGCCTCCATAGGCGTATCGTGGTTGGCAGGATTGGATACCGGAATCTTGTTCTACATGGGGTGCTATAGATATCCCTGGGTGAAAGTCCCTAAATCCTTATGGTACCAAGAGGTTGCTCCAACGTCTAGACCGAGTGGGTGCATGAGCGCCGAGTACCGATTACTAGACGGTCGCGCTCTCCACTGTGTCGTGGTCGGTTAGAAGGGGGTGCGGCCTTACCCGTCCGAGTGTAGGGGGCAATGCTAGGCTGAGTTTGACCAGCTCGAGGAATGGGTTCGCTATCGATGAGCCGCGCCCGATATTGGCAGGCGGATAGTGAGGTCTCTTCCACTTACCTTATTGTGCGCGATGGGGCGGCAATCTGGTTTAGAGTGTACTAGACCCCGGTGATATTCCAGATTTGAACTGTACTGATATGTGGACTCAGATAATGATTTATATGCTTGAGTTGCATTTCGCATTGCATGGCCTTGGTATGGCCGACATCATTCATGCATTACATTGCATAGCCTTGGTACGGCTAGTGGTATTCATGGATTCATCAACATGTTCCGCTTTACTCTGATACTATGCACCTGCATTACTACCTTGTGCACACACTTTCACCACCCTCTAAGTTTTCCATAAAGCTTATGCACGACAGTTGCGTGCAGGTGACGCGAGGACGCAGCAGCGCTGAGGCGAGAGCGCAGAGCAGATCTTTTGGAGCTTCTTGTCATTCTCATTGTATTTCCCTTTATGCTCATTGTACTTGTAAAGTTTTTGATCATAGTGGAAATGTGATAGAGTTTTTGGTTGTTGTTTGTGGGTTATGCCTTTGGTTATGCTTATTACGATTCAAACTGATATTAGAAATCCTCCTCGTAGCATCCCAGGATCGGAACCTGGCGAATGGGCGCCGGGAACCGAGAATGGGGTTCTACGGAGGCTGTCGGCGCCGGATTCGGCGATCGGAAATTTTGTGAGCCCGGTCCCCGAGTTTGGGGCGTGACAGAAGTTGGTATCAGAGCATAACTCGGGAATAACTAAGAACAACATTTCATATCTGCTATGAATGGCTAAGTCCCGAAGTTCGGATAACTTAGCGATCCTTGATTTCAGACCCTTAACGGGCGTACCTTCATAAACTTCGAAGTTGATAAGCGCCCTCGCTCATTCTTGTAGGACATGACACACGGGAGAGTGACCCGATCGACTCCCACACCACCACCTGAGACTCTCGCATTACCACCGACGATCTCTGCTCCACCACCAGAGATTCCTACTGCCCAGCCTATGGATGCAACTCCACTACCAGAGATTGATACTACCCAGCCTATGGGTGCAGTTCCTCCACCAGAGACCGGTGCGGATCCGACCGTATCCGTGATTGCTTCTCAGTTGCAGCAGATGTTACAGGCTGTGACGGCCGCACTACAGGGGCAGGGCAGACACCCTGTTGTCTCACCGGAGCAGGCTGAGCAGGATCGTGCGAGTGCCCTTCTTCGTGAGTTTCGACGACTTGATCCCCCGTGGTTCCAGGACGAGCCAGACCCGATGGCAGCTGAGAGATGGCGCGCTGATGTGTAGAAGATATTTGAGACAATGGGATGCACGACCGAGTGGTGAGTCCGATTAGCCGTATTTCTTCTCCATGGTGAGGCTGAGCATTGGTGGACATCAGTCTCTCGAGCAGCCGGTGCTGATTTTGTATGGACCTGGGAGGATTTTGTGGATCGGTTTGACCGGCAATACTTTCCTGATCACATCCGACGACAGCGAGCGTTGGAGTTCGAGGCCTTGGTGCAGGGTGATATGATAGTGGCCCAGTACGCGGCCCGTTTCGTAGCACTGTCTCGATTTGTGCCGTACTTGGTAGATGATGAGGAGCGAAGAGCCCACCGCTTCGAGGACGGCTTGCGTTACGGTCTTCGAGGCCGTGTCATTGGTTATGAGCTTCCGACTTTCGAGGGAGTGGTGAGGAAGGCACAGATTTTTGAGGCTGAGTGGGCCGGTTCTCAGTCTGATCGCAGTCAGAGCAGAGACCGGAAGAGGCACGCTCCTTCCGGTGACTCGCAGCAGCGTCGACCACAGCAGCAGAGGCGTACAGGTCGCCCAACCTTCCGAGCACCAGCAGCACCCCCAGCACCACCTCCGAGGCAATTCACTAGCACTTGTTTTGGGTGTGGTGCGACGGGACACCGTATGTGGGAGTGTCCCCGTCCATGGCAGCAGCAGTAACGGTCCCCACAGCAGCAGTAGCAGCCGAGAGGTCCGCAGCAGCCTCCACCACAGCAGCAGAAACCCGCACAGCAGCAGCGACGACAACCTCCACGACAGAGACCACCTCAACAGCAGCACCAGCCTCCGAGGCCACAACAGCAGAGGCAGCAGTTTTGACCCCTCAGCGACAGCAGCAGTAGCATCAGCACATTCAGAGGAGACAGACACCTCCCCAGCTAGCTCAGGCTAGATTCTATGCAGCCCAGCAGGATCCTCAGTCATCTGGAAGAGTTGTTGAGGGTATACTTCCAGTCTCTGCATGCATTGCTCGAGTTTTGTTTGATTCCGGTGCTTCGCACTCGTTTATGTCCGAGGGATTCTGTCGTTCGACTGGATTGTTGACAGAGTCTGCTCGAGAGGGGTTGACCGTATCGACGCCCTTAGGGAAGACTACAGTATTAGGCCTCTTCTGTTCGTCTTGCCCCATGTTAGTAGGAGAGATCTTCTTTCCCGCCGACTTGTACGTTCTGCCTATGTCGGATTTCGACGTTATTTTGGGCATAGATTGGCTTGCCGAGTACCACGCCGTCTTGGATTGCTCCGCGAGGACCGTCACGTTCTGTATACCAGGCTTGCCGCAGTTCCAGTTCGTTGCAGAGCCCCGAGGAGAGCCGTTGTCTTGCTTGATGTCCTACGCCGTTGAGGAGCCTGTCGCCGCTTGTATTGATCAGCTGCCGATTGTCTGCGATTTTTCCGACGTGTTCCAGGAGATTCCGGGATTACCACCTCGCCGACTCACCGAGTTTCAGATTGATCTCGTGCCCGGTACCGCGCCTATTTCAAAGGCCCCGTATCGTATAGCACCGTTGGAGTTGCGGGAACCGCAGAAGCAGTTGGACGAGATACGCGAGTTAGGCTTTATCCGTCCGAGCAGTTCGCCGTGGGGAGCGTCGGTACTCTTCGTAAAGAAGAAGGATGATTCGTTGAGGCTCTGCGTAGATTACCGCGAGCTCAACAAGGTTACGGTCAAGAACAAGTACCCGCTCCCGAGGATTGATGATTTGTTTGATCAGCTGCAGGGTGCACAGTTCTTTTCGAAGATTGATTTGCATTCCGGTTATCATCAGATTCGGGTCCGAGAGGAGGACATTTCGAAGACGGCATTCAGGACGCGTTATGGTCATTTTGAGTTCCAGGTCATGTCCTTCGGACTAACCAATGCACCCGCGATCTTCATGCAGTTGATGAACGAGGTCTTCCGCCCTTATCTCGATCAGTTTGTTGTAGTCTTCATCGACGACATTCTGATCTATTTAAGGACCCGTGATGAGCACTAGCAGCATCTGGAGGTTACGTTGCAGACCCTCCGCGCACACCAGCTCTATGCGAAGGTGGAGAAGTGTAAGTTCTGGCAGGAGGAGGTGAAGTTCCTCGGTCACGTGGTGACGAGGGAAGGTGTCGCAGTGGACCCCTCGAAAGTTGAGGCAGTGCGTCAGTGGGGCCAGCCCACGACTGCGTCTGAGATTCGCAGTTTCCTTGGTTTGGCGGTCTATTACCGACGTTTCATTGAGGGCTTCTCCCGTATTGCAGCCCCGTTGACCAGGTAGACTCGGAAGGGCGCAGAGTTTGTTTGGAATGACGCCTGCGAGCGAGCGAGCGTTTATGGAGTTGAAGGACCGTCTGACGTCCGCTCCTGTCCTCACTCTTCCCTCTGGGAGTGATGGGTTTATTGTATTCACTGATGCCTCACACATTGGTTTGGGTGCTGTCCTGATGCAGCACGGGAGACCAGTGGCCTTTGCGTCTCGCCAGCTCAAGATCCACGAGCTGAACTACCCCACGCATGATCTGGAGTTGGCTGCAGTTGTCTTCGCACTGAAGGTGTGGAGGCACTATCTCTATGGGATTAGGTTCGAGCTCTTCTCCGACCACAAGAGCTTGAAGTACCTCTTCTCGCAGTCCGAGTTGAACATGAGGTAGAGACGCTGGATGGAGCTCCTGAAGGACTATGACTTCGATCTTCAGTACCACCCTGGCAA
The DNA here is from genome assembly GCA_021015155.1 of Magnolia officinalis. NCBI lineage: Eukaryota > Viridiplantae > Streptophyta > Magnoliopsida > Magnoliales > Magnoliaceae > Magnolia > Magnolia officinalis. The sequence continues at coordinate 68,298,302 of JAJHSJ010000004.1, forward strand.
GGCGAACGTGGTGGCGGATGCCCTCAGCCGTCAGCCACGAGGCCTGGTGGCGCATATGATGATTCAGGAGTGGCGGATGCTTGAGGATGTAGCAGAGTATGATTTTAAGTTCGTCCTGCAGTCTTCTATCGTGCAGTTATCGAGCTTGTCGATTCAACCTTCTCTTGTCGCAAGGGTGATCGAGGCTCAGTAGGCTGATGAGTCATTGAAGAGTTATAGGGCTGATGCGGCATCTGAGAGTCAGGTAGTTTGGCAGATTGGTACAGATGGTGGACTTCGCTTCAGAGGCCGATTGTGTGTCCCGGATATTCCTGAGTTACATAGAGATCTTATGACCGAGGCGCATCGATCGCGGTTTTCTATACATCCTGGTTCGACGAAGATGTACTGTGACATGAGGCGACAGTACTTTTAGGCAGGGATGAAGCGCCAGATCGCCAGTTTTGTGGCCGAGTGTGACACGTGCCAGCGCGTCAAGGCCGATCATCAGAGACCCCCTGGTCTATTGCAGCCGTTGAGCGTCCCAATGTGGAAGTGGGAGCACATGTCGACAGATTTCATTATGGGTTTGCCGAGGACTCAGCGCGGTCATGACTCCATCTGGGTTGTTGTGGATCGTCTGACAAAGTTGACACATTTCCTTGCGATGCGTGCGACTTGGTCCATGGACTGGCTTGCGAGATTGTTCGTCGAGGAGATTGTGAGACTGCATGGCGTTCCAGTCTCGATCGTTTCTGACCGAGACCCGAGGTTCACGTCTCAGTTTTGGAGGAGCTTCCAGAGAGCAATGGGGACTGATTTGCAGCTCAGCACCGCGTACCATCCGCAGACCCATGGTCAGACCGAAAGGGTCAACCAGATCCTTGAGGATATGCTTCGGGCCTGCGCGATTGATTTCAAGGGTAGCTGGGATGAGCATCTGCGATTGGCTGAGTTCGCTTACAATAACAGCTATCAGGCGACCATCAGCATGGCTCCTTTTGAGGCACTATATGGCAGACCATGCAGATCACCGAGTTGTTGGACCGAGGTTGGAGAGCGCCGTCTCCTAGGTCCCGAGCTTGTGCAGGAGACGTCAGAGGCTATCGATATCATCAGGCAGAGGATGCGCACAGCTCAGAGCCGGCAGAAGAGTTTTGCAGATTGTCGGCGTCGTCCCTTGGAGTTTGATGTAGGGGATCATGTGTATCTCAAGGTCTCGCCCATGAAGGATGTAGTTCGATTTGGAGCGAAGGGCAAGCTTGCCCCGAGATTCATAGGACCTTTTGAGATCACTGGGCGCGTTGGCGCCATAGCCTATCGGCTTGCCATGCCACCTCAGTTGTCTAGCGTCCACAACGTTTTCCATGTCTCCATGTTGAGGAAGTGTGGGTCAGACATCGTTCCTGTTATTGATTGGCAGCCGTTAGAAGTCTATGAGGATGCTTCCTACATTGAACAGTCGGTTCGTATCCTGGATCGGAAGGAGCAGGTCCTCCGGACCAAGGTCATCCCGTTGGTGAAGGTTCAGTGGGGTCACCATTCTGTTGAGGAGGCTTTTTGGGAGCGCGAGGCTGAGATCCGAGAGCATTATCCCCATCTCTTTGACGACTGATTATGTGTTGTACCTTGTATGATATCTCTGATTTTATATAGAGACGTTATGTTTCTTCTTCCTCATGAGTTATGACTAGTTGCGATGATTGTGTAAATTTCGATGACAAAATTTTTATTAGTAGGGGAGAGCTGTAAGACCCGTGTCCTAGACCGTACCGTTCCGCAGAATCCCGAGGTATTTCCGATCGAATTCCGGCAACCTTCGACCCTTACCAGTATCTGGGCACGACCCTGATTCATTCGCCGTTAACCCGAGTCGACTCAACCTAAGACTTGTATCCTTACGACCGCACCTTCGCCGCGGTTCCGATGCCGCGACTCGCTCGCCGATCCGACTCTCTGATCAAGAGGCGTGGGTCAGCGTTCGGTGCAAGGAAAACGCCGCGCGTTGCAAAACCCAAGAGAATCTCTACGATGTGCCACATCAATCCATCAATCAATCAACCCATCAATCCATCAAGGGTCAAGTACACATCACTTTCACCTTTTCCCAAATAAGCCTCAAAAGTCAAAAAGTTCTTACAACACACATGCCTTCTTACACCTTTTGCCAAAAAAGTCAAAAAAGGTGTCTTACACCCCATCACTACCACATCAACCATCCATCACTCCTCTCACTTTACAACACTCTCTCTCCCTTCATTTGCAAATTCATCCCCAAGCTAAAAAAAAAAACCCCATACATATGAGCCCTTCCCCATTTCCTTCCAAGCCACAAGTGTGACCCACCTCTCCACCCTCTCACCTCTCATCCTAGCCTTCCATTTCTCATCTTCACCATCAAAGAGGAGCACAAGGAGACCGGCAAGCCGAGGGAGCAAGAAGATCAAGCGGTGGGTGATTGTAGCTCCCTATTTCCTTCATTTTGTCGATTTAGGGTCCATATATGTGGGACCCACCTTGATGTACTTTTGAATGAGGGGCCCATAGTGGCGGGGTCCCTCCATACTCACCGATCTCTCTCCTTTTCTCTCTCTTTCATCTCTTTCCTTTAGCTCAAGATTTGGTTGTGTGGCCCACTTGGATGGACCCCACCATGAGGTAGGTGTTGTATTCGAGTCATTCACAGGTGGGGCCACTTGAAATGTGTTGTACCCACACCATCCATTCATTTGGTGGCCCACCCAAGTGGGGCCCACCTCAATGCATGTGGGCACCAAACCCGTCCAGACGCTGGACGTGGCTTGGGAATGACACAAATATCAGCTTGTTTCTAAGCTTTTGGGGTGGCTCCCGTGTATAGGCCCCACCTTGTTGTATGTGTTCAATCCACGTCGTCCATCCCTTCCACAAGAACGTTTCAGGCGTTGAGCCGAAAGATGAGGTCGATCCAATACTCAGGCGGGCCGTACAGTAGGAAACGGTATCCTCTACCGTTCAAAACTTCTAGGACCCACCATGCCTTAACCATACATCAAAAAAATTTGATCTTTTGACTCATTTGATGTGTTCCGGGCCCAAGAATGCAATGGGCGGAGCAGATCCTCCGGTAGTGGGCCCCACATGTCTTTTTCTGCAAGAAAACAAAAACAAAAAAAAATAATGTTGAAGGCAGCAGCGCCTGCTGCTGCCCTGACAATGCCAGCGAGGGCGCAGGCGCTGCCTGCGCTGGTTTGGGCGGACGGATAGGGCCACCCACGGCTCTAGCCGTGGGCCCCACCATGATGTATATTTTGCATCCACACCATCCATGAGGTGGACCACCCCCTGAGGTGGGTCCCCTCCAAATTTCAACTCTATCCAAGACTCTGGTGGCCCACATCATCAGAAACAGGGAATTGAACCTCTGCCATTGAAATTTTTTTGGGGCCACAGAAGTTTTGGATCAAGATGATAATTGTATTTCCTCTTCATCCTGGTCTGTACGACCTTATCAACAGATCGGATGGAAAATACATGTTATGGTGGGCCCCACGTGGGAGCCCACGGTGATGTATGTGTTGTACTGCCACCGTCAGTGGATGGTGGAGTCCGTGGTGATGCATGTGTTCTATTCACACTGTCCAACGACAGTGGGACCCACCTGAAATTTGGGGCGGCTGAAACTTGGTCTGACCCTTCTTTCAGGCGGGGCACCGACAATGGGTGGGCTGGATCGGTAAACCACATCTCTGTGGGCCTAATAAATGCTCATGAATGTTTTAAGGAGGGTAGCCGCTCCCCACTGTTGTATCTGGTGTGTCCCACACCAGTCACGGCTTGACTTGATTTTTGAGACCTGGGCCCACCATTTAATGGTGCAGCTGACTGGCAGGTTAGATGTTTGACAAACAATAACGGTGGGGCCCACTCAACTCATTGTACCTTTACCTATACATATACATGTATATGTACTTGTGTGTATATATATATATATATATATATATATATATATGTATATGTATATGTATATGTATATGAGTATGTATATATATTATATATATTATATGGTATATATGACATATATTATATTTATATATTTTTATTTTTACATTAATATATACGTTATGGTGGACCTTAGGGATTTTAATGGTTAAATGGCCCATCTGATACATGTGATTAGGTCCACTTTGGTATATACATAAGGCCCATGATATGAGGCCCATTCGATGCATTTTTAGCCCGTGATTAAGGCCCACTTTGATATATATAAAGCCATGTTACGAGGCCCATTGTGATGTATTTAAAGGTCCACGGGATATGGCCCATTGCAATGTACATAAGACCCATTGATGCGGCTCACTTGATTTATAAAAGGCCCATATGAGGCGGCCCATTTGATGTATCTAAGGCCCATGGGTCAAGGCTCGATGGATTGTTCTTATGGTCCATTACAATGTGTGTTTCCCCATGGTTTGTGAAACAATATTTTAGGGCGGGCCATGCCTTGGGAGCAATGTTGGTTTGACGTCCACATTGAAGAATGATGTTGGTTAAAAGTCAGCATTATGATTCTCCTTTGGGCCCATCGATAGGCCCGTACCGGTTGTGTGTCGGCCGTCCATGTCTAGGCCCATCTGCCTTGCAAGAGTAGTTCATTACTTTATAACATGTGTAGTATAGTTCCATGATTCATGATCATATGCATTATATGTATGCTTGACATGAGAAGTGACTGATCATAGCATATGCCTTCGGTCAGGTTGTTTAGGTGCTCCCGGTTAGGCAGTTTGCCCTACATGAGTGCACGATACGCGCAGGATTGCTGCATGATTGGATAGTGTGTTTCACGCATTCGCATTGTGTGATGTGGTTACTGTACGCCCTAGCGACATCAGGGCCATAGCCTCCACAGGCGATCGTGGTTGGCATGATTGGATACCGGAAATCTTGTTCTACATGGGGTGCTATAGATATCCCTGGGTGAAAGACCCTAAACCCTTATGGTACCAAGAGGTTGCTCCAACGTCTAGACCAAGTGGGTGCATGAGCGCCGAGTACCGATTACCAGACGGTCGCGCTCTCCACTGTGTCATGGTCGGTTGGAAGGGGGTGCGGCCTTACCCGCCCGAGTGTAGGAGGCAATGCTAGGCTGAGTTTGATCAGCTCGAGGAATGGGTCCGCTATCGATGAGCCGCGCCCGATATTGGCAGGCGGATAGTGAGGTCTCTTCCACTTACCTTATTGCACGCGATGGGGCGGCAATCTGGTTTAGAGTGTACTAGACCCCGGTGATATTCCAGATTTGAACTGTACTGATATGTGGACTCAGATGATGATTTATATGCTTGAGTTGCATTTCGTATTGCATGGCCTTGGTATGGCCGACATCATTCATGCCTTGCATCGCATAGCCTTGGTACGGCTAGTGGTATTCATGGATTCATCAGCATGTTCCGCTTTACTCTGATACTGTGTAGCTACATTACTACCTTGTGCACACACTTTCACCACCCTCTAAGCTTTCCATAAAGCTTATGCACGACAGTTGCGTGCAGGTGACGCGAGGACGCAGCAGCGCTGAGGCGAGAGCGCAGAGCAGATCTTTTGGAGCTTCTTGTCTATTCTCATTGTATTTCCCTTTATGTTCATTGTACTTGTAAAGTTTTTTATCATAGTGGAAATGTGATGGAGTTTTTGGTTGTTGTTTGTGGGTTATGCCTTTGGGTATGCTTATTACGATTCAAACTGATATTAGAAATCCTCCTCGTAGCATCCCAGGATCGGAACCTGGCGAATGGGTGCCGGGAACCGAGAATGGGGTTCTACGGAGGCTGTCAGCGCCGGATTCGGCGATCGGAAATTTTGTGGGCCCGGTCCCCGAGTTTGGGGCGTGACACATGTTATCAACCCAATCAGCGCAGGTAATGATAAAACAAGAAATCAAACATTTCCTAAATACTCTTGTTAAATATGCATATGAAGATATGACATGACGCATGCCCTTTCCAAACAACACTCCCTCACACACGACTCTGACCACCTGGTTCGCAAATGTTAATACTCTCTCAAATGTGCGACTTTAATGCCTGTTCCGCCACATTCTAATTAATGCAATGCGGTGCATGATTATGTTAGCCGAGTAATTATTAAGTTCAATTCATCCAACATATTGGTGAAGCTAGGATACCAACATTTTATCATGAGTCCTTATCTGGATCACGTGGCTTGTTGCCACACGTAGAGACTCCTTACCAGTGTCCCTTGATCCAATTATAGGTATCACTATTTATCTCACAAAATAATAATTCCAAATGTACGGCATAATACCTAAATGTATGAGGATCAATCCGGTATGAATCGTCACCCAATACTGAGTAAGATCACTCAGTTCCGAGGTGCGGGCTCGTCACATAAAACTAAAACACATAATGGAAAAGGGCTTGTCACCTAATTCCATTCACGACCGTGTCGTTTGAACGGTACTTTAGCACTCAACCATTGGCCGTCACATAAAACTAAAACACATAATGGAAAAGTGCTCACTGGTCACTATGGGGAGGCTCATCACCCTAGTATAGGCCGACAACTCAGACACAGTATCCCATACAACCATGCCCGGCTCATGAGTCTTAGGGGGATCGTATCGCACAAATGGTTATGAATGGACACATCCATTAGGAACGAGGTATCCTAGATTCCATTTAGTCGTGTCATACATTGTGAACATATATGATATGTTGGATACTGGACTAATTTGATTGACCTGGGAGGACCACGACATAACCGGCAATGGGTGAAAGCAACTCGTGTAGTCTAGCTACTGTCGGGCGTCCATGTTCATTCGGGTCGATTAAACAAGCCTAGGGTGGCTGGCCTAAATAGGACCACCCCTTGGTTTGGGCGATTTACTGACTAACCCAACATCCTAGCAATCTTAAGTATTTCTTTGGACTAAACTCTATATCACACAATTATAGCATAAATTTCACTACTCAACCAGTTAGGCATTTCATCGAACACGTGCTCATCTATAGAGTATTACACTCACTAAAGCATTAAATCAAACATGTGGGCATGCATAAAGTAATACAATCACTTAGGCAATAAATCAAGCATGTGAACATCGACAAAGCAATACATTCTACCACTTAGACATTTCATCGAACATGTGAGAATCCATATCCAACCAACAATATATAATACAACCAAACATGACATATGAACATTCTAGTTATTACAACACATTCAACATAAGACACCATTAACTGAGACCCTCAAGGGTCGATAAATGATAACCTAGAGATAATGGTCCGTACCTTAAGAATGAACATCCGATTTGGAGCTCCTAGGGTTAGGGATTTTGGGAAAATCATAAATTCCTATATAAAGTAGGTTTGTTTCTATATGAGATTTATGCAATTCATTTTAGAAAGAACCTAGGTTAAGAAGTAGGTTTGTTTCTTACCTCCAAATCACAAATGGGGTGGATTCGGAGGAGGAGAATGATCGATGTTAGGGCTTTGATTGGAGGAGATCGATGAAGGGAAGCATTAAAGCTTACCCACTCCTACTCTCACTCTTCTTCTCCTCTTCTTCCTCCTCTTTCTCTCTTTCTCTCCCTTAGAGGATGTAAATTCGTATAGAGAGATGGGGTGCCCAAATGAGGTCCTTATATAGTGTCAGATTTGGTGTAAATGGCCTTAGTGGTTGGTTTTTATTATACTAGCCCTATATGAGGCTTTTTCTAACCTTTTAAGGCCCATTATGGGGTGTACATGTCGATATACACCATAGGATAGTTAGCCCTAATGATGATCTACATATGGATATGATCGGCTTGCCATTTGGATATGTCAATCAACGGATATGATTAGAAGTCTATTTAACGGTCACCGATGGTCGATCGGGGCTGTGGCTATACAAATATGAGCAAGAAAATATCATTAATAGGTACTCTAATTTTGGTTGTAGATTGACGGTCCAAAAGCCACAACTTCATGAAAGAGCGAAATATATATTTCTCTTAAGTTTCAGATTTCGGTCTAGGGGATTCGCTCGTTGCAAGCACTTAGCTTTCGGCCCAAGTTGAGTCATTTTAGGTAATTTCTTGGTTCGCCACCTACGATGGACGTCAAGCCCAGTTATACAGACATTATTCTATAATTTCGAAACTAGTTGCCCACTAATAAGTGGTCTAGAGCTTGTTCGGGAAATCGGGACATTTCTATAATGAATTAGGTATCAAGATTTCTTATGCGCAATTATTAGGGTTTGGATTAGCTAAGTTTATAGTGTGACTTATTTGCAACCAGTGAAAATGAAGATTCGATTATAATCACTCTAAATCGTCGGTTCTTAGGCTAAAAGGATACTGACTCAATTTGCTATATTAATTAAGATCTGTCCCTTAGTTGTCACAACTTTTGGCATGTCTTTATTTAGTTACAGTCATCTCAATTAGTCAGTGGTAGGGCAGCTAGAATTGGACCCTACGTGAGCAAATCCCAAGGCCAAGCTCGATGTTTAAGTGATCGAGTGGATTCGTTGGTCTTATACGGTTAATCAATCCTATTTGTATGGTTCTTTATCGGTACCAGCCATGTATAAGCCCATCTCGAGTGTCGAGGGTCAGTAAGTGATGAAGTGGCTAGTTATAATAAAGAAAATTTAAGGATTTTTAGAAATTTCAAAATAGCGAAAATTCAGAGTGTTACAATCTACCCCCCCTTAAAAACAATTTCATCCCTGAAATTGCCTAAGGGTAATAAGTAAAGATTTTATTATTTCATTTGGCTAAGTTTTATTGATTTCAAGTTTATATGCGTGGTAGGGTGTATAGTATTTATGCTAGTCTGGCTCATTTTAATCTACCCCCCTTAAAACTTTTTGACCCTGATGGTTTACTATAATTTATTTATTTATCTATTTATTTTTAAAGATTTGGATTCATGACGACGATTCTCCTCTATCTATTGTAAAAATATTTGTTTTCAATGTTCGACCAATACTTATAGATGGTTTTAGTGGGATTGAATCCGATACATTGATCATCTACCTGACCAGTGTAGAAGTCTCATTGTATCCCTTCTTAGTCACGGTGGATCCTAGACTTCTGCTCGGTCAAAGTAGTGAGTCCATTAGTAGTCGCCTAGGATTGAGAATTCGGTCAAGCCGTGAATGCTTCGCAGGTGTATAGCTCTGTAATTCTGTAGTCTTATCAATCTAAATGTTTAGGGAATGTCCATCATTGAAAAGTTTAAATCTCCTATTTATAAGGTTGTCCTTTGGGGCTTGGTCTAAGAGAGTTCTCGTTTCAATTTATGTCCAAAGTAGGGGTTAATAAATCTCCCAATATGGCTATGGTCAACGGTCATCCTAAAAGGGGTTTCTAATGGCATAAAATTATATATATATATATATATATATATATATATATATATATATATATATATATATATATATATATATATTGCCATTTCGATTTTATGGCTAGTGGTTTATGAGAAAGTGCACTTCAGTTTAGTTAACTTCGAAAGGGAGGGAAGAATCGAGAGTTCTAAGGTATTCTAGAGGTTTGGAGTGCTAATAACGCTAATAAGGACGCAGGAAGTGAAAGATGAAGAATATCATCTTCTCGATGTTGTTTGAACCTTGAGTTCATAAGAGAATAAGAACACTCAAAATATATTTTACTATAGTCTGCCTCTAACACGAGCTTACAGAGTATTAAACTATGAAACTCAATCCTACTCAAGGATCCTAATTTAATTTCGCAAAACAACTTAAACATATATATATATATATATATAATCAAATTAATCACGGGATGATTCTTAGTACGTTTATAAATAATTCCTAAATGGACACAAAATACTAAACTTTAATATGAAAAGACATGACTAGTCTATTGGCAACTCGAAGTTGTAGAAATTTTTGGTTTCAACCCTTCTATTATTCGTAGAATATTTGTCACCTTTAGTTACTATATTATTTTTATAATTTTTATATAGTAATCCCTTATTAATATTACTTTAATTTCATAAAATTTTAACTCATCTTATGTTCCATAAAAATCATAAAAAAAATTCTGCAAGTACCAGTTGTCCAAAACCAACGATTTTCTATATGGTTCCATAATATCTTTATTCCTTGTAACATTTTCTATATTTTTAGTCAATTAAACATTTGAAATTTTTTTATGGTGGTTTATGATTAAGTTTAAAGTTATCTCACAAAATTTCAATTCATTTTGAGTTGTATAAAAATTATTAAAATTCTTGAAGTAACTATTGCCTGACGATTTTTAGGCAGTTGTCAAATCACCCTAAATTTATTTTATTATTTATTTATTTTTATATGAAACTAGACTTATTAAGCTTCAATCTAGAATTTGAATCACCTTAATCAGAGTTATATGGAGAGAGATATGACTTTTTGAAATTGGTCTAAAAAGGCAGAAAATCGCAGAAAATTTCAGCTGGGGTCTGCCGAAATTTGGTGCACTGGCGGTGCACCGCCGTCATGGCAGTTCCGCCACGCTCCTCTGGAGTTTGTGGTGGCACGCCGCCGATCTAGTGGTGGCGCCGCCATCCTCTGTGGTGTCAGATAGTGGCTTTGCCACTTGATATTTGAAAGTTGGTGTATCTCTCAATCTAGAATGAGTTATTCGACATGTAATATATGATTTTGGGGTAGGATAAGCTAAGATATCCAAATAACTTGGTTATTTTATGAGATTCCATAAGGTTAATGGTCAAAAACCCATTATATATATATATATATATATACATTTATACTATTTATAGTAAATTTTAATTTAATTATTGTTCTTCATCGTTTAAGCTTTAGGATTTTCTGTCTAATATGAAAGTACTTAGAAAGATTTGAAGAATAAGGTGGTGGAAGGTGAAATTTTTGAAAGAGATGGGTTGAAAGGGGGATTTGAGACTTATGGATTGAGTTTTGAGAGCTTGGGAAGAGAATGGGGTGATGACTTGAGAGTAAAAATGGTAGAAAGGAATAGAAATGGGGTATAAATGAAGTAGAAATGGCCCTAGGTGAAGTCCCTTGGGCTTCTATGTGATTTATGAGAGCAAAGAGGAGTCTCTTCTATAGTTGAACCCTAGGCTAAGACTTCAGTGTTCAAATTAGCTGAATGACTTGGTCCTAGGGTCCTTTAACGTCACTAAGTTTGATCGCTCCCTCCTAAGTCGATAAGGGGTTATGATAGACCCATTGCCCAAGGCCCAGCTTAACCCGAACCATGCTGTGTAACAACAGTAACGCCCCGAGTTTTTAGGGGCCGAGCCGGAACTCGGTTCCCAAATGTCCAGATACCACGTATGTCATAATGGGCTTAAGACTTTAATTATATTTGGATGATTTCATAAGCAACGGAGAGTTTAACAGGGCATGAAGCATAAATAAGTCATAAAGCATAATCAAGTGCCACTAAATGTAAAAATATCCAAATCACAAATCTAAAAATATCTAAACAGGGAACAAGTCCCACCCATACATATGTCTCCAAAGTGATTAGGGCCCTAGCCCAATCCCCGCGGTCTCCAAGCTCAGTATAGAAAGAACTACCATAAGTCTGGTAGTGCGCTCACTCCTCGTCGTCCATACCAATATCCTCCAGTGCGTCTAGCTCCATCAACTCTACATTTATAATGTGTTCTGGTTGGAGTTTTAGAACACCGTCCCATGTGGGAGTGAGTAACTAACTCAGTGATTCCATTAGTTCTAAGTTACATATGTTATCAACTCAATCAGCGTAGGTAATGATAAAATAAGAAATCAAACATTTCCTAAATACTCTGGTTAAATATACATGTAAAGATATGACATGATGCATGCCCTTTCCAAACAACACTCCCTCACACGCGACTTTGACCACCTGGTTCGTAAATGACAACACTCCCTCAAACGTGTGACTTCAACGCCTGTTTCGCTACATTCTAAAAAATCCAATGTGGTACATGACCATGTTAGCTGAGTAATTATTAAGTTTAATTCATCCAACATATTGGCGAAACTAGGATACTGACATTATATTACGAATCGTTATTTGGATCACGTGGCTCGATGCTGTACGTAGCGATTCCTTACTAGTGTCCCTTAATCCAACTTTAGGTATCACCCGTTTATCTCACAAATCAACAATTCCAAAGGTACGACATAATACCTAAATGTATGATGACCAACCCGGTATGAATCGTCACCCAATACTGGGTAAGATCACTCAGTTCCAAGGTGCCGGCTCGTCACATAAAACTAAAACACATAAAGGAAAAGGGCTCGTCACCCATTTCCATTCACGCCCATGTCGTTCGAACAGTACTCTACCACGCAACCATCGGCCGAGTAATTTGTTGGGGGCCGTTCAAACAATGGTTTATTACCTCCATCAGTGGTCACTGGTCACTATGAGGAAGCTCGTCACCCCAGCATAGGCAGACAGCTCGGACACAGTGTCCCATACCACCATGTCCAGCTCATGAGTCTTAGGGGGATCGTATCACACAAATAGTTATGAATGGACACATTCATTAGGAACGAGGTATCCTAGATTCCATTTAGTCATGTCATATATTATGAACATGCATGATCAGTCGGCTAGTGGACTAATTTGATTGACTGGGGAGAACCACGAAACAACTAACATTGGGTTTAAGCAACCCGTGTAGTCTAGCTACTGTCCATCGTCCATGTTCACCCGGGTCAATTAAACAAGCCTAGGGTGGCCAGCCTAACTAAGACCACCCCTTGGTTTAGGTAATTTACCGGCTGACCCAACATCTTAGCAATCTTAAGTATTTCTATGGACTAAACTCTATATCACACAATTATAGCATAAATTTCACTACACAACCACTTAGGCATTTCATCGAACACGTGCGCATCCATAGAGTATTACACTCACTAAAGCATTAAATCAAACATGTGGCCATGCATAAAATAATACAATCACTTATGCAATAAATCAAGCATGTGAACATCGACAAAGCAACACATTCTACCACTTAGACATTTCATCGAACATGTGAGAGTCCATATCCGACCAATAGTATATAATATAATCAAACATGACATATGAATATGCTAGCTATTACAACACATTCAATATAAGAGACCATTAACTGAGATCCTCAAGGGTCGATAAATGATTACCTAGAGATAATGGTCCGCACTTTAAGAATGAACATCAGATTTTGAGCTCTTAAGGTTAAGGATTTTGGGAAAATCACAAATTCCTATATAAACACCAAGACTATATGAGATTCATGCAATTTGTTTTAGAAAGAACCTAGGTTAGGATTCGGTTTGTTTCTTACCTCCAAATCCCAAATGGGGTGGATTCGGCGGAGGAGAATGATCGATACTAAGGCTTTGATTGGAGGAGACCGATGAAGGGAAGCACTAAAGCTTCCCCACTCCTACTCTCACTCTTCTTCTCTTCTTCTTTCTCCTTCTCTTTCTCTCTTTCTCTCCCTTGGAGGATGCAAATTCGTATGGAGAGATGGGGTGCCCAAATGTGGCCTTTATATAGTGCTAGATTGGTGTAAATGGCTGCAATGGTTGAGTTTTTACTATACTAGCCCTATAGGAGGGTTTTTCTAACCTCAAGGGCCCATTATGGGGTGTACATGTCGATATAAACCGTAGGATAGTTAGCCCTAATGATGATTTACGTATGGATATGTAACGACTTGAAAATTTCCGTACTGTGGCTCGAGTACCACCTCGACCAGAAATCACTTAGGATTATATCCTTTAGAAATTTGACAAAGTTAACTAAGTGCTAAACTAAATTAGCCGTAAAATCCGTTTGAATCGCTTTAAATACGATCTGCAAGACCCAAAACTTGTAGAATCATCGACGCTAGGTTACCCTAAAGTCTAGGATCAAACTCATTACCCGACTGCTCTTGGGAACAAATTGAAACTCCGTATCAGGTCTAGACAGCACATCGGGAGTGCGAATAATATGGAGTTAAGGAATTAGGAGCGCCTCGCTGGGCTTGACAACTATCTAGGAAATCAACTCCAGACAGTGCCCCACGGCCGTTCGCTCGAGTCGGGAGCGAGAGAGTGTGAAAACCCTTGTTTCCTTTACAAAATAAATATCTGGAATAGTGATCTGGCATGTGTTGAGTGTACATTTTATAAGCAACTAGACCATCATAATCTGACCCAAATACACCCTTAGATCAGGGAAAATTGCATAGACATTTACATGTACTTGGAATTTCGGATCGAGACCCGCTTACCGTTAAACTGAAACTGGCCCGCCACGCGTGATCTGGAAATCCGACTGGAACGAAAACTTAACTTTACCTGGATCCATGGTCGGTGAGCTTAAGTCCAACTTTTGGCTCAAGGAGGCCCGCCATAAGTCCTCCGTTGAACTGAAACAATGCCGTTTTAGCTATAACATAAGTATACCTTGAACTTAAGTCTATTTCAGAGAGTTTTTAGGCTATATAAGGACCTTAGAACACCCTCTCTCACAGCCATACAAATTTGGGATAAACCCTAAGTAAGAAGAGAGAAAAAGAGAGAGAAAGCTAGAGAGTTGTGGGAGAATCTCCCTGCTACTGTTTCCAGTCACCACACGGGCTGCACCACCCCTTTCTTGCCGCTTTCCTGGTGATACCGACTCCGTTTTAAGGTAAGCTAAATCTATTTTGGGGTGTGAAGGTTGTAGGTTGTGAAATAGCTAACCTATTTCATTCTTTAGGCTACTAAGGTGCCGAATACGGAAGCCTAACGAACCTAGCTGATTCGTTGCAATCCTAAGGTGTAAGGTGAGGACTTTAGGTGTATAGGTTACGGTTTTCAACGCTTTCAATGTCAGATAATGATAGATTCATGATCTGCATGCAATTGCACATGTACAAAGTGCTTTCTGTTTTCTGTTTCGATTAAAGATGTAGAATATGGAATTTTACATACTCTAGGTATACGTAGAAATACCGTATACGTACAAATTTTGGAAATGAGTTTGCCATGATTATTTGTTGTATGAATATATGGTATATGGATAAAATACTTATTTGGCGAAAGGAATCGCCATAATACATGTTTGCTTATATACACTATGTATGTTGAAGTTGTGTATTTTAGAAAATACCGTATGCGTATAAAGTTTGGAGATGTATTTGTCATGATTATTTGCTGTATGAATATGATATACGCGGATAAAATACTCGCTTGGCGAAAGGATAGCCCTAATACATATTTACTAACATACATCATGTATGTTGAAATAGTGTACTCTAAGTGTTTGTGAAAATACTTGTGAGAGTAAGTGCTTAGATGTTAGTGCCTTAGGTAGGTGCTGAGATGGGGTTCTCAACTACCTTAGAGACATGTATGATTCCCTCCATGTGGTTGTTACTCTAACCACTCACTTATGAAATATATGTGTTTATATCCCTATTTGTATAGTGCTCTATAATATGCTTTATAACATGCTTTGTAACATGTTTTAGAATATGCTTTATGATATACTTGTTAACATGCTTGAGTTGCTCTGTTTATTATGCTTCACACCACATGCTATGAGTAAAGATTGATTGAGTTTGGGACTATGTCCATAGTCCAGACATTCGGTACCAGACTTGAGATCGTGGCTGAGATTCATGTCGCCACGAAGGATGTGTTTGACGAACCCGAGTCGCACTTCGGTTGACGATAGTGGTTGGCCACACGAAGTGCTTCTACGCATCATATCGTTCAACTTGTTGCGCGCTCGAGCTAGCCGAGCACGTCAAGGAAACCGTAAGTCTTATGTATGTTCACCATGTTTGGTCGCTACTGCTTGAACCTAAGGTACCAAACTTACTAGTGGGAATCCCGTTAACCATGGTACCTCGATCCGCTAAGACTCATGAGTCGGGCATAGTGGTATGGGACACTGTGGTCGAACTGTCGGCCTACGCTGGGGCCACGTGCCTCTCCGTAGTGACCAGTGAGCAACCAGACTCGTGAGCCGATTATGGTGGTATGAGACACTATATTCGAGCTGTCGGCCTACACTGATTGGTGACGAGCCCTTTGTAGTGACCTCGAGCATACTTTGAATTTACGGTGAGACGACGAGTCTTGCTGCAGTTTATAGAGTATGGACTAGGCCTGTATTTGTATAGTGATGAACCGTTAAAAAGGTGATGGGGGAGTGGTGTAACCTTTGTGCGTAACAGCCCTGGCAGCCTTTGCAGTGACCTAGAAAACACACCATCGTCTGAAATTAACTAGGACTAACGGCCCTAGAATGGATCATGTTTGAGAATGATATAAGGGAGGTACCTTAGTTTCCCAATACTGCTGCCTGAAATGGACTAATAATTACTCGATAATCATACTCATCATCGCACTGCATGTGCCTAGTAGATGTGGAGCACTGAGGGATGAACGCATTCGCGAACATAAGACGGTGTCACATAAGGGTGGTTTGGCAAGGGCATTCATCATGTCATTTCATACTTGTATTTAATAAGAGTAGTTAGGATTGTTTGCTTGTACTGCTTTATCATTACTGCTTGACTGAATTGATAACATGTTAACTTATGCCTTATTGTTCCACTGAGTTAGCTACTCACTCCCACGTTATGGGACGGTGTTGTACACACCAACCAAACTTTGTCACAGGTATAGATGGCACGTCGGTTCAGGAGGCAGAGCCTGATTTCAATGAGGACCAGGACGAGTTCTCATTCATGCAGTACTCTGACGGCTTTGCTTAGGCCGACTGCATTGCGGGAATTTTAGGATTCATCTTCTAGTTGTATTTTTTTATTTTTTAACTCAGAAACAATACATGTATATGGGTACTCAGTTAGTGTTCATACTCTGGAGTTCATGAAGATTTTGTTTCCTTACATACCTTATATATACAATTTCAGTCTTCCGCTTGCCTTTATACAATTGAACTGGAGTATGAATTACTGTTTTGGTATAATCTCACTCATGTTTATTGCTCTAACTCAGAAAACATTTAACCATCATTATCTATGTTGCATAAGTGATGCGTTGGAACTCGGGAGTTGAGTTCATACTCGACCCCCAAATTTCAGGGCGTTACAGGATATAATCGGCCTGCCACTTGGATGTGTCAATCAACATATATGATTAAAAGTCTGTTTAATGGTCATCGATGGTCGATCGGGGCCAAAGCTATACGGATATCGGCAGAGAAATATCATTAATTGATACTCCAATTATGGTTGTGGATTGACGGTAAAAAAGCCACAACTTCACAAAAGAGAAGAATGTCTATTTCATTTAAGTTTCAGATTTCGGTATAGGGGATCGTGAATTGTAAGCACTTAGCTTTCGACCCAAGTTGAGCCATTTTAGGCACTTTCTTGGTTCACCACTCGCGATGGACGTCAAGCCCAATGAGACAGACATTATTCTATCATTTCGGAACTAGTGGCCCACTAATGAGCGGTCTAGAACTTGTTCGGGAAATCGGGGCATTTTTGGAATGAATTAGGTATCAAGATTTCTTGTGTGTAATTATTAGGGTTTGGATTAGCTAAGTTCATGGTGTGACCTATTCGCAACTAGTGAAAATGAAGATTCGATTATAATCACTCTAAACTGTCGGTTCTTAGTCTAAAAGGATACCGACTCAGTTTGCTTTGTTAATTAAGATCCGACCCTTAGTTGTCACAACTTTTGGCATGTCTTTATTTAGTTATGGTCATCTCAATTAGTCAGTGATAGGTCAGCAAGAATTGGACCCTACATGAATAAATCCCGAGGCTAAGCTCGATGTTTAAGTGATCGGGTGGATACGTTGGTCTTCTACGGTCGATCAATCTTATTTGTACGGTTCTTTTTCGGTACCAGCCACGTATAAGCCCATCTCGAGTGTCGAGGGTTAGTAAGTGATGATGTAGCTAGATATAAAAAAGAAAATTTAAGGATTTTTGGAAATTTCAAAATAGCGAAAATTCGGAGTGTAACATCAATCATGTCTATGGTTGGCTAAATCTCTTAGCTGGGGCTAAAAGCTGAAGCTTGTAGCATGATTGGGATGTTTACTTTCCTTCGATTCTTATTTATGTTGAACTTCATTGATTTCTAGTTTGATTTTAAGGAATATTTTCAGTTTTTTATGGTTTGTTGTGACTCAAATTACAGTAGACACTGCGATAGCTTTGGTTATCTTCTTTTATTATTTGAGATTGTTGGATTGGTCAATCCCATTGTTTGCCATAGTCTCCTGGGCATGGTTACGTGACGGAATCCCTTCCAATCTCCGCAATTCTCTTCCATTGAGGCTAGATTAATGAGAAGTTCAGATATTTGATCATCTCTCTTTCCAATTGAATAAGATAGGTGTAATGACTCAGAAAATTCCGTACAATGCCCCGAGTACCACCTTAGGCAGAAATCACTTAGGATCAAATCCTTCAGAAATTAGACAAAGTTAACTAAATGTTAAACTAGATTAGCCATGAAATCTGCACTAATCACTTTAAATACGATCTGCAAGACCCAAAACTTGTGGAATCGTTGACGCTACATTACCCTAAAATCTAGGATCAATCTCATTACCTGTCTGTTCTCGGGAGCACATGGAAACTCCGTATTAGATCTGGACCACACATCGGAAATCCGAATAATACAAGGTTATAAAGTTAGGACCGCCTTGCTGGGCTTGATAACCATCTAGGCGATCAAATCCAGATAATGTCCCAACGCTATTTGCTTGAGCCCGGAGTGAAGAGTGCGAGAAATGTGAAATTAAGTAAAAATAAAATATAAATTTAAGTAATCTGACACGTGTCACTTGCGGATCAGTTATAAGGATTCCGGCGGTCAGAATCAGGCCAGAATAAACCATTGGATCAGGAGAAATATCATACACATGGCAGTGTACTTAAAATCCCCGATCGAGTTTCAGTGACCGTTGAACTGAAACTGGTCCGCCACATGCGATCTGAGAATCCGCCTGGAACGAAAACTTAACTTCACCTAGATCCATGGTTGGTGAGCTTAAGTCCGACCGCACGCAAAAAAGGGGCCTTCAGAAGCGCTCCGTTGAGACGAAACATGCTCACTTTGGTTATAACCTAAGTATACCTTGACCTTAGGTCTATTTTTGTGATGTTTTAGGCTATATAAGGACCTTAAACCCTCTCTCATTCAGCCCTTATGAATTTGAAGAAACCCTAGGAAAGAGAAGAGAGAAAAGAGAGAGAAAGTGTGAGAGTTGTGGGAGAAACTACCTACCACTCTATCCTCTTGCTATACAAGCTTAACCACGCCATTCTAATCACTTTTCCAGCGATTCCGACTTCATTCTAGGTAAGAAAACCCTAACCCTAATCTGATTTAGGGTTTCAACTGATTCAATTAGCTAAATAGCTAACACTACTTGTGCTTTAGGTTGTTATACCATCATGGAAGAAAGCTTAGCATTCCTACCAAGTTCATTACACTTCTACGGCGTAAGGTGCAGACTTTAAACATATTGTAACGACCCGTAAATTTCCGTACGTTGGCTCGAGTACCACCTTGACCAAAAATCAATTAGGATTAAATCCTTTAGAAATTTAACAAAGTTAACTAAGTACTAAACTCGATTAGCCATGAAATCCATTAGGATCACTTTAAATAGGATCTGCTAGAACCAAAACTTGCAAAATCAGTGACTCTAGGTTACCCTAAAGTTTAGAACCAAACTCATTACCCGGCTGCTCTCAGGAATGAGATGAAACTTCGTAGTAGGTCTAGATCGCACATCAGAAGTCCGATTAACACGAAGTTAAGGAACTAGGAATGCCTCACTGGGCTTGACAATCATCTCAAAAATCAGGTCCAGCCGATGTCCCACGGCCATTCGTTTGGATCCGGATCAAGGGAGTGTGAAAAACACTATTCCCTTTACAAAATAAATATCTGGAATAGTGATCTGGCACCATTCGCTTGCGCATCAGTATTAAGCAACCAGACCGTCAGAATCAGACTAAATTACACCCTCGGATTAAGAAAAATTTCAGGAACATTTACATGTACTTGGAATTTCAGATCATGGCCCACTGACCGTTGAACTGAAAGTGGTCCGCCACGTGCGATTTGGGAATCCGATCGAGTCAAAAACGTAATCCCACATAGATCCATGTGTGGTGAGCTTAAGTCTGACGTTTGGCTCAAGGAGGGCCACCAGAAACTCTCTTTTGAGCAGGAAAAGTGACAAAATACCTATATTAGCAGTAACCCTTGAACCTGAGTCTATTTTGGGGAGGTTTTTGGCTATAAAAGGAGCTTAGAACAGCCCCTCTCACAGCCATACGAATTTGGGATAAAACCCTAGAGAGAGAGCAAAGAGAGAAGAGCTTAGGATTTGTGGGAGAACTTCCTCCTGCTGCTTTCGAATATCGCACGGCCTACACCGCCTCTTTCTAGGTGTTTTTCCGGTGGTATCCACTCCGTTTGAAGGTGAGAAACCCTAACCCTAGGTCTGATTTGAAGTATATAGGCTATAGGTTGTGAAAAGGCTAACCGATTTCACTCTTTAGCCTAGAAAACGCCCGTATAGGGAGGCTCATCAACCTTTGCTAATTCGTTGAGATTCCAAGGACAAAGGTGAGGACTTTAAGTGTATAGGTTACGGTTTTCAACGCTTTCAATGTCAGATAATGATAGATTCATGATCTGCATGCAATTGCACATGTACAAAGTGCTTTCCATTTTCTGTTTCGATTAACGTTGTAGAATATGGAATTTCACATACTCTAGGTATACGTAGAAATACCGTATATGTATTTTTTTTGGAAAAATATTTGACATGTTTATTTAATGTATGATTATACCGTATATGGATAAAATACTTGTTTGGCGAAAGGAATCGCTGTAAAACATGTTCGCTTGTAAACACTACGTATGTTGAAATTGTGTATTCTAGAAATACCGCATATGTGTGAATTTTGGAAATGTAATTGCATGATTATTTGTTGTATGATTATAGTATAGACGGATAAAATACTCACTTGGCGAAAGGAAATCCCTAATACGTATTTTGCTAACATACGTTATGTATGTTGGAATAGCGTACTCTAAGTGTTTGCGTAAATGCTTGTGAGTGTAAATGCTTGAGTGTTAGTGCCTTGGATAGGTGCTGATATGGAATTCCCGACTACCTTAGAGACATGTAGGATCCCCTCCATGTGGTGGTTCGCTATGAGCACTCACTTGTGATGTGTAGGTAATTGTATCCCTATTTGTATAGTACTTTACAACATGCTTTACTTCATGCTTTATAACATGCCTTATGACATGCCTGTTAACATGCTTGTATTACTTTGTTTATCATGCTTTACTCCACATGCTATTGATGAGAATTGATTGAGTTTGGGACTATGTACATAATCCAGACATTCGGTACCAAACTTGAGATTGTGGCTGGGATTCATGTCGCCACAAGGGATGTGTCTGACGAACCCGAGTCGTACTTCGGTTGGCGATAGTGGTTGGCCACACAGAGTGCTTTTGCGCTTCATATCGCCCAACTTGTGGTGCGCTCGAGCTAGTCAAGCTCGTCAAGTAAACCGATATGTGAATGTGTGTTCACCATGTTTGGTCGCTACTGCTTGAACCTAGGGTACCAAACTTACCAGTGGCGATCCCGTTAACCATGGTACCTCGATCCGCTAAGACTCATGAGCCGGACATGGTGGTATGGGACACCGTGGCCGAGCTGTCGGCCTATGCTGGGGCCAAGTGCCTCCCCATAGTGACCATTGAGCAACCCAACCTCTTGAGCCGAATACGGTGGTATGGGACACTGTATTCGAGCTGTCGATACTTACGGTGAGAGCCTAGTACGGTGAGACCTATGCTCGTGCTGACGGGCGACAAGTCCTCCGTAGTATCTTCGAGTATACTCCAAGGGTCTGTGATTGGCGACGAGTCTTTCACAGCAAGTAGAGTATGAGTTGAGCCGAGTACGGTGAGACCTGTACTCGAGCTGACGGCTAGTGATTGAGCTGAGTACAGTGAGACCTGTACTTGAGCTGACGGCCAGCAATTGAGCCGCATACGGTGAGATCTGTATCCGCGCTGACGGGTGACGAGCCCTTTGCGATGTCTTCGCTATGCTTCTGGAACCATAATATCGTATGAGATTATCTAAGATTGACGACCCTAGAATGGATCATGTTTGGGAATGATACAAGGGAGGTACCTTAGTTTCCTAATACTGTTGTTTGAAATGGACTAATAATACAAGGGAGATTAACTAGGATTGACGACCCTATGCAGTACTCTGACGGCTTTGCTTAGGCTGACTGCATCGCGGGGATTCCAGGGCTTATCTATAGAGTTTTATTTTGATTTTTGACTTAGAAACTGTACATGTATATTGTTACTCAGTTAGTGCTTATACTCTGGTGTTCATAAAATTTTGTTTCTTTACACACCTTAAATATACAATTTCAGTCTTCCGCTTGCCTTTATAAAATTGAACTGGAGTATGAATTACTGTTTTGGTATAATCTCATTCATGTTTATTGCTCTAACTCAGACAACATTTAACCATCATTGTGTATGTTGCATAAATGATGCGTTGGAACTCGGGAGTTGAGTTCATACTCAACCCCCGAATTTTAGGGCGTTATAAGTTGGTATCAGAGCATGATTTTGATTAAAACCGGACCTGAGTTATGTTCCCACGACGTCCACTGACGCATTACACCTAGGAGGGTGCGCAAAAATATAGAAACAGTCTTAGGGTCTCCCGACTTCGCCGTTCGGCGAAGTTCATTAAAAACGGACATGTTGATCGAGTTTGTACTCGATCCTGACCGCACGTATGGATTCCAAATCACTCCTAGACCGTCTATTGACGTATCCAGATCACCACCCAAAACCAGTCGTTAAAAATAAAAAAAATCAGTTTAGTTCAGAAAATTTTCAGTACCACCCGTTCTGGAGCTGAACTGAGTCGGGGGCCACCCCACTTAAACACACTAACCCCCAAGATCGAACCAGGGTGCATTTGGCACCCTGGGCACGTGGCAAACAGGGCCCCACCGCGGCGGCGCGGTTCCGGCTAAGGCTGGCCGCGGCGGAGCCATGGTACCGGCGGCTGACCGCGGTCCGGTGGCCCACCTGGTGTGGGGCTGGGGCTGGGGTTGGTCGGCCCGACCTCCCCTACCCCCTGGCACATGCCATTTTGGCAAAGGTTTAGGTTTTAAGGGGCTGGAGCACCCCACTCTCCATTTCATCCCTTCCAAGCACCTCCAAACCCTCATTTTCGTTTTTCCTCTCAACCCATCCCTCCAAACTTTGCAAATCCTCCATTTTCTTCCATAACCCACACACTCCAACCTTCCACAACAGCCCTAGCCTCCTCCTTTTCCCATTTTCTCATGTTGGAGCTCTCATACCTCTCATTTGGAGCTCAAAATCGGGTAATCTCCTAACCCATTCCATTTTCTTTTTGTTCCTCCTTCATTTCCTACCTCTAGTGCCCCTTCCACACCTATTGGATTGTTGCTTGTGGAGGATCAAAGAGATCAGCCCCTTTTCCCCCATTTTGGCATTTTTCCATGGCCCTCTTTGGTGTGGTGGCGACTATTTTCTCCATTTCCTCCATCCTATCTCTCATGGGAAAGAGGAAGACCGCGGCTGATGATGCCGGCCCAAGTAGGCCAGCCCATTCCAGAAGAAGATCTGACGTTGGGGCCGGCACTAGCACTGTTCGGGAGTTTAGGTCGAAGCGAGACCTGGATCCTGACCATCCCGTAAGAAATGCTTATCTGATAGGCGTTGAATACGGGCGCTTCGCGGGCTGCAAGGTTGTGTTTGAAGCTCATGTGGATGAAAGGATGTTCGGGCTACACCCACTAATAGATCACCTGGTGGACATCGGATGGAACTCTATGTTTGACGGTGAGTCCCCTGCATGTGAGAACACGGTTCGCGCTTTCTACGCCCACATCGTGGACTCATCAGTAGATCCTCCTCAGTTTACTGTTTCTGTGAAGGGCATAAGGAGCACAATTACGGTGGATGAGGTGGCTCAGATCACGAAGCTCCCTCTTGGTCAGGTGCATCCTAGTGACAACTTCTCCAGAAGTGCGCGGGAAAGGGATCGCCACACGCGATACCTCTGTGGTCGCCGGGTTACTTGGAAGCGAGGAAATTGCATTGCGGCGACAAAGATGGCCGAGGACTTCCGTTTACTCCATCACATTTTCACCTACAATGTGTACCTACGGTCGGGTAACCGCACGAAATGTACTCGGTTGATGGTGGACTTTTTGTATAAGATGGGACATGGGGACAACATATGCCTGCCCACATTCATCCTATCCCAGATTGTTTAGGTGGTTCGTTTTGCCAGGAACGATCTTTTGCTCCCATTTGGCCGTCTGATCTGCAGGATGGCTCGTGATGTCGGCTACAGGTTGAACATGGAGGACCTTGCACCAGTCCGAGTCATAAGCGAGGCGACACTCAAGAATATGAAGATCGGCCCTCAACAGCGGCAAGCACGACTCGACAAGTCTGGAGATGAGTCGGATAGCACCGGTGAGGAGAGTGTTAACCTCCAGGCAGAGAGTGATGAGGAGCGCGGTGATGACATACAGGAAGAAGAACCTGAGGCTCAAGACACTGAGGAGAGTTCACCTCCTGCGGCTCAGGAGCATGGTGTGGATCGGGATGCTTTTGATGCACGTTTGGCCCGTCTCGAGGAGGGTCAAGCCGCCCTGCAGCAAGAGATTGGTCAAGTTCGAGCCAAACTTGAAGAGACTGAAGCCTACATGAAGAAGAGCTTTAAGAAGGTGTCCCGTACGTTAAAGGCCATTCTGTGTTGTGTGCAGGACAAGAATGCTCCTCCTCCACCACCTGAATCAGATGCCTAGTCATCCACATTGTTGTGTGTTGTTGTTTGCTTTGGTTACCGCGATAGGTGGTTTATGTTTTCATGTAGATGATGTAGTAGATAGTCGCATGTTTTAGGTGTTTGATGTAGTGGATGTATTGGCTATCATGTGATTTCTGTCGTGATTCATGTAACTCTGTATTCCATGTATTATGACAATTTTGGTTAAATGAAAGGCATGTAGCCTCTTTTGTTTGATGATGTGTGGAATGCTTAAAGTGCTTTATGATGTGTGTTATGCTGTATCTCACAAATATTCTACCCTATGTTGTATAGGGCATGCCGCGACAGTACACACGGAGCACGGCACATCCCCTTCTGACTAGCTCTATGGACCAGACTCCTTCTGGTAGTAGCGGTCCTGCGGACCGTGGGTTGGGTTCTGATCAGCCTCCTGCTGGTCCTGCCGGTGGACTACCACCTTATACGCCCTCGGTCCGTGAGCAGTACCGACTGTCATCTTCTGCGCAGCATGACTCTCAGGCTGCTCCGCCGACTGATAGGTTTGAGCAGCTGATGATGATGATGCATCAGCAGCAGATGCAGAAGCAGCAGATGCAGCAGCAGCAGCAGCAGCAGCAGATACAGCAGCAGCAGCATCAGCAGCTTATGACCACTATCGCTGAGGCCTTGTCCCATGGTGGTAGTGCGACTCCACCTACGACATCTGCACATCCTGATGAGCATTCTGAGCGTCCTGCTCGGTTTGAGGATGTGCCTCTGCCCACTTCCGTCGCACCTCCTACTAGAGATGTCGGTACTCGTGATTTGCTCGAGCGATTTCAGCGCTTGAGGCCTCCCTCATTTATGGGTTCTCACAGACTCGAGGAGGCGGAGTTCTGGCTAGACCGCATCTCCAAGATGCTACGGATGCTGCACTGTTCAGAGGCAGAGCAGGTCGAGTTGGCTTCCTTCATGTTTGAGAGGGAGGCCAGTTTATGGTGGGACAGTGTGCTGCGGACGGTCGCAGTAGATTTCGTGTGGACCTGGGAGGCTTTTGAGTCCCGGTTCCACGAGAAGTACTACCTGCAGAGTTATCGGCACGAGCGGGAGGATGAGTTTCTACGCCTCAGGCAGGGAAGCATGACGGTGACGGAGTATGAGCACCGTTTCACTGAGTTGGGCCGCTTTGTCCCAACTATCCTCGTCAATGAGCAATGAGGATGCGTTGCTTCACTGGGGGATTGTGACCTGACATACGGTCGAAGCTATGCTGCCTCAGTATCCCTACATACGCGGCGTTGGTCCACATGTCTATGACGGTCGAGCAGGATGTGGACCGATTGGCCAGATCGCGTGGTGCTACGGTTGCGAGGCCACGACAGGATTTACAGAGCAGGCCTATCTTAGGCAAGAGGCCTCGTGCTGATTTACCCCACAGGGCCGCAGCACCAGTGTTCCTGTGAGACGCCCATTGGTGACCTGCACGTATTGCGGGAAACCAGGACACCCTGCTGAGAGCTGTTTCTCGCGCATGAGGGCTAGCGGATTTGCACCACCGTAGAGATTGGATCGCCCTTATCCACAGACCATATCAACTGCACCGCTACAGACTGTTCCTGCACATCCTTCTTTCCGACCTCCTGTGTCGCGCTTCAGGCCGCCACAGCGACCCTTGGCTCCTCAGCCGAACCGTTAGCAGCAGGCTCGCGTGCACACGCTTGTTGCCAAGGCACCTAAGACGTCGATCTCGGCTCCGACGGCTTTTGAGGGTACGACTTATATTCATGGCACTCCCATTTCTTTATTGGTGGACACTGGGTCCACTACTTCTATCATTTCTTGTGGGGCGGTTAAACGTCTATCTTTACATACGATTCCCACTAAGGGAATGAGACTCACTACGGCTACTGGGACCTGTTCGGATGTCACACGGTTATGCGAGGGTTGCTCGATAGTTTTGGGTAGCAGCACAGTGCTCGTCGACCTTATTGTTGCTCCACTATGGCACTATGACGTTATCCTTGGCATGGATTGGCTCGCCAAGATGAGGGCGGAGATAGATTGCGATGCTCGGATTGTGACTGCCTATGGACCTGATGGCACAGCTTTCACATTTCCAGTGCAGGTCAGTTGGCCCTGCCGTGTTAATTGTTATGCTGCTTTACTTGTGCCGATTGATGGTCCGACATTGGAGGGTACGCCGGTGGTTCAGAAATTTTTTGGTGTGTTTAAGACTATCCCTGGGTTACCTCCTCGGCGCGAGATTGATTTTACGATTGATCTTACGCCTGGTGCGACACCCATCTCGTTGCCGACTTATCGTATGCCTCCATGTGAGATGGAGGAGCTGCGGAGACAGATTGACGAGCTTATAGAGAAGGGTTTTATACGGCCTAGTGTGTCTCCTTGGGGAGCACCTGTGCTATTTGTGAAGAAGAAGGACGGGTCGCTACGGTTGTGTATTGATTACCATAGGTTGAACCAGGTCACGGTGAAGAACAAGTATCCTTTGCCTAGGATAGATGATCTGTTCGATCAGTTGAGAGGGGCGAAGTATTTCTCGAAGATTGATATTCAGTCAGGGTAACACCAGTTGCGCGTGAGAGATGAGGACGTGCAGAAGACAGCCTTCAGGACGTGCTTTGGACATTATGAGTTCCTTATGATGTCGTTTGGCCTTACGAACGCACCAGCCGTGTTCATGGATCTGATGAACCGGGTATTTCGGCCCTTCCTTTACCGATTCGTCATCGTCTTTATTGATGACATTTTGATATACTCTACGAGTCGGGAGGAGCACGAGGAGTACTTGCGAGCGGTGCTGGGTACACTGGAGAAGAACCAGTTGTTCGCACAATACAAGAAGTGCGACTTCTGACAGGAGGAAGTCAAGTTCCTGGGAGATATAGTGTCCAAGGATGGGATAACAGTGGACCTTGCTAAGGTAGCCGCGGTTCAGGATTGGCAGCAGCCTGAATCGGTTACCGAGGTGAGGAGTTTCCTTGGCCTGGCTGGGTATTACAGACGCTTCATTCGGGATTTCTCAAAGATCGCCAGGACATTGTCTCAGTTGACTCGGAAGGACCTGAAGTTCACCTGGAATGAGAAGACGGAGGCAGCTTTCAAGGAGCTGAAGGACAAGTTGACTTCCGCCCCTGTGCTAGTATTGTCAGAGCAAGGGGAGAAGTACACGATATATACTGACGCGTCTCGCGTTGGCTTGGGTTGTGTTCTGATGCAGAAGGATATGGTAATTTCGTATGCCTCGAGACAATTAAGGAAGCACGAGGAGAATTACCCTACACACGACGTGGAGTTGGTAGCTGTCATCTTTGCATTGAAGCTCTGGAGACATTACCTCTATGGAGAGGAGTTCGAGCTTTTCTGCGATCACAAGAGCCTTAAGTACATATTCACACAGCGAGACTTGAATATGAGACAACGCCGATGGATGGAGACCTTGAAGGACTTCAAGTTTGAGGTTTCCTACCATTCTGGCAAGGCGAACCTTGTGGCAGACGCGTTGAGCCGCAAGAAGGCGATTGCATTTGCGGCACCGCTGATGATAGCTGAGTGGGACATGGTGGAGTTCGTACGGGACTTCGAGCAGAGGCTCACTATCGAGGAGCCATACGAGTGTATTGCGCACGTTCGGGTGCGGCCACTTATTGACGACAGGATTGTTGAGGCCCAGGAGGGCGATATATGGCTGTCTGAGCTTCGAGAGCAGGCTAGCGATGCCGAGGATTCAGAGTGGAGGGTTGGTTCTGATGGAGGTCTACGATTCCGTGGCCGCCTATGCGTTCCTGATGTGCCTGACTTGCGACGCGAGTTTCTCGAGTCTGCCCATAACTCGAAGCTTGCGATGCATCCTGGTAGCACGAAGATGTACCAGGATATGAGACTGATGTATTGATGGGATAACATGAAGGCCCACATTGCTGAGTATGTGTCTCGATGTCTGACGTGCCTACAGGTCAAGGTAGAACATCGCCGACCTCCTGGACTGCTTCCGCCCATGCCCATAGTGGAGTGGAAGTGGGACTTCATCTCCATGGATTTCATATCAGGGCCGCCGAAGACGAGGAGAGGACATGATTCCATTTGGGTGATTGTGGACCGGTTGACCAAATCGGCCCATTTCTTCCCTATCCGAGTTACGAACTCTACAGACGAGCTGGCTAGGTTGTACATCAGAGATCGTCCGTCTGCACAGGGTTCCTTTAGAGATCGTGTCGGACAGAGACACTCAGTTCACATCTATCTTCTGGACTCGTATCCAGGAGGCGATGGGTGTGAAGTTGAAGTTCAGTACGGCGTTTCATCCTCAGACTGATGGGCAGACAGAGCGGGTGAATCAGATTCTGGAGGATATGTTGCGAGCATGTGTGTTGGACTTCAAGGACAGTTGGGATGACTGTCTTCCGTACGCAGAGTTCGCCTACAACAACAGCTTCCAGGCGACTATTGGCATGGCGCCATATGAGGCTCTATATGGTCGTCCTTGTAGGGCACCGCACTGTTGGGCAGAGGTTGGCGAGCGTAGTCTGATTGGCCCGGAGTTGGTACAGGCGACTACAGAGAAGGTCGACATTATCAGGCGTCGATTACTTACAGCGCAGAGCAGGCAGAAGAGTTACGCCGATACGAGGCGGCGAACGCTGGAGTTCGAGGTCGGGGATCATGTGTTCCTTCGAGTTTCCCCTATGAAGGGAGTCCTTCGGTTTGGGAAGAAGGGGAAGCTCACACCGAGGTTTATTGGTCCCTTTCAGATACTGGATCGAGTGGGTGATGTGGCGTATCGTCTCGCTCTGCCCACACCACTTGCGTCGGTACACAACGTATTTCATGTGTCTATGCTGAAGAAGTACGTTCCTGATCCTTCGCATATCATCAGATGGGAGTAGGTACAGCTGAGCGAGGATGCTACGTATGAGTTGCGCCAGACATGTATCCTTGACAGGAAGGAGCAGGTATTACGTAGCAAGGTCATTCCACTTGCGAAGGTGCTATGAACACATCATTCCGAGGAGGAAGCTACTTGGGAGACTGAGGCTGAGGTTAGAAAGAACTACCCTCAGATTCTCCAGGAATACGAAAAGGTATAAATTTCGAGGACGAAATTTTTTGTTTAAGGGGAGTAGATTGTAACGACCCGTAAATTTCCGTACGTTGGCTCGAGTACCACCTCAACTAGAAATCAATTAGGATTAAATCCTTTAGAAATTTAACAAAGTTAACTAAGTGCTAAACTCGATTAGCCATGAAATCTGTTAGGATCGCTTTAAATACGATCTGTAAGAACCAAAACTTGCAAAATCAGGGACTCTAGGTTACGCTAAAGTTTAGAACCAAACTCATTACCCGGCTGATCTCGGGAATGAGATGAAACTTCGTATTAGGTCTAGATCGCACATCAGAAGTCCGATTAACACGAAGTTAAGGAACTAGGACCGCCTCACTGGGCTTGACAATCATCTCAAAAATCAGGTCCAGCCGATGTCCCACGGCCATTCGTTTGGATCCGGAGCGAGGGAGTGTGAAAAACACTATTCCCTTTACAAAATAAATATCTGGAATAGTGATCTGGCACCATTCACTTGCGCATCAGTATTAAGCAACCAGACCGTCAGAATCAGACTAAATTACACCCTCGGATTAAGAAAAATTTCAGGAACATTTACATGTACTTGGAATTTCGGATCATGGCCCACTGACCGTTGAACTGAAAGTGGTCCGCCACGTGCGATCTGGGAATCCGATCGAGTCGAAAACGTAATCCCACATAGATCCATGTGTGTGAGCTTAATTCTGACGTTTGGCTCAAGGAGGGCCACCAGAAACTCTCTTTTGAGCTGAAAAAGTGACAAAATACCTATATTAACAGTAACCCTTGAACCTGAGTCTATTTTGGGGAGGTTTTTGGCTATAAAAGGAGTTTAGAACAGCCCCTCTCACAGCCATACGAATTTGGGATAAAACCCTAGAGAGAGAGCGAGAAAAGAGAGAGAAGAGCTTGGGATTTGTGGGAGAACTTCCTCCTGCTGCGTTCGAATATCGCACGGCCTACACCGCCTCTTTCCAGGCGCTTTCCCGGCGGTATCCACTCCGTTTGAAGGTGAGAAACCCTAACCCTAGGTCTGATTTGAAGTATATAGGCTATAGGTTGTGAAAAGGCTAACTGATTTCACTCTTTAGCCTAGAAAAAGCCCGTATACGGAGGCTCATCAACCTTTGCTGATTCGTTGAGATTCCAAGGACAAAGGTGAGGACTTTAGGTGTATAGGTTACGGTTTTCAACACTTTCAATGTCAGATAATGATAGATTCATGATCTGCATGCAATTGCACATGTACAAAGTGCTTTCCGTTTTCTGTTTCGATTAACGTTGTAGAATATTGAATTTCACATACTCCAAGTATACGTAGAAATACCGTATACGTATTTTTTTTTTGAAAAATGTTTGACATGTTTATTTAATATATGATTATACCGTATATGGATAAAATACTTGTTTGGCGAAAGGAATCGCCGTAAAACATGTTCGCTTGTAAACACTACGTATGTTGAAATTGTGTATTCTAGAAATACCGCATATGTGTGAATTTTGGAAATGTAATTGTCATGATTATTTGCTGCATGATTATAGTATACACGGATAAAATACTCACTTGGCGAAAGAAAAGCCCTAATACGTATTTTGCTAACATACGTCATGTATGTTGGAATAGCGTACTCTAAGTGTTTGTGTAAATGCTTGTGAGTGTAAATGCTTGAGTGTTAGTGCCTTGGATAGGTGCTGATATGGAATTCCCGACTACCTTAGAGACATGTAGGATCTCCTCCATGTGGTGGTTCGCTATGACCACGCACTTGTGATGTGTAGGTAATTGTATCCCTATTTGTATAGTACTTTACAACATGCTTTACTTCATGCTTTATAACATGCCTTATAACATGCCTGTTAACATGCTTGTATTACTTTGTTTATCATGCTTTACTCCACATGCCATTGATGAGAATTAATTGAGTTTGGGACTATGTCGATAGTCCAAACATTTGGTACCAGACTTGATATTGTGGCTGGGATTCATGTCGCCACAAGGGATGTGTCTGACGAACCCGAGTCGTACTTCGGTTGGCGATAGTGGTTGGCCACACGGAGTGCTTTTGCGCTTCATATCGCCCAAATTGTGGTACGCTCGAGCTAGTCAAGCTCGTCAAGTAAACCGATATGTGAATGTGTGTTCACCATGTTTGGTCGCTACTGCTTGAACCTAGGGTACCAAACTTACCAGTGGCGATCCCGTTAACCATGGTACCTCGCTCCGCTAAGACTCATGAGCCGGACATGGTGGTATGGGACACCGTGGCCGAGCTGTCGGCCTATGCTGGGGCCAAGTGCCTCCCCATAGTGACCATTGAGCAACCCAACCTCGTGAGCTGAATACGGTGGTATAGGACACTGTATTCGAGCTGTCGATACTTACGGCGAGAGCCGAGTACGGTGAGACCTGTGCTCGTGCTGACGGGCGACGAGTCCTCCGTAGTATCTTTGAGTATACTCCAAGGGTCTGTGATTGGCGACGAGTCCTTCACAGCAACTAGAGTATGAGTTGAGCCGAGTACAGTGAGACCTGTATTCGAGCTGACGGCTAGTGATTGAGCCGAGTACGGTGAGACCTGTACTCAAGCTGACGGCCAGCAATTGAGCCACATATGGTGAGATTTGTATCCGCGCTGACGGGTGACGAGCCCTTTGCGATGCCTTCGCTATGCTTCTCGAACCATAATATCGTATGAGATTAACTAGGATTGACGACCCTAGAATGGATCATGTTTGGGAATGATACAAGGGAGGTACCTTAGTTTCCCAATACTGTTATTTGAAATGGACTAATAATAACTCGGTTATCATGATCATCATCGCACCGCATGTGCTTAGTAGATGTGGCGCACTGAGGGAGTTAAGCATTCGCGAACGTAAGATGATGTCGCATGAGGGTGGTTTGGCAAGGGCATACAGCATCATATCATTTCATTCTCGCACTTAATAATAGTAGTTAGAATTGTTTGATTTGTACTGCTTTATCATTACTGCTTGATTGAATTGATAACATGTTAACCTATGCTTTATTGTTCCACTGAGTTAGCTACTCACTCCCACGTTACGGGACGATGTTTGCAACACCCACCAGACTCTGTCGCAGGTATAGATGGCGTATCGGTTCAGGAGCCGGAGCCCGACTTCGATGAGGATCAGGAGGAGTTCTCCTTTATGCAGTATTCTGACGGCTTTGCTTAGGCCGACTGCATCGCGGGGATTCCAGGGCTTATCTATGGAGTTTTATTTTGATTTTTGACTTAGAAACTGTACATGTATATTGTTACTCAGTTAGTGCTCATACTCTGGTGTTCATAAAATTTTGTTTCTTTACACACCTTAAATATACAATTTCAGTCTTCCACTTGCCTTTATAAAATTGAACTGGAGTATGAATTACTGTTTTGGTATAATCTCATTCATGTTTATTGCTCTAACTCAGACAACATTTAACCATCATTGTGTATGTTGCATAAGTGATGCGTTGGAACTTGGGAGTTGAGTTCATACTCGACCCCCGAATTTCAGGGCGTTACACATAGGTTATGGTTTTCAACGCTTTCAATGTCAGATAATGATAGATTCATGATCTGTATGTTATTGCACATGTACAAAGTGCTGTCCGTTTCATTTTTCGATTATACGTTAATTATGTTGAATATACTGTATTCCTCGTATTTATAGAAAGTACCATATACATATAAATTTTGAAAGTATGTTTGTCATGATAAATGACTATATGTATATGTTATATATGTGTATGATACCTACCTAGCGAAAGGATTCGCCTTAATACATGTTCTTGCTAATATACGCTATGGATGTTGAAAGAGTGTATCCTAAGTGTTTGTGAAAATACTTGTAAGAGTAAGTACTTAGGGGATTGTGCTTTAGGTAGGTGTTGAGATAGGATTCTCAGCTACCTTAGAGATGTATATGATTTTCTTCATGATGGTTGTTTAATTTAATCGCTTGCTTAAGAAATATATGTGTTTGCATTTTCTGTTATATTGTGCTTTATAACATGCTTTATGACATGCTTATTAACATGCTTGAATTACAATGTTTAATATGCTTTACTCCACATGCTTCTGGTTAAGGATTGATTGTGATTAGGGCAATGATTATAGTCTAGACAATCGGTAACAGATTTGAGTACGTGGTTGAGATTTACTCGCCACGTAGGATGTGTTTTGATGAACCCGAGTCGTACTTTAGTTAGCGACAGTGGTTAGGCCACGCGAAGTGCTTATGCACTTCATATCGTTCAGTTGGTTATGCGCTAGTGCTAGTCAGGCTCGTCAAGTAACCCGATCTGTCTAATGTATGTTCACCATGTTTGGATGCCTCTGTTTGAACCTAAGGTACCAAGCTTACCAGTGGAATCCCGTTAACCGTGGTACCTCGATCCGCTAAGACTCAGGAGCCAGGCATGGTGGTATGGGACACCGTGGTCGAGTTGTCGGCCTACACTGGGACCACGAGCCTCCCCGTAGTGACCATTGAGCAACCAGACTCGTGAGCCGATTATGGTGGTATGGGACACTATATTCGAGCTGTCGGCCTACACTGATAAGGTGATGGGGAAGTGGTGCAACGATTCCGTGTAACAGCCCTGACAGCCCTTTGTATTGACCTTAAGCATACTCTGAGTTTACGTGGGGACGATACGTGGGGACGACGACCCTTCAGTAGCAACAAGAATACAAAACTAGGCCTGTATTGATAAGGTGATGGGGGAGTGGTGTAACGATTTCGTGTAACAACCCTGACAGCCCTTGCAGCGACCTAGAAACATACCATCGTATGAGATTATCTAGGATTGACCAGCCTAGAATGGATCATGTTTGGGAATGATATAAGGAAGGTATCTTAGTTTCCCAATCCTGCTATTTGAAAGGTATTAATAACAACTCGGTAATCATGCTCATCATCGCACTTCATGTGCCTGGAAGATGTGGAGCACTGAGGGATGAACGCATACCGCGGATGTAAGATGGTGTCGCATGAGGGAGCATGTTGGTGAGGGCATGCATCACGACTGCACTTTATTCTTACATTAACAAGAGTACTTAGGATTGTTGATTGTACTACTTTATCATTACTGCTTGACTGATTTGATAACATGTTAACCTATGCTTTATTGTTCCACTGAGTTAGTTACTCACTCCCACGTTATGGGACGGTGTTCTGAACACCCACCAAACTCTGTCTTAGATGCAGATACCGACAATTCACTGGAGGCTGAGCCTGATTATTACGATGATCAGGATGAGTTCTCCTATATGCAGTTCTCCGGCGGCTTTGCTTAGGCTATCGGATTGACGGGGCTATTGGGCTATCACGACAGTTGGACTATTTTTTTAACATTTTGTTTTTGATTTAGTACATGTATATGATGACTCAATGAAGTAATCATACTTTGAAGACAGATCGAAATCGTTTTGTTTTTATATACATCTTTCAGTCTTCCGCTTGCATTTTGTACAATGATCTGCAGTATGGATTACTGATTTGGTATAATCTCACTCATGTTTATTGCACTAACACAGAGAACATTCAATCATCATTCTCTATGTTGCATAAGTGATGTTTTAGAACTTGAGAGTTGAGTTGCTACTCGACCCTCGAATTTCAGGGTGTTACAAGTTGGTATCAAAGCATGATTTAGATTAAACTGGACCTGAGTTATAGTCCCACGACGTACCCTGACGCATTTCGACTTAGGTGGGTGCGAGAAAAATGTAGAAACAGCCCTAGATCTCCCCGATTTCACCATTTGGCAAAGTTCATCGAAATTGATCACCTTGATTGAGTCCGTACTCATCTGTGACTGCATGAGGCCACCCTAAACCACTTCTAAACCATCACACGACGGGTCTAGACCACAAGTCACCCCATCCCAGCCGTTAAAAGTTAGTAAATGCTGATATGTACCAGACAACACCCGAACTAACTCGAAAATGAGCGAAATGGAGTCGTGGGCCTACCCACGCTCATCTAGGGGTACCTAGGGTGGGACCCACATGTTTTTGGGGCCTAGGGGGCAGGAGGGCCTCGCCAAAATGGTGAGCCCTCGTCCACTTGTCCAAAGAGTGGCGAGGCCTCGCTGGTCAGTGGGCTCGGCTGGGCGGGCCGATCGAGTTTAGGGGTTTAAGAACCCCCCTGGTATATGTCCCGTCCATTAACTCTCTCTCAAACCCCTACCTCCTTCACAAATCTCCCCTCCAAGCTTTCTTTCCTCTCTAAACTTGCTACCCTCTCTCTCAAATCTCCTTTCCAATCGTCCAAGCTACCATTTTCAACCACAACCCATCCATATCCATCGTTTGCAGCAACAACCACCCTCTATCCTTTCCGTTTTCTCTCGTTTGAGCTCCTACACCCCTTCATTTGAAACTCAAACTCGTGTAAGCACTCAACCCAGTCCATCTCTTCTTTTCCTTTCTTTAAACCCTGTCTATTGGGCCTTTACAACCACTATTGAGGCTCCAATTCGTGGGAAACCGAACCTCCAGCCCTTTCTCTCTCTCTCTACCACTTTTACTTGATTTTCCATGGCCCTATTTGAGCTCATTACGGCTTTTTTCTCACTTTTCATCGTCCTTTCTCTCATGGGAAAGAGGAAGAGTGCCGCTGATGAGGCTGGGCCTAGTCGCCCTACATGTTCAAGGAGACCAAGAAGCGCCGCCGCTAGCACGAGCATTGATCGAGAGTTGCGGACGAAGCGGGATCTCGATCTCCGAGATCCTGCTATGAGGTCTCAATTGGTGGCACTACCTCATAGAATTTATGAGGACCATAGGGTTCTCTTCGAAGCCCAGGTGGATGGGCGACTCTTCAGTGAATACTACTTGTTCGAATAATTGGAGGCGGCCCATTAGGGTCCGCTATTTGAGGCCGGGGTTCGCGCAAATGCAGGTACTGTCCGAGCCTTCTATACCAACATTCACGAGCCTACACTGGAACCTTTGCAGTTCCGGCTCTCATGTGGAGTGGTTCTGTTTGCCACAGTTGATGTCAGGTTGATATCTCGGCTTCTGAATGTGCCCCTTGGCGAGGTGCATGCTAGTGAGCTGAATTTGGGGAATGTACGTGAAAGGTATCGTCGCACACGTTTCCTTTGTGGTGGCCGACTGGTTGAGTGGCAGCTAAATAAGAGTCTGCTCGCGTCCCATATGGCAGACGACTTCTGCTTACTACATCATATCTTCACATACAACCTCTACCCCAGACACAGTAATCGCAGCGAGTGTATGCGACTCATGGTAGACTTTTTGTACTAAGTGGGGCAGAGGGCAAACTTGTGCGTGCCAACATTCATGTTGCGGCAAATAGTGAGTACTGTACGCTCCACCAGAAGTTCAGATTCGCTTCCCTTCGGCCAAATCGTATGCAAGATTGCACGGGAGTTTGGCTACAGTTTGGGGATGGAAAGGCCAGCATCGATTCATCAAATCGACGAGAGTACTCTCCATTAGATGGAACTTGGGGCACGACGACGACGAGCCCGACATGAGGAGAGTGAGGATGAGACAGAGAGCGAAGAAGAAGAGAGTGAGGAAGGGAGTGAAGCTGAAATAGAAGAAGAAGAAGAAGAAGAGGAACGAGAGGCTCAGGATACCGAGGAGAGCTCCCCTCCTCCGTCACCAGAGCAGGACGCGGTTCAAGCTGCGAGGGATGCTCGTATAGTTCGCATTGATGAGGGCTAAGCCGTCCTGCGGCAAGAGATTGGGCAGGTTCGGGCCGAGCTTAGTGAGACCCGAGCCAAGCTTGAGGTGACCGAAACCTTCATGAAACGAAATTTTAAAAAGGTGTCCCACACATTGAGGACTATCCTATGCTGTGTACAGGACAAGGATGCCCCTTCTCCATCGCCTGACTCAGATGCCTAGTCATCCATGCTGTTATTTGTAGTTTGTTTGCTTACCACTTTAGGCAGTTTTTGTTTTCATGTTGATGGATGTAGTAGTTAGTAATATGTTTTTAGTACTTGAAGCTTGGTTGTAATTATCTCACATGCATTTTTTGTCATGATTCATGTAACCCTGTTATCCATGTATTGTGACAATTTTGCTAAATGGAATGCATGCAACCTCTTTTGCTATGAAGTGTGTGGAATGCTTAAGTGGTTGTGTATTGTATTGCTATGCTTTATCTTACATGTGTTGTACCCTATGCTGTATGGGGCATGCCACAGAAGTATACGAGGAGCACGACACCCCTCTTGCTCACTAATTCGATGGACCAGACTCCTTCCCGCAGAGGTGGTCCTGCGGACCTGGGTTCAGGCTCAGATCAGCCTTCTGTTGGTCCTACTGGTGGACTGCGACCTTTTACACCACCAGTTCATGAGCAGAACTGGGCATCCTCTTCGACACAGTGTGAGCCACAGGCTACTCCACCTACTGATAGGTTTGAGCATTTGATGATGATGATGCATCAACAGCAAATGCAGCAGCAGCAGCACCACCACCAATAGCTTATGACCACTATTGCAGGGGCCTTATCTCAGGGAGGGGGTGCAACTCCACCTTCACCATCTACACGTCTTGTTGAGACTACAGAGCCTCCTTCTCAGGCTGAGGATGTGCCTTGACCCACACCTGCTGCGTACCCTATGGGAGACGTGCATACTCGCGGTCTTCTTGAGCGATTCCAGCACTTGAGGTCTACTTTCATGGGTTCTCACAGACCCGAGGAGGCTGAGTACTGGTTAGACCGCATCTCTAAGATGCTACGAATGCTCTATTGTACGGAGCAGGAGCAGGTTGAGCTGACCACCTTCATGTTTGAAAAGGAGGCTAGCTTATGGTGGGACATTGTCCTATGGACTGTGGCAGTCGGATACGCATGGACTTGGGCGGCTTTCGAGTTCCATTTTCATGAGAAATACTACCCTCAGATCTACCGACACGAGAGAGAGAACGAGTTTTTGTGCCTCAGGCAGGGAGGCATGTCAGTTACTGAGTATGTGCATCGCTTCACTGAGTTGGGCCATTTTATTCCGACTATACTTGCTGATGAGCAGATGCGGATCAGACATTTTTTTGAGGGCTTGCTACCTGACATTCGGTCGAAGATGTGCTGCGTCAGTATACCCTCCTATGTTGAGCTGATACAATGTCTATGAGGGCAGAGCATGATGTTGATCGGCTGACACGTGCTCATGGTATTATGGTTACGAGACCACGACCAGATATTAAGAGTAGGCCTTTCCTCGGTAAGAGGCCTCGTATTGACTCTCCCCCTAGGACCACGGTACCAGTAGTTCTGACAAGGCGTCCAGGTGTGACATGTACATACTGGGGGAGACCGGGTCACCTTGCAGAGAGCTGCTTTGCTCGGATGAGGGATAACGGATTTTCTCCACCGCAGAGGATTGATAGCTCTCGCCCACAGGCTATATCGACTCCACCTCTACGGACTACCCCTGCTCATCCTTCCTTCCGACCTCCTGCACCACGCTTCAGGTCGCCATAACAGTCCATGGTACCTCAGCCCAACCGATCTCAGCAAGCGCGTGTTCATGCACTTACAGCAGGGAAGCCAGAGGCTACACCTTCATCACCTATGGCCTTCGAGGTCACTGTACATGTCCAAGGTACTCCCATCTTCTTATTGGTGGACACTAGATCCACTACCTCGATGATTTCATGCACGGCAGTCAAGCGACTGGGTTTGGACACTACTCCTTCGAAAGGAGTGAGAGTCATCACTGCCACAGGGACTTCCTCTGAAGTTACTCGTGTGTGTAAGGGCTGCCCGATAGACTTGGGTGGCAAAATGATACTAGTTGACCTAATCGTCGTCCCCCTATTCCATTACGACGTTATCTTCGGGATGGATTGGCTCACTGAAATGCGAGCAGAGATCGACTGCGAGACTAGGGTGGTGACAACCTATGGACTTGATGGCACGGCCTTACTTTTCCTGTTTAGGTCAGTCACGCTACTCGGTTGAGATGTTACGCTTCTTCACTGAAGGATATTGTTGGTCCGGTACTTGTAGAGATGCCTGTAGTCCAGTATTTTGCGGATGTCTTTGAGACGATCCCTGGTTTGCCACCTCAGCGCGAGATCGACTTCACCATTGATCTTACGCCTTGTGCGACATCCATCTCTCTGCCGACTTATCGTATGCCTCCGTGTGAGATGAAGGAACTGTGGAAACAGATTGACAGGCTGGTAGAGAAGGGCTTTATACGACCTAGTGTGTCTCCCTTGGGAGCACCTGTACTGTTTGTGAAGAAGAAAGATGGCTCACTACAGTTGTGTATTGATTACCGTAGGTTGAACAAAGTCACCGTGAAGAACAAGTATCTTTTGCCCAGGATAAATGATCTGTTTGATTAGTTGAAGGGGGCAAAGTATTTCTTGAAGATCGACTTGCAGTCAGGGTACCACCAGTTGCGAGTCAGAGATGAAGACATGCAGAAGACAGCTTTCAGTACCTGTTTTGGGCATTACGAGTTCCTGGTGATGTCGTTCAGTCTTACAAACGCACTGGCCGTGTTCATGGACTTGATGAATAGGGTATTTCAGCCATTGTTATACCGATTCATCATCATATTCATCGATGACATCTTAATATACTCTAGGAGTCGGGAAGAGCACGAGGAGCACCTGAGAGCGGT
The DNA here is from genome assembly GCA_021015155.1 of Magnolia officinalis. Lineage (NCBI taxonomy): Eukaryota > Viridiplantae > Streptophyta > Magnoliopsida > Magnoliales > Magnoliaceae > Magnolia > Magnolia officinalis. Next base: position 68,338,853 of record JAJHSJ010000004.1, read on the forward strand.
GCTAGATACTCTGAGGAAGAACCAGTTGTTTGCACAGTACAAGAAGTGCGACTTCTGGCAGGAGGAAGTCAAGTTCCTGGGAGATGTGCTTTCCAAGGATGGGATAGTTGTGGACCTTGCTAAGGTAGCCGCGGTTCGGGATTGGAAGCAGCCTGGCTCAGTTACTGAGGTGAGGAGTTTTCTTGGCCTGACAGGGTACTATCGACGCTTCATTCGGGACTTCTCGAAGATAGCCAGGCCGTTGTCACAGTTGACGCGTAAGGATCTGAGATTCGCCTGGAATGAGAAGGCGGAAGCAGCTTTTCAGGAGCTGAAGGACAGACTGACGTCTGCCCCTGTGCTAATATTGCCAGAGCAACGGGTTAAGTATACGATATACACTGACGCATCTCGCGTTGGCTTGGGTTGCGTCCTTATGCAGAAGGACAGGGTGATTGCATATGCCTCGAGACAATTAAGGAAGCACGAGGAGAATTACCCTACACACGACCTTGAGCTAGTAGCTGTCATCTTTGCATTAAAGCTCTGGAGACATTACCTCTACGGAGAGGAGTTCGAGCTTTTCTATGACCACAAGAGCCTTAAGTATATATTCATTCAGCGGGGCTTGAATATGAGGCAACGCCGATGGATGGAGACCTTGAAAGACTTCAAGTTCGAGGTTTCCTACCATCCTGGCAAGGCCAACCTTATGCAGATGCATCGAGCCGCAAGAAGGCTATAGCATTTGTGGCTCCACTGATGATAGCTGAGTGGGATATGTTGGAGTTCATGCGGGACTTCGAGCAGAAACTCATAGTGGAGGAGCCATTTGAGAGTGTCGCGCACGTTTGGGTGCGGCCACTTATTGATGATAGGATTATCGAGGCCCAGAAGGGCGATGAACGGTTGTCTGAGCTTTGAGAGCAAGCTAGCGACGCTGAGGACTCCGAGTGGCGAGTTAGTACAGATGGAGGCCTACGATACCGTGACCGCCTATGCGTCCGAGATATTAAGGACTTGAGACAGGAGCTTCTCGAGAATGCCCACAAATCAAATCTTGCGATGCATCCTGTTAGCATAAAGATGTACCAGGACATGAGGCGATCGTATTGGTGGTACAACATGAAGGTGCATATAGCAGAGTATGTTTCACGTTGTCTCACGTGTCAGTAGGTCAAGGCCGAACATCGCCGACCTCCTGGACTGCTTCAGCTCATGCCCATAGCTGAATGGAAGTGGGACTTCATCTCTATGGATTTCATATATGGGCTGCCGAAGACGAGGAAGGGACATGATTCCATCTGGGTGATTGTGGACCGATTGACAAAATCGGTTCATTTTCTCCCTATCAGAGTCACGAACTCTGCAGACGACTTGTCCAGGTTGTACATCAGAGAGATAGTCCGTCTGCATGGAGTTCCTTTAGAGATCGTGTCGGACCGAGACACGCGATTCACATCTATCTTCTAGACTCATATCCAGGAAGCGATGGGTGTGAAGCTGAAGTTCGGTACTGCGTTTCACCCTCAGACCGACGGGCAGACGGAGCGGGTGAATCAGATTTTGGAGGACATGTTATAGGCCTGTGTTTTGGACTTCTAGGACAGTTGGGATGACTGTCTCCCATACGCAGAGTTTGCCTACAACAACAGCTTTCAGGCGAGTATTGGCATGGCTCCTTATGAGGCCTTATATGGGCGCCCTTGTAGAGCATCGCATTGCTGGGCGGAGGTTGGCGAACGCAGTTTGATTGGCCCAGAGTTAGTACAGGCGACCTAAGAGAAGATCGACATTATCAGGCGTCGACTTCTTACGGTCCAGAGTAGACAGAAGAGTTATGATGATACGAGGTGGCGACCGCTGGAGTTTGAGGTTGGAGATCATGTATTCCTCAGAGTTTCCCCTATGAAGGGAGTTCTTCGGTTTGGGAAGAAGGGGAAGCTTACACCGTGATTCATTGGCCTATTTCAGATACTTGATCGAGTGGGAGTGGTGGCATACCGTCTCGCTTTGCCCACACCACTCGCGGGCGTGTACAACGTATTTCATGTATCTATGCTGAAGAAATACATCCCTGATCCTTCACACATCATCCATTGGGAGCAGGTGTAGTTGAGCGAGGATGCTACATATGTACTGCGTCCGACACGTATCCTAGACAGGAAGGAGCAGGTGTTGCACAGTAAGGTGATTCCTACCTGGGAGACTGAAGCTGAGGTCCGAAAGAACTGCCCTCAGCTTCTCGAGGAGTATGAAAAGGTACTAATTTCGAGGACGAAAATTTTCATTAAGGGGGGTAGATTGTAACGACTCAAAAAATTCCGTACAATGCCTCGAGTACCACCTTAGGCAGAAATCACTTAGGATCAAATCCTTCAGAAATTAGACAAAGTTAACTAAATCCTAAACTAGATTAGCAATGAAATCTGCACTAATCACTTTAAATACGATCTGCAAGACCCAAAACTTGTGGAATCATTGACACTACATTACCCTAAAATCTAGGATCAATCTCATTACCCGTCTGTTCTCGGGAGCACATGGAAACTCTGTATTAGATCTGGACCGCACATCGAAAATCTGAATAATACGAGGCTATAGAGTTAGGACCGCCTTGCTGGGCTTGATAACCATCTAGGAGATCAAATCCAGATAATGTCCCAGCTCTATTCGCTTGAGCCTGGAGTGAAGAGTGTGAGAAATGTGAAATTAAGCAAAAATAAAATATAAATTTAAGTAATCTGGCACATGTCGCTTGCGGATCAGTTATAAGGATTTCGACAGTCAGAATCAGGCCAGAATACACCCTCGGATCAGGAGAAATATCATACACATGACAGTGTACTTAAAATCCCCGATCGAGTTTCAGTGACCGTTGAACTGCAACTGGTCCACCACGTGCCATCTGAGAATCCGCCTGGTACGAAAACTTAACTTCACCTAGATCCATGGTTGGTGAGATTAAGTCTGACCGCACGTAGAAAAGGGGCCGCCAGAAGCGCTCCGTTGAGACGAAACATGCTCACTTTGGTTATAACCTAAGTATTCCTTGACCTTAGGTCTATTTTAGTGATGTTTTAAGCTATGTAAGGACCTTAAACCCTCTCTCATTCGGCCCATATGAATTTGAAGAAACCCTAGGAAAGATAAGAGAGAAAAGAGAGAAAGTGTGAGAGTTGTGGGAGAAACTTCCTGCCACTCTATCCTGTTGCTATACAAGCTTAACCACGCCATTCTAATCGCTTTCCCGGCGATTCCGACTTCATTCTAGGTAAGAAAATCCTAACCCTAATCTGATTTAGGGTTTCAACTGATTCAATTAGCAAAATAGCTAACACTACTTGTGCTTTAGGTTGTTATACCGTCGTGGAAGAAAGCTTAGCGTTCCTACCAAGTTCATTACACTTCTACGGCGTAAGGTGCGGACTTTAGACGTATAGGTTATGGTTTTTAACGCTTTCAATGTCAGATAATGATAGATTCATGATCTGTTTGTTATTGCACATGTACAAAGTGCTGTCCGTTTCGTTTTTCGGTTATACGTTAACTATGTTGAATATACTATATTCCTCGTATTTGTAGAAAGTACCGTATACGTATAAATTTTAAAAGTGTGTTTGCCATGATAAATGACTATATGTATATGCTATATAAGTGTAAGATACCTACTTGGCGAAAGGATTCACCCTAATACATGTTCTTGCTAATATACGCTATGGATGTTGAAAGAGTGTATCCTAAGTGTTTGTGAAAATGCTTGTAAGAGTAAGTACTTAGGGGATTGTGCTTTAGGTAGGTGTTGAGATAGGATTCTCAGCTACCTTAGAGATGTATATGATTTTCTTCATGATGGTTGTTTAATTTAATCGCTTGCTTAAGAAATATATGTGTTTACATTTTCTGTTATATTTTGCTTTATAACATGCTTTATGACGTGCTTATTAACATGTTTGAATTACTATGTTTATTATGCTTTACTCCACATGCTTCTGGTTAAGGATTGATTGTGATTGGGGCTATGATTATAGTCCAGACAATCGGTAACAGATTTGAGTACGTGGTTGAGATTTATTCGCCACGTAGGATGTGTTTTGACGAACCCGAGTCGTACTAGCCGAGCTCGTCAAGTAACCCAATCTGTCTAATGTATGTTCACCATGTTTGGACGCCTCTGTTTGAACCTAAGGTACCAAGCTTACCAGTGGAATCCCGTTAACCGTAGTACCTCGATTCGATAAGCCTCATGAGCCAGGCATGGTGGTATGGGACACCGTAGTCAAGCTGTCGGCCTATGCTAGGGTCACGAGTCTCCCCGTAGTGACCATTGAGCAACCAGACTGGTGAGCCGATTATGGTGGTATGGGATACTATATTCCAGCTGTTGGCCTACACTAACAAGGTGATAGGGGAGTCATGCAACGATTCCGTGTAACAGCCCTGACAGCCCCTTGTAGTGACCTCGAGCGTACTCTGAGTTTACGTGTGGGCGACGACCCTTCCGTAGCAACAAGAGTACAAAACTAGGCCTGTATTGATAAGGTGATGGGGGAGTAGTGTAACGATTCTGTGTAACAGCCCTAGCAGCCCTTGCAGCGACCTAGAAACAAACCATCGTATGAGATTATCTAGGATTGATGACCCTAAAATGGATCGTGTTTGGGAATGATATAAGGGAGGTATCTTAGTTTCCCAATCTTGTTGTTTGAAAGGTATTAATAACAACTCGGTAATCATGCTCATCATCGCACTGCATGTGCCTGGAAGATGTGGAGCACTGAGGGATGAACGCATGTCGCGGACGTAAGATGGTGTCGCATGAGGGAGTATGTTGTTGAGGGCATGCGTCACGACTACACTTCATACTTGCATTAACAAGAGTACTTAGGATTGTTGATTGTACTACTTTATCATTTCTGCTTAACTGATTTGATAACATGTTAACCTATGCTTTATTGTTCCACTGAGTTAGCTACTCACTCCCATGTTACGGGATGGTGTTCAGGACACCCACCAGACTCTGTCTTAGATGCAGGTACCGACGATTCACTGGAGGCTGAGCCTGATTATTACGATGATTAGGATGAGTTCTCCTATATGCAGTTCTCCGGCGGCTTTGCTTAGGTTATCAGATTGACGGGGCTATTGGGCTATCACGACAGTTGGACTATTTTTTTGACATTTTATTTTCGATTTAGTACATGTATATGATGACTCAGTGAAGTAATCATACTTTAAAGACAGATTGAAATCGTTTTGTTTTTATATACATCTATATACATCTTTCAGTCTTCCGCTTGCGTTTTGTACAATGATCTGGAGTATGGATTACTAATTTGGTATAATCTCACTCATGTTTATTGCACTAACATAGACAACATTCAATCATCATTCTCTATGTTGCATAAGTGATGTTTTTGAACTTGAGAGTTGAGTTGCTACTCGACCCTCGAATTTCAAGGCGTTACAATAGGACTCTAATTCCAATTGGATCTCTTGAATCAAGGTAGCAACCCAAGAGCTACAAGTGGATCCTTGGCACCCTAGTTCCCCCCTTTAAATTTACAAGTTTCAATTAAATCATTCATAATTACTCTTTTCAATTATTCAGATTTAGATTTACATCTTCTTCTAGTTATAGTTCTAGTTACTTTCAGAAATGTACGTGATTAGTCCCTCCAGATTCGACCTCAGTCTCACTGAGATTATTACTACATCGTGACCCTATACTTGGGGTTGTGAACAAGTTTTTGGCGTCATTGCCGGGGACTACGGTTGTGTTTTTCTGAATTTAATTAGTTTTAGAATTAGGTTAAGATTAGGATTAACTTTCTGTTTTATTTTTAGGTTACAAATTTTTCTGCATTCTTTTTAGAAACTAACTTTATTTTCTGTTTTGTAGGGATTCTAACACAGCAATCATCAGTCCAGTAACCTCTTTCTAATTTTCTCTCCTATTTTTCTTAGATATCTTATTTGTTTTAGTTTTTTTTTAGTTTTCTTTCTTAGGTTTAGGTTTAGTTGCTTAAGGGTTTCAAGTGTTTCATGCCCAAGTGGGTTTGTGACAACACTCGATGTCTCTTAAGTGAAGGAGGATTGATCGAAGGGTTGCCTATCCATCACATGATTAGACACCACCAGAGATCCTTAGAGTTGATAGAAGTGATGGATACAAATCAACCTGCAAATCAACCTTTGAAAAGGCCTAGCTATATGTCCTAGAGGGGGCGTTAATAGGACAATGCCAAATAAAACTTATAATAGCGGAATTAAAAAGAATATGATAGCCAAAATAAATCACAATGCAGGAAAGTAAAACAACCTCAAAATTCAGATCTTGAGAGGTTGATACAAATGTTGTTCTAAGGACAACCTTACACCAAAAACCAGAGTTTATGGTAGGACAACCTTATTTCTAGAAAGATCTTTGTATCAAATCTCAAACCAAAGAGGAATACAGAAATAAACACAAACTGAACTGAAATAAATTATAATCACAAATGTAACGCCCTGAAAATTGGGGGTCGAGCATAAACTCCACTCCCGAGTTCCAGAACATCACTTATGCAACAAAATGAATGATGTCTGAATGTTGACTGTATTCGTGCATTGAACATGAGTGAGATTAAGCCAAAGCAGCATATCATACTCCAGAGACAGTTAAATTTGCAAGCGGAAGACTGTGATAGATAGATAAAATATATAAACTATGAAGAGTCTCCAGAGTGTGATAACATTACCAGGTTAAATAATTTCAAATACAGTTCTAAAATATACCAAATGTGAGGAAGTGTAATGTCTCCTATCCCAAGTACCGTAGCCCCGTCAATACAATACCAGGTCTTCATAGACCTGTCAGAGATTACGTGTAGGAGAACTCCTCCTCAACATCATAGCAGTAGTTCGGCTCTGCTTCATAAGCATTGCCAACACCTGAAACTCAACAAATCTGGTTGGTGTTGCAAACACCGTCCCGTAACGTGGGAGTGAGTGATCAACTCAGTGGAACAATAAAGCATAGGTTAACATGTTATCAATTCAATCAAGCAGTAATGATAAAGCAGTACAAATCAAACAATTCTAACTACTCTTATTAAGTGCGAGAATGAAATGACATGATGTTGTATGCCCTTGCCAAACCACCCTCATGCGACATTATCTTACGTTCGCGAATGCTTAACTCCCTCAGTGCGCCACATCTACTAAGCACATGCGGTGCGATGATGATCATGGTTACCGAGTTATTATTAGTCCATTTCAAACAGCAGTATTGGGAAACTAAGGTACCTCCCTTGTATTATTCCCAAACATGATCCATTCTAGGGTCGTCAATCCTGGTTAATCTCATACGATATTATGGTTTGAGAGGCATAGCGAAGGCATCGTAAAGGGCTCGTCACCTGTCAGCGCGGATACAGATCTCACCGTATGCGGCTCAATTGCTGGCCGTCAGCTCGAGTACAGGTCTCACCGTACTCGGCTCAATCACTAGCCGTCAGCTCGAGTACATGTCTTACCGTACTCGGCTCAACTCATACTCTAGTTGCTGTGAAAGACTCGTCGCCAATCACAGACCCTTGGAGTATACTCGAAGATACTACGGGGGACTCGTCGCCCGTCAGCACGAGCACAGGTCTCACCGTACTCGGCTCTCGCCGTAAGTATCGACAGCTCGAATACAGTGTCCCATACCACCGTATTCGGCTCACGAGTTTGGTTGCGCAATGGTCACTACGGGGAGGCACATGGCCCCAGCGTAGGCCGACAGCTCGACCACGGTGTCCCATACCACCATGTCCAGCTCATGCGTCTTAGCGGATCGAGGTACCATGGTTAAAAGGGGTTTCACTGGTAAGTTTGGTACCCTAGGTTCAAGCAGTAGCGTCCAAACAGGGTGAACATACATAAGGCAGATCGGGTTACTTGACGAGCTCGACTAGCACGACCGCCCGTTGAGCTGCACGACATGAAGTGCGTAAACAACTTCGTGTGGCCTAGCCACTGTCGACAGGCAACGCACGACTCGAGTTCGTCGAACACATCCCACGTGGCAAATGAATCTCAACCACGAATTCAATCCCGTTATCGATTGCCTGGGCCATAATCATAGCCCCAAACACAATCAATTGCAAATAGATAAAGCAGTAATGGATCAGGATTCAAATCATACAATTAAAGTTTGGTATTATCCGTTTAGGGCTACCAGGGCTGTTGCACGCACTCGTTGCTCCGCTCCCCCATCACCCATGACGGATCATACAACGTAAATATAAATTTAAACATATGCATTACATAGTTAAAATCATGAAGCAGTTGAACATGTTATGAATCACAACACAAGCATGAGTTTGTTCATGTTCAATTCCTAATCACACAACTATCAAAGGAGATCATACACATAGTTAAAAGAGGTTGAGAATCATATCTCAACACCCTTATACATTACAATTTGCTAACTACTACTCATTCAGACATTTCAAGAAACACTTGAACTGCATACATCACATACATGACATATGTTGATCACATAGGTATTGGGCCAAATCCTTCTACTAGGGAGTTGCCCAAAGCATAACACGCGTACACCCATGACGGATAGTCATGGCAAGCAGGAACCCAAGTTCCATATTCATTCAGCTATTTCCACAAACACTTGGGCCACACATTTTAGCATATATAGTGTATATTGGCCGTGGCGTGACTTATGGCAAATCCTTTCGTCAAAGGGGCATCGCCAATACATAAATCATGAATCCATGACAATTAGTCATGGCGAGCACGAATGAGAATTTCATACTCATTCAGTCATTTTCACAAACACTTAGAATACACTATTACAACATACATGGTGCATGTTAGCAAAACATGTATTAGGGTTATCCTTTAGCCAAGCGAGTATTTTATCCATGTATAATATATTATTACAGCAAATAATCATGATAAATACATCTCCAAAATTTATACGTATACAGTATTTTCTAGAATACGCAATTTCAACATACATAGGGTATATAAGTAAAACATGTATTTAGGCGAATCCTTTCGCCAAATAAGTATTTTATCCATATATCATATATTCATACAACAATTAATCATGTCAAACACATTTCCAAAATTTATACGTATACGGTATTTTCTACAAATACCTAGAATATGTAGAATTCCATATTTTTCATCTTTAATCGAAACGGAAAACAGACAGCACTTTGTACATGTGCAATTGCATGCAGATCATGAATCTATCATTATCTGACATTGAAAGCGTTGAAAACCATAACCTATACACCTAAAGTCCGCACCTTTTGTCGTAGAATCGTAACGGAGTCGATAGGTTTGTCTAGCTTCCGTATACGGAAACTAGGCGACCTAGAGAAGGAAATAGGTTAGCTATTTCATAACCTACAACTATCAAATCCCCCAAACAGGTTAGGGTTAGAGTTTATTACCCAGAAATGACGCCGGAATCGCCAGGAAAGCGACAAGAATGAGGTGGTTAAGCACCGATAGCGGCAGGGTAGAGCGGCGGGGAGATCTTCCCACAACTCCCACACTTTCTCCTTCTTTTCCCTCTCTCAAATATCAAATTCGTATGGCTGCCATGAGAGAGGGTTTAAGGTCCTTATATAGTCTCAAAACTCACCGAAATAGACTCCTGTTCAAGGGGTACGACTATTATAGGTATTTCGGCACTTTTCCAGCTCAAAAAAGGGTTTCTGGTGGCCCTCCTTGAGCCAAACGTCAGACTTAAGCTCTCAACACATGGATTTACATGGGATTACGATTTCGACTCGATCGGATTCCCAGATCGCACGTGGCGGACCATTTTCAGTTCAACGGTCGGTGAGCCATGATCCGAAATTCCAAGTACATGTACATGTTCCTGAAATTTTTCCTGATCCGAGGGTGTAATCTGGTCTGATTCTGATGGTCTGGTTGCTTAATACTGATCCACAAGCGAATGGTACCAGATCACTATTCCAGATATTTATTTTGTAAAGGAAAGAGTGATTTTCACACTCCCTCCCTCCGGACTTAAGCGAATGGCCATGGGACATCGACTGGACCTGATTTCCGAGGTGGTTGTCAAGCCCAGTGAGGCAGTCCTAGTTCCTTAACTTCGTGTTAATTGGACTTCCGATGTGCGGTCTAGACCTAATACGAAGTTTCAAGTCATTCCCGAGAGTAGCCGTGTAATGAGTTTGATCCTAAACTTTAGGGTAACCTAGAGTCAATGTTTTTGCAAGTTTTGGGCCTTGCAGATCATATTTAAAGTGATTGGTGCTAATTTCACAGGCACTCTAGTTTAACACTAGCTAAATCTCACTTAAATTCTAAAGGGTTTAGTCCTGTAAGATTTCTGTCTGAGGTGGTACCTGGGCCTTTGTAGTTTGTATATAAAGTGATCCAAGGTATACTACTTAGCTAGTTTAAGATAGTGTCTAGGGTGAAAGTACTTTAAAATTTTAAGGAGCAAGGTGGTGAAGGGTGGGATTTGTGATGGAAATGGATTAAGGAGTGATTTTAGACTGTGGGATTGAGTTTTGACAAGTTGATAAGGTCTTAGGATCGACCCATTGCCTAAGGACGTCTAATCCCAGGTTGGCAAAAATCCGGGATGTCATAACAAATGTATTGTTCTAGGGACAGCCATACACCATAAAAATGGCAGGGCAACCTTGCTGGAACAATCTTTAAAGGAAATTGAATATCAAGCTGATAAAGGAATAGCAGAAAATAAATTCTAAACTATTACAAAATTCCCACAATGCTTAAATTAAATGATTACAACATCCACCACCATACATACATCCCACAAATGAATAATTAAAGATTAGAAGTATAAATCATTCAACCACAACATAAGGGATTATAGTGGTTCGCCTGTGTGTTCACCAACTGTTAAACAACAGCCGCACAGAATGCCACTCCACTCCTAATATCCTCACACAGGGGATATTAGCATTCACTAACAAAATAGGTTTTCACAGGTTCACCCAAAACCTTTACAATTGTGTCTTTGTCTGTGGGCTTACACAATTAAAAAGCCCCACTTCTGAGTTTTCCTGGCTCTCCTTAGATAACCAATACAACAAGATTTTTCTGGCAAATCTTGAAAGAAACCAAAACAGAAAGGAATTTATAATTAAATGTAAAATACCTGATTATCTCTTTCGTTGTAGCAGCCCGGTAGAACCAAGTCAGAGTAGATGATTGAATGTCCAAATTCAATGTCCAGTACTCAATTACAATGGTTCTAGTTCTAATAGATTTTAAATTAAACCAAATAGGGCTTGCCTTAATTGATTTTGATTCCAAAGAAAGGGAATAACAATTCCTCTTATCAAATTAGATTGGAATAGCAGAAACAAAATCAATTAAATAAAGCTAAAGAAAGAGAATATTAAATAAGCACACTTAGCTTAGATGGAGCACAAAATTATCTCTCAGAAGTTCGACGAAGATTGGCTTGAATGGATTAATTAATTCAATGATTTCTTCTGAGATTCGTGCTTTATTTATAGGTGAACAAATCGCGTCTTCGACTGGTTTAGGGAGCTCTTCGACTAGTCGAAGAATTAACAGATATTTAAAAAACCGGGCGTGATAAGCTTTGACCATTTTACGACTGGTCGTAGGTCACCTTCGACTGGTCGAAGGTCTCCTTCGACTGGTCAAAGAACCTGAATTTCATCGCTAGACTTTGAGTTGAAGACTTTCGACTGGTTGAAGATACAGTCGACTCTGTTCCTTCGACTGGTCGAACAGATTCCTGGACTAGTCGAAGCCTAACAGAAAATATCCGAATTTTGTAACAAACTCACGACTGATCGAGGAATTTCTTAGACTGGTCGAAGCAAAGCTAAGACTAGTCAAAGAAGGCCTAGGACTAGTCGAAGAACAGACCAAACTCATGTAAAATAAACATCCGACTTCTGTATCCAAAGTGACCTATTCCTAAGGTCAACCTAAGGTCAGTCAAACCTCAAATATGAAGTAAGGAGATTGAAACATTAGGAACAAGTGACCTTGAAATTTAAGCCTTGAAGTCTTGATGTAGTTCAATCTTGAAATCTTGATGTAGCTCATCCTTGAAAGTGTCTTGAGTTCTTTACGAATTGCCTTGTACTCTTCTTGAATTCTTGTATTCTTGAGTCATGTCTTGTGAGCAGTTCTTGCAATCAAGGTTGATCTTTGTATTTGTGAGCTTTGCTTGTTGTGAGCTTTGCTTGTTCATGAATGTTGATCTTTGAGAGAGCTTCACTTATGCAAGTTATATAACAGTGATTTTGGCACCACAAATTTGACAACAGAAAAGGATATAAACTATAGCACTTACAACCTCAACCTCTAATTGAGGAAATCCAGGATGAAAACGAGGTGCATAATGCACCCCCGCCTCGTACTTTATGTGATTTCTTACAACCGGCAGGGGTAAGCACACCTTCATGTATGATTTTCCCAGAAAATGCAGGGAATATGGATATCAAGCCAAGGGTGATCCAATTTCTTCCAAAGTTCCATGGACTTGAATTTGAAAGTCCATATCTACACATGAAAGAGTTTGATGAGATCATAGCCACTTTACACTTTCCTAATGTGTCTGAGGACATGGTCAGGCTGAAACTTTTTGCCTTCTCCTTAAAAGAAAAAGCTAAGACATGGTTGCACTCACTCCGTCCACAATCTATAGGCAGATGGAACGACATGACAAGGGAGTTCATAAAGAAATTCTTTCCATACCATAAGACGAACACCATTAGGAAGTCGATCATGAACTTCAACCAAAAGGAAGATGAGACACATTCTTCCAATGTTGGCAATGGTTCAAGGACCTTGTCAGTTCATGCCCACAACATGGTTTCGAAATGTGGTGCATAACAACTTTCTTATATGACAGACTGACATCTTCCATACGTCATTTAATTGTGACAATGTACAATGGGGAATTCATGAACAAAGATGTCAATGATGTGTGGGACTACTTTGACAAACTTGCTAAAAATGCACAATCATATGATATCTCCCCAAAACCCAACACCACTTTCAAGCCTATTCAATTAAAGGAGAATGGTGGAATATAAATTTTAAAAGGGGAGGACGATATCAGTGCTAAAGTGGCTAACTGTAACGCCCTGAAATTCGAGGGTCGAGTAGCAACTCAACTCTCGAGTTCCAAAACAACACTTATGCAACATAGATAATGATGATTAAATGTTGTCTATGTTAGAGCAATAAACATGAGTGAGATTATACCAAAACAGTAATTCATACTCCAGATTAATTGTATAAAGGCAAGCGGAAGACTGAAACTGTATATATATGTATGTAAAAGAAACAAAACCATCTCAATCTCCAGAGTATGTACCCAACTGAGTCACCATATACATGTATCTATTTTACAATCAAAATGTCAAAAATACAACTAGAGAAGTGAGCCCTAAGTCCCGTCGATCCAAACAGTCTAGTCAAAGCCACCGGAATACTGCATATACGAGAACTCGTCTTGGTCCTCGTCATAGTCCGGCTCAGCCTCCTGAGTCGTCATCTCATTTGTACTTAATACAGAGTCTGGTTGGTGTGTACAACACCGTCCCTCAACGCGGGAGTGAGTAGCTAACTCGGTGGAACAATAAAGCATAGGTTAACATGTTATCAATTCAGTCAAGCAGTAATGATAAAATAGTAAAATCAAACACTCTTAACTACTCTTATTAATGCAAGTATGAATGCAGTCATGATGCATGCCCTCACCACACAGTCCCTCGTGTGACACCATCTTATGTTCGCGGCATGCTTGTATTCCTCAGTGCTCCACATCTTCTAGGCACATGCAATGCGATGGTGAGCATGATTACCGAGTTATTATTAGTCCATTTCAAACAGCAGGATTGGAAAACTAAGGTACCTCCCTTGTATCATTCCCAAATATGATCCATTCTAGGGTCGTCAGTCCTAGTTAATCTCATACGATGATGTGTTTCTAGGTTGCTGCAAAGGCTGCCAGGGCTGTTACACGCATTCGTTACACCACTCCCCCATCACCTTTTTAACGGTTCATCACTAAATTGATACAGGCCTAGTTCATACTCTATACACTGTGGCAAAACTCGTCGCCTCACCGCAAATTCAGAGTATGCTCGAGGTCACTACGAAGGGCTCGTCACCAATCAGTGTAGGCCGACAGCTCGAATATAGTGTCCCATACCGCCATAATCGGCTCACTAGTCTGGTTGCTCACTAGTCACTACGGGGAGGCACGTGGCCTCAGCGTAGGCCGACAACTCGACTACCGTGTCCCATACCACCATGCCCCGCTCATGAGTCTTAACGGATCGAGGTACCATGGTTAACGAGATTTCACTGGTAAGTTTGGTACCCTAGGTTCAAGCAGTAGCGTCCAAACATGGTGAACATACATTAGATATATCGGGTTACTTGACGAGCCTGACTAGCTCGAGCGTACAATCAATCGAACGACATGAAGTGCATAAGCACTTCGCGTGGCCTAACCACTGTCGCTAACTGAAGTACGACTCGGGTTCGTCAAACACATCTTACGTGGCGAAATAAATCTCAACCACGATCTCAAGTCTGGTACCGATTGTCTGGACTCTAAACATAGTTCCAAACTCAATCAATCCTTATTTAGAACATGTAGAGTAAAACATATTAAACAAGGTAATTCAAGCATGTTAACAAGCATATCATAAAGCATGTTATAAAGCAACATATAAAGAGGAGATACAAATACATATATTTCATAAGTAAGCAATTAAATTAAACAATTAACATGGAGGAAATCATATACATCTCTAAGGTAGTTGAGAATCCCATCTCAACACCTACCTAAGACACCATCATCCAAACACTTACTCTCACAAGCATGTTCACAAACACTTAGAATACACTATTTCAACATACATAGTATACATTAGCAAAACATGTATTAGGGCAAGTCCTTTCGCCAGACAAGTATTTTATCCATATATAATGTATCAATACAACAAATAATCATGGCAAACACATTTCCAAAATTTATACGTATACGGTACTTTCTACAAATACCTAGAGTATGTAAAATTCCATATTCTTCATCTTTAATCGAAACGGAAAACAGACAGTACTTTGTACATGTGCAATTGCATGCAGATCATGAATCTATCATTATCTGACATTGAAAGCGTTGAAAATCATAACCTATATACCTAAAGTCCTCACCTTTTATAGTAGAATCGTAACAAATACGATAGGTTTCCTAAGCTTCCGTATTCGGCAGTTTGGTAGCCTATAGAATGAAATAGGTTAGTTATTTCATAACCTACAACCTTCACAACCCCAAAACAGATTAGGGTTAGGGTTTCTTACCTATAAACGAAGTCAGAATCGCCGGGAAAGTGACTAGACTTGCGTGGTTAAGCTTGTAGAATGACAGGGAATAGTAGTAGGGAGTTTCTCCCACTTCTCACACACTTTCTCTCTCTCTTCTCTCTTCTCTCTTAAGGTTTCTTGCAAATTCGTATGGCTGTAAGAGAGAGGGTTCTAAGGGCCTTATATAGCCTAAAAACACACTAAAATAGACTTAAGGTCAAGGTATACTTAGGTTATAACCAAAGCGAACGTTTTCCAGCTTAACAGAGCACTTCTGGGGGGCCCCCTTGAGCCAAAGGTCAGACTTAAGCTCACCAACCTTGGATCTAGGTGGAGTTAACTTTTTGATCCAGTAGGGTTTCCAGATCACGCGTGGCGGACCAGTTTCAGTTCAACGGTCAGCAGATCTCGATCTGAAATTCCAAGTACATGGATATGTTTATAAAATTTTTCCTGATCCGAGGGTGTATTTGGGTCAGATTCTGACAGTCTGGTTGCTTACAAATTGTCCGTAAGCGACACGTGCCAAATTACTATTTGAGATATTTATTTGTAAAGAGAAATAAGTGTTCTCACACTCCTCGCTCTAGACTCAAGAGAACAGCCGTGGGACACTGTCTGGATTTGATTTCCAAGATGGTTGTCAAGCCCAGCGAGGCGGTCCTAAGTCTTTAACTTCGTATTATTTGGACTCCCGATGTGCGGTCCAAATCTGATACGGAGTTTCAATGTGCTCCAGAGAGCAGTCGGTTAATGAGTTTGATCCTAGATTTTAGGGTAACCTAGCGTTAATGATTCTACAAGTTTTGGGTCTTGCAGATCGTATTTAAAGCGATTCAAATGGATTTCATGGCTAATCTAGTTTCGCACTTAGTTAACTTTGTCAAATTTCTAAAGGATTTAATCCTAAGTGATTTCTGGTCGAGGTGGTACTCGGGCCATTGTACGGAATTTTTCGAGTCGTTACACTAACCTCACAAGGAAAATAGAGGCCATGGAACTTAAGAAGGATAAGGCTAAGCAAATTGTTTGTGGTATTTGTGATTGTAATGTACATACAACTGAAAATTGAACAACTATACCTGCTTTTCAAGAGGTACTAAATGAGCAATCGAATGCAGTGAAAAATGAACAAAGACCCTTCAGTGGACCCACCTCAAATACATACAATCCCAGCTGGAGGAACCATCCCAATTTCAGTTGGAGGAATGAGCAAACAGCTAACTCTCAAAGGGCTCTATCTCAACTTTTAAATCAAAAGAAGCCTCATGAGGATCCGGTTTTAAAACACATTCAAAATCATGAGCTTTTCAATCAAAACATATTACAGGCTTTCCAAGACCTTAACAAATCCATTCAAAGGATTGAGGCACACTTATCGAGTGGGGAGAAAGGGATGCTTCTGGCCCAACCTCTCCCCAATCCAAAGTTGCAATGTGAAATTAGTGATCTAAGCTCTTCAAATCAAATGGAACAAGCCAAGTCTATAACCACTCTTAGGAGTGGAAAAACAATTGACAAATCTATTCCGGTAAGGGCTGAAAAGTCTAAGGACTCGGAAGAAGACACGGATGATAGACCTAACATTGCCCCACATGGGTTGGAACCGAAACCTCAAAGCAAGCCAATTACTCCATTCCCCTAATGGTTGATTGCACCAAAATCTTTAGCCAACTCACAAGATATTCTAGAGGTGTTGAAACAAGTGAAGGTCAACATCCCTCTTCTGGATACTATAAACAAATTCATTCACATGCCAAATTTCTAAAAGACTTATGCACAACCAAGAGGTAGCAAAGTATCAAAAAGAAAATTTTTCTGACAGAAAAAGTGAGTGCTATCCTCAAGAAAATTGTGCCACAAAAATATAAAGATCCTGGTAGCCCAACTATCACTTGTAGAATTGAGAATCACCAAATTGAGAATGCACTTCTTGACTTGGGGGTGAGCGTAAATGTAACGCCCTGAAAATCGAGGGTCGAGTAGCAACTCAACTCTCGAGTTCCAAAACATCACTTATGCAACATATATGCATATGATTAAATGTTGTTTGTGTTAGTGCATTAATTATGAGTGGGATTATACCAAAACAGTAATTCATACTCCAGATCAAGTTGTTTTCAAGATAGCGGAAGACTGAAAATTATATAAAATACATGAGGAACATATAAACCAAAATCTATCTCCAGAGTATGAATATACCACTGAGTCACTGTGTATATGTAATATTACAAAAGTCAAAAGTATAAAAAATGGTTCACTTGTAATAAAACCCTGTAGCCCCGCCGACCAGGAGAGCCTAAGCGAAGCCGTCAGAGAGCTGCATATAAGAGTACTCCTCCTGATCGTCATAGAAGTTCGGCTTTGCTTCCTGAGCGTCGCCATCACCTACAACTAAGACAGGGTCTGGTTGGTGTGTACAACACTGTCCCATAACGTGGGAGTGAGTGATCAACTTAGTGAAACAATAAAGAAAAGGTTAGCATGTTATCAATTCAATCAAGTAGTAATGATAAAGCAGTAAATCACACATCCCTAAGTACTCTTGTTAATGAAGAATGGTATGAATGTATGATGCATGCCCTCGCCTACGCTCCCTCAGCGAATTCATCTCACGTTCGCGCATGAACAACACTGCCTCAGTGCTTGACATGCTACGCCTGAACGCACGCGTAATGCGGTGCATGTATATGATTACCAAGTTCTTATTAGTCCTTTTCATACAGTAGGATTGAGAAACTAAGGTACCTCCCTTATATCAATATATAAACAATGATCCATTCTAAGGTCGTCAATCCTAGTAAATCTCATACAAAGTTGCAGTTCTAGGTCACTACCACCAACGCCCTACCAATAGGCAGTATATTTTTGAAGGCACGTCACCGACCCGACTAGGGACCACAGCCAGGCTGCGATGGGGTAGGCCTAGCTTATACTCTCGTTGCTACGGAAGGGTCGTCGCCTCAACGTAGTCTCAGAGTATGCTCGAGGTCACTACAAAGGGCTCGTCACCTGATCAGTGTAGGCCGATAGCTCGAATACAGTGTCTCATACCACCGTATTCAGCTCACGAGGCGGTGTTGCTCACTGGTCACTACGGGGAGGCTCGTCGCCCCAGTGTAGGCTGACAGCTCGACCACGGTGTCCCATACCACCATGTCCGGCTCATAAGTCTTAGCGGATCGACGTACCAAGGTTAACGGGGTTTCCACTGGTGAGTTTGGTACCTTAGGTTCAAGTTGTAGCGTCCAAACATGGTGAACATACATAGGGCCAATCGGGTTACTTGACGAGCTCGACTAGCACGAGCGCACATCGAGTTGATCGACATGAAGTGTGTAAGCACTCCGTATGACCTAACCACTATCGATAACCGAAGTACGTTCGAACACATCCTGTGTGGCGAAACAACATCATCCACCAATCTAGGCTCTATTACCGATTACCTGGACTATACAATAACTCCAATCACATTCAATTACAACAAAATATCCTAGAAGATAGTTAAAGCAGTAATGGATGAAGATTTCAAATCATACAATCATGTCCGCTTTAGGGCTGCCAGGGCTGTTGCACGGAATCGTTACACCACTCCCCCATCACCCTTCACGGCTTTGTTTTTGCATTTTATGGAATACAACTTAAACATGGATTTATACATATGCATTACATAGATAAACAGACGCTCTAATATATGGTACATCGAGGAAAGCATACACATAGTTAAAGTAGCTGAGAATCATATCTCAACACCCTTATTCATTGCAATTTACTAACTACTTACTCATTCCGACAATTTTACAAACACTTAAACTACACCTTCCCACATACTTGTAATATGCAATATATAACACATGTTGTAGCGAATCCTTTCACAAAGGAGTTGCCACATGAACCATGATCATGCATTCATGACCAATAGTCATGGCAAGCATAAATCATAGTTCCATATTCATTCGAACATTTCTACAAACACTTAGGCTACACGTTATAATATACACAACATATGTCGGGATAACATGTATTAGGCTAATCCATTCACCCAGAAGTTGATACACATGCATCTAGCATACATAGACAACAATTAATCATGGCAAGCACAAATCCGAATGTCATACATATACGGTATTTTCGACAAATACGAGGAATACAGTATATTTAACCTAGTTAACGTCTAACTGAAAAATGGAACGGACATCACTTTATGCATGTGAAATAACACCCACGTCAAGAATAAATCATTAACCGACATTGAAAGCCTTGAAAACCATAACCTATACGTTTATAGTCCGCACCTTATGTTGTAGAAGCGAGTAATAGACTCAGTTTAAACACCAAGTCTTTATCAACGGCAAAATGCCAACCTATGACATGAAATAGGTTAGCTATTTCATCACTTACACTAGTTGAATCTCTAGAACTGATTAGGGTTAGGATTTCTTACCTGAAAACGGAATCAGAATCGCCGGAAAAGCGATACGGTAGTGATGGATAGGCACCTAGAATAGCTGAGATTGATTCCCAAGAGTGATTCCAACCTCACTCTCACTTTCTCTCTCTTTACTCTCTTCTCTCTCCTAGGGTTTTCTCAAATTCGTATGGAGTGAATAAGAGAGGATTTAAGGTCCTTATATAGGCCTAAATTTGATGGAAATGGCCCCAGGGCTAAGGTATACTTAGGTTATGTCCAAAGGGAGACTGTTCCGTCTCAACGGAGCACTTCCGAAGCCCCCCTTGAGCCAAAGGTCGGACTTAAGTTCCCAGACCATGGATCTAGGTCGAGTTAAGTTTTCATTCCAGTCGGGTTCCCAGATCACACGTGACGGACCAGTTTTAATTCAACGGTCACCGAAACTAGATCAGGGTTACAAGTACACGGACATATATGGAAAATGTTCCCTGATCCGAGGGTGTATTTGGGTCAGATTCTGACAGTCTAATTGCTTATATCTGGCCCGCAAGCGTCAAGTCTCAGATTACTTAAATGAGATTTAATTTCTAAAAGGAAATCACATTTTCTCACACTCTTCGCTCCGGGCTCAAACGAATAGCCCCGAGACACTATTTGGATTTAATTTCTAAGATGGTTGTCAAGCCCACCAAGGCGGTCCTAATTATATAATTTCGTAGCAATCGGACTTTCGATGTGCGGTCCAGATTCGATATGGAGTTTCAATGTGCTCCCGAGAGCAACTGGGTAATGAGATGGATCCTAGATTTTGGAGTAACCTAATGTCAATGATTCTACAAGTTTTGGGTCTTGCAGATCGTATTTAAAGTGATTCAAGCGAATTTCACAGCTAATCTAGTTTAACACTTAGTTAAACTCATCTAATTTCTAAAGGATTTGATCCTGAGTGATTTCTGCTTGAGGTGGTACTCGGGTCTTTGTACGGATTTTTCTAGGACGTTACAGTAAATCAGATCCCTTACTCGGTCTACGAAGAACTGAGTCTAGGTGCATTAAAACCCACCCGTACCACATTACAACTTGCTGATCGATCAATTCATATACTGAGGGGGATGATTGAGGATGTGTTGGTCTAGGTTCACAAATTCTACTTTCTAGTAGATTTATTGTCCTGGATATATGTAAATGCAATTGCTATTTGCCCCTTTGGTTGTCAAATTTTGTGGTGCTAAAAACACAATCTATGTGTGGTGCCAAAAACACATTTTATGTATTGTGTAGCTTGTGGATTTGTATGTTCAAGTTACTGCATCAATAGTACAAGCTAAGAACGGTGATCTACTTCAAGTTCAAGTTCTTTGACTACTTCTGCAAGCTGCAATGATCAGAATATTTCACGAGCTACAACAGAAGACAAGTTCTTGTTCAAGTCTCAAGTACAACTCAAGACTAAAGTATAAGATGACGTCCAATGTTAAGAAGATCTCAAGTTCAAGCTACATCAGAGATTTCAAGCTTCACAATCTTCAAAGGTCAACCATCTTTATAAGAAGTGAAGACTCAATGTCCATACTTCACATTTAAGATTTGTATGACCCTAGTTTGACCTTAGGGCAGGTCATTTTGAATACATAATTCATATAGAATATTTTTATAAGTGTTTGATCTGTTCTAAGACCAGTCCTGAACTCTGTTTGACTAGTCCTAGAATTAGCTTGAACAGTCCAAGAAATTCCAAGACCAGTCCTAAGTTGTTGCAAATTTTTAGAATTTTTTGGTTGAGCTTCGACCATTCCTGGAGTCTGCTCGACCGGTCGTAGGAACAGTACCGACTCATTCATGACCAGCCCTATAATTATGACTCAAACTCCAACAACTATTCCTGGTTTCTCATGACCAGTCGTGGGATGGTTACGACTAGTTGTGGACACCCTAAGACTAGTCGTAGAACGGTTTAATCCGATCGCACTTAAAATTTCAAAATGCAGTTCGACGTACGACCAGTCGTGGTGGCCACACGACCAGTTGAAGATGCGATTTCCACAACTATAAATAGAACACGAATTTCAGTGTTTTTCAAGAATTCAATTCAAGAAAAATCAAGGGATCACTTTGAGATAAGTTTGTGTTATTTAAGCTAAGCTGTGCATATTTAATATTCTCTTTTGTTAGCTTTATTTATTTTATTTTGTTTCTGCATTCCAATCTAAATTGAAAAGAGGAATTGTTGTATTCCTTCTTCTTGGAATCAAAATCAAATAGATCTAGCCTATTTGGTTTAATTTAAAATCAATTAGAACTTAGAACCATATCAACATGAGTATTGGACATTGAACTTCTATATTCGAACTTCTACTTTGATTGGTTCTTCTAGGCTACTACGAAAGGAGAAATAAAGGTATTTTACATTTGTGTAAATCCTTTATGTTTTTGGTTTTTGTTTGAGATTAAGCAAGAAAAATCTCTATCTTGTGGTTATCTGAGGAGAGCCAGAAAACTCAGAAGTGGGGTTTTTAAATTGTGTAAGCCCATTTAAAAGATACAATTGGGAAGGTTTTAGGTGAACCCGTGAAACCTATTTTCATAGTGAACGCCGATATCCCTTGTGTGAGGATATTAGGAGTGGAGTAGCAAGTTGTGTGGCTGTTGTTTAACAGTTGGTGAACACACAGGCGAACCACTATAATTCTTTATCTTGTGGTTTGAATGTTTATTTAATTTCTATCTTTTATCATTCAAAGCTGTGGAATGTATATGTGGATGTGAATGTTGTAATCTTTTACATTTCAAGCATTATGGGAAATGTTGTAATAGTTTAGAATTTAATTTCTTGCTATTTCCTTTCAGTTTGAGTTTTGATATTCAAATTGTTCTAGTAAGGTTGTCCTGCCATAAACCCATGGTTTTTATGGTGCAACGTTGTCCTTAAAACGACATTGGTATCAACCTCTCTATTTTAGTGCTTTATATTTTATTACTATGATTTGTTTAAAAGTTCTATCTTTTGTTCAATTGTTTATAAGGCTCATATTCATTTAAATTCCGCTATTAAAGTTTTAATTTGGCAGTCCTATTCAGCCCCCTCTCTAGGACATATAGCTAGGCCTTTTCAAGTGGTATCAAAGCCTAATAGATCATTTTAATTGTTATTATTTGGATTTATTTCCTGAGCTAATCGATCTAAGCTATTGATAAGATGTCAAATTTTGATAGCCTTTCAGTCACTAGGCCTCCACCATTTGATGGCTCCAACTATGCCTATTGGAAAGCCAGAATGAGGATTTTCCTCAAATCAATAGGTGTGAGTGTGTGGCAAGCCACAGTGACTGAATGGATCCCTCCTACCACTGAAGTGACTGGTATCGATGGATCAAAATCAATGAGAATATCACCCTATTTTTCTTGGACCACACTTCAGAAAAGTCAGAGTAGTGCCAATGCAAAAGCACTAAATGCAATCACTTGCGCACTATCATCGGATTAGTTCAAAAGAATTATATCTTGTGATATTGCAAAGCAAGCTTGGGATATTTTAGAAATGACACATGAGGGTACATCAATTGTCAAGAAGTCTAAAGTCCAAATCCTCACAACTAAATGTGAGGAAATACATGTGGAAGAAAATGAAACGTTCATGGACTTTTATATTAGACTGAATGACATTGTAATTTCTATGTGGGGTCTTGGCGATAAAATCCTAGAAAGTAAAGTGTGCGCAAAGATACTACACTCACTACCTGAACGATTCAACTCAAATGTGACTACGATCTAGGAACTTCGTGATACAAACAATATGAGGGTAGAAGAATTAGTTGGGTCCTTACAAACCTATGAGCTAAACTTTAAAGCTCCTAAAGGTAAATTTATAGCCCTTAAGTCTTCCAAATGTATTTCTCAGGAAAATTCTGATCTTAAAATTTCTGAAGATGATATGGCTCTCTTAGCAAAAAAGTTTTATAAGATTTTCAAAAGTAAAAAGAAGGTAGACTTTCAAAAACCAAATGATAAGAAAATTAAGATCTAAGTCTAAATCTAAAACTTGGAAATCTTTAAAAGATAGTCAATGCTACAACTACCAAGAATATGGGCATTTAGCAAACAAGTGTCCTAAAAAGGACAAACCTAAAAGGAAAGGAATGCTGGCTACTTGGGATGAATCGTCTGGCTCTGAAGCCTCTTCTGAATCAAAAGATTCTGAAACTGAGTCGAGCAATGAAGTCAAAGCTCTTATGACTCTAGCCAAGTTCATTTTTTCAGATCATGATGATTCTACTAGTGAAGAAAATCTGAATAGTGATCATGAAAATGAAGAAGATCTTCAAGATGCTTATAATGCCCTATACAAGAAAAGTTGTAAGATTGCAGTAAAATTAAAGCTTCAAAAGGAAAAGTTTTTAAAGCTTAAAGATAATTTTGAAACTCTTGTTTTAGAAAAATCTCATCTTTCGGATTATTTTAAAAAATGCAAATGTGATCTAGATTTCAAAACCACCCTTATTGAAAATCTGAAATCTGAAAATGATAAACTTAAACTTGAAGTCTCTTCCCTTTTGAGTTTAAAGAATACATGGAGGTATGCCCAAGGTGATCCAAAATTAGAAAAACTTTTAACTGGATCAAGAAAATGTGGCGACCGATCCGGTTTGGGCTATGATAAAAATATTCCTCCTAAACAGAAGAATAACTCTCCTAAGTTTGTAAAAGTAGAATCCTCTAACTCAAAAGAGAAAAGTACTAATCAAAAGTTTTCTAAAAATGCTAAAACATTTCAATCTCTCAAAACTAAAGGTAACCATATCAATTACTAAAATCAAAACCGAAACCCTTTAGCTAAGAAAATAGTTGATCTACTTAAGGAGCTCTTAAAATCTAACTCAGTGGGTCAGTCTTACAACAACTACAAACATAAGAAGACCAACTATAGTCCTAAATCCAAAACAGTTATGAAATGGGTTCCTAAGGTTACTTGCTTAGTTGCCCACACTACATTCAAAGCGACAAGCCATACAAAGTGGTACCTAGATAGTGGGTGCTCCAGGCATATGACAGGCGACAAGGCTTTATTCACCGACCTTAAAGATATGACTGATGGGTCAGTCACATTTGGTGATGGTAGCAACTGCAAGATTATTGGCCAAGGTACGGTTCAACTCTATAATCTTCCCTAATTTAAGAATGTTTTATATGTTGAGGGGCTAAAACACAACCTGTTAAGCATATCTCAAATATGCGATAACAATCACAACGTGAACTTTTCTAATCGAGGTTGTGAAATTTTAAACAAAAATGGTTCTGTAATATTAACTGGTCACAGGACTTCTGAAAACTGCTATATTGTAAGCGATGGTAGCTCATCTAATCAATCGTGCTACATGGTCCATACCGATGAGACAGAATTATGGCATAAAGCCTTAGACATGTACACTACCGTAATCCATACGGATTGAGCAAATGAGAACTAACAAGAGGTCTGCCTAAACTTCAAAAAGTAAACAAAATATGTGGCAAATGCCAGATTGACAAACAAACAAGAAGTACTCATAAAAAGGTGAACTCTAATGCCACATTAAAATCGCTCGAACTTCTCCACATGGACCTTGTAGGACCTACCAGGATGAAGAGTCGAGGTAGCAAAAAATACATATTGGTAATCGTGGATGATTTTACCATATTCCCTTGGGTAGCCTTCTTAAGGGATAAATCAGAAACCCTTGACGAAGTAAAAATGATTCTCAAATGGATCCAAACTGAAAAAACTTTTCAAGTTTGTAAGATCCGTAGTGATCATGGATCTGAGTTTGAGAATAGTAGTTTTGAAAAATTCTGTAGCAATCAGGGAATATTGCATGAATTCTCTACGCCCAAAACACCACAACAAAATGGAATTGTGGAGAGGAAAAATAGAGTGCTTCAAGAAATGAGAAATGTAATGTTGAATAGTATGAAGCTCCCTAGAAATCTTTGGGCTGAAGCCGTAATTACTGCTTGCTATATTATCAACCGAGTTTATACTCGTAAATCTAATAATAAATCTGCTTATGAACTTTGGTTTGATAAGAAACCTACTGTCAAATACTTTCGAGTTTTTGGTAGCAAGTGTTATATTTTACGTGACCGTGAAAATTTGGGAAAGTTTGACTCTAAAAGTGATGAAGGTATCTTTTTAGGGTATTATTTAAACAGTTGTGAATATCGAGTATTGAACAAAAGGACTGGTGTTATTCAAGAGTCCACCAATGTGGTCATCAACGATCACTTGAATACAACTGCCCCAAGTTCAGATAATGATGAAGTTCTTTTATTTGACAAACCAGATACTTCATCAAATTAAACTAATTTTGAACTAAGGACTGTTAAAGATCATCCAACCACTCAAATTCTTAGAAACCCTCTCACTGGTGTGTGCACTCGTAGACAGATAGAAGACATATGTAATTACGTGTGCTTTACATCCCAAACTGAACCGGCAAACGTAAAAGAAGCACTTTCTGACGAAAACTGGATAGTTTCTATGCAGGAAGAACTTAACAATTTGTGAGAAATGATGTTTGGTATCTTGTTCCTAGACCTAAAGATAAACACATTATAGGAACTAAGTGGATTTTTAAAAATAAGTCTGATGAACTTGGTAATATTATTCGAAACAAGGCAAGACTGACTGTACAAGGGTACACTCAAATAGAAGGGATTGATTATGAAGAAGCCTTTGCCCCAGTAGCTCATCTTGAATCAATCAAACTATTCATATCCATTGCGTGCTTTAGAAAATTCAAAATTTATCAAATGGATGTGAAAAGTGCCTTCTTAAATGGTGATCTACATGAAGAAGTGTATGTGGAACAACCAACGAGTTTTGAAGACCCTAAGAACACTGGTCATGTCTATTTCCTTAAAAAGGCTCTCTACGGTTTGAAACAAGCTCCTAGGGCATGGTACGAAAAATTGACTAAGTTTTTACTAAGTCATAATTTTCTAATGGGAAGTGTTGATAAAACTCTATTTGTTAAGAAACATAACGATCATATCTTAACTGTTCAAATCTATGTTGATGATATTATTTATGGATCTACGTTTACTAACATGACTGATGATATTATTTAATGAAATCTAAGTTCAAAATGAGCATGGTTGGGCAATTGAATTATTTCCTAGGGTTGCAAGTAAAATAACAACCTGATGATATTTTTATTTCTCAAACCAAATATGCTTTGAACTTGATTAAAAAGTTTAGATTTGAGAATGGTAAGAATTTTGATACTCCTATGAGTACAACCTTAAGACTCTACAGGTAAAAATGTAGATCCCAAACTATACCGTAGCATGCTTGGTAGTTTACTTTACTTAACTACAATTAGACCTGATATTGCCTTAAGTATTGGTATTTGTGCTAGATATCAGTCTAACCCTAAAGAATCTCATCTAACTATTGTTAAGCGGATTATGCAATATGCCGCAAGTTATGCTAATTTGGGTCTTTGGTATCCATATGATACTAGTGTTCAATTGGCTAGGTATTCAGATGTTGATTGGGCTGGTAATATTGATGACAGAAAATCAACCAGTGGTGGTTGTTTTTATATCAAAAATTGTTTAGTTTCTTGGTTTAGTAAGAAGCAAAGTTTTGTATCGCTCTCTACTGCTGAGGCTGAATACATCGCAGCTGGAAATATATGAAATCAGCTTGTTTGGATAAAACGTATGTTAAGCGATTATGGAATTTCATAGGAATAAATGATATTATATTGTGATAATTCAAGTGCTATAAATATTTCAAAAAATCCAATCCCGCATTCACTTACCAAGCACATTGACATTAGGTATCATTATATTCGTGAATTAGTGGAAGAAAAAATAATCTCTTTAGATTACATTCCGACCGAGACTCAACTTGCTGACATTTTCACTAAACCGCTCGACAAAAGAAGGTTTAATAAATTAAAATTTGATCTTGGAATGTGCAATTTAAATTGATTATTCATGCATTTGTGTATCATAGTGTATATATTTGATAATTTATTGGTTTAAATTTCAATTTTTTATAAAAAAATGCATATTTTTGTCGGTACTCGACCAGTCAAGGAAGTGCTAGACCAGTCGTAATACGACCGGTCGAGAACGGTCCTCTACCAGTCATGTAGCACGCTGGACCTTTTTAATTTGAGAAAAATCTCATCTTCCTCATTTTTTATTTCTTCTCCAACGGGCATAAGCACGACCGGTCGTACCCAACCAGTTGATTCATCAAGGTTAGTGCATTTTTTTGATCAATCTTGTAGATTCAAGTTTTATTCTCTTCATCTTTGTCCTTTGAGTGCTTGATTTCAAGCTCTGTAGAGATTTTGGTGTTTTTCTACTCCTTTTGCTGATCTTAGAAAACTCATCTCTACTTCCTTTGTGATTTCTTGGTACTTTAGTTTTCTTTAAGTAAATGGATGCTAGAGGGAAAAAGAAAACTGTCCGTGGTCCATCATCCTCTAGACTAGCTCCTATCACTTGGCACAATCTTCGATCACTCAGACATGATCCCGCACATGTACGGGATTTGCGTATGCGCAATTTCATTGTTGAAAAAGCTGTGTATTGACCACATTGCTCCTTTTAGTATCCTACCTCTTCTCCAATCTGTAGGTTGGGATAACATCCTACATTGGGGTGGGCATGCATACCAATCCATTGCACAGGCTATGTGTGCATGTATCTCGGAATTTTCATATGATAATCTAACTTTTAATATTGATACTAGAGAAGGTCCATTTACAGTAGATCGTCATCTGATTGCAGATCTAATGGAAATAACTGTTAATGATGAGGGCATCCCTATTCATATTCTAATGGAAAAACCTTCAGAATCAGAAAAACGGATGTTAAACAGAGATTTATGTAATATGGACGTTCAATGGACACATAAAGGGAATGCGCTCCCCACAAAGTATTTGTTACCTAGATATAGGGTTCTCCGCAGAATCTTTACTTCAAATTTATATCCACGTTCCGGTAACAAAACAGAACTAACTTCCTATATGGTTCGAGTTTTGCATTCTATAGTCACAAGTACTAAAGTCTGTCTGCCTTCTTCGATATGTCATTTCATCATTCAATTTCGACTCCATCCAGGACAAAATATTCCTTTTGTTTATCTTATGACTGTGTTAACTACTCACATAGTAGTTGTAATGCCTGTCAGAGAGGCTCCTATTCATCATCTTTTGTTTAACAATTCTAATTTAAATAAGATGACATTGGAACTGGAACCTGGTCAAAGAGATGTGGGTGGTGGTGGTGCTGAAGCAGGGAATGAAGAAGAAGGTGACGATCTTCCTCCTGATGACATCAATATGGATGATATATTTGATGAAATTGGATCAGACTCTGGAAATAATCCTGACTATGAGCCATCAAATTTTGATGCTCGTCTTCGCGCTCTTGAGGAGAGGGTAGAGAACATGAATGTTGCCCATGATTTGCAATTTAAATATACGCGCAAGTATCTTAGGCGTTTAAACAATGGCCTTCATCAAAATGATCCTACCATACCTGCTCCCTCCTCAGGATCTGATTAATTATTTTAATCTTTGGTCTGTAATAACTTTTATACTACTTTTGGTGTGTGGACTTTGATTTTACTTTAGTTTGTATAACTGACGTTTGATTCAGCTGATTAATGCTATGTGAACTTTAATTTGCTTATTTTTAATTGCATTGCTTACCTCGTTATTCCTTTCTTTACTCTCTTATTGTTCTTCCACTTCCATTTATTCCTTTCTTCCTTTGTCATATTGTGACAAAAAGGGCAAGAATAATTTTCTGGTTATATAGGGGATATATGAATATGGATTGTGGAGAGTAAGCATCTCATTTTTAATGAAGGATTTTTATATGCTATCAGGGGGAGTAAGTAATGAAGATTTTGTGAATGACAACTGGTGCATGAATCGTTAATCATGTTATAACTAACTAGTGCATGATTCTGTGTGTTCATAATGATCATATCATATTCTTGTTAAGTGTGTTTTGTCACAAATTTAATAAAGGGGGAGATTGTAAGTGCAATTGTTATTTGCCCCTTTGGTTGTCAAATTTTGTGGTGCCAAAAACACAATCTATGTGTGGTGCCAAAAACACATTCTATGTCTTTTGTAGCTTGTGGATTTGTATGTTCAAGTTACAGCATCAATGCTACAAGCTAAGAACGGTGATCTACTTCAAGTTCAAGTTCTTTGACTACTTCTACAAGCTTTAATGATCGGAATATTTCAAAAGCTACAACAGAAGACAAGTTCTTGTTCAAGTCTCAAGTACAACTCAAGACTAAAATACAAGATGAAGTCCAAGCGTAAGAAGATCTCAAGTTCAAGCTACATCAGAGATTTCAAGCTTCACAATCTTTAAAGGTCAACCATCTTTATAAGAAGTGAAGACTTAATGTCCATACTTCACATTTAAGGTTTGCATGACCTTAGTTTGACCTTAGGGTAGGTCATTTTGAATACATAATTCATATAGGATATTTCTATAAGTGTTTGGTCTGTTTTAAGACCAGTCCGGAACTCTGTTCGACTAGTCGTAGAACTGGCTCGACCAGTCCAAGAAATTCCAAGACCAGTCCTAAGTTGTTGCAAATTTTTGGAATTTTTTAGTTGAGCTTCGACCAGTCCTGGAGTCTGCTCGACCGGTTGTAGGAACAGTGCTGACTCATTCACGACCAGTCCTGCAGCTATGACTCAAACTCCAGCAACCATTCCCGGTTTCTCACGACCAGTCGTGGGATGGTCACGACCAGTCGTAGACACCGTAAGACCAGTCGTAGAACGGTTTAATTCGATCGCGCTTAAAATTTTAAAATGCAGTTCGACCTGCGACCAGTCATGGTGGCGACATGACCAGTCGAAGATGCGATTTCTGCAACTATAAGTAAAACACGAATTTCAGAGTTTTTCAAGAATTCAATTCAAGTAAAATTAAGGGATCACTCTGAGATAAGTTTATGTTACTTAAGTTAAGCTGTGCATATTTAATATTCTCTTTTGTTAGCTTTATTTATTTGATTTTGTTTCTACATTCAAATCTAAATTGAAAAGAGGAATTGTTGTATTCCTTCTTCTTGGAATCAAAATCAAAAGAGCTAGCCCATTTGGTTTAATTTAAAATCAATTAGAACTTATAACTATATCAACGTGAGTATTAGACATTGAACTTCTACTCCGATTGGTTCTTCCGGGCTGCTATGAAAGGAGAAATCCAGGTATTTTACATTTGTGTAAATCCTTTATGTTTTTGGTTTTTGTTTGAGGTTAAGCCAAAAAAATCTCAATCTTATGGTTATCTGAGGAGAGCCAGAAAACTCAGAAGTGGAGTTTTTGAATTGTGTAAGCCCATTTAAAAGACACAATTGTGAAGGTTTTAGGTGAACCTGTGAAACCTATTTTCATAGTGAACGCTGATATCCTCTGTGTGAGGATATTAGGAGTGGAGTAGCAAGCTGTGGCTATTGTTTAATAATTGGTGAACACACAGGCGAACCACTATAATTCTTTGTCTTGTGGTTTGAATGTTTATTTAATTTCTATCTTTTATCATTCAAAGTTGTGGATTGTATATGTGGATGTGAATGTTGTAATCTTTTACATTTCAAGCATTGTGGGGAATGTTGTAATAGTTTAGAATTTAAGTTCTTGTTATTTCCTTTATTTCCTTTTAGTTTGAGTTTTGATATTCAAATTGTTCTAGTAAGGTTGTCCTGCCATAAACCCTTGGTTTTTATGGTGCAAGGTTGTCCTTAGAACAACATTGGTATCAACCTCTCTATTTTAGTGCTTTACATTTCAGTACTGTGATTTGTTTAAAAGTTCTATCTTTCATTCAATTATTTATAAGGCTATCATATTCATTTAAATTCCGTTGTTAAAGTTTTAATTTGGCATAGTCCCATTCACCCCCCCCCCCCCTCTAGGACATATAGGTAGCCCTTTTCAATACACAACCCATTATAAATATGAGCACTCAAATTCCTGTCATACTTGGCTGCTCGTTCCTTTCTACATCTAATGCTATCATCAATTGTAGGAATGGGTCATGAATTTGTCTTTTAGAAATATGACGTTGGAGCTCAATATCTTTTTCAACATGAGTAAACATGCAGAGGATGATGACGAGGCCCATGACATTAATATGATAACTCTTTCCTGGAAGTAGGTCTTTGATGACCTTATCCTCTGACCCTCTAAAGACGTGCTTGGCACACTCCCCTAATTTGGATGATAACACGATTAGGGAGATGGATGTCATGCTTGATATTGCACCGGTACTTGAAGTTAACCGATGGAGGCCACAATTTGAGAAATTACCCCAAACCGACATAGTGCCTCTACCGTCTAACCTCAAAGTGTTGAAGCTTGACCTAAAACCATTGCCCACTGATCTTAAATATGTTCATTTAGCTCAAAACGAGACATATCCGGTGGTGATTTCTTCCCACCTTGAGCAAAAGTAAGATAGTATGCTTATCTATACTCTCATTGAGCACAAATGAGCCTTTGGATGGTCAATTGTGGATCTCAAGGGAATCGATCCTTTAATTTGTACTCACCACATTCATCTTGAGGATAATGTGAAAACCTCTCGACAACCACAATGTCGACTCAATCCAAATATGAAAGAGGTGGTTAAAGGAGAGGTACTAAATTGTTAGATATGGGTATCATATACCCTATATCTGACAGTCAATGGGTGAGTCCAACTTAGGTGATTCCTAAGAAATTCAGAATCACCATCGTAGCCAATGCCGACAATGAACTTGTACTAACTAGAGTTACTACTGGTTGGAGAATGTGCATTGACTACCAAAAATTGAATACCATCACGAGGAAGGACCGCTTTCCCTTGCCCTTCATTGACAAAATCTTGGAAAGGTTAGCTGGTCATTCTTATTACTGCTTCCTTGACCGGTATTCATGTTATAGTCAAATAGAGATAACCCTTGAAAACCAGGAGAAGACAACATTCACATGCCCTTATGGTACCTTTACGTACCAAAGGATGCCATTCGGACTATGTAATGCCTTGGTCACTTTTCAGCGATGCATGTTGAATTTATTTATTTTTATATGGTGGGGCAATATCTAGAAATCTTCATGGATGACTTTTCTATTTTTGGTCCATCCTTCTATGAGTGCTTGAAAAAACTCAAATGTGTGTTGAAGCGATTTGAGGAGAATAATTTGGTTCTGAACTGGGAGAAATGCCATTTCATGGTTCCCAAGGGAATTGTTCTTGGACACATAATTTTGTCCAATGGAATTGAGGTGGATAAAGCTAAAATTGATCTTATCTCTAACGTACCTCCACCTAAGAGCATACGAGACATGCAATCCTTCTTAGGACACGCCAAATTTTACAGACAATTCATAAATGACTTTAGTCACCTCTCTCGTCCTTTATGTAATCTGCTTCAAAAGGATGTACCATACGAGTGGACTGAGCAATGTCAGGAAGCTTTTACTAAGCTTAAGGGCATGTTAACTACTGCACCCATCATGTAGCCACCTAATTGGAGCATCCCTTTTGATATCCTGTGCGATGCATCCGACTATGATATTGGGGCGGTGTTCGGCTAGAGAAAAGAAAATAAGCCCTATTTATCCATTATACAAGTAAAACTTTAAAACCTACCCAAGTGAATTACTCTACTACGAAGAAGGAACTCTTAGCTGTAGTAATCGCTTTAGACAAATTTAGATCCTACTTGATTGGATCTAAGATCATCATCTACACGAATCATGCGATGCTCAAGTATCTTCTTTCTAAAAATGATGCTAAGCCCCGCTTGATAGATAGATTCTTTTACTTTAGGAATTTGATTTAGAAATAAAAGATAAAAGGGGAGTATAAAATGCAGTGGCTAACCACCTTTCAAGGCTTGATCTTCCCAATCCTCTTAAGACAGCACCAATTAATAACATGTTCCCCTGATGACACACTCTCCCAACTAACTTAGTTTGCTGATATTGCAAATTATCTTGCTACAGGTTTTATGCCAACTCATTAGATTGCGCGAGATAAGAAAAAAAATTCTTCGCCGAGGTAAGTAAGTTCTTCTGGGATAACCCGTATTTATTCAAATATTGCCCAAACCAAATTCTAAGGAGATGTGTGCCAGACAATGTACACCAAAGTGTCATCTCCTTCTATCACTCTCAGGCCTATGGTTGTCACTTTTCTGCTAAAAAGACCACGACCAAAATCTTGCGGTGCAGCTTCTATTGGCCCACTATGTTCAAGGACACTCATGAGTTGTGCAAAGCTTGTGAGCGTTGTCAGAAATTAGGAGCGTTGTCCCATGAAATATGATGCCTTTGAATCCCATTCTGATCATTGAAGCATTTAACTGTTGGGGCATCGATTTCATGGGGTCATTCCCCCAATCCTTTAGAAATTTATACATTTTATTAGTAGTAGACTATGTCAGTAAATTGGTCGAAGTAATCCCGTGCCAGAACAATGACCATTAAATGGTCATTAGATTTTTAAAAGAGGATATCCTTTCTCGGTTCGGAACGCCTCGGGCCATCGTTAGTGATAGAGGTTCACATTTTTGTAATAGGCCATTTGCAAATTTAATGAAGAAATATGGCATCTCTCATAAGGTGAGCACTCCATACCACTCGCAGATGAGTGGGCAAGATGAAATTTCCAACAGGGAGATTAAACATATTTTGGAGAAAACGGTTAACCCTGATCCCAAGGACTGGTCTATCTATTTGACTGATGCTTTATGGGCCTACCATACTACCTTCAAGACCCTAATTGGAATGTCTCCCTTTAGACTCGTCTATGGGAAAGCTTGCCACTTACCTGTGGAATTAGAACATATAGCCTACTAGGCTATCAAAAACCTGAATTGTAACCTGTACAATGCTGGCTCACTACGCAAACTTTAGTTAAATGAACTGGAGGAAATCCAGAATGACGCAGAACTCAAGAATTTACAAGGACAGGATGAAGGTGTTACATGATAAGAACATCCTTCGAAAAATCGTTGTTGACTAGTCAAAAAGTCCTTTTGTACAATTCTTGGTTACATCTTTTTCCAGATAAACTTCGATCTCGTTGGACCGACCCTTTCACTGTTACTAATGTTTATCCGTATGGGGCTGTCAAGATAAAGAATCCAACGAATGGCAATGCTTTCAAAGTAAATGGACATCGGTTAAAGCCATTTGTTGAGAAATTTGACTCAGAGGACATGTCTATACCTCTGACTGATCATGTTTACCAGGATTGACTTCCTAGTTTGATGGAGGTGTAGTTAGGTTTATTGCTTTCACATTGAGACCTTGGAAAAAGCCTCAAAATTCTTTCTTCATGTAACGCCCTGAAAATTGGGGGTCGAGTAGCAACTCAACTCCCGAGTTCCAAAACATCACTTATGCAACATATATGCTTATGATTCAATGTTGTATGTGTTAGTGCATTAATCATGAGTGGGATTATACCAAAACAGCAATTCATACTCCAGATCAAGTTGTAAAATGCAAGCGAAAAACTGAAAGACATAAATTGTAACATCCCGAAAAATCGAGGGTCGAGTAGTAACTCAACTCTCAAGTTTCCAAAACATCACTTATGCAACATAGATAATGATGATTAAATGTTGTCTACATTAATGTAGTGAACATAAGTGAGATTAAGCCAAAACAGCATATCATACTCTAGAGACAATTAAATTGCAAGTGGAAGACTGTGATAGGTATATAAAATATATAAAAACTGTGGTGAGTCTCCAGAGTGTGATAACATTACCAGGTTAAATAATTACAAGTATAGTTCCAAAATGTACCAAATGTGTAAGTGTAATGGCTTCTATCCCAAGTACCATAGCCCCGTCAATACAATATCAGGTCTTCATAAACCTGACAGAGAGCTACATGTAGGAGAACTCCTCCTCCACATCACAATAGTCCGGCTCTGCTTCATAAGCATCGCCATCACCTGAAACTCAACAAATCTGGTTGGTGTGTACAACACCGTCCCGTAACATGGGAGTGAGTAGCTAACTCAATGGAACAATAAAGCATAGGTTAACATGTTATCGACTCAGTCAAGCAATAATGATAAAGCAGTACAATCAAACACTCCTAACTACTCTTATTAATGCAAGTATGGATGCATTCATGATGTATGCCCTCACTGACATACTCTCTCATGCAACACCCTCTTCGTTCGCAATATGCTTTCATCCCTCAGTGCTCCACATCTTCCAGGCACATGCAATGCATGATGAACATGATTACCGAGTTTTTATTAGTCCATTTCAAACAGCAGGATTGGGAAACTAAGGTATCTCCCTTGTATCATTCCCAAACATGATCCATTATAGGGTCGTCAGTCCTAGACAATCTCATACGATGGTGTGTTTCTAGGTCGCTGCAAGGGCTGCCAGGGCTGTTACACGGAATCGTTGCACCACTCCCCCATGACCTTATCAATACAGGCCTAGTTTATACTCTGTTACTACGGGAAGACTCATCGCCTCACCGCAGATTCAGAGTATGCTCGAGGTCACTACAAAGAGCTGTCAGGGCTGTTACACGGAATCGTTGCACCACTCCCCCATCACCTTATCAATGTAGGCCGACAGCACGAATATAGTGTCCCATACCACCATAATCGGCTCACGAGTTTAGTTGCTCACTGGTCACTACGGGGAGGCACGTGGCCCCAGCGTAGGCCTACAGTTCGACCACGGTGTCCCATACCACCATGCCCGGCTCATGAGTCTTAGCGGATCGAGGTATCATGGTTAAAAGGGATTCCACTGGTAAGTTTGGTACCCTAGGTTCAAGCAGTGGTGACCAAACATGGTGAACATATATAAGACATAACGGTTTACTTGACGTGTTCGGCTAGCTCGAGCGCACAACAAGTTGAACGATATGAAGTGCAGAAGCACTTTGTGTGGCCAACCACTATCGCCAACCGAAGTACGACTCGGGTTCATCAAACACATCCTTCGTGGCGACATGAATCTCAGCCACGATCTCAAGTCTGGTACCGAATGTCTGGACTATAGTCATAGTCCCAAACTCAATCAATCTTTACTCATAGCATGTGGTGTAAAGCATAATAAACAAAGCATCTCAAGCATGTTAACAAGCATGTCATAAAGCATGTTATAAAACATGTTACAAAACATGTTATAAAGCATATTATAGAGCACTATACAAATAGGGATACAATCACATATATTTCATAAGTGAGTGGTTAGAGTAAACAACCACATGGAGGAAATCATACATGTCTATACGGTAGTTAAGAACCTCATCTCAACACCTACCTAAGGCACTAACATCTAAGCACTTACTCTCACAAGCATTTTCACAAACACTTAGAGTACACTATTTCAACATACATGATGTATGTTAGTAAAACATGTATTAGGGCTATCCTTTCACCAAGCGAGTATTTTATCCATGTATAATATATTCATACAACAATTAATCATGACAAATACATCTTCAAAATTTATACGTATACGGTATTTTCTAAAATACACAATTTCAACATACATAGTGTATATAAGCAAACATGTATTACGGCGATTCCTTTCGCCAAATAAGTATTTTATCCATATACCATATATTCATACAACAAATAATCATAGCAAACACATTTCCAAAATTTGTACGTATACGGTATTTCTACGTATACCTAGAGTATGTGTAACAGCCCGGATTTTTCCCAACCTGGAATTAGACGTCCTTAGGCGATGGGTCAATCTAACACAGGTTTAACTTCTCAAACACTCAATTAAAGCCTCAAATCCCTTTTTAAACCATTTTCTTCACAAATCTCACCTTTCATTACCTCGTTCCTTAAATCCTTCTAAGTACTTTCACATTAGACACTACCTTAAAGTTTAGGTGATGAAGAACAATACTTAAACTAAACATTGCTACAAAGGTCTAAGTACCACCTCAGACTGAAATCTTACAGGACTAAATCCTTTAGAAATTAAGCGAGATTTAGTTAGTGTTAAACTAGAGTGCCTGTGAAATTAGCACCAATCAGTTTAAATATGATCTGCAAGACCCAAAAGTTGTAGAATCATTGACGCTAGGTTACCCTAAAATGTAGGATCAATCTCATTACCCGGCTGCTCTCGGGAGCATCTCGAAACTCCGTATCGGATCTGGACCGCACGTCGAAAGTCCGTTTAACACGAAGTTAAGGAACTAGGACCGCCTTGCTGGACTTGACAACTATCTCGGAAATCAAATCCAGATAGTGTCCCAGCGCTATTCGCTTGAGCTCGGAGTGAAGAGTGTGAGAAATGTGAAATTAATTCAAAATAAAATATCTTGAATTGTAATCTGGCACCTCTCGCTTGCGTATCAGTTTTAAGCAACCAGACCGTCAGAATCAGCTCAAATTACACCCTCGGATCAGGAGAAATTTCATACACATTTACATGTACTCGGAATCTCCGATCGAGATCCGCTGACCGTTGAACTGAAACTGGTCCACCACGCGTGATCTGGAAATCCCACTGAAATGAAAACTTAATAGAACGTAGATCCAGCGTTAGTGAGCTTAAGTCTGACCTTTGGCTCAAGGGGGCCCACCAGAAGTCCTCCGTTGAGCTGAAACTGACCCATTTTGGTTACAACCTAAGTATACATTGACCTGAAGTTTATTTCGGTGAGTTTTTAGACTATATAAGGACCTTAAACCCTCTATCATGGCAGTCATACGAATTTGGGAGAAACCCTAGAGAGAGAAGAGAGAAGAGAGAGAGAGTGTAGGAGCAGTGGGAGAATCTCCCTGTCACTCTTCCCTGCCGCTATACGTGCTTCACCACTCCATTCTTGTCGCTTTCTCGGTGAATCCGACTCCATTTCTAGGTAAGAAACCCTAACCCTAATCTGATTTGGGGCTTGGGTGGTTGTAGGTTATGAAATAGCTAACCTATTTCGTTCTATAGGTTGCCAAACTACCGAATACGGAAGCTTAGCAAACCTATCGACTCCGTTACGTTTCTACGACAAAAGGTGCGGACTTTCGGTGTATAGGTTATGGTTTTCAATGCTTTCAATGTTAGATAATGATAGATTCATGATCTGCATGCAATTGCACATGTACAAAGTGTCGTCTGCTTTCCGTTTCGATTAAAGATGAAAAATATGGAATTCTACATACTCTAGGTATTTGTAGAAAGTACCGTATACGTATAAATTTTGGAAATATGTTTGACATGATTATTTGTTGTATGAATATATTATACATAGATAAAATACTTGTTTGGCGAAAGGACTCGCCCTAATACATGTTTTGCTAATATACTCTATGTATGTTGAAATTGTGTATTCTAGAAAATACCGTATACGTATAAATTTTGGAGATGTATTGTAATGCCCTGAAATTCGGGGGTCGAGTATGAACTCAACACCCGAGTTCCAACGCATCACTTATGCAACATACACAATGCTGGTTAAATGTTGTCTGAGTTAGGGCAATAAACATGAATGAGATTAAACCAAAACAGTAATTCATACTCCAGTTCAATTGTATATAAAAGCAAGCGGAAGACTGAAACTTTATATTCAAGTATGTAAAGTAACAAAATTTTCTGAACTCCAGAGTATGAGTACTAGCTGAGCACCAATATACATGTATTGTTTTTAAGTCAAAACCCAAAATACAATCCTCAAAAGAGGCCCTGAGAATCCCGCGATACAGCCGGCCTAAGCGAAGCCATCAGAGTACTGCATGAAGGAGAACTCCTCCTGGTCCTCATCAAAGTCGGGCTCTGGCTCCTGAACCAAGGCGTCATCTACACCTGCGACAGAGTCTGGTGGATGTTGCAAATACCGTCCCGTAACGTGGGAGTGAGTAGCTAACTCAGTGGAACAATAAAGCATAAGTTAACATGTTATCAAATCAATCAAGCAGTAATGATAAAGCAGTACAAATCAAGCATTTCTAACTACTCTTGTTAAGTGCAAAAATGATATGACATGATGCTGTATGCCCTTGCCAAACCACCCTCAAGCGACATCATCTTACGTTCGCGAATGCTTACTCCCTCAGTGCGCCACATCTACAAAGCACATGCGGTGCGATGATGCCCATGATTACCAAGTTTTTATTAGTCCATTTCAATCAGCAGTATTGGGAAACTAAGGTACCTCCCTTGTATCAT
Source organism: Magnolia officinalis (assembly GCA_021015155.1). Classification (NCBI taxonomy): domain Eukaryota; kingdom Viridiplantae; phylum Streptophyta; class Magnoliopsida; order Magnoliales; family Magnoliaceae; genus Magnolia; species Magnolia officinalis. Next base: position 68,378,809 of record JAJHSJ010000004.1, read on the forward strand.
TCCCAACATGATCCATTCTAGGGTCGTCAATCCTAGATAATCTCATACGATATTATGGTTTGAGAAGCTTAGTGAAGGCATCGCAAAGGGCTCGTCACCCGTCAGCGCGGATACAGATCTCACCGTATGCGGCTCAATTGCTGGCCGTCAGCTCGAGTACAGGTCTCACCGTACTCGGCTCAATCACTAGCCGTCAGCTCAAGTACAGGTCTCACCGTACTCGGCTCAACTCACACTCTAGTTGTTGTGAAAGACTCGTGGCCAATCACAGACCCTTGGAGTATACTCGATGATACCACGGAGGACTCGTCGCCCGTCAGCACGAGCACAGATCGCACCGTACTCGGCTCTCGCCGAAGTATCGACAGCTCGAATATAGTGTCCCATACCACCATATTCGGCTCACGAGTTGGTTGCGCAATGGTCACTACGGGGAGGCACATGGCCCCAGCGTAGGCCGACAGCTCAACCACGGTGTCCCATACCACCATGCCCGGCTCATGCGACTTAGCGGATCTAGGTACCATGGTTTAACGGGGATCGCCACTGGTAAGTTTGGTACCCTAGGTTCAAGCAGTAGCGACCAAACAGGGTGAACACACAATTACACTTCGGTTTAGTTGGCGAGCCTGACTAGCTCGAGCGCACCACAAGTTGAGCGATATGGAGCGCAAAAGCACTCCGCGTGGCCAACCACTATCGCCAACCGAAGTACGACTTGGGTTCTCCTGACACGTCCTTTGTGGCGACATGAATCTCAGCCACAATCACAAGTCTGGTACCGAATGCTTGGACTATATACATAGTCCCAAACTCAAACAGTTTTCATCGTTAACATGTGAAGTAAAGCATGATAAACAAGCAATACAAGCATGTTAGTAGGCATGTTATAAAGCATGAAGTAAAACATGAAGTCAAGCATGTTGCAAAGCATGTTGTAAGGCATGTGATAAAGCACTATCCCCATAGGGATACAATTGTGTGCGCATTACAAATGAGTGGTTGCGGTGAACCACCGCATGGAGGGGATCCTACATGTCTCTAAGGGAGTCGGAAATCCCATATCAGCGCCTATCTAAGGCACTAGTACATACACATGTACACATACAACCATTTGCACAAACACTTAGGATACATTATTCCAACATACATGACGTATGTTAGCCAAGTTCGTGTTAGGGCTGTCCCTTCGCCACGAGAGTATTTTTCCCGTGTATATCGTAATCATACAGCAAATAATCATTACAATTACATTTCCAAAATCCGCACGTATGCGGAATTTCTAGAATACGCAATTTCAACATATATGACATTTACACATGAACATGTATTTTTGCGATCCCTTTCGCCAAACTAGCATTTTATCCACACATGATATAATCAAACATTAAATAAACATGTCAAACATTTTCCCAACAAAAATACGTATACGGTATTTCTACGTATATCTAGAGTATGTAAAATTCCATATTCTTTATCGCTAATCGAAACAGGAAACGGAAAGCATTTTGTACATGTGCATTTGCATGCAGATCATGAATCTATCATTATCTGACATTGAAAGCGTTGACAACCGTAACTTATACACTTAAAGTCCTCACCTCAGCCCTTGGAATTCCAACGAATCAGCAAGGGTATTGGAGCTTCCGTATACGGGATTTTCCTAGCCTAAAGAGCGTAACTGGTTAGCTTTTTCATAACCTACCACTAACCAACCTCAAATCAAACCTAGGGTTAGGGTTTCTTACCTTCAAATGGGATGGACACTGCCGGGAAAACACCTGGAATAAGGTGGTGTAGGCCGTGTGATGAGTGGAAGCAGCAGGAGGAAGATCGGCTTCGATCTCCAAGCCTTTCTCTCTCTTTTTTCTCTCTCTCTCTCTAAGGGTTTGCTCCCAAATTCGTATGGCTGTGAGAGGGGCTGTTCTAAGCCCCTTTTATAGCCAAGAACATGTCCAAAATAGACTCAGGTTCAAGGGTGGCTGCATATATCGGCAGTTCGCCACTTTCCAAGCTCAAAAGGGATGTTCTGGTGGCCCTCCTTGAGCCAAACGTCAGACTTAAGCTCACCATCTATGGATCTATGTGGGATCACGTTTTCGACTCGATCGGATCCCCAGATCGCACGTGGCGGACCACTTTCAGTTCAACGGTCAGTGGGCCACGATCAGAAATTCTGAGTACATGTAAATGTTCCTGAAATTTTTCTTAATCCGAGGGTGTAATTTGGTCTGATTCCGACGGTCAGGTTGCTTAATACTGACGCGCAACCAAAAGATGCCAGATCACTATTCCAGATATTTTTATTTGGATGGGAATAGTGTTTTTCACACTCCCTCGCTCCGGAGTGAAAAGAATGGCCGTGGGACATCGGAATCATCTGATTTTTGAGATGATTGTCAAGCCCAGTGGGGCGGTCCTGGTTCCTTAGCTTTGTGTTAATCGGACTCCCGATGTGCGATCTAGACCTCATACGAAGTTTCGTTTCAGTCCCAAGAGCAGACGGGTAATGAGTTTGGCTCTAAACTTTAGGGTAACCTAGAGTCACTAATTCTGCAAATTTTGGGTCTTGCAGATCGTATTTAAAGCGATCCCAACGGATTTCATGGCTAACCGAGTTTAGTACTTAGTTAACTTTGTTAAATTTCTAATGGATTTAATCCTACGTGATTTCTGGTCGAGGTGGTACTCGACCCAATGTACGGAAATTTACAGGTCGTTACAATCTACCCCCCTTAAACAAAAAATTTCGTCCTCGAAATTTATACCTTTTCGTAGTCCTCGAGAATATGAGGATAGTTCTTTCTGACCTCGGCCTCAGTCTCCCAGGTAGCTTCCTCCTCAGAATGATGTGTCCAAAGCACCTTCACAAGTGGGATGACCTTGCTACGTAGTACCTGCTCCTTCCTATCAAGGATACGCGTCGGGCGCAGCTCGTACGTAGCATCCTCACTCAACTGTACCTGCTCCCATCTGATGATATGCGTAGGATCAGGAACGTACTTCTTCAGCATAGAGACATGAAATACGTTGTGTACAGAAGCAAGCGGTGTAGGCAAGGCGAGACGATACACCACATCACCCACTCGATCCAGTATCTGAAATGGACCGATAAACCTCGGTGTGAGCTTCCCCTTCTTTCCGAACCGAAGGACTCCCTTCACAGGGGAAACTCGAAGGAACACATGATCCCCGACCTCGAACTCCAGCGGCCGCCGCCTCGTATCGGCGTAACTCTTCTGTCTGCTCTGCGCTGTGAGTAATCGACACCTGATGATATCAATCTTCTCTGTAGTTGTATGGACCAACTCCGGGCCAATCAGGCTACGCTCGCCAACCTCTGCCCAACAGTGCGGTGCCCTACAAGGTCGACCATAGAGAGCCTCATACGGCGCCATGCCAATAGTCGCCTGGAAGCTGTTGTTGTAGGCGAACTCTGCGTACGGAAGACAGTCATCCCAGCTGTCCTTGAAGTCCAACACACATGCTCGCAACATATCCCCCAGAATCTGATTCACCCGCTCTGTCTGCCCATCAGTCTGAGGATGAAACGCTGTACTGAACTTCAACTTCACACCCATCGCCTCCTGAATACGAGTCCAGAAGATGGATGTGAACTGCGTGTCTCTGTCCGACACGATCTCTAAGGGAACTCCATGCAGACGGACGATCTCTCTGATGTACAGTCTAGCCAGCTCGTCTGCAGAGTTCGTAACTCTGATAGGGAGGAAATGGGCCGATTTGGTCAACCGGTCCACAATCACCCAAATAGAATCGTGTCCCTTCCTCGTCTTCGGTAGCCCTGATATGAAGTCCATGGAGATGAAGTCCCACTTCCACTCCGCTATAGGCATGGGCTGAAGCAGTCCAGGAGGTCGGCGATGTTCTGCCTTGACCTGCTGGCACGTCAGACACCGAGATACATACTCAGCAATGTGGGCCTTCATGTTATCCCACCAGTAAGTCCGTCTCATATCCTGGTACATCTTCGTGCTACCAGGATGCATCGCAAGCTTCGAGTTATGGGCAGACTCGAGAAGCTCGCGTCTCAAGTCAGTCACATCAGGAACACATAGGCGGCCACGGAATCGTAAACCCCCATCAGAACCAACTCTCCACTCTGAGTCCACGGCGTCGCTAGCCTGCTCTCGAAGCTCAGACAGCCGTAAATCGCCCTCTTGGGCCGCAACAATCCTGTCGTCAATAAGTGGCCGCACCCGAACGTGCGCAACACACTCAAAAGGCTCCTCGACAGTGAGTCTCTGCTCGAAGTCGCGCACAAACTCCATCATGTCCCACTCTGCTATCATCAGTGGTACCGCAAATGCAATCGCCTTCTTGCGGCTCAACGCGTCTGCCACAAGGTTCGCCTTGCCAGGATGGTAGGAAACCTCGAACTTGAAGTCCTTCAAGGTCTCCATCCATCGGCGCTGTCTCATATTCAAATCCCGCTGTGTGAATATGTACTTAAGGCTCTTGTGGTTGCAGAAAAGCTCGAACTCCTCTCCGTAGAGGTAATGTCTCCAGAGCTTCAATGCAAAGATGACAGCTGCCAACTCCAGGTCATGTGTAGGGTAATTCTCCTCGTGCTTCCTTAATTGTCTCGAGGTATACGAAATCACCCTATCCTTCTGCATCAGCACACAACCCAAACCAACGCGAGACGCGTCAATGTATACTGTATACTTCACCCCTTGCTCTGGCAATACTAGCACAGGGGCGGATGTCAACTTGTCCTTCAGCTCCTTAAAAGCTGCTTCCGCCTTCTCATTCCAAGCGAACTTCAGGTCCTTCCGAGTCAACTGCGACAATGGCCTGGCGATCTTCGAGAAGTCTCGAATGAAACGCCTGTAATACCCAGCCAGACCAAGGAAACTCCTCACCTCAGTAACCGACTCAGGCTGCTGCCAATCCTGAACCGCGGCTACCTTAGCAAGGTCCACTGCTATCCCATCCTTAGACACAACATGTCCTAGGAACTTGACTTCCTCCTGCCAGAAGTCGCACTTCCTGTATTGCACAAACAACTGGTTCTTCTCCAACATACCCAATACTGTTCGCATGTGCTCCTCGTGCTCCTCCCGACTCGTGGAATATATTAAGATGTCATCGATAAAGACGATGACGAATCGGTAAAGGAAAGGCCGAAATACCCGGTTCATCAGATCCATGAACACGGCTGGTGCGTTCGTCAGACCGAATGACATCACCAAGAACTCATAGTGCCCGAAGCACGTCCTGAAGGCTGTCTTCTGTACATCCTCCTCTCTCACGCGTAACTGGTGGTACCCTGACTGAAGGTCAATCTTCGAGAAATACTTCGCCCCCCTCAACTGATCAAACAGATCATCTATCCTGGGCAGAGGATACTTGTTCTTCACTGTGACCTGGTTCAGCCTACGGTAATCAATACACAACCGTAGCGACCCGTCCTTCTTCTTTACGAACAACACAGGTGCCCCCCAAGGAGACACACTAGGTCGAATAAAGCCTCGCTCTACAAGTTCATCAATCTGTTTCCGCAGCTCCTCCATCTCGCATGGAGGCATACGATAGATCGGCAACGAGATGGGCATCACACCAGGCATAAGGTCAATCGTAAAATCAATCTCGCGTCGAGGAGGTAAATCAGGGATAGTCTTAAAGACTCCAACAAACTCCCTAACCACTGGCGTACACTCCAGTGTCGGACCATCAATCGGCACAAGTAATGCAGCATAACAATCAACTTGACAGGGCCAACTGACCTGCACTGAGAACGTGAAAGTTGTGTCGTCAGGTCCATAGGCAGTCACGATCCGAGCATCGCAATCTATCTCCGCCCTCATCTTGGCAAGCCAATCCATGCCAAGTATAACGTCGTAGTGCCATAGCGGAGCAACAATAAGGTCGACGAGCACTGTGCTGCTACCCAAAACTATCGCGCAACCCTCGCATAGCCGTGTGACATCCGAGAAGGTCCCGGTGGCCGTAGTGAGTCTCGTTCCCTTAGTGGGAACAGTATGCAAAGATAGGCGTTTCACCGCCCCACAAGAAATGATAGAGATAGTGGATCCAGTGTCCACCAGTAGAGAAACGGGAGTACCATGGATATGAGTCATACCCTCGAAAGCCGTCGGTGCCGATATCGACGTCTCTGGTGCCTCATCAACAAGGGTATGTACACGAGCCTGCTGCTGGCGGTTCGGCTGAGGAGCCAGGGGTCGCTGTGGCGGCCTGAAGAACGGCACAGGAGGTCGGAATGAAGGATGTGCAGGAGCGGTCTGTAGCGGCGGAGCTGATATGGCCTGTGGGTAAGGGCGACCCAATCTCTGCGGTGGCGCAAATACGCTAGCCCTCATGCGCGAGAAGCAGCTCTCGGCAGGGTGTCCTGGTTTCCCGCAAAACGTGCAGGTCACCAACGGGCGTCTCATGGGAACCACTTGCGCTGCGGCCCTGGGGGGAGAATCGGCCTGAGGCCTCTTGCCTAAGATAGGCCTGCTTTGTGTATCCTGTCGCGGTCTCGCAACCATAGTACCGCGTGATCGGGCCAAACGGTCCACATCCTGCTCGGCCGTCATAGACATGTGGACCAACGCCGCATACGTAGGGATGGTGTGGCAGCATAGCTTCGACCGTATGTCAGGTCGCAAGCCTCCAGTAAATCGTCGCATCCTCATCTGCTCATTGACGAGGATGGTCGGGACAAAGCGGCCGAACTCAGTAAATCGGTGCTCATACTCCGTCACCGTCATGCCTCCCTGCCTGAGGCGCAGAAACTCGTCCTCCCGCTCATGCCGATACGTCTACGGGTAATACTTCTCGTGGAACCGAGACTCGAAAGTCTCCCAGGTCCACACGAAGTCCACTGCGACCTTGCGCAGCACACTGTCCCACCATAAGCTGGCCTCCCTCTCAAACATAAAGGTAGCCAACTCAACCTGCTCTGCCTCGGAGCAGTGTAACATCCGTAGCATCTTCGAGATGCGGTCCAGCCAGAACTCCGCCTCCTCGGGTCTGTGAGAACCCGCAAATGAAGGAGGCCTCAAGCGCTGAAATCGCTTGAGTAGACCTCGCGTACCGACATCTCCAGTAGGAGGTGCGACGGGTGTAGGCAGAGGCGCATCCTCAAACCGAGCAGGAGGCTCAGAATCCTCCTCAGGATGCGTAGATGTCATAGGTGGAGTCGCACTACCACTGTGGGACAAGGCCTCAGCAATAGTGGCCATAAGCTCCTGATGCTGCTGCTGCTGTATCTGCTGCTGCTGCTGCTGCTGCTGCATCTGCTGCTAATGCATCATCATCATCAGCTGCTCAAATCTATCAGGCGGTGGAGCAGCCTGAGAATCATGCTGCGCAGCAGATGACGGCCGATACTGCTCACGGACCGGGGGCGTGTAAGGTGGCTGTCCACCGTTAGGACCAGCAGAAGGCTGATCAGATCCCAATCCTCGGTCCGTAGGACCGCCACTACCAGAAGGAGTCTGGTCCATAGAGCCGGTCAAACGTAGATGTGACGTGCTCCTCGTATACTGCCGCGGCATGCCCTATACAACATAGGGTAAATCATTTGTGAGACATAGCACAATACACATCATAAAGCACTTAAGCATTCCACACATCATCAACACAAAGAGGCTACATGCTTTTCATTCACCCAAAATTGTCATAATACATGGACTACAGAGTTATATGAATCACGATAGAAAGCCACATAATAGCCAATACATATACTACAATAAACACCTAAAACATGTTACTACCTAATACAACATCTGCATAGAAACACAAACCGCCTATCGCGGTAACCAAAACAAACACAACATACAACAACATGGATGACTAAGCATCCGAAGCAGGAGGTGGAGGAGGAGCATTCTTGTCCTGCGCACAGCACAGGATGGCCTTCAACGTACGGGACATCTTCTTGAAAATTTTCTTCATATAGGCTTCATTCTCTTCAAGCTTGGCTCGAACTTGACCAATCTCTTGCTGCATGGTGGCTTGCCCTTCCTCAAGACGGGCAAATCGCGCATCAAAAGCATCCCGATCTACACCATGCTCCTGAGCCATAGGGGGTGAACTCTCCTCGGTGTCCTGAGCCTCTGATTCTTCTTCCTGTATGTCATCACCGCCCTCCTCATCACTCTCCTCGCCGGCACTATCCGACTCATCTCCAGATTCGTCGAGTCGGGCTTGCCGCTGTTGAGGGCCGATCTTCATATTCTTGAGTGTCGCTTCACTTATGACTCGGACATGCGCAAGATCCTCCATATTCAATCTGTAGCCTACATCACGAGCCATCCTGCAGAACTGACAGCCAAATGGGAGCGAAAGATCATTCCTGGCAGAACGAACAACATGTACTATCTGAGATAGGATGAAGGTGGGCAGGCATATGTCGTCCCCATGTCCCATCTTATACAAAAAATCCACCATCAACCGAGTACATTCCGTGCGGTTACCCAACCGTGGGTACACATTGTAGGTGAAAATGTGATGGAGTAGACGGAAGTCCTCGGCCATCTTTGTCGCCACAATGCAGTTTCCTCTCTTCTAAGTAACTCGGCGACCACAGAGATATCGCATGCGGCGATCCCTTTCCCGCGCACTTCTGGAGAAGTTATCACTGGGGTGCACTTGACCACGCGGTAGCTTCGTGATCCGAGCCACTTCCTCCACGGTAATCGTGCGTCTAATGCCCCTCACAGAAACAGTAAACTGAAGAGGCTCAACAGATGCGTCCACGATATGAGCATAGAAAGCTCGAACCGTGTTCTCACATGCAGGCGACTCGCCATCAAACATAGAATTCCAACCGATGTCCACCAGGCCGTCCATCAGTAGGTGTAGCCCGAACATCCTTTCATCCACATGAGCTTCAAACACAACTTTGCGGCCCGCGAAGCGCCCATATTCCATGCCTATCGGGTAAGCATTTCTGACGGGATGGTCAGGATCCAAGTCCCGCTTTGACCTAAACTCCCGCACGGTGCTTGTGCCGGCCCCAACATCGGATTTCCTTCGGGAATGGGCTGGCCTACTTGGGCCGGCATCATCGGCCGCGGTTTTCCTCTTTCCCATGAGAGATAGGATGGAGGAAAAAGAGAAAATGGTGGCCACCACACCAAGGAGGGCCATGGAAAATTGCCAAAATGGGGGAACAAGGGGCTAATCTCTTTGCTCCACCACAAACAACAATCCAATGGGTGTGGAAGGAGCACAAGAGGTAGGAAATGAAGAAGAAATAAGAAGGAAGTGGAATGGGTTAGTAGCTTACCCGATTTTGAGTTCCAAGGAGGGGTATGAGAGCTCCAACTTGAGAAAATGGGGAAAGGAGGAAGCTAGGGCTGTTGTGGAAGGTTGGGGTGTGTGAGATATGGAAGAAAATGGAGGATTTGGAGGTTTGGAGGGATGGGTTTTTAGGGAAAATCGAAAATGGGGTTTTTGGAGCTTGAAAGGGGGTGAAATGATGGAGAGGGGTGCTCCAGCCCCTTAAAACCCAAACAAACCCCAATTTCGCATGTGCCAGGGGGTAGAGGGTGCTGGACCGACCACCCCCATGGCCGAAATCTCGCCGAAAAGTTGACCGGACCGCGGTCCGCCGCCCGAGCAGCGGCGCCGCCGCGGCTGGACTTGGCCGGAGCCGCGCCACCTCTGTGCGGACCACTTTGCCACGTTCCCAGGGTGCCAAATGCACCCTGGTTCGATCAGTGGTCTTAGTTTATTAACGTGGGGGCCCCACGACCTCAGTTCGGCTCCCGAACGGGTAGTTTCCTAGAATTTCTGAACCAATCTGATTTTTCCTAATTTTTAACGTCTAATTTTTGGTGGATTGTGATCCTGACACGTCAATAGACGGTCACCGAGTGATTTGGAGTTCGTGTGTGCGGTCAGGATCGAGTACAAACTCGATCAACGCGTCCGTTTCTAATGAATTTCACCGTACGGTGAAACCGGGAGACCCTAGGACTGTTTCTAAAATTTTGCGCACCCTCCTAAGTATAATGCGTCAGCGTACGTAGTGGGAACATAACTCAGGTCCAGTTTTAATCAAAATCATGCTTTGATACCAACTTGTAACGCCCTGAAATTCGGGGGTCGAGTATGAACTCAACACCCGAGTTCCAACGCATCACTTATGCAACATACACAATGCTGGTTAAATGTTGTCTGAGTTAGCGCAATAAACATGAATGAGATTAAACCAAAACAGTAATTCATACTCCAGTTCAATTGTATATAAAAGCAAGCGGAAGACTGAAACTTTATATTCAAGTATGTAAAGTAACAAAATTTTTTGAACTCCAGAGTATGAGTACTAGCTGAGCACCAATATACATGTATTGTTTTTAAGTCAAAACCCAAAATACAATCCTCAAAAGAGGCCCTGAGAATCCCGCGATGCAGCCGACCTAAGCGAAGCCGTCAGAGTACTGCATGAAGAAGAACTCCTCCTGGTCCTCATCAAAGTCGGGCTCTAGCTCCTGAACCAAGGCGCCATCTACACCTGCGACAGAGTCTGGTGGATGTTGCAAACACCGTCCCGTAACGTGGGAGTGAGTAGCTAACTCAGTGGAACAATAAAGCATAAGTTAACATGTTATCAAATCAATCAAGCAGTAATGATAAAGCAGTACAAATCAAGCATTTCTAACTACTCTTGTTAAGTGCAAAAATGATATGACATGATGCTGTATGCCCTTGCCAAACCACCCTCAAGCGACATCATCTTACGTTCGCGAATGCTAACTCCCTCAGTGCGCCACATCTACAAAGCACATGCGGTGCGATGATGCTCATGATTACCAAGTTTTTTTATTAGTCCATTTCAAACAACAGTATTGGGAAACTACGGTACCTCCCTTGTATCATTCCCAACATGATCCATTCTAGGGTCGTCAATCCTAGTTATTCTCATACGATATTATAGTTTGAGAAGCGTAGTGAAGGCATCGCAAAGGGCTCGTCACCCGTCAGCGCGGATACAGATCTCACCGTATGTGGCTCAATTGCTGGCCGTCAGCTCGAGTACAGGTCTCACCGTACTCGGCTCAATCACTAGCCGTCAGCTCAAGTACAGGTCTCACCGTACTCGGCTCAACTCACACTCTAGTTGCTGTGAAAGACTCGTGGCCAATCACAGACCCTTGGAGTATACTCGATGATACCACAAAGGACTCGTCGCCCGTCAGCACAAGCACAGATCTCACCGTACTCGGCTCTCGCCGAAGTATCGACAGCTCGAATACAGTGTCCCATACCACCATATTCGGCTCACGAGTTGGTTGCGCAATGGTCACTACGGGGAGGCACATGGCCCCAGCGTAGGCCGACAGCTCGACCACGGTGTCCCATACCACCATGCCCGGCTCATGCGACTTAGCGGATCTAGGTACCATGGTTTAACGGGGATCGCCACTGGTAAGTTTGGTACCCTAGGTTCAAGCAGTAGCGACCAAACAGGGTGAACACACAATTACACTTCGGTTTAGTTGGCGAGCCTGACTAGCTCGAGCGCACCACAAGTTGAGCGATATGGAGCGCAAAAGCACTCCGCGTGGCCAACCACTATTGCCAACCGAAGTACGACTCGGGTTCGCCGGACACGTCCTTTGTGGCGACATGAATCTCAGCCACAATCACAAGTCTGGTACCGAATGCTTGGACTATATACATAGTCTCAAACTCAAATAGTTTTCATCGTTAGCATGTGAAGTAAAGCATGATAAACAAGCAATACAAGCATGTTAGTAGGCATGTTATAAAGCATGAAGTAAAACATGAAGTCAAGCATGTTGCAAAGCATGTTGTAAGGCATGTGATAAAGCACTATCCCCATAGGGATACAATTGTGTGCGCATTACAAATGAGTGGTTGCGGTGAACCACCGCATGGAGGGGATCCTACATGTCTCTAAGGGAGTCGGAAATCCCATATCAGCGCCTATCTAAGGCACTAGTACATACACATATACACATACAACCATTTGCACAAACACTTAGGATACACTATTCCAACATACATGACGTATGTTAGCCAAGTTCATGTTAGGGTTGTCCCTTCGCCACGAGAGTATTTTTTCCGTGTATATCGTAATCATACAGCAAATAATCATTACAATTACATTTCCAAAATCCGCACGTATGCGGAATTTCTAGAATACGCAATTTCAACATATATGACATTTACACATGAACATGTATTTTTGCGATCCCTTTCGCCAAACTAGCATTTTATCCACACATGATATAATCAAACATTAAATAAACATGTCAAACATTTTCCCAACAAAAATACGTATACGGTATTTCTACGTATATCTAGAGTATGTAAAATTCCATATTCTTTATCGCTAATCGAAACAGGAAACGGAAAGCACTTTGTACATGTGCATTTACATGCAGATCATGAATCTATCATTATCTGACATTGAAAGCGTTGAAAACCGTAACTTATACACTTAAAGTCCTCACCTCAGCCCTTGGAATTCTAACGAATCAGCAAGGGTGTTGGAGCTTCCGTATACGGGATTTTCCTAGCCTAAAGAGCGTAACTTGTTAGCTTTTCATAACCTACCACTAACCAACCTCAAATCAGACCTAGGGTTAGGGTTTCTTACCTTCAAATGGGATGGACACCGCTAGGAAAACACCTGGAATAAGGCGGTGTAGGCCGTGTGATGAGTGGAAGCAGCAGGAGGAAGATCGGCTTCGATCTCCAAGCCTTTCTCTCTCTTTTCTCTCTCTCTCTCTCTAAGGGTTTGCTCCCAAATTCGTATGGCTGTGAGAGGGGCTGTTCTAAGCCCCTTTTATAGCCAAGAACATGTCCAAAATAGACTCAGGTTCAAGGGTGGCTGCATATATCGGCAGTTCGCCACTTTCCAAGCTCAAAAGGGATGTTCTGGTGGCCCTCCTTGAGCCAAACATCAGACTTAAGCTCACCATCTATGGATCTACGTGGGATCACGTTTTCGACTCGATCGGATCCCCAGATCGCACGTGGCGGACCACTTTCAGTTCAACGGTCAGTGGGCCACGATCAGAAATTCTGAGTACATGTAAATGTTCCTGAAATTTTTCTTAATCCGAGGGTGTAATTTGGTCTGATTCCGACGGTTAGGTTGCTTAATACTGACGCGCAACCAAAAGATGCCAGATCACTATTCCAGATATTTTTATTTGGATGGGAATAGTGTTTTTCACACTCCCTCGCTCCGGAGTGAAAAGAATGGCCGTGGGACATCGGAATCATCTGATTTTTGAGATGATTGTCAAGCCCAGTGGGGCGGTCCTGGTTCCTTAGCTTTGTGTTAATCGGACTCCCGATGTGCGATCTAGACCTCATACGAAGTTTCGTTTCAGTCCCGAGAGCAGACGGGTAATGAGTTTGGCTCTAGACTTTAGGGTAACCTAAAGTCACTAATTCTGCAAGTTTTGGGTCTTGCAGATCGTATTTAAAGCGATCCCAACGGATTTCATGGCTAACCAAGTTTAGTACTTAGTTAACTTTGTTAAATTTCTAAGGGATTTAATCCTACGTGATTTCTGGTCGAGGTGGTACTCGACCCAATGTACGGAAATTTACAGGTCGTTACATGTATTTGCCATGATTATTTGCTGTATGAATATATTATACATTGATAAAATACTTGCCTGGCGAAAGGATAGCCCTAATACATGTTTTGCTAACATACACCATATATGTTGTAATAATGTATTCTAAGTGTTTGTGAAAATGACTGAATGAGTATAAAATTCTCATTCGTGCTCACCATGACTAATTGTCATGGATATATGATTGTTGTATTGGCGATCCCCCTTTGACGAAAGGATTTGCCCTAAATCACGCCACGGCCAATATTCACTACTTATATTAAAATGTGTGGCCCAAGTGTTTGTGGAAATGACCGAATGAATATGGAACTTGGATTCCTGCTTTCCATGACTATCCATCGTGGGTGTATGCGTGTTATGATTGGGGTAACTCCCTAGTGAAAGGATTTGGCCTTATACCTATGTGATCAACATATGTCACGTATGTTAATGCCTGTATTTTAAAGTGTTTGTTGAAACGTCTGAATGAGTAGTAGTTAGTAAATTGTAATGTTTAAGGGTGTTGAGATATGATTCTCAACCTCTTTTAACTATGTGTATGATTTCCTTGGATAGTTGTGTGATTAGGAATTGAACATGTACAAACTCATGCTTGTGTTGTGCTTCATAACATGCTCAACTGCTTTTATGATTTTATCTATGTAATGCATATGTTTAAATTCATATTTACGTTGTATGATCCGTCATAGGTGATGGGGGAGTGGAGCAACGAATGCGTGCAACAGCCCTGGCAGCCCTAAACGGATAATACCAGACCTTGATTGTATGAGTTGAATCTAGATTCAATACTGCTTTATCTATCTGCAATTGATTGTGTTTGGGGCTATGATTATAGTCCAGACAATCGGTACCAGAGTTGAATTCGTGGTTGTGATTCATTTGCCACGTGAGATGTGTTCGACGAACTCGAGTCGTACTTCGGCTGGCGATAGTGATAGGCCACATGAAGTGCTCATGCGCTTCATATCATTCAACTTGATGTGCGCTCGAGCTAGCCGAGCTCGTCAAGTAACCCGATCTGTCTTATGTATGATCACCATGTTTGGACGCCTCTGCTTGAACCTAGGGTACCAAACTTACCAGTGGAATCCCTTTTAACCATGGTACCTCGATCCGCTATGACTCATGAGCCGGGCATGGTGGTATGAGACACCGTGGTCGAGCTGTCGGCCTACGCTGGGGCCACGTGCCTCCCCGTAGTGACCAGTGAGCAACCAGACTCGTGAGCCGATTATGGTGGTATGGGACACTATATTCGTGCTGTCGGCCTACATTGATAAGGTGATGGGGGAGCGGTACAACTTTTGTACGTAACAGCCCTGGCAGCCCTGTAACGCCCTGAAAATCGGGGGTCGAGCATAAACTCAACTCCTGAGTTCCAGAACATCACTTATGCAACAAAATGAATGATGATTGAATGTTGACTGTATTCGTGTATTGAACATGAGTGAGATTAAGCCAAAACAGCATATCATACTCCAGAGACAGTGAAATGTGCAAGCGGAAGACTGTGATAGATAGATAAATATATAAACTATGATGAGTCTCCAGAGTGTGATAACATTACCAGGTTAAATAATTACAAGTACAGTTCTAAAATATACCAAATGTGAGGAAGTGTAATGTCTCTTATCCCAAGTACCATAGCCCCGTCAATACAGTATTAGGTCTTCATTGACCTGCCAGAGAGATGCAGATAGGAGAACTCCTATCATCATAGAAGTAGTCCGGCTCTGCTTCACAAGCATCGCCATCACCTGAAACTCAACAAATTTGGTTGGTGTGTACAACACCGTCCCGTAACGTGGGAGTGAGTAGCTAACTCAGTGGAACAATAAAGCATAGGTTAACATGTTATCAATCCAATCAAGCAGTAATGATAAAGCAGTATAATCAAACAAGTTTAACTCCTCTTATTAAATGCAAGTATGAAGTGACATGATGAATGCCCTTGCCAAACCACCCTAATGCGACATCATCTTACGTTCGCGAATGCATACCTCCCTCAGTGCTCCACATCTACTAGGCACATGCGGTGCGATGATGAGCATGATTACCGAGTTGTTATTAGTCCATTTCAAACAGCAGTATTGGGAAACTAAGGTACCTCCCTTGTATCATTCCCAAACATGATCCATTCTAGGGTCGTCAATCCTAGTTAATCTAATACGGTATTATGGTTCGAGAGGCATCGCGAAGGCATCGCAAAGGGCTCGTCACCCGTCAGCACGGATACAAATCTCACCGTATGCGGCTCAATTGCTGACCGTCAACTCGAGTACAGGTCTCACCGTACTCGGCTCAATCGCTGGCCGTCAGCTCGAATACAGGTCTCACCGTACTCGGCTCAACACATATTCTAGTTGCTGTGTAGGGCTCGTCGCCAATCACAGACCTTGGAGTATACTCGAAGACACTACAGAGGACTTGTCGCCGTCAGCACGAGTACAGGTCTCACCGTACTCGGCTCTCGCCGTAAGTGTCGACAGCTCGAATACAGTGTCCCATACCACCGTATTCGGCTCACGAGTTTGGTTGCTCAATGGTCACTACGGGGAGGCACGTGACCCCAGCATAGGCCGACAGCTCGACCACGGTGTCCCATACCACCATGCCCGGCTCATGAGTCTTAGCAGATCGAGGTACCATGGTTAAAAGGGATTTCACTGGTAAGTTTGGTACCCTAGGTTCAAACAGTAGCGTCCAAACATGGTGAACATACATAAGACAGATCGGGTTACTTGACGAGCTCGGCTAGCTCAAGTGCACAACAAGTTGAACGACATGAAGTGCATAAGCACTTTGCGTGGCCAACCACTATCGTCAACCGAAGTACGACTCGGGTTCGTCGAACACATCTCACGTGGCAAATGAATCACAGCCACGAATGCAATTCTGGTACCAATTGTCTGGACTTTAATCATAGCCCCAAACATAATCAATTGCAGATAGATAAAGCAGTAATGGATCAAGATTCAAATCATACAATCAAAGTCTGGTATTATCCGTTTAGGGCTACCAGGGCTGTTACACTCACTCGTTGCTCCACTCCCCCATCACCCATGACGGATCATACAACGTAAATATAAATTTAAACATATGCATTACATAGTTAAAATCATAAAGCAGTTGAGCATGTTATGAAGCACAACACAAGCATGAGTTTGTACATGTTCAATTCCTAATCACACAACTATCCAAGGAGATCATACACATAGTTAAAAGAGGTTGAGAATCATATCTCAACACCCTCATACATTATAATTTGCTAACTACTACTTGTTCAGACATTTCAAGAAACACTTAAACAAACATACATCAACATACATGACATATGTCGATCACATAGGCATTAGGCCAAATCCTTTCACAAGGGAGTTGCCCCAATCATAACACGCGTACACCCACGACGGATAGTCATGGCAAGCAGGAATCCAAGTTCCATATTCATTCAGTCATTTCTACAAACACTTGGGCCACACATTTTAGCATATATAGTGTATATTGGCCGTGGCGTGATTTAAGGCAAATCCTTTCGTCAAAGGGGTCTTGCCAATACAACAATCATGAATCCATGACACTTAGTCATGACGAGCACGAATGAGAATTCTATACTCATTCAGTCATTTTCACAAACACTTAGAATACACTATTACAACATACATGGTGTATGTTAGCAAAACGTGTATTAGGGCTATCCTTTAGCCAAGCGAGTATTTTATCCATGTATAATATATTACTACAACAAATAATCATGATAAATACATCTCCAAAATTTATACGTATACAGTATTTTCTAGAATACGCAATTTCAACATACATAGTGTATATAAGTAAAACATGTATTTAGGCGAATCCTTTTGCCAAATAAGTATTTTATCCATATATCGTATATCCATATAACAAATAAACATGTCAAACACATTTCCAAAAAATATACGTATACCGTACTTTCTACAAATACCTAGAGTATATAGAATTCCATATTTTTCATCTTTAATCGAAACAGAAAACGGACATCGCTTTGTACATGTGCAATTGCATGCAGATCATGAATCTATCATTATCTGACATTGAAAGCGTCGAAAACCATAACCTATACACCTAAAGTCCGCACCTTTTGTCGTAGAATCGTAACGGAGTCGATAGGTTTGCTAAGCTTCCGTATTCGGCAGTTTAGTAACATATAGAACGAAATAGGTTAGCTATTTCATAACCTACAACCACCCAAGCCCCAAATCAGATTAGGGTTAGGACTTCTTACCTAGAAATGACGCCGGAAACGCCGGGAAAGCGATGAGAATCAGGCGGTGGAGCTCGTACAGCGGCAAGGAAAAGTGGCAGGGAGATTCTCCCACATCTCCCATACTTTCTCTCTTTTCTCTCTCTCAATCTCAAATTCGTATGGCTGCCATGAGAGAGGGTTTAAGGTCCTTATATAGCCTAAAAATTCACCGAAATAGACTTATGTTCAAGGTATACTTACATTATAATCAAATCGGCATTGTTTCAGCTCAAAAGAGGGTTTCTGGTGGGCCTCCTTGAGCCAAAGTTCGGACTTAAGCTCACTAACGCTGGATCTACGTTCTATTAAGTTTTTGTTTCAGTGGGATTTCCAGATCACGCGTGGCGGACCAGTTTCAGTTCAACGGTCAGCGGATCTCGATCGGAGATTCTGAGTACATGTAAATGTGTATGAAATTTCTCCTGATCCGAGGGTGCAATTTGGTCTGATTCTGACGGTCTGGTTGCTTAATACTGATCCGCAAGCGAGAGGTGCCAGATTACTATTCAAGATATTTTATTTTGAGATTATTTCACATTTCTCACACTCTTCACTCCAAGCTCAAGCGAATAGCGCTGGGACATTATCTGGATTTGATTTCTGAGATGGTTGTCAAGCCCAGCGAGGCGGTCCTAAGTCCTTAACTTCGTGTTAATCGGACTTCCGACGTGCGGTCCAGATCTGATACGGAGTTTCGAGATGCTCCCGAGAGCAGCCGGGTAATGAGATTGATCCTAGATTTTAAGGTAACCTAACGTCAATGATTCTACAAGTTTTGGGTCTTGCAGATCGTATTTAAAGTGATTGGTTCTAATTTCACAGGCACTCTAGTTTAACACTAGCTAAATCTCACTTAATTTCTAAAGGGTTTAGTCCTGTAAGATTTCTGTCTGAGGTGGTACCTGGGCCTTTGTAGTTTGTATATAAAATGATCCAAGGTATACTACTTAGCTAGTTTAAGATAGTGTCTAGGGTGAAAGTACTTTAAAAATTTTAAAGAAAAAGGTGGTGAAGGGTGGAATTTGTGAAGAAAATGGTTAAGGAGCGATTTTAGACTGTGGGATTTAGTTCTGACAAGTTAATAAGGTGTTAGGATCGACCCATCGCCTAAGGACGTCTAATCCCAGGTTGACAAAAATCCGGGATGTTACAAGCCCTTTGTAGTGACCTCGAGCATACTCTGAAATCGCAGTGAGCCTTAGCGTTTGCTGCGGTATATAGAGTATGAACTAGGCCTGTTTCTATATTGTGATGAATCATTTAAGAGGTGATGGGAGAGTGGTGTAACCTTTGTGCGTAACAGCCCTGGCAGCCTTTGCAGTGACCTAGAAAACACACCATCGCCTGATATTAACTAGGACCGACAATCCTAGAATGGATCATGTTTGGGAATGATACAAGGGAGGTACTTTAGTTTCCCAATCCTGCTGTTTGAAATGGACTAATTAAAAACTTGGTAATCATGATCATCATGCATTGCATGTGCCTGGAAGATGTGGAGCACTGAGGGATGAAAGCATGCCGCGAACGTGAGATGGTGTCGCACGAGGGAGGGTGTGGTGAGGGCATCCATCATGACTGCATCCATACTTGCATTAATAAGAGTAGTTAGGAGTGTTTGATTGTACTGCTTTATCATTACTGCTTGACTGAGTCGACAACATGTTAACCTATGCTTTATTGTTCCACTAAGTTAGCTACTCACTTGCACGTTACGGGACGGTGTTGTACACACCAACCAGATTTGTTGAGTTTCAGGTGATGGCAATGCTTTTGAAGCAGAGCCGGACTACTATGATGTTGAGGAGGAGCTCTCATACATGTAACTCGCTGACAGGTCTATGAAGACCTGGTATTGTATTGACGGGGCTATGGTACTTGGAATAGAAGACATTACACTTACACATTTGGTATATTTTAGGATTGCACTTGTAATTATTTAACCTGGTAATGTTATCACACTCTGGAGACTCATCTTAGTTCATATATTTTATCTATCTATCACAGTCTTTCGCTTGCAAATTTAACTATCTCTGGAGTATGACATGCTGTTTTGGCTTAATCTCACTCATGTTCACTACATTAATGCAGACAACATTTAATCATAATTATCTATGTTGCATTAGTAATGTTCTGGAAACTCGAGAGTTGAGTTACTACTCGACCCTCGATTTTTCGGGATGTTACAGTTAGCTATTTCGTAACCTACAACCACCCAAGCCCCAAATCAGATTAGGGTTAGGGTTTCTTACCTAGAAACGGAGTCGGATTCGCCAGAAAAGCGACGAGAATGGAGTGGTGAAGCACGTATAGCGGCAAAGAAGAGTGGCAGGGAGATTCTCCCACTGCTCCTACACTTTCTCTCTCTTTTCTCTCTTCTCTCTCTAGGGTTTCTCCCAAATTCGTATGGCTGCCATGAGAGAGGGTTTAAGGTCCTTATATAGTCTAAAAACTCGCTGAAATAAACTCCAGGTCAAAGTATACTTAGGTTGTAACCAAAACGGGTAAGTTTCAGCTCAACGGAGGACTTCTGGCGAGCCTCCTTGATCCAAAGGTCGGACTTAAGCTCACTAACGCTGGATCTACGTTCTATTAAGTTTTTGTTTTAGTGGGATTTCCAGATCACGTGTGGCGGATCAGTTTCAGTTCAACGGTCAGCGGATCTAGATCGGAGATTCCGAGTACATGTAAATGTGTATGAAATTTCTCCTGATCCGAGGGTGTAATTTGAGCTGATTCTGACGGTCTGGTTACTTAAAACTGATCCGCAAGCGAGAGGTGCCGGATTACAATTCAAGATATTTTATTTTGAATTAATTTCACATTTCTCACACTCTTCACTCCGAGCTCAAGCGAATAGCACTGGGACACTATCTGGATTTGATTTCCGAGATAGTTGTCAAGCCCAGCAAGGCGATCCTAGTTCCTTAACTTCGTGTTAATCGGACTTCCGACGTGCGTTCCAGATCCGATACGGAGTTTCGAGATGCTCCCGAGAGCAGCCGGGTAATGAGATTGATCCTAGATTTTAGGGTAACCTAGCGTCAATGATTCTACAACTTTTGGGTCTTGCAGATCATATTTAAAGTGATCGGTGCTAATTTTACAGGCACTCTAGTTTAACACTAACTAAATCTCGCTTAATTTCTAAAGGATTTAGTCCTATAAGATTTCAGTCTGAGGTGGTACTTAGACCTTTGTAGCAATGTTTAGTTTAAGTATTGTTCTTCATCACCTAAACTTTAAGGTAGTGTCTAATGTGAAAGTACTTAGAAGGATTTAAGGAACGAGGTAATGAAAAGTGAGATTTGTGAAGAAAATGGTTTAAAAAGGGATTTGAGGCTTTAATTGAGTGTTTGAGAAGTTAAACCTGTGTTAGGATTGACCCATCACCTATGGACGTCTAATTCCAGGTTGGGAAAAATCCGGGCTGTTACAGTAAGTAAAATTCCATATTCTACATCTCTAATCAAAACAGAAAACAGAAAGCACTTTGTACATGTGCAATTACATACAGATCATGAATCTATCATTATCTGACATTGAAAGCGTTGAAAACCATAACCTATACACCTAAAGTCCGCACCTTTTGTCGTAGAATCGTAATGGAGTCGATGAATTTGCTAAGCTTTCGTATACAATAGTTTGGTAACCTATAGAATGAAATAGGTTAGCTGTTTCATAACCTACAACTATCAAAACTCCAAATCAGATTAGGGTTAGGGTTTCTTACCTAGAAACGGAGGTGGAATCGCTGGGGAAGCGATAAGAAAGGGGTGGTGCAGCCCGTGTGGTGACTGGAAATAGTAGCAGGGAGATTCTCCCACAATCTCTAGCTTTCTCTCTCTTTTCTCTCTCTCAATCTCAAATTCGTATGGCTGTGAGAGAGAGGATTCAAAGGCCCTTATATAGCCTAAAATCTCACCAAAACAGACTTGGGAACAAGGTATACTTGGGTTTTGTCCAAAGGGCATCTGTTTCAGCTCAACGGAGGACTTCTGGCGGGCCTCCCTGAGCCAAAGGTGGGACTTAAGCTCACTAACACTGGATCTACGTACCATTAAGTTTTCATTCCAGTAGGGTTCCCAGATCACGCATGGCGAACCGGTTTCAGTTCAACGGTCAGCGGATCTCGATCGAAGATTCCAAGTACATGTAAATGTGTATGAAATTTCTCCTGATCCGAGGGTGTAATTTGGTCTAATTCTGACGGTCTGGTTTCTTAAAACTAATCTGCAAGCAACACGCGCCAGATTACTATTCAAGATATTTATTTTGTAAAGAAAACAAGTGTTTTCACACTCTCTCGCTCCGGACTCGAGCGAACAGCCATGGGACACTGTCTGAATTTGATTTCTGAGATGGTTGTCAAGCCCGGCGAGGCGGTCCTAAGTCCTTAACTTCGTAGTATTCGGACTCCCGATGTGCAGTCTAGACCTGATACGGAGTTTCGAGATGCTCCCGAGAGCATCCGGGTAATGAGATTGATCCTAGATTTTAGGGTACCCTAGCATCAATGATTCTACAAGTTTTGGGTCTTGCGGATCATATTTACAGTGATTGGTGCTAATTTCATAGGCACTCTAGTTTAACACTAGCTAAATCTCGCCTAATTTCTAAAGGATTTAGTCCTGAGTGATTTCGGTCTGAGGTGGTACTTAGACCATTGTAGCAATGTTTAGTTTAAGTATTGTTCTTCATCACCTAAACTTTAAGATAGTGTCTAACGTGAAAGTACTTAGAAGGATTTAAGGAACAAGGTAGTGAAAGGTGAGATTTGTGAAGAAAATGGTTTGAAAAGGGATTTGAGGCTTTAATTGAGTGTTTGAGAAATTAAACCGGTGTTAGGATTGACTCATCACCTAAGGACGTCTAATTCTAGGCTGGGAAAAATCCGGGCTGTTACAATCTACCCCCCATAAATACATGGTGAACATACAATAGGCCAATCTGGTTACATGGCGAGCTCGACTAATACAAGCGCACATTGCATCGATCGACATGAAGTGCATAGCACTTCGTGTGGCCTAACCACTGCCCACGACCAACACACGACTCGGGTATGTCAAACACGTCCTACGTGGCGAATGAATCTCAGCCACGAACTCAAAGCCTGTTACCAATTGCCTGGACTATACCGTAGTCCCACACACATTCAATGTTAACAACTAAGCATATGAAGAGGTCAGAACAAAAATAACTAAGTAGTTCGAGCATGTTATCAAGCATGGTATAAGATGTAACATGAACAAGAAGCCATACACATGCATTTTGGTAGTAAAGCGATTAAACTAATCAACTTACATGGAGGAAATCATACACATCACTAAGGTAGTTGAGAATCCTATCTCAACACCTACTCAAGGCACTACTATACTAAGTACATACTTATACAAGCAATTTCACAAACACTTAGACTACACTTAATAACTTACATAACATATATGGACCCAAACACGTATTACAACGAATCCTTTCGCCAAAGAGCCATCACACGCATAACTACTATATACACACGGCAGTAAATCATGCCAAACAAATTTTTAGATTTTATACGTATAAAGTATTTTATACACACGTAAGGAATACGCTAAATTCTACATAATACGTACATAACTGAAACACGAAACAGACGTTGCATTATACATGTGAAATAACACCCAGATCATGAATCTATCATTATCCGACATTGAAAGCGTTGAAAACCATAACCTAAGCGTCTATAGTCCGCACTTTATGCCGTAGAACAGTAACGAACTCGACAGAGATTCTAAGTCTTTGTCAACGATGAAATGGCAACCTATATCACGGGTTAAGTTAGCTATTTCGCTACTTGTAACAATTGAAACCCTAGAACAGGTTAGGGTTAGGTTTTCTTACCTAAGAACGAAGTCAGAATCGCCTTAGTAGTGACACAGACGCGATGAAAAAGCACGTAGAATAGCAAAAGCGATTCTCAAGAACAACTCCCACTCATTCACTCACTTTTTCTCCCTCTTTCCTTCTCTTTCTTTCTTCTCTCTTGCTTAGGTTTAGGAAATTCGTATGGAATATGAAAGAAAGGGTTTTAAGCCACTTATATAGGCCCAGAATTGGCGAAAATAGGCCCAGGGCCAAGGTATACTTAGGTTATGTCCAAAGGGAGGTTGTTCCGTCTCAACGGAGCACTTCCGGAGCCCCCCTTGAGCCAAAGGTTGGACTTAAGCTCCCTGACTATGGATCTAGGTCAAGTTAAGTTTTCGTTCCAATTGGGTTTCCAGATCGCATGTGGCGGACCAGTTTCAGTTCAACGGTCACCGAAACTCGATCAGGGTTACATGTACAGTGCCATGTATGAGAAATTTCTCCTGATCCGAGGTTGTATTTGGGTCAAATTCTGACGGTCTGATTGCTTATATCTGGCACGCAAGCGAGAAGTCTCAGATTACTTAAATTATATTTAATTTCTAAAGAAAATCACGTTTTCACACACTCTTCACTCCGGGCTCAAACGAATAGTCACGGGACACTATCTGGATTTGATTTCTAAGATGGTTGTCAAGCCCAGCATGGCGATCCTAAGCGCTTAGTCTCGTGGTCATCGGACTTTCGACGTGCGGTCCAGATTCCATACGGAGTTTCAATGTGCTCCTGAGAGCAGCTGGGTAATGAGATTGATCCTAGATTTTAGGGTAACCTAGCGTCACTGATTCTACAAGTTTTTGGTCTTACAGATCGTATTTAAAGTGGATCAATCAGATTTCGTAGCTAATCTAGTTTAGCACTTAGTTAAACTTGTCTAATTTATAAAGGATTTAGTCCTGAGTGATTTCTGTTTGAGGTGGTACTCGGGTCTTTGTACGGAATTTTCCGAGTCGTTACAATCCACCCCCCTTAAAGAAAAATTTCGTCCTCGAAATTAGTACCTTTTCATACTCCTCGAGAATCTGAGGGTAGTTCTTACGGACCTCGGCTTCTGTCTCCCAAGTAGCCTCTTCCTCAATATGATGCGTCCTACCTTCACAAGTGGGATGACCTTGCTACGCAACACCTGCTCCTTCCAGTCTAAAATTTGCATCGGTCGCAGTACATACGTAGCGTCCTCGCTCAACTGCACCTGCTCCCACTGGATAATGTGGGAAGGGTCAGGAACGTATTTCTTCAGCATAAATACATGAAATACGTTGTGTACGACCGCAAGTGGTGTGGATAAAGCGAGACGATATGCCACCACACCCACTCGGTCAAGTATCTGGAATGGGCCAATGAACCACGGCGTAAGTTTCCCCTTCTTGCCAAACTAAAGGACCCCCTTCATGGAGAAAACTTGGAGGAATACATGGTCTCTAACCTCAAACTCAAGTGATCGCCACCTCGTATCGGCATAACTCTTCTGTCTGCTCTAGGCCGTCAGAAGTTGACGCCTGATAATGTCGATCTTCTCTGAGGTCGATTGTACTAATTCTGAGCCAAGTAAACTGCGCTCGCCAAACTCTGCCCAGCAATGCGGTGCTCGGCAAGGGCGCCCATACAAGGCCTCGTAAGGAGCCATCCCAATACTCGCCTGAAAAATGTTATTGTAGGCGAACTCTGCATACAGGAGACAATCATCCCAACTGTCCTTGAAGTCTAAAACACAGGCCCGCAGTATATCCTCCAAAATCTGATTCACTCTCTCCGTCTGCCCATCGGTCTGTGGGTGGAACGTGGTACTGAACTTCAACTTCACACCCATCGCTTTCTGGATACGAGTCCAGAAGATAGATGTGAATCGCATGTCTCTGTCCGACACAATCTCCAAGGGAACTCCATGCAAATGCACTATCTCCTTAATGTACAATCTGGCCCACTCGTCTGCAGAGTTTGAAACTCTGATAGGAAGGAAATGAGCCGACTTTGTCAACCGGTCGACAATCACCCAGATGGAATCATTTCCCTTCCTCGTCTTCGACAGCCCCGATATGAAATCCATAGAGATGAAGTCCCACTTCCATTCAGCTATGGGCATGGGCTGAAGCAGTCCAGGAGGTCGGCGATGTTCAGCCTTGACTTGCTGGCACGTGAGACAACGAGAGACATATTCTGCTATATGAGCCTTCATATTGTCCCACCAATACGACCTCTTCAGGTCTTGATACATCTTCATGCTACTAGGATGCATAACAAGCTTCGATCTGTGGGTAGCCTCGAGAATCTCCTGTCATAAGTCATGAATGTCTGGGACGCACAAGCGGCTACGGTATCGTAGGCCCCCATCTGTGACAACTCTCCACTCGGAGTCCTCATCATCGCTAGCTTGCTCTCGAAGCTCAGACAATCCGCATCGCCCTTCTGGGCTTCGATAATCCTGTCATCAATAAGTGGTCGCACCCGAATGTGCACAAAACACTCAAATGGTTCTTCCACGGTGAGTTTCTACTTGAAGTCCCGCACGAACTCTACCATATCTCACTCTGCTACCATTAGCGAAGCCGCAAATACTATAGCCTTCTTGCAGCTCAACGCGTCTGCCATAAGATTGGCCTTACCAGGATGGTAGGAAACCTCGAACTTAAAGTCTTTCAAGGTCTCCATCCATCCCGCTGCCTCATATTCAGGTCCCTCTGCGTGAATATATAGCGAAGGCTCTTATGGTCGCAGAAAAGCTCGAACTTCTCTCCAAAGAGGTAATGTCTCCAGAGCTTCAGTGCAAAGATGATGGCTGTCAATTCCAAGTCGTGTGTAGGGTAATTCTCCTTGTGTTTCCTTAACTGTCTTGAGGCATATGCGATCACATTATCCTTTTGCATGAGGAACAACCCAAACCAACGCGAGACACATCGGTGTATATAGTATACTTGACCCCTTGCTCTGGCAATACTAGCACAAGGACAGACGTCAGTCTGTCCTTCAGCTCCTGAAAGTTGCTTCCGCCTTCTCATTCTAGGCGAACTTCAGATCCTTCCGTGTCAACTAAGACAACGGTTTGGCAATCTTTGAGAAGTCCTGAATGAATCGTCGGTAGTACCCCACCAGACTAAGAAAACTCCTCACCTCAGTAACCGAAGCAGGCTGCTTCTAGTCCTGAACTGCGGCTACCTTAGCAAGGTCCACAGCTATCCCTTCCTTGGACACCACATGTCCCAGGAATTTAACTTCCTCCTACCAGAAGTCGCACTTCTTGTACTGTGCGAACAACTGGTTCTTCCTCAAAGTATTTAAGACTGCTTG
Source organism: Magnolia officinalis (assembly GCA_021015155.1). NCBI lineage: Eukaryota > Viridiplantae > Streptophyta > Magnoliopsida > Magnoliales > Magnoliaceae > Magnolia > Magnolia officinalis. The sequence goes on from JAJHSJ010000004.1 coordinate 68,405,878, forward strand.
TAGGTGTTCCTCATGCTCTTCCTGACTCTTAGAGTATATCAGGATGTCATCGATAAACACGATGACAAATCGGTATAGAAATGGCCGAAATACCCGGTTCATCAAATCCATGAACACGGTCGGCGTGTTCGTAAGACCGAACGACATTACTAGGAACTCGTAATGCCCAAAACTGATCTTGAAAGCCGTCTTCTGCACGTCCTCATCCCTGACGGGCAACTGATGATACCTTGATTGTAGATTAATCTTCGAGAAGTATCGCGCCCCTTTCAACTGATCAAACAGATTGTCTATCCTGGGCAAAGGATACTTGTTCTTCACAGTCAATTGTTTCAACCTGCGGTAATCAATACATAATCGCAATGACCCATCCTTCTTCTTGACAAACAATACAGGTGCTCCCCAAGGAGACACACTGGGTCGTATGTAGCCCTTCTCTACGAGTCCGTCAATCTGTTTCCTCAGTTCCTCCATTTCACATGGAGGCATCCGATATATAGGTAATGAAATGGGGGTCGCGCTAGGCACAAGGTCAATAGTAAAATCGATTTCGCACCGAGGAGGTAATCCAAGGATCGTCCTGAACACATCCTCAAATTTCCGAACTACTGACATGTTCCTTAACATCGACCCATCAACATGCTCTAGTAAAGCGGTGTAACATCCAACACGACGTGGCCAACTAACTTACACTGGAAAAGTAAAGACCGTGTCGTCAGGTCCGTTGGCTATCACGACCCGATTATTGCAATCAATCTCTGCCTTCATCTCGGTGAGCCAGTCCATACCGAGGATAATGTCGTAGTGCCATAGTGGGTCGATAATGAGGTCAACGAATACTGTCCTGGTACCTAAGTCTACTGAGAAACCCTCACACGTCCGTGTGACAACCAAAAAAGTCCCAGTAGCAGTAGTCAGTCTCACTCCCTTCATGGGAGTAGTATGTAAAGCTAGACGCTTAACTGCCGCACATGAAATGATGGAGGTAGTGGACTCAGTGTCCACTAATAAGAAGACAAGAGTACCTTAGACATGTGCAGTAATCTCGAAGGCCATAGGTGTTGAAGGTGCTGTCTCTGGCTCTTCTGCTGTAAGCGCATGAACGCATGCCTACTGAGGTCGGTTGGGCTGAGGCACTATAGGTCCCTAAGGCGGCCTAAATCGAGGTGCAGAGACAGTACGTAGGGGCAGAGTCGATATAGTCTGAGGGTGAGTGTGGTCGATCATCTGTGGTAGTGAGAACACACTGTCTCTCATACGTGCGAAACAACTCTCTGCTGGGTAGCCTGGCCTCCCACAGTAGGTACAGGTCACACCCGGTCGCCGCATCGGAACTAGTGGCGCCGAAATCATGGGAGGAGAGTCTGTGCGAGGCCTCTTGCAGAGGAATGGCCTGCTCGACATATCTGGTCGGGGCCTGAGGATCATAGGCCCACCAGAGCGTGATAATCGATCCCTGTCCTGCTCTGCTCACATAGACATGTGTACTAGCTCAGCATAGGAGAGTATGCTAGTACAACACATCTTCGATCGAATATCAGGGCGCAGGCCCTCAGAAAAGCATTACATTCGCTGTAACATCCCAAAAAATTGGGGGTCGAGCATAACTCAACACCCAAGTTTCCAGAACATCACTTATGCAACATAGATAATGATGATTAAATGTTGTCTGCATTAGTGTATTGAACATGAATGAGATTAAGCCAAAACAGCATATCATACTCCAGAGACAGTTAAATTGCAAGCGGAAGACTGTGATAGATATATAAAATGTATAAAAAAAAACTGTGGTGAGTCTCCAGAGTGTGATAACATTACCAAGTTAATAAATTTCAAGTACATTTCTAAAATATATCAAATGTGTAAGTGTAACGTCATCTATCCCAAGTACCATAGCCCTGTCAATACAATAACAGGTCTTCATAAACCTGTCAGAGAGCTACAAGTAGGAGAACTCCTCCTCCACATCATAGTAGTCCGGCTCTGCTTCATAAGCATCGCCATCACCTAAAACTCAACAAATCTGGTTGGTGTGTACAACACCGTCCCGTAACGTGGGAGTGAGTGATCAACTCAGTGGAACAATAAAGCATAGGTTAACATGTTATCAACTCAGTCAAGCAGTAATGATAAACCAGTACAATCAAACAATTCTAACTACACTTATTTAATGCAAGTATAAAATGACATGATGTATGCCCTTGCCAAACCACCCTCATACGACACCATCTTACCTTCGCGAATGCGTTCATCCCTCAGTGCTCCACATCTACCAGGCACATGCAGTGTGATGATGAGCATGATTATCGAGTAATTATTAGTCCATTTCAAACAGCAGTATTGGAAAACTAAGGTACCTCCCTTGTATCATTCCCAAACATGATTCATTCTAGGGTCGTCACTCCTAGTTAGTCTCATACGATATTATGGATTGAGAGGCATAGCGAAGGCATCACAAAGGGCTCGTCACCCGTCAGCACGGATACAGATCTCACCGTATGCGGCTCAATTACTGGCCATCAGCTCGAATACAGGTTTCACCGTACTCGGCTCAATCGCTGGCCGTCAGCTCGAATACAGATCTCACCGTACTCGCCTCAACTCATGCTCTAGTTGCTGTGAAGGTCTCGTCACCAATCACAGACCTTAGAGTATACTCGAAGACACTACAGAGGACTCGTCGCCCGACAGCACGAATACAGGTCTCACCTTATTTGACTCTCGCCATAGGTGTCGACAGCTCGAATATAGTGTCTCATACCACCATAATCGGCTCACGAGTTTGGTTGCTCACTGGTCACTACGGGGAGGTACGTGGCCCCAGCGTAGGCCGACAACTCGACCACGGTGTCCCATACCACCATGCCCGGCTCATGAGTCTTAGCGGATCGAGGTACCATGGTTAAAAGAGATTTCACTGGTAAGTTTGGTACCCTAGGTTCAAGCATAGGTGTCCAAACATGGTGAACATACATTAGACAGATCGGGTTACTTGATGAGCTCGGCTAGCTCGAGCGTACAACAAGTTGAATGACATGAAGTGCATAAGCACTTCGCGTGGCCAACCACTATCGCCAACCGAAGTACGACTCGGGTTCGTCGAACACATCTCACATGGCAAATGAATCACAACCACGAATTCGATTCTGGTACCAATTGTCTGGACTATAATCATAGCCCCAAACACAATCAATTGCAGATAGATAAAGCAGTAATGAATCAAGATTCAGATCATACAATCAAAGTCTGGTATTATCCGTTTAGGGCTGTCAGGGCTGTTGCACGCATTCGTTGCTCCACTCCCCCATCACCCATGACGGATCGTACAACGTAAACATGAATTTAAACATATGCATTACATAGATGAAATCATACAATCAATTGAGCATGTTATGAAGTGCAACATAAGCATGAGTTAGTACATATTCAATTCCTAATCACACAGATCTCTAAAGAAATCATACACATAGTTAAAGAAGTTGAGAATCATATCTCAACACCCTTAAACATTACAATTTACTAACTACTACTCATTCAGATATTTCAACAAACACTTTAAAATACATACATCAACATACATGACATATGTTGATTACATAGGCATTAGGCCAAATCCTTTCACTAGGGAGTTGCCCCAATCATAACACGCGTACACCCACAACGGATAGTCATGGAAAGTAGGAATCCAAGTTCCATATTCATTTGAACATTTTCACAAACACTTGGGCTACACATTTCAACATATATAGCGTATAGTGGCCATGGCGTGATTCAGGGCAAATCCTTTCGTCAAAGGGGTATTGCCAATACAACAATCAAATAACCATGACAATTAGTCATGGCGAGCACGAATGAGAATTCTATACTCATTCAGTCATTTTCACGAACACTTAGAACACACTATTACAACATACATGGTTTATGTTAGCAAAACATGTATTAGGGCTATCCTTTCGCCAAACAAGTATTTTATCCATGTATAATATATTCATACAGCAAATAATCATGGCAAATACATCTCCAAAATTTATACGTATACGGTACTTTCTAAAATACACAATTTCAACATACATAGTGTATATAAGCAAAACATGTATTAGGGCGAGTCCTTTCGCCAAACAAGTAATTTATCCACATATAATATATTCATACAACAATTAATCATGTCAAACACATTTCCAAAATTTGTACGTATACGGTACTTTCTACAAATACCTAGAGTATGTAGAATTCCATATTTTTCATCTTTAATCGAAACAGAAAACAGACAGCACTTTGTACATGTGCAATTGCATGCAGATCATGAATCTATCATTATTTGACATTGAAAGCGTTGAAAACCATAACCTATACACCTAAAGTCTGCACCTTTTATCGTAGAATCGTAACGAATCCAATAGGTTCGTTAGGCTTTCGTATATGGCAGTTTGCTAACCTATAGAACGAAATAGGTTAGCTATTTCATAACCTACAACCACCCAAGCCCCAAATCAGATTACGGTTAGGGTTTCTTACCTAGAAACGGAGCTGGAATCACCCGGAAAGTGATTAGAATGGAGTGGTGAAGCTCGTATAGCGACAGGGAAGAGTGGCAGGGTGATTCTCCCACTGCTCCCACACTTTCTTTCTCTTTTCTCTCTCTCAAATCTTAAATTCGTATGGCTGTAATGAGAGAGGGTTTAAGGTCCTTATATAGCCTAAAATCTCTCCAAAACAGACTTGGGAACAAGGTATACTTGGGTTTTGTCCAAAGGGCATCTGTTTCAGCTCAACGGAGGACTTCTGGCGGGCCTCCTTGAGCCAAAGGTCGGACTTAAGCTCACAGACACCGGATCTACGTTCTATTAAGTTTTCATTTCGGTCGGGATTCCAGATCACGCGTGGCGGATTAGTTTCAGTTCAACGGTCAGCAGATCTCGATCGGAGATTTCGAGTACATGTAAATGTGTATGAAATTTCTCCTGATCCGAGGGTGTAATTTGGTCTGATTCTGACGGTCTGGTTGCTTAAAAATGATCCGCAAGCAACACGTGCCAGATTACTATTCAAGATATTTTATTTTGAATTAATTTCATATTTCTCACACTCTTCACTCCGAGCTCAAGCGAATAGCGCTGGGACACTATCTGGATTTGATTTCCGAGATGGTTGTCAAGCCCAGCAAACCGGTCCTAATTCCTTAACTTCGTGTTATTCGGACTTCCGACGTACGATCCAGATCTGATATGGAGTTTCGAGATGCTCTCGAGAGCAGCCGAGTAATGAGTTTGATCCAAGATTTTAGGGTAACCTAGGGTCAATGATTCTACAAGTTTTGGGTCTTGTAGATCGTATTTAAAGTGATTGGTGCTAATTTCACAGGTACTCTAGTTTAACACTGGTTAATTCTCACCTAATTTCTAAAGGATTTAGTCCTGGGTGATTTCGGTCTGAGGTGGTACTTAGTCCTTTCTAGCAATGTTTAGTTTAATTATTGTTCTTCATTACCTAAACTTTAAGATAGTGTCTAAGGTGAAAGTACTTAGAAAATATTGGAAGAACAAGGTGGTGAAGGGTGGGATTTGTGAAGAAAATGGTTTGAAAAGGGATTTGTGGCTTTAATTGAGTGTTTGAGAAGTTAAACTTGTGTTAGGATTGACCCATCGCCTAAGGACGTCTAATTCCAGGTTGAAAAAAATTCGGGCTATTACATCCGCATCTATCCGGCGGCAAGTATCGTAGGAACATATTGGCCCAACTCCGTGAACCGATGCTCATACTCGTCACTATCATGCCTCCCTGTCTGAGCTGCAAGAATTCATTCTCCTTCTCGTGTCAGTACGTCTGGGGATAGTACTTCTCATGAAAGCGGAACTCAAAATCTGCCCATGTCCATATATAGCCAACTGCAACTGTCCGCAGAACACTATCCCACCATAGGCTAGCCTCCTTTTCAAACATAAAGGTGGCCAACTTAACCTGTTCCTGCTCAGTACAATGTAGCATCCTCAGCATCTTGGAGATGCGGTTGAGCCAATATTCGGCCTCCTCGGGTCTGTGAGAACCCGTAAAGGTATGCAGCAGGTGCAGGGGGAGGCACACCCTCATCCTGAGGAGAAGGCCCTATAGTCTCAGCAGGACGTATAGATTGTGAAGGTGGAGTCGCACTTCCACCGTGAGCTAGGGCCCCTACAATAGTAGCTAAGAGCTGCTGGTGCTACTGGTGCATCATCGTCATCAACTGCTCCAATCTATCTGCAGGTGGGGCAGACCGAGGCACATGCTCATGAACTGTGGTGTGTACGGTGGCGGTCCAACTACAGGACCAGTAGATGGCTGAGACTCAGGCATAGCATCACGAACAGGGCCCAAACCGGGGTCCGTATGACCATCACTCTGGGGAGGTGCCTGATCCATCGAACTAGTAAGTGCGAGGCGTGTCGTGCTCTGCTTGGCCTTCTGTGGCATGACCTATATGACATAGGGTAAAATTTGTGTAAGATGTAGCATAACAATACACAATCCTTTAAGCATTTTACACACTTCATTCTACACGCTTCATAGCAAAAGGGACTGCATGCATTTCATTCACCAAAATTTGTCATAATACATGGAATACAGAGTTACATGAATCATGACAGAAGATGCATGTGAGCTACTACAACCAAAACGTCAAACACTGAAAACATTTGACTACTACTATACTATTAGGCCCAACAACACGAACACAAACATAACATAAAGTAGTAACCAAAACAAGTTGCAAGACAACGGCAGGGATGACTAGGCATCAGAGTCTGACGACGGAGGAGGGGCACCCCTATCCTGCAAGCAGCACAGGATAGTCTTCAAAGTGCGAGTCAGTTTCTTGAACTTGTGTTTCGCGAGACTCCAAAGATCTATAATATCCTATTGTAGGATAGCCTGACCCTGTCGTAGGACAGGCTGACCCTCCTCAAGTCGAGCTATACGAGCATCTCTAGCAGTCCGATCAGTGTCCTGCTCCGGTGGCGTAGGAGGGGAGCTCTCCTCCGTATCCTGGGCCTCCTCTTCTTCGTTCACTTCCTCTTCTATTTCAACTCCACCTTCTTCCTCAATCTCTTCCTCTTCACTCTCTGTCTCATCCTCACTTTCCTCAAGTCGGGCTTGTCGTTGTCATGGCCCGATGTCCATCTGATTGAGAGTAGTTTCATTGATGAAATGTTATGGCACTGGAAGTTCTACGCCAAGACTGTAGCCGAACTCGCGTGTAATCTTGCATATAAGCCGGCCGAAGGGGAGCGAATCAGTCCTTTTATTTGAGCGTGCGGTCAGAACGATCTGTTGTAAAACATATGTGGGCACGCATAACTTCTCTCCCTGCCCCACCCGGTATAGAAAGTCGACCATCAGGCGCATGCACTCACTGCGATTGCTCCACCTGGGATAGACATTGAACGTGAAAATGTGATGGAGTAGACGAAAGTCGTCAGTCATATTGGTCGCTAGCAGACTATTGTTTGGCTGCCATTGAACCAGTCGACCACAAAGGAAATGCATACGACGATCCCTTTCTCATGCACTCTTCAGATTCTTCTCGCTCACGTGGACTTGGCCAAGCGGTATGCCCATGAGTCGAGCTATCAGGCCAACGTCGATTATGGTTGCCCGATCTCTTCCGAATGGGATCTTGAACTACAAGGGATCCAGCGTAGGCTCTCGAATATGGGCATAGAAAGCTCGGACAGTACCCACATTCACACGATATTTTCCCTCAAACACAGAGCTTCATCCATGACACCCTATTTCTTTCCCATGAGAGAAAGAATGGTGGAAATTGAGAAAATAGCCGTAATAAGCTCAAATAGAGACATGGAAAAGTGAAGAAAAGGGAGGAAAGGGATGAGATCTTTGGGTCTCCACGGATTTGAGCCTCCAATGAGGGTGTAAAGGCTCAAATGAAAGGAATAGAGAAGGAAAATGAAGAGATGAGATGGGTGAGTGGGTTTACACAAATTTGAGCCTCAAATAGGGGGCTTAAGAGCTCAAATGAGAGACAATGGAGAGATAGGCAGCAATGGAGAAGGGTTTACAGTAGGACAGTGGAGAGGGTGCACAAAAATGAAAGAGAGGACGCTTGGTGGGGCGATTTGAGTGAAAGATATGGGATTTTTAAAGAAAAGGGAAGCTTGGAGGGGTAGTTTGTGAAGGAGGGGCGACCTAGGAAGGGTTTTAATCAAAACCCTGTGGACAGGTGGGCCATACAACACCCAAAATGCGATTGGCCCAGTCGGCTCGCCTGGCCTGGCCCGTTGGGCAGCGAGGCCCTTGCCGGTCTCTGGAGGTTCTACCAAGGGTTCGCCCTTTGGGCGAGGTCCTCCCCTATCTATTAGTCTAAAAACATGTGAGGCCCACCTTGGGTCCCACCGAATTGATCGTTTCGATCCCCCGACTTTGATTCAAGCCAAATCGGGTACTTCCGGGTAGTTTCTGATGTACAACTGTACATAGGGATTTTTTGAAGGCTGGAATGGGGTAATTTGTGGTCTAGACCTGTCGTTTGACAGTCTAGGAGTGATCTGGGGTCACCTCATGTGATCACGGAGGTGTGCGGACTCGATCTCGGCGATCGTTTTCGGTGAACTTCGCCGCTTGGCCAAACCAGGACTCCTATGATTGTTTCTATATTTTCTCGCACCCACTTAAGTTAAATTTGCATCAGCGTACGTTGTGTGACCATAACCCAGGTCCGGTTTAATCCAAATCATGCTGTGATACCAACTTGTAACGCCCTGAAAATCGGGGGTCGAGTAGCAACTCAACTCCCGAGTTCCAAAACATCACTTATGCAATATATATGCTTATGATTCAATGTTGTCTGTGTTAGTGCATTAATTATGAGTGGGATTATACCAAAACAGTAATTCATACTCCAGATCAAGTTATAAAACGCAAGCGAAAGACTGAAATACATAAATACACGTCTATAAGTCATAAGATCACGATCGGTCTCCAGAGTATGAATACATCACTGAGTCACCATATACATGTAATAGTCTCAAAAATTAAAATGTCAAAATAGTACAACTAAAATGATAATCCCTATAGCCCCGTCAATCTGGATAGTCTAAGCAAAGCCACCGGAGAACTGCATATAGGAGAACTCGTCCTGATCATCGTAAAAGTCAGGCTCCACCTCAAGGGTCACGCCATCATTTGAAATCAAGACAAAGTCTGGTTGGTGTTTAAAACACCGTCCCGTAATGTGGGAGTGAGTGATCAACTCAGTGGAATAATAAAGCAAAGGTTAGCATGTTATCAATTCAATCAAGCAGTAATGATAAAGCAGTAAATCACACATCCCCAAGTACTTTTGTTAATGCAAGAATGGTATGAATGTATGATGCATGCCCTCACCTATGCTCCCTCAGCGACTTCATCTCACGTTCGCGCATGAACAACACTGCCTCAGTGCTTGAACTGCTACGCATGAACGCACGTGTAATGCAGTGCATGCATATGATTACCAAGTTTTTATTAGTCCTTTTCATACAACAGGGTTGGAAAACTAAGGTACCTCGCTTATATCATTTTTCAACTGATGATCCAATCTGGGGTCGTTAGTCCTAGTAATATCATATGATGTTGCGGTTCTAGGTCACTACAAAGGGCTCGTTGCCACGATGCAATGTAGGCCTAGTTTATACTCTAGTTGCTACGTAAGGCTTGTCACCTCAGCGTAGGCTAAGAGTATGCTCGCGGTCGCTACAAAGGGCTCGTCACCAAATCAGTGTAGGCCAATCGGGTTACTTGGTGAGCTCGACTAATACGAGCTCACATTGTATCGATCGACATGAAGTGCATAAGCACTTCGTGTGGCCTAACCACTGCCGATGATTAACACATGACTCGGGCTTGTCAAACGCGTCCTACGTGACGAATGAATCTTAGCCACGAACTCAAAGTCTGTTACCGATTGCCTGGACTATACCGTAGTCCCTCACACATTCAATGTTAACAACTAAGCATATGAAGAGGTCAGAACAGAAATAACTAAGTAGTTCGAGCATGTTATCAAGCATGGTATATGATGTAACATGAACAAGAAGCCATACACATGCATTTTGGTAGTAAAGTGATTAAACTAATCAACTTACATGGAGGAAATCATACACATCACTAAGGTAGTTGAGAATCCTATCTCAACACCTACTCACGGCACTACTATACTAAGTACATACTTATACAAGCATTTTCACAAACACTTAGACTACACTTAACAGCCTACACAATATATATGGAGCCAAACACGTATTAGAACAAATCCTTTCGCCAAAGAGTCGTCACACACATAACTAGTATATGCACACAGCAGTAAATCATGGCAAACACATTTTTAGATTTTATACGTATACAGTATTTTATACACATACAAGGAATACACTGAATTCTACATAATACATACATAACTGAAACACAAAACAGACGTCGCATTATACATGTAAAATAACACCCAGATCATGAATCTATCATTATCCGACATTGAAAGCGTTGAAAACCATAACCTAAGCGTCTATAGTCCACACCTTATGCCGTAGAACCGTAACAAACTCGACAAAGATTCTAGGTCTTTGTCAACGATGAAATGACAACCTATATCACGGGTTAAGTTAGCTATTTCGCTACTTGTAACAATTGAAACCCTAGAACAGGTTAGGGTTAGGTTTTCTTACCTAAGAACGAAGTCAGAATCACCCTAGTAGTGACACAGACGCGATGAATAAGCACGTAGAATAGCAGAAGCGATTCTCAAGAACAACTCCCACTCATTCACTCACTTTCTCTCTCTTTCCTTCTCTTTCTTTCTTCTCTCTCCCTTAGGTTTAGAAAATTCGTATGGAATATGAGAGAGAGGGTTTAAGCTTCTTATATAGGCCCAGAATTGCCGAAAATAGGCCCAGGGCCAACGTATACTTAGGTTATGTCCAAAAGGAGAGCTATTCCGTTTCAACGGAGCACTTCCGAAGCCCCCCTTTAAGCCAAAGGTTGGACTTAAGCTCCCTGACTATGGATCTAGGTCGAGTTAAGTTTTCGCTCCAATCGGTTTCCAGATCGCATGTGGTGGACCAATTTCAATTCAACGGTCACCGAAACTCGATCAGGGTTACAAGTACACTGCTATGTATGGGAAATTTCTCCTGATCTGAGAGTGTATTTGGGTCAGATTCTGACGGTCTGATTGCTTATATCTAGCCCGCAAGCGACAAGTCTCACATTACTTAAATTAGATTTAATTTCCAAAGAAAACCACGTTTTCACACACTCCTCACTCCGTGCTCAAGCGAATAGCCCCGAAAGATTATCCGGATTTGATTTCCGAGATGGTTGTTAAGCCCAGCAAGGCGGTCCTAAGCACTTAGTCTCATGGTCATCGGACTTTTGACGTGCGGTCCAGATCCGATACGGAGTTTCAATGTGCTCCCGAGAGAAGCTGGGTAATGAGATTGATCCTAGATTTTAGGGTAACCTAGCGTCACTGATTCTACAAGTTTTGGGTCTTGCAGATCGTATTTAAAGTGGATCAAGTGGATTTCGTAGCTAATCTAGTTTAATACTTAGTTAACTTGTCTAATTTCTAAAGGATTTGGTCCTGAGTGATTTCTGCTTGAGGTGGTACTCGGGTCATTATACGGAATTTTCCGAGTCGTTACACTTCAGGTACCACCTTTCCATTATTTCTCATTTCTTTTCGTTACCTCTTCTGTATTAAATGCTAATTTCCTTTATTTTGAATACAATGTAGATTTTAGGATGGGGGTGTGGATTAGGTATACTAATCAATATTTTCTTTTTCTTTGAGTAAAATTTTAAAAAATTTTCAATTTCTCAAAACAAAAATCTATTTGGAAGGCGATAGTTGGTGTAGTTAAGAATGTTTTGAATATGATAAGATTGAGATTGAACTTTGAATTGTTGGAGTTTGATCAACCAAGTATATTATCGCCTAAGTTCTTGCACTCAATTGATTAAGAGGAAGTTTTGAATACCATGTGGATCTAAATCGCAAGACACATTCAATTCATTTTCTACGAACTATGCTAGAATTTCTATTGGTTAGTATGTAAATCATTGCTAGATGATGGGAATTCAGTCTAAAAAATTTTATTCACCTTAAAAGATGAAAAACCAGTAAAAAACAGTGAGATTGATAAAAGGCTTATGAATGATGAAAAGACTAAAAACAATTGTTTTTTTAATGAAAAAGTTCTGAAAAGAATCTGTAAAGAATGAATTTTCTTTAAAAAAAAAAAAAAAAAAAAAAAAAAAAAAAAAAAAAAAAGACCGTTGATATAAAATCAAAAACTAGAAAAAGAAGGAGAAGGGATTAAGTTCGGAATCAACACTTGAGTTTTTAACTCCTCTTGATATGATGAACATGGCTAACAATATGAAATGTTAATATTCTCATGTGAAGTAATTTGATTTTGACTGAGCACATTGAAAAACATGATATAGGAACTTATGCTCTGAAGAAATTAGTGAAGAACTTATCTGATTGACTGCTTATTCGATTCAGCTATAGGTTTTCAAAATCCCACTTTCTCATCTGAATTCTGCTCATTCATACTCAATTGCACAAGAAGATTATTTTCTGAAAAAGGTTTCAACATTAAGAATTGACGTTCACTTCATGTATGTTTGGCTCGGGACTAGAAAAATGCTGGCTGGGGAGTGTGTTGAGTGTCAAATATTTCATATTCTCCCTTATTTATATCTTAGTTTTATGAACACGATAATGCTTAATGGTCTATTTTATACATGTTTGTGTTGCAAGGTGAATTTGAGAGGTTGGATTGAAAAGAATGCTAAAAGCATGGATTTAATGCTCAAGAATGTAACACCCCGGATTTTTGTCAACCTGGAGTTAGACGTCTTTGGACAATGAGTCGATCATAACACCTTAATTGACTTCTCAGAACTCAATCCTAAAGCCTCAAATCCCCTTTTTAAATGCCTCAAAAAAATACGTACAAAGACCCGAGTACCACCACAGGCAGAAATCACTCAGGACCAAATCCTTTAGAAATTAGACAAAATTAACTAAGTGTTAAACTAAATTTACTGTGAAATTTGCTTGAACCACTTTAAATATGATCTGCAAGACCCAAAACTTGTAGAATCATTGACGCTATGTTATCCTAAAATCTAGGATCAATCTCATACCCAGTTGCTCTCGGGAGCACATTGAAACTCCGTATCGGAGCTGGACTGCACGTCGAAAGTCCGATGACCATGAGACTAAATGCTTAGGACCGCCTTGCTGGGCTTGACAACCATCTCGGAAATCAAATCCAGATAGTGTCCCGGGGCTTTTCACTTGAGCCCGGAGCGAAGAGTGTGAGAAAACGTGGTTTTCTTTAGAAATTAAATCTAATATAAGTAATCTGAAACTTGTCGCTTGCGGGCCGAATATAAGGATTCAGACCGTCAGAATATGACCCAAATACACCCTCGGATCAGGAGAAATTTCATACACAGGTCAATGTACTTGTGGCCCTGATCGGTGATCGTGGACCGTTGAATTGAAGAAGTACGCCTTTGGCTCAAGGGGGGGCTCCAGAAGTGCTTCGTTGAGCCGGAATAGTCTCTCTTTAGACATAACCTAAGTATACCATGGCCATGGGCCTATTTCTGTTAGTTGTGGGCCTATATAAGGACCTTAAACCCTCACTCTCTCATGTCATATGAATTTCCTAAACCTAGGAGAGAGGAGAGAAAAGAAAGAGAATGAAAGAGAGAGAAAAGGTGAGAGGAGTTAGGGCTTTGCTGCAGGGATTCCTCCCTGTCGTTCTACGTATCAAATCACCGCTACTGTATCGCTAGTTCAACGATTCTAGTTCCATTTTTAGGTAAGAAAACCTAACCCTAATCTGTTTTAGGGTTTCAGGTAGTGTAGGTTATGAAATAACTAACCTAATTCATGTTATAGGTTGCCAATCCGCCGTTGACAAAAACTACGTGTTTAAAACGCATTCGTTGCACTTCTACGACATAAGGTGCGAACTATAGACGTATAGGTTACGGTTTTCAAGGCTTTCAATGTCGGTTAATGATTTATACCTGACATGGGTGCTATTTCACATGCAAATTGCGTCGTCTGTTTTGCTTTACAGTTATACATGAACTATGTAGAATATAGTGTATTCTATGTATATGTCGAGATGTTTGAATACGTATGGAATTTGGATTTGTGCCTAACATGATTACCTGTCGTGAATATATGCTTGTTACATGTACGACAACTCCTTAGCGAAAGGACTTGCCCTAAATCACGTCACAACAAATATATGTTCTATGTGATACAGTGTGTAGCCCAAGTGTTTGTGGAAATGAATAAATGTATATGAAACTTGGATTCATACTTTTCATGACTATCCGTCGTGGGTGCACGCGTGTTATAAATGGTGCAACTCCCTAGTGAAAGGATTTGGCCTAATACCTATGTGATCAACATACGTCATGTATGTTGATGTAAGTAGTCTAAAGTGTTTGCTGAAATGTCTGAATGAGTAAGTAGTTAGTAAATTGTAATGTATAAGGGTGTTGAGATATGATTCTCATCTCCTTTAACTATGTGTATGCTTTCCTCCATGTACCGTATATGATAGTGTCTATTTATCTATGTAATGCATATGTATAAATCCATGTTTAAGTTGTATTCCATAAAATGAAAAAACAAAGCCGTGAAGGGTGATGGGGGAGTGGTGTAACGATTCTGTGCAACAGCCCTGGCAGCCCTAAAGTAGATAATATCGGACCTTTGATTGTATGATTTGAAATCTTGATCCATTACTGCTTTAACTATCTTCTAGGATATTTTGTTGTAATTGAATGTGATTGGGGATATTGTATAGTCCAGGCAATCGGTAACGGATCCTAGATTGGTGGATGGTGTTGTTTCTCCACACAGGTTGTGTTTGACGAATCCGAGCAGTAATTCAGTTGTCGACAGTGGTTAGGCCACATGGAGTGCTTACGCAATTCATGTCGATCCACTCGATGTGCGCTCGTACTAGTCGAGCTCGTCAAGTAACCCGATTGACCTGATCTATGTTCACCATGTATGGATGATACTGCTTGAATCTAAGGTATGAAACTCACCAGTGAATCCCATTAACCTTGGTACCTCGATCTGTTAAGACTCATGAGCCGGGCATGGTGGTATGGGACACCGTGGTCGAGCTGTCGGCTTACGCTGGGGCGACGAGCCTCCCCGTAGTGACCAGTGAGCAACACATCTTCGTGAGCCGAATATGGTAGTATGGGATGAAATGGCCAAGCTAAATGTCCTAGAGGGGGGGTGAATAGGACAATGCCAAATAAAAACTTATAATAGCGGAATTAACGAAATATGATAGCCAATGAACTAATTAAATAAATTGTAATGCAGAAATGAAATACAACCTCAAACAATTGAAATTGAGTGGTTGATACAAACGTTGTTCTAAGGACAACCTTTCACCAAAAACTCAGTGTTTATGGTAGGACAACCTTATGTCTAGAAATGTCTTTGTATCAAATACACAAATCAAAGAGGAATAAAGAAACAAATACAAACTGCACTGAATAAATTGAATTTACAAATGTCTTGTTCTAGGGACAACCATACACCATAAAAATGGCAGGGCAACCTTGCTGGAACAATTTGGAATTTAAAGCTTGAATCAATAAAAAGAATTGCTGGAAATAAATTGTAGAAATAAATCACTAAATTATTACAACATTCCCACACTTGCTTGTAATTTCAAACTGTTACAACATTCACATCCACAAGGAAAATAGAACTGAATGATAAAAGAAAAACATTCAATCCACAAGACAAGAAGTTATAGTGGTTCGCCTGTGTGTTCACCAACTGTTCTCAAACAGCCACACAGAATGCTACTCCACTCCTAATATCCTCACACAGGGGATATTAGCGTTCTCTAATAAAACTGGTTTTCACAGGTTTACCAAAAACCTTCACAATTGTGTCTTTGTCACTTGGGCTTACACAATAAAAAAACCCTCAATCTGAGTTTTCTGGCTCTCCTCAGATAACCATACACATAGAGATTTTTCTGGCAAATCTCATAAAAAACCAAAACAGAAATTACAGGAATTGTAAAATACCTGGATCTTATCCTTTTGCAGTAGCCCGGAAGAACCGATCAGAGTAGAGATGATAGTTCAATGTCCAATACTCAAATTATTGAGGTTCTAAGTTCTAAATGATTTTAAATGAAATCTCAAAGGGCTAGCTCTATTTGATTTTAATTCCAAGAAGAAGGAATACACGATTTCCCCTTTTCAAATAGGATTGGAATTTAGAATAAAATCAAATATAAAAAGCTAACAAAAGGAATTAGAATGAAGCGCAAATTAGCTTAAATTTAAACACGACTTATCTCAGAGTGGAACCTTGCTTTTATAGAATTTTCAATGAATAAACTCTGAAATTCGTGTGCTATTTATAGTTACAGAAATTCGTCTTCGACTGGTCTAGAAGTTCCCACGACTGGTCTTAGAAGAAACAGATTTTTGAATTTCTGCGCGGATTCAGGAAAACCGATGTACGACTGGTCGTAGGCAGTCCACGACTGGTCGAAGGTCCTCCACGACCGGTCGAGACCCCTTCTCGACTGGTCGAGCAATAGTGAATTTAGTCGCTGGAGTTTGAGCCGAGGCTCCACGACTGGTCGAGCTTCGAGTCGAGGCCGTTCCACGACCGGTCGTGCAGACTTCAAGACTGGTCGTGAGCGAACCAGAAAATCCGATAAATTTGAACAATTCCAAGACTGGTCTAGGAAATTCTTAGACTGGTCGAGCCAGTGCTAGGACTGGTCGAACCAGAACCAGGACTAGTCTAAGAGCAGCTCAAACACATGTTTAAATACATTTGGATAATGTATCCAAAGTGACCTACCCTAAGGTCAGTGACTATGGTCTATCAAACCTGAATAATGAAGTATGGACATTGAACTTTACTTCATTCAACGAATGATAAATCTTTTAGTACTTAAAGCTTGAAGTACGAGTCGTCCAACCACTTGAACCTGAAGTCAGAGTCGTCCAAACACTTGACACCAACATTTATCTTGAACTTGAATAACCAATAAAGAATGCCGTGACTTCTTTGTATCTTCTTCTTTATATCTTCTTCTTTATATCTTGAAGCCGCTTGAAGAGTCCATGGTTGTCTTAAACATAGAACACACACATAGAACATACCAAGGTTTTGACACACAAAATTTGACAATCAAAGAGGTATCATATAATAGCACTAACAATCTCCCCCTTTGGCAAATTTGTGACAAAACATATATATAAAAACACAATAGAGGAATCATGAATCATGAATTAGATGTGTCAACACGAATCATGAATCATGAATTAGATGTGTCAACACATGACAACCATATACAATATGAGAGATGTTGAATTACTCCCCCTCAATAAGACTCCCCATTTAAGGAATTAAGGATTGATGCAAACACCATCAACAACATAAATACCACAGATATATGTACCATTCTCCCTCTTTTTGTCAAAAATATGACAAAGGAAGATCATATAAGCTCAGGAAGACAAATGAGTGCATAAAAGATTTAGGAGAAGATATGACATACCAAAGTCACAGTTATAAGTTAAACAGTACCAAGAAAAATCCAAAGTGAAATCAGTTCAAACTACATTTAATAAACATTTAATCAGACCCTGAAGAAGGAGCAGGAATGATAGGATCAATATGATGAAGGCCTTTTTGTAAGCGCCTCAAATACTTATGCATTTTCTTAAATTGTGCATTATGGCCAACATGCATATTTTCCACCTTTTCTTCTAATGCACT
The DNA here is from genome assembly GCA_021015155.1 of Magnolia officinalis. Lineage (NCBI taxonomy): Eukaryota > Viridiplantae > Streptophyta > Magnoliopsida > Magnoliales > Magnoliaceae > Magnolia > Magnolia officinalis. The sequence continues at coordinate 68,423,726 of JAJHSJ010000004.1, forward strand.
TAGACGTGCATCGAAATCAGAAGGAACAAAATCTGGATCATCTTCAGATGCAGACTCAATATCATCAAAAAGATCATCCATGTTGATATCCTCATTAGGAAGATCATCTCCTTCATCCGCATCTCCAACTCCAGCAGCTCCACCACCCTCGTCATTATCAACTTGACCAGCGGCCAATCTCAACTTCATTTTGTTTATGTTGGTGTTGTTGAAAATAAGATGATGGATAGGAGCTTCACCAACAGGCATAGTGACCAACATGTGAGTAGCTAAGACATTTAACAAATACCCAAATGGAATGTCACCATGACCTGGCTGAGACCGAAACTGAATAATAGAATAACAGATCAATGAAGGTAAGCAAACATTGGCACCACTAACGATTGAGTACAGGATACGAACCATCAGAAGAGTCAATTCAGTTTTGTTACCAGCCCTAGGATACACATTAGATGTAAAAATACGATGAAGAACTCTATATCTGGGCAACAGCCACCTGGTCTTGAGAACAGTACCATTGACAGACCAAGGTGCATCCATATTACAAAGGGCTCTAGTCAATAAACGTTTCTCAGATTCAGTAACTTTATCACCCAATGTGGAAGGATGGATTCCATCATCATTTACTGGAATATCCATTAACCCAGAAATCAAATGACGATCCACAGTAAAAGGCCCTTCTCTTGTAGTAATAATAAAAGTTAATTCCTCAAGAGAAAAGTCTATAATACATGCAACCATGGCCTGAGCAATTGACTGATATGCCGGCCCTCCCCAATTCAAAATGTTAACCCAACCAACAGATTGAAGGAGAGGAACTAGATTAAATTGAGCAATATGATTGATACAAACTGCTTTCTCAACAATAACTTTCTTAAATCGAAAATCACGAACTTGTGGAGGGTCATCATTAGGATCTCTAAGATGACGGCGAGATACAACATTGGACCTAGATGAAGAAGCACCTCTACTAGTTCGCTTTTTACCTCTAACATCCATATTCTTGAAAAGATTGAAGGAATTTCAAGAAAAACAAGATGGGTTTCAACCAAATCAGAAAATGAGGAAGACAACCCCAAACCCTTGAAGGAAATAAGAAATAATCAACACTAACAAGGAAGACAAGAAGTAATGTTCAAGATTCTTCAATAAAATCAAGAGAAATACTCAAACCTGGAGAAATCCCATAGATGGGTACGACCGGTCGAAGCTATGCCCGTTGGAGAAGAAGAGGGAAATGAAGAAAAAGTGATTTTTTTTTTCCCAAATAAAGGAACCAGCGCGATACACGACCGGTCTTGAGTATTCCTCGACCGGTCTAACCACGACTGGTCGAGACTATCCTCGACTGGTCGTGTAAGACCAAAATATGCATTTTTTATTTATCTTTATTTTTATTTTTTATTATTTTATTTTTATTAAAATGCATAATCAATCATCTTATATTACACATACCGAGATCAAATTTCAATTTATTGAACTTGCATTTATCGAGTGGTTTGGTGAAAATGTCAGCAAGTTGTTTCTCGGTAGGAATATATTCTAAACAAATTACTTTTTCTTCAACAAGTTCACGAATATAGTGAAATCTAATGTCAATATGCTTAGTTCGTGAATGCTGGATTGGATTTTTGGAAATATTAATTGCACTTGAATTATCACAATATAAAACTATTGAGTCTTGTGCAATACCATAATCACTTAACATGCGTTTCATCCAGACTAACTGAGTACATGCATTTCCTGCAGCAATGTATTCAGCCTCAGCAGTTGAGAGTGAAATGGAACTCTGTTTCTTGCTGAACCAAGAAACTATGCAATTTCCAATGTAAAAGCAACCACCACTGGTTGACTTTCTGTCATCCATATTACCAGCCCAATCAGCATCCGAGAACCCAGCCAATTGCACACTAGTATCAAAGGGATACCAAAGACCCAGATTAAATGAACTTGCAACATAATGAATAATGCGTTTAGCAGCAGTCAAATGAGATTCTTTAGGATTAGACTGATATCTAGCACAAATTCCAACACTAAAAGCAATATCAGGTCTACTTGCTGTTAAATACAGTAAACTACCAATCATGCTTCGATATAGTTTAGGATCTATATCTTTACCTGTAGAGTCTTTTGAGAGCTTTAGAGAAGTACTCATAGGAGTATCAAAATTCTTACCATTTTCAAATCCGAACTTCTTAACTAAATTTAGAGCATATTTAGTTTGAGAAATAAAAATTCCATCAGATTGCTGTTTAACTTGCAATCCTAGAAAATAGTTTAATTCTCCGACCATACTCATCTCAAATTCAGATTTCATTAGATCTGCAAACTCAACAGTCATGTCAGTACAAGTTGATCCATAAATTATATCATCAACATAGATTTGAACCATTAAAATATCATTGTTCTGCTTTTTAACAAAGAGTGTTTTATCAACACTACCCATTTGAAAATTGTGACCCAGTAAAAACTTAGTCAATTTTTCATACCATGCCCTGGGAGCTTGTTTCAACCCATAGAGAGCTTTCTTAAGGCGATAAACATGATTAGTAAACTTAGGATCTTCAAACCCTGTAGGTTGTTCAACATAAACCTCTTCATGTAAATCACCATTAAGAAAAGCACTCTTTACATCCATTTGATAAATCTTAAACTTTCTAAAACATGCAATGGATATAAATAATCTGATTGATTCAAGGCGTGCAACTGGAGCGAAAGTTTCCTCAAAATCGATACCTTCAATTTGAGTGTATCCTTGCACAACCAGTCTTGCCTTGTTTCGAATAATATTTCCCAATTCATCAGACTTATTTTTGAAAATCCATTTAGTTCCAATAATATGTTTATCTTTTGGTCTTGGAACAAGATACCAGACATCGTTACGAACAAATTGATTAAGTTCTTCCTGCATCGCAACTATCCAGTTTTCATCAGAAAGAGCTTCCTTTACATTAACCGGTTCTATCTGAGAGGTGAAACACACGTAATTACAAAAATCTTCTAATTGTCTACGAGTGCGTACACCTGTGAGAGGATTTCCAAGGATTTGTGTAGTTGGATGATCTTTGACAGTCCTCACATCATGATTAGATTCACTTGATGAAGTTTCTGGTTTTTCAATTATAAGAACTTCATCATTATCTGAACTAGGGGCTGAAGTATTTAAGTGATCATCTATGACCACATTGATTGACTCTTGAATAACTCCAGTCCTTTTGTTCAGTACACGATATGCACGACTGTTTAATGAATATCCTAAGAATAATCCTTCATCACTTTTTGTATCAAATTTTCCCAAGTTTTCCCGGTCACGTAAAATATAACACTTACTGCCAAAAACGCGAAAATATTTGACTGTAGGTTTTTTGTCAAACCACATTTCGTAGGGCGTTTTATTATTTGATTTGCAAGTATAAACATGATTAATAATATAGCAAGCAGTATTAATCGCCTCAGCCCATAAATTCTTAGAAACCTTCATGCTATTTAGCATAACAGTTCCCATTTCTTGAAGAACTCTATTTTTTCTTTTCACAATGCCATTTTGTTGTGGAGTTTTAGGTGCAGAGAATTCATGTGATATTCCATGATCATTACAGAATTTCTCAAAACAGCTATTTTCAAATTCGGATCCATGATCACTTCGGATCTTACTCACATGAGAACATTTTTCAGTTTGGATCCGTTTGATTATCTTTTTTACTTCATCAAGGGTTTCTGATTTGTCCTTTAAAAATGAAACCCAAGTGAATCTGGTGTAATCGTCTACAATAACCAGAATATATTTTTTACCTCCTCGACTTTCCGTTCTAGTTGGTCCTATTAGATCCATGTGGAGAAGTTCGAGTGGTCTTGATGTGGTATTTGAGTTCACCTTTTTGTGAGATCTCCTAGTTTGTTTACCATACTGGCATTCACCACATATTTTATCTATTTTTTGAATCTTTGGTAGACCTCTTATTAGTTCTTCTTTGCTCAATCTATATAAGTTCCGGTAGTGTACATGTCCAAGACTTTTATGCCATAATTCAGTTTCATTGGTATGGACCATGTAACACATTTGGTTAGATGAGCTGTCATTTCTCACTATATAGCAGTTTTCAGAAGTTCTGAGACCAGTTAATATCACAGATCCCTTTTTGTCTATAATCTCACAACCTTGATTGGAAAACTTCACACTATGATTGTTATCGCATATTTGAGATATGCTTAACAAGTTGTGTTTTAAACCTTCAACATATAAAACATTCTTAAATAAGGGTAGATTATGGAGTTGAACCGTACCTTGGCCAATAATTTTGCAATTGCTACCATCACCAAATGTGACTGACCCATCAGTCATATCTTGTAGATCGGTGAAGAGAGCTTTGTCACCAGTCATATGCCTGGAGCAACCACTGTCTAGGTACCACTTTGAAAGGCTAGTTGCTTTGAAAGCAGTGTGAGCAACCAAGCAGTCAACTTTAGGAACCCATTTCATAACAGTTTTAGGTTTAGGAACATAGTTGGTCTTCTTTTGTTTATATTTGAAAGAATGACTTACAGAGTTAGATTTTAAAAGTTCCTTGAGTAAATCAACTATTTTTTCAGCTAAAGGATTTTTCATTTGACTTTTGAAGTTGACATAGCTGTTTTTAGGTTTTTGAAAATTTTTTGTTGTTTTGACAAAACCTTGTGAAGTTTTTTTCTTTTTTGAATTAGAGGATTCTCCTTTCACAAATTTAGGTGGAGAATTCTTCTGTTTATGAGGTATTTTTTTATCATACCCCAACCCGGATCTATCACCACATTTTTTTGAACCGGATAGAAGTTTTTCTAATTTAGAATCACCTTGGGTATACCTCCAAGTTTCCTTTGAATTCAGAAGAGAAGACACTTCATTTTTTAGTCTCTCAATTTCAGATTTTAAATCAACAATCAGAGAGTTTTTGAATTCTAAATCGCTTTTTGATTTTTCAAAATAATCTGATATTTGAGATTTTTCTAAAACAAGCAAGTCAAAACAATCTCTAAGTTTAGAAAATTTTTCTCTTTGAAGTTTAAGCTTCACAGCAATTTTACAACTCTCTTTGTATAAGGCATTGTAAGCATCTTGAAAATCTTCTTCATTCTCATGGTCATTATCCAAATTTTCTTCACTAGTAGAATCATCGTGATCAGAGAAGGTAAACTTAGCTAGAGTCATAAGGGCTTTTACTTCATTGCCCGACTCGGTTTCGGAATCTTCTGATTCAGAAGAAACTTCAGAGTCAGATGATTCATCCCATGTAGCCAACATACCTTTCTTTTTGGATTTTTCCTTATTAGGACATTTGTTTGCTAGATGCCCATACTCATGACAGTTGTAACATTGACTGTCTTTCAAAGATTTTCGAGTTTTAGATCTAAACTTCTTTTTATCATTTGATTTTTGAAAATCAACTCTTTTCTTACTTTTAAAAATTTTGTAAAATCTTTTTGCAATAAGAGCTAAGTCATCTTCAGAATCGGATTTATCTTCTACCGTATTTTTGGAAGATTTCAAAGCAATTGATTTTCCTTTAGGAACTTTAAAATTTAATTCATAAGTTTGTAGAGACCCAACTAGTTCTTCCACCTTCATTTTGTCCGTGTCACGAAGTTCTTGGAATGCGGTTACTTTAGAATTGAACCGTTCAGGAAGAGAGCGTAGAATTTTTGCACACACTTTATTTTCTGGGATTTTATCACCAAGACCCCACATTGAGTTTACAATGTCATTTAATCTAGTATAGAAGTCCATAAACATTTCATTTTCCTCCATGTGAATTTCTTCAAATTTAGTTGTGAGGAGTTGGACTTTAGATTTTTTGACAATCGATGTACCCTCATGTGTCATTTCTAAAATATCCCAAGCTTGCTTTGCAGTATCACAGGATATGATTCTTTTGAACTCATCCGGTGATAGTGCGCAAGTAATTGCATTAAGTGCTTTAGCATTAGCACTACTCTCACTTTTCTGAAGAGTGGTCCATTGATGGTATGGTGTAATTTTCATAGATTTAGAACCATCAATTCCAGTAACTTCCATGGCAGGAGGCTTCCATTCAATCACTGTGGCTTGCCACACACTCTCATCCATTGATTTGAGGAAGATCCTCATTCTGGCTTTCCAATAAGCATAGTTGGAGCCATCAAATGGTGGAGGCCTAGTGACTGAGAGGCTATCAAAATTTGACATTATTAAATATAGCTTAGATCGTTAGCTCAGGAAATAAATCCAAATACAAAGAATTAAAAGCGAGCTATTAGGCTTTGATACCACTTGAAATGGCCAAGCTAAATGTCCTAGAGGGGGGGTGAATAGGACAATGCCAAATAAAAACTTATAATAGCGGAATTAACGAAATATGATAGCCAATGAACTAATTAAATAAATTGTAATGCAGAAATGAAATACAACCTCAAACAATTGAAATTGAGTGGTTGATACAAACGTTGTTCTAAGGACAACCTTTCACCAAAAACTCAGTGTTTATGGTAGGACAACCTTATGTCTAGAAATGTCTTTGTATCAAATACACAAATCAAAGAGGAATAAAGAAACAAATACAAACTGCACTGAATAAATTGAATTTACAAATGTCTTGTTCTAGGGACAACCATACACCATAAAAATGGCAGGGCAACCTTGCTGGAACAATTTGGAATTTAAAGCTTGAATCAATAAAAAGAATTGCTGGAAATAAATTGTAGAAACAAATCACTAAATTATTACAACATTCCCACACTTGCTTGTAATTTCAAACTGTTACAACATTCACATCCACAAGGAAAATAGAACTGAATGATAAAAGAAAAACATTCAATCCACAAGACAAGAAGTTATAGTGGTTCGCCTGTGTGTTCACCAACTGTTCTCAAACAGCCACACAGAATGCTACTCCACTCCTAATATCCTCACACAGGGGATATTAGCGTTCTCTAATAAAACTGGTTTTCACAGGTTTACCAAAAACCTTCACAATTGTGTCTTTGTCACTTGGGCTTACACAATAAAAAAAACCCTCAATCTGAGTTTTCTGGCTCTCCTCAGATAACCATACACATAGAGATTTTTCTGGCAAATCTCATAAAAAACCAAAACAGAAATTACAGGAATTGTAAAATACCTGGATCTTATCCTTTTGCAGTAGCCCGGAAGAACCGATCAGAGTAGAGATGATAGTTCAATGTCCAATACTCAAATTATTGAGGTTCTAAGTTCTAAATGATTTTAAATGAAATCTCAAAGGGCTAGCTCTATTTGATTTTAATTCCAAGAAGAAGGAATACACGATTTCCCCTTTTCAAATAGGATTGGAATTTAGAATAAAATCAAATATAAAAAAGCTAACAAAAGGAATTAGAATGAAGCGCAAATTAGCTTAAATTTAAACACGACTTATCTCAGAGTGGAACCTTGCTTTTATAGAATTTTCAATGAATAAACTCTGAAATTCGTGTGCTATTTATAGTTACAGAAATTCGTCTTCGACTGGTCTAGAAGTTCCCACGACTGGTCTTAGAAGAAACAGATTTTTGAATTTCTGCGCGGATTCAGGAAAACCGATGTACGACTGGTCGTAGGCAGTCCACGACTGGTCGAAGGTCCTCCACGACCGGTCGAGACCCCTTCTCGACTGGTCGAGCAATAGTGAATTTAGTCGCTGGAGTTTGAGCCGAGGCTCCACGACTGGTCGAGCTTCGAGTCGAGGCCGTTCCACGACCGGTCGTGCAGACTTCAAGACTGGTCGTGAGCGAACCAGAAAATCCGATAAATTTGAACAATTCCAAGACTGGTCTAGGAAATTCTTAGACTGGTCGAGCCAGTGCTAGGACTGGTCGAACCAGAACCAGGACTAGTCTAAGAGCAGCTCAAACACATGTTTAAATACATTTGGATAATGTATCCAAAGTGACCTACCCTAAGGTCAGTGACTATGGTCTATCAAACCTGAATAATGAAGTATGGACATTGAACTTTACTTCATTCAACGAATGATAAATCTTTTAGTACTTAAAGCTTGAAGTACGAGTCGTCCAACCACTTGAACCTGAAGTCAGAGTCGTCCAAACACTTGACACCAACATTTATCTTGAACTTGAATAACCAATAAAGAATGCCGTGACTTCTTTGTATCTTCTTCTTTATATCTTCTTCTTTATATCTTGAAGCCGCTTGAAGAGTCCATGGTTGTCTTAAACATAGAACACACACATAGAACATACCAAGGTTTTGACACACAAAATTTGACAATCAAAGAGGTATCATATAATAGCACTAACATGGGACACTATATTCGAGCTGTCGGCCTACACTAATTTGGTGACGAGCCCTTTGTAGTGACCTCGATCATACTCTGAGTGTATGTGGAGGCATCGACCCTTCCGTATCAATAAGAGTATAAAATAGGCCTACACTGATTTGACGACGAGCCCTTTTGTAGTGACCTAGAACCGCAACATCGTATGAGACTCACTAGGACTGACGACCCTAGAATGGATCAATGTTTGGAAAATGATATAAGTGAGGTATATTAGTTTCCCAAATCCTGCTATATGAAAAGGACTAATAAAAACTTGGTAATTATGCCCATAACATCTCACTGCATGTGCCCCGGGTTGAAGAGCAAAGAGGGAAGAAAGCATGTAGCGACCGTAAGATGGTGTCGCACAAGGGAGTGTAGGCGAGGGCATGCATCATGATTACATTTCATCCCTGCATTAATAAGAGTATTTTGGAATATCTGATATGTATACTTTATCATTACTGCTTGACTGAATTGATAACATGTTAACCTTTTCTTTATTATTCCACTGAGTTGATCACTCACTCCCACGTTACGGGACGGTGTTGTACACACCAACCAGACTCTGTCTTAGCTACAGGTGATGGAGATGTTTATGAGGTAGAGCCAGACTTTTACGACGGCAAGGAGGAGCTCTCCTATATGCAACTCTCTGGCGGGTCTATGTAGAACTGGAGTTGTGCTGACGGGGCTACAGGGTTTTGGATAGAGAACATTACACTTTCTCATTTTGTACATTGTGGAACTACACTTGTAATTCTTTAACCAGGTAACATATTCACACTCTGGAGACTTACACCAGTTTACATATATTTTATATATCTATCACAGTCTTCCACTTGCATAATTTCACTGTCTATAGAGTATGATATGCTGTTTTGGCTTAATCCTATTCATCTTTAATGCACTAACACTGACAATATTAAATCAGCCTTATTTATGTTGCATAAGTGATGCGTTGGAACTCAGGAGTTGAGTTTATGCTCAACCCCCGATTTTCAGGGCGTTACAAGATGGTATCAGAGCATGATTTGGATTAAACCGGACCTGGGTTATGGTCACACGACGTACCTTGACGCATTTCAACTTAGGTGGGTGCGAGGAAATGTAGAGACAGTCATAGGTGTCTCAGTTTCTCCAATTGGCGAAATTCACCAGAAACGGTCGCCGAGATCGGATCCGTACTCATCCCTGATTATATGAGTCGATCCTAAATCACGCCTAGATCATTACTTGATGGGTTTAGACCACAATTTACCTCATCCCAGCCGTTGAAAATTGGTACTTGTGAATGTACATCAAAAACTAACCGAAATGACCCGAAACGGCTCAAAACGGAGTCGGGGGCAAAACAGGGCACTTCCGGGGGGACCCAGGGTGAGACCCACATCTTTTTAGAGTCTAGGGGGGAGGACCTCGCCCAAGTGGCGAGCCCTCACCGGGAGCTCCAGAGACCCGCGAGGACCTCGCCGCCCAGCTGGCCTGACCGGGCGGGCCGGCACCTTTGGGGTGTTGTGGGGCCCACTGATCCAGGGTGGATCGATTAAAACACCCCCCCCCCCCAAACACGTCCCTTCTTCATAAACCACCACTCCAAGCTCTACTTTTCTCCAAAACTTTCTGATTTCTCTCTCAAACCTCCCCTCCATTCACCCATTTCATCATTTTCTATCAAAACACACATACCTCCATCGTTTTCAGCAATACTCACCCTCCAACCTTTCCATTCTCTCTCATTTGAACTCTTAAACCCCCCATTTGAGTCTCAAATTCATGTAAACCCACTAACCTATCCTATTTCTTCATTTTCCCTCTCTATTCCCTTTCATTAAGCCTTTACAACCTCCTTGGAGGCTCAAATCCATGGAGAACCAAAGAACCCATCCCTTTCATCCATTTTCTCCACTTTTCCATGGCCCTATTCGGGTTTATTACGGCCATCTTCTCGATTTCCGCCATTCTTTCTCTCATGGGAAAGAAAAGTGCTCCTGTGGAAGAAGCTGGGCCTAGTCGCCTCACTCATTCGAGGAGACCGAGAGGTGCCGCCGCGAGTACAAGCGTCACTCGGGAGTTTCAGACGAAGCGGGATCTTGATCCACGGGCTCCCGTTGGAAGGTCTCTGTTGGCGGAGTTGTCCCATGGAGTTTATGAGGGCCGTTGGGTTCTTTTTTAAGCTCATGTGGATGGGCGGCTCTTTGGGGAATACCTATTGTTCGAGTACCTGGAAGAAGCCAAGTGGGGTCCACTATTTGAGGGCGAGTACCTCGCCAATGAGAGCATTGTTCAAACTTTCTATGCCCACATTCAAGAGACTACGCTGGAGCCCTTGCAATTCTCGATCCCATGTGGAAGGGATCGTTTAGCCACAATTGACATCGGATTAATATCTCGGCTTATAAAAGTGCCCCTTGGCGAGGTACATGCAAGTGAGATGAATCTGAAGAGTGCACGTGAAAGGGATCGCCACACACGGTTCCTTTGTGGTCGGCTGGTTCAGTGGTAGCCAAACAATAGCCTTCTAGTGACTAATATGACTGACAACTTCCATCTACTCCATCACATTTTCACTTTCAATGTCTACCCCAAGTGAAGTAATTGCAGCGAGTGTACGAGACTGATGGTAGATTTTCTGTACCAAGTAGGGTAGAGAGAGAAGTTGTTCGTGCCTACGTTCGTGTTGTGACAGATAGTTCTTACTGCACGTTCCAATAGAAGGACTGATTCGCTCCCCTTCGGCCGACTCATATGTAAGATTGTACGTGAATTTGGCTAAGACTTGGGGCGAAAAGGCCGGTGCCGATTCATCACATCAACGAGACTACCCTCAACCAAATGGACATCGGGCCACGGCAATGCCAAGCTCGACTTGAGGAGAGCGAGGATAAGACGGAGAGCGAAAAGGAAGAGAGTGAGGGAGAAAGTGGAGTTGAAATAGAGGAAGAAGAGGAACATGAAGAGGAAGAAGAGGCCCAGGATACAGAGGAAAGCTTACCTCCTACGGCACCGGAGCAGGACGCTGATTAGGCTGCTAGGGATGCTCATTTAGCTCGACTTGAAGAGGGTCGGGCTGTCCTGCGACAGGACCTTATGGATCTTCGGGGCCTCGTGAAACACAAATTTTAGAAAGTGACTCGCACTTTGAAGTCTATCCTGTGTTGCTTGCAGGATAAGGGTGCCCCTCCTCCGTCGCCAGACTCGGATGCCTAGTCATCTGTGTCGTTGTCTCGTAGTTTGTTTGTTGCTGTGTTAGGACCTTTGTGTTTTCATGTTGAGAGGCTTCGTAGTGTGGTAGTATGTTTTAGTGTTTGAAGCCTTAATTGTATTAGCTCACATGCATCTTCTATCAAGGTCTATGTAAGGCTACATCCCATGTATTATGATGATTTTGGGTTAAATGAAATGCATGAAGTTCCTTTTGTTATCGAATGTGTAGAATGCTTTACAAGTTGGAGTTGTACTTGACAATTGTGAACGCCTTCCATCCCTTCACCATTACTCCTCTAAACCCATCTCTTACTCCTCTTGGCCTCACCATTTCACACCCATATGAGCACAAAACCCAACTTTTGTGTCTCATAACTTTCCAAACCCACAAATCTCATCTCACACTTTCCAACACAAGACTCATTTTCCAAAGCCTATGCAATTGATTTTAATCCCATCCCACCCTCCTTCTAAACATGTCATTCCCAATCCCGAAGTGGGATTAGCAACACAATCCCATTTAATACAACTTGATACCACTGGCCAAACAGACCCTAAGAGTTTTGGACCTAGAGTTGGTACTCCTAGTTTTTGCAAACAAATCTGGCAGTATAGGAAATCCACCAAATTAATAATGTGAACCCTAGGACCTTCTCAGCTAGTATGAGCATATGTGTAGTGCTTAAGTGTAGTTAAATTCAAGTTCAGGCAACTCAATTCCAATCAGACAACATTTGACCCTAAGCGATAAACAATTTCTTGTATTAGAAAGTGTATGAAATCATCTAGCGTATAAGCATATACTTTGGATTACAACTATTGGTTGGTTATACTAAGGAATGTAAAACACTGATTATGCTAAGACAATTGAAAGATAGACTTAGTTAGTTGGCTTGATTAGGTTGGAGTGAGATCTCATTCCTTCGTTGGATCCCCCTAATAATTATAGGCTTATTTAATAACTCTTAGAAAAGTTGTTTTAACTTAGAAACTATTCACGCTTAGAGAAAAGTTATATATCCCTTGGATTGAACGTTAGGTCAAATCAACACACCCCTTAGAATTGCCTTCTCAAGGACTTATTACAATCGGGAACATGGAGTAGAGAAACTATATATAAGTGAAATGTTCACGGTTTGAATTGAATTCTCAATCCTGCTAGCTACCAATGAACTCAATGCTCTGATCAAGTAAAAGATCGGGATCAACTAGGATTAATAACTGATACGACAAATTTTGTCCTAGCTAGGCAGAAGGTCTATGTATCCGCCTCATACCCACTACACAACCCTCCTTCCGTGTTAGCCCGATCACTTACAACCAAAAGTTTAGTACTTCGCCTTTGAGAAGTGTTAGGAACATATAGCCAATAGGGATATTTATTTTTTTGGCCCAAGAAATTTCTCAAATGTGCAACAGACAGTTAGGAATTAGGTCCCGAGTCATAGACCATTCTGGCGTCCACATTATGCATATGAACTTAGAAAGATAGTCTGTCCTTTAACTTAGGTTGTCCAAATTCCTTATGTACTAATGATGTATAGATTATCTTACTGTATTAAACTAGACGTGATTAAAGAAAGTAAGTCGGGACCATGGCAAAGGTCCTTCTTTGGTAGAATTAGGCATCTTGCGACAACCTCACACCCGTCCTTGATTCAACCTCAAAACCCATTATTTTTAGCTCCTGTCTATAACCATATGTATCAATGCCATAGTACACATCATAGATGAAAGGAAGACCAATGTATTGGGAGATCGTTTCCCATTTCATGTCAAGGATAGGTCCTAGATTACACCTTGTTCCGATCAAGACATAGATTCTTGAGCCTTGAGAGTAGAAATAATTTTTAAGGGGGGTAGAACATTACGAGCCTAATTTAGTTAAGTCAGTTTATACATCCATTGGATCAGAGTAAATTGGCGCAGTGGAAGCGTAGTGGACCCCTGTCCCACTGGCCCAGGATCGAAGGAAATTGATTAAGGTGGTGCATAGGGATAGGTCACGAAATAGGGTCTGAATCTTCCTTAGAAAGTCAACGTTGAAGTTACTGGCAATTAGGGTCCAAGTGCTAAACCAACTCATACTAAAGAATATGCCTAACAATGGGTACGAACTGAACTACAATAGCTAAGGTCAGTGTATCTACAACCGTGCTCGTTGAATACGAACTTAATGGAAGCCTTAACCAATTGCAGGGTGAAACAATTTTAAAGAGGGTAGACTAAAATGAGCCAGATTAGCATTGATAGTATGCACCCTATCATGCATATAAACTTGAAGTCAATAAAACTTAGGTAAAAGAAATAATGAAATCTTTACTCATTACCCTTAGCCAATTTCGGGGATGAAATTATTTTTAAGGGGGGTAGATTGTAACACCCTGAATTTTTGCCAACCTAGAGTTAGACGTCATTAGGCAATGAGTCGATTATAACACCTTAATTGACTTCTCAGAACTCATTCATAAAGCCTCAAATCCCCTTTTGTAACGCCTCGGAAAATTATATACAAAGACCCGAGTACCACCACAGGCAGAAATCACTCAGGACCAAATCCTTTAGAAATTAGACGAAATTAACTAAGTGTTAAACTAAATTTGCTGTGAAATTTGCTTGAACCACTTTAAATACAATCTCCAGGAAACAAAACTTGTAGAATCATTTATGCTAGGTTATCCTAAAATCTAGGATCAATCTCATTACCCAGTTGCTCTCATGAGCACATTGAAACTCCGTATCAGAGCTGGACTGCACGTCGAAAGTCCAATGACCATGAGACTAAACGCTTAGGACCGCCTTGCTGGGCTTGACAAACATCCCGGAAATTAAATCCAGATAGTGTCCCGGGGCTATTCGCTTGAGCCCGGAGCGAAGAGTGTGAGAAAACGTGGTTTTCTTTAGAAATTAAATCTAATTTAAGTAATCTGAGACTTGTCACTTTCGGGCCGAATATAAGGATTTACACCGTCAGAATTTGACCCAAATACACCCTCGGATCAGGAGAAATTTCATACACAGTTCAGTGTACTTGTGGCCCTGATCGGTGATCGTGGACCGTTGAATTGAAACTGGTCCGCCACGGGCGATTTGTAAATCTGATCGGACTAAAAACTTAACTCGAGCTAGATCCATGGTCAGGGAGCTTAAGTCCGACCTTTGGCTCAAGGGAGGCTCCGTAAGTGCTCCGTTGAGCCGGAACAGTCTCTCTTTGGACATAACTTAAGTATATCATGGCCCTGGGGCTATTTTCATTAGTTGTGGGCCTATATAAGGACCTTAAACCCTCACTCTCTCATGGCATACGAATTTCCTAAACCTAAGAGAGAGGAGAGAAAAGAAAGAGAACGAAAGAGAGAGAAAAGGTGAGGGGAGTTAAGGCTTTGCTACAGGGATTCCTCCCTATCGTTCTACGTATCAAATCACCGCAACTGTATCGCTAGTTCAGCGATGCTAGTTATGTTCTTAGGTAAGAAAACCTAACCCTAATCTGTTTTAGGGTTTCAGGTAGTGTAAGTTATGAAATAACTAACCTAATTCATGCTATAGGTTGTCAATCCGCCGTTGACAAAGACTACGTGTTTAAAACGCATTCATTACGCTTCTACGGCATAAGGTGCGGACTATAGACATATAGGTTATGGTTTTCAAGACTTTCAATATCGGTTAATGATTTATAACTGACATGGGTGCTATTTCACATGCAAATTGCGTCGCCTGTTTCGCTTTACAGTTATACATGAACTATGTGGAATATAGTGTATTCTATGTATATGTTGAGATGTTTGAATACGTATGGAATTTGGATTTGTGCCTAACATGATTACCTGTCGTGAATATATGCTTGTTACATATGCAACAACTCCTTAGCGAAAGGACTTGCCCTAAATCACGTCACAACAAATATACATTCTATGTGATACAGTGTGTAGCCTAAGTGTTTGTGGAAACGAATAAATGAATATGGAACTTGGATTCATGCTTGCCATGATTATCCGTTGTGGGTGCACGCGTGTTATAAATGGGGCAACTCCCTAGTGAAAGGATTTGGCCTAATACCTATGTGATCAACATACGTCATGTATGTTGATGTAAGTAGTCTAAAGTGTTTGCTGAAATGTTTGAATGAGTAAGTAGTTAGTAAATTGTAATGTATAAGGGTGTTGAGATATGATTCTCAGCTCCTTTAACTATGTGTATGCTTTCCTCCATGTACCGTATATGATAGTGTCTGTTTATCTATGTAATGCATATGTATAAATCCATGTTTAAGTTGTATTCCATAAAATGCAAAAACAAAGCCGTGAAGGATGATGGGGGAGTGGTATAACGATTCCATGCAATAGCTCTAGCAATCCTAAAGCGGATAATATCGGACCTTTGATTGTATGATTTGAAATCTTGATCCATTACTACTTTAACTATCTTCTAGGATATTTTGTTATAATTGAATGTGATTGGGGCTATTGTATAGTCCAGGCAATCGGTAACAGATCCTAGATTGGTGGATGGTGTTGTTTCGCCACACAGGATGTGTTCGATGAATCCAAGCCGTACTTCGGTTGTCGACTGTGGTTAGGTCACACGGAGTGCTTACGCACTTCATGTCGATCCACTCGATGTGCGCTCGTACTAGTCGAGCTCGTCAAGTAACCCGATTGACCTGATGTATATTCACCATGTATGGATGCTACTGCTTGAATCTAAGGTACCAAACTCACCAGTGAATCCAGTTAACCTTGGTACCTTGATCCGCTAAGACTCACGAGCAGAGCATTGTGGTATGGGACACCGTGGTCGAGCTGTCGGCCTACGCTGGGGCGACGAGCCTCCTTGTAGTGACCAGTGAGCAACACAGCCTCGTGAGCCAAATACGGTGGTATGAGACACTGTATTCGAGCTGTCGGCCTACACTGATTTAGTGACGAGCCATTTGTAATGACCTCTAGTGTACTCTGAGTCTACGTGGAGGTGACGACCTTTCCGTAGCAACAAGAGTATAGACTAGGCCTGCACTAATTTGGCGACGAGCCCTTTTGCGGCGACCTAGAGCCGCAACATCGTATGAGACTAACTAGTACCGACGACCCTAGAGTGGATGAATGTTTGGGAAACGATATAAGTGAGGTATCTTAGTTTCCTAAATCCTGATGTATGAAAAGGACTAATAAAAACTTGGTAATCATGCTCATAACATCGCACTGCATGTGCCCCGGGTTGAAGAGCACAGAGGGAAGAAAGCATGTCGCGACCTTAAGATGGTGTCTCACGAGAGAGTGTAAGCGAGGGTATGTATCATGACTACATTTCATCCCTGCATTAATAAGAGTATTTAGGAATATCTGATATGTCTACTTTATCATTACTGCTTGACTGAATTGATAACATGTTAACTTTTACTTTATTGTTCCATTGAGTTGATCACTCACTCCCACGTTACAGGACAGTGTTGTACACACCAACCAGACTCTGTCTTAGCTGCAGGTGATGGCGATGCTTATGAGATAGAGCCAGACTTTTACGACGGCGAGGAGGAGCTCTCCTATATGCAACTCTCTGGCGGGTCTATGTAGACCTGGAGTTGCACTGACGGGGCTATAGGGTTTTGGATAGAGAACATTACACTTTCTCATTTTGTACATTATGGAACTACACTTGTAATTCTTTAACCTGGTAACATGTTCACACTCTGGAGACTTACACCAGTTTACATATATTTTATATATCTATCACAGTCTTCCGCTTGTGTAATTTAACTGTCTCTGGAGTATGAATGTTGTTTTGTCTTAATCCCATTCATCTTTAATGCACTAACGCGGACAACATTAAATCATCCTTATTTATGTTGCATAAGTGATGCGTTGGAACTCGGGAGTTGAGTTTATGCTCAACCCTCGATTTTCAGGGCGTTACAAAGAATCACCAAGCCAAAGGTTGGATCTTAGAAAACCAAGAATGAAGAATTCACATGCCAAAGATCCAACAAAATCAAGTGAGGAATGAAGAGAATAAAAGACTTAAAGTGAAGAAAAAAATCCTAAAAATTCGCCTGGCTCGACTAACCTAATCTTTGCCTTGACCAACCTAAGCTCTGTCTCAGGCAGCCTAAGCTCTGCCTCAACCGGCCCAAGGAATTTTGGCATGAACTGTAAGTGTTATAGTTTATATCCCTGTCTGTTGTCAAATTTGTGGTGCCAAAATCACTGTTATATAACTTGCATAAGTGAAGCTCTCTCAAAGGTCAACATTCATGAACAAGCAAAGCTCACAAGTACAAAGATCAACCTTGACTGCAAGAACTGCTCACAAGACATGACTCAAGAATACAAGACTTCAAGAAGAGTACAAGGCAGTTCGTAAAGAACTCAAGACACTTTCAAGGTTGAGCTACATCAAGATTTCAAGATTGAACTACATCAAGACTTCAAGGCTTAAACTTCAAGGTCACTTATTCCTAATGTTTCAATGTCCTTACTTCATTTTGAGGTTTGGCTGACCTTAGGTTGACCTTAGGAATAGGTCACTTTCGATACATAAGTCGGATGTTTATTTTACATGAGTTTGGTCTGTTCTTCGACTAGTCCTAGGCCTTCTTCGACTAGTCTTAGCTTTGCTTCGACCAGTCTAAGAAATTCCTCGATCAGTCGTGAGTTTGTTACAAAATTCGGATATTTTCTGTTAGGCTTCGACTAGTCCAGGAATCTGTTTGACCAGTCGAAGGAACAGTGTCGACTGCATATTCAACCAGTCGAAAGTCTTCGACTAAAAGTCCAGCGATGAAATTCAGGTTCTTCGACCAATCGAAGGAGACCTTCGACAAGTCGAAGGTGACCTACAACCAGTCGAAGGAGACCTTCGATCAGTCGTAAAACGGTCAAAGCTTATCGCGCCCAATTTTTCAAATATCTGTTAATTCTTCGACTAGTCGAAGAGCTCCCTAGACCAGTCGAAGATGCGATCTGCTCACCTATAAATAGAGCACGAATCTCAGAAGAAATCATCGAATTAATTAATCCATTCAAGCCAATCTTGGTCGAACTTCTGAGAGATAATTCTGTGCACCATCTAAGCTAAGTGTGCTTATTTAATATTCTCTTTCTTTAGCTTTATTTAATTGATTTTGTTTCTGCTATTCCAATCTAATTTGATAAGAGGAATTGTTATTCCCTTTCTTTGGAATCAAAATTAATTAAGGCAAGCCCTATTTGGTTTAATTTAAAATCTATTAGAACTAGAACCATTGTAATTGAGTACTGGACATTGAACTTGGACATTCAATCATCTACTCTGACTTGGTTCTACCGGGCTACTACAACGAAGGAGATAATCAAGTATTTTACATTTAATTGTAAATTCCTTTCTGTTTTGGTTTCTTTCAAGATTTGCCAGAAAAATCTTGTTGTATTGGTTATCTGAGGAGAGCCAGGAAAATTCAGAAGTGGGGTTTTTTAATTGTGTAAGCCCACAGATAAAGACACAATTGTAAAGGTTTTGGTGAACCTGTGAAAACCTATTTTGTTAGTGAACGCTAATACCCCCTGTGTGAGGATATTAGGAGTGGAGTAACATTCTGTGTGGCTGTTGTTTAACAGTTGGTGAACACACAGGCGAACCACTGTAATCCCTTATGTTGTGGTTGAATGATTTACACTTCTAATCCTTAATTATTTATTTGTGGGATGTATGTATGGTGGTGAATGTTGTAATCATTTAATTCAAGCATTGTGGGAATTTTGTAATAGTTTAGAATTTATTTTCTGTTATTCCTTTATCAACTTGATATTCAATTTCCTTTAAAGATTGTTCCAGCAAGGTTGCCCTGCCATTTTTATGGTGTATGGCTGTCCCTAGAACAATACATTTGTGATTACAATTTATTTCAGTTCAGTTTGTTTTTATTTCTGTATTCCTCTTTGGTTTGAGATTTGATACAAAGATCTTTCTAGAAATAAGGTTGTCCTACCATAAACTCTGATTTTTGGTGTAAGGTTGTCTTTAGAACAACATTTGTATTAACCTCTCAAGATCTAAATTTTGAGGTTGTTTTACTTTCCTGCATTGTGATTTATTTTGGCTATCATATTCTTTTTAATTCCGCTGTTATAAGTTTTATTTGGCATTGTCCTATTCACCCCCCCTCTAGGACATATAGCTAGGCCTTTTCAAGTGGTATCAAAGCCTAATAGCTCTTTTTAATTCTTGGATTTAATTCCTGAGCTAATGATTTAAGCTATTTAAGATGTCAAATTTTGATAGCCTTTCAGTTACTAGGCCTCCACATTGAGTTTACAATGTCATTGAGTTTACAATTTTGAAAGCCAGAATGAGGATCTTCCTCAAATCAATGGATGAGAGTGTGTGGCAAGCCACAGTGACTGAATGGAAACCTCATATCATGGAAGTTACTGGGGTTGACGTTTCAAAATCTATGAAAGTCACACCATATTACCAATGGACCACACTTCAGAAAAGTGAGAGTAGTGTAAATGCTAAAGCACTAAATGCAATCACTTGCGCACTATCACCGGATGAGTTCAAAAGAATCATTTCCTGTGATACTGCAAAGCAAGCTTGGGATATATTAGAAATGACACACGAGGGTACTACAGTTGTCAAAAAATCTAAAGTCCAACTCCTCACAACCGGATTTGAAGAAATTCATATGGAGGAAAATGAAATGTTTATGGACTTTTACAATAGATTGAATGACATTGTAAACTCAATGTGGGGTCTTGGTGATAAAATCTCAGAAAGTAAAGTGTGTGCAAAAATATTACGCTCACTTCCTGAATGGTTCAATTCTAAAGTAACTGCGATCCAGGAACTTCGTGATACGGATAATATGAGGGTAGAAGAACTAGTTGGTTCTCTACAAACCTACGAGTTAAACTTTAAAGCTCCTAAAGGTAAATCTATCGCACTAAAATCTTCTAAATGTAATTCAGAAGAAAATTCTGATTCAAAAGATGATATGGCTATTTTAGCTAAGAAATTTTAGAAGATTTTCAAAAGTAAGAAAAGGGTTGATTTTCAAAAATCAAATGATAAAAAGAAGTTTAGACCCAAATCTCGAAAATCTTTGAAAGATAGTCAATGTTACAACTGTCAAGAATATGGGCACTTAGCAAATAGATGTCCTAAAAAGGACAAACCCAAGAAGAAGGGTATGTTGGTTACATGGGATGAATCATCTGATTCTGAAGCTTCTTCTGAATCAGAAGATTCTGAAAGTGAGTCGGGCAATGAAGTTAAAGCTCTTATGACTCTAGCCAAATTCACATTTTCAGATATTGACTAAATAAGTGAAGAAAATCTTAGTAGTGATTGTGAAAATGAAGATGATCTTCAAGACGCTTACAATGCCCTATATAAGGAAAGTTGTAAAATTGCTGTCAAACTTAAACTTCAAAAAGAAAAGTTTTCTAAACTCAAAGAATGTTTTGAATCACTTGTCTTAGAAAAATCACAAATTTCAGATTATTTTGAAAAATCAAAATGCGATTTAGAATTCAAAAACTCCCTAATTATTGATTTGAAATCTGAAATTGAGAAACTCAAAACTGAAGTATCTTCTCTTCTGAGTCTAAAGGACACATGGAAATATGCCCAAGGTGATCTAAAGTTAGAAAAATTTTTATCCGGATCAAGAAAATGTGGCAATCTATCCGGGTTGGGCTATGATAAAAATTTATCTCCTAAACAAAAGTATACTCCTATGTTTGTTAAAGGAGAGTCCTCAAACTCAAAAGGGAAAAGTACTTATTAAGGTTTTTCTAGAAATTCAAAAACTTTTCAAAAACCTAGAAGCAGCCATGTCAACTTTAATCCACTAGCTGAAAAGATAGTTGATTTACTCAAGGAGCTCTTAAAATCTAACTCTATAAGTCATTCTTACAACTATAAACAAAAGAAGACCAACTATGTTACTAAACCCAAAACAGTTATGAAATGGGTTCCTAAAGTTGCCTGCTTGGTTGTTCACACTGCTTTCAAAGCAACAAGTCATTCAAAGTGGTACCTAGACAGTGGATGCTCCAGGCATATGACAGGTGACAAAGCTTTATTCACGGATCTGAAAGATATGACTGATGGTTCAGTCACATTTGGTGATGGTAGCAACTACAAGATTATAGGCCAAGGTACGGTTCAACTTTTTAATCTTCCTGTGTTTAAAAACGTTTTATATGTTGAAGGCTTAAAACATAACTTGCTTAGTATATCTCAAATATGTGATAATAACCATAGTGTTCGATTTTCTAATCAAAGCTGTGAGATACTAAACAATAAGGGTTCTGTAATATTAACTGGACGTAGAAGGTCTGAAAATTGCTATATTATTAGCGAATCCAGCTCATCTGATCAAACATGTTACATGGTCCATACAGATGAGACTGATTTATGGCACAAACGTCTTGGACATGTACATTATTGAAATTTATATAGATTGAGTAAACGAGAACTTATAAGAGGTTTACCTAAACTTCAGAAATTAGATAAAATATGTGGTGAGTGCCAGATAGGCAAACAAACAAGGAACTCACATAAAAAGGTGAATTCAAATACCACATCAAGACCACTCGAACTCCTCCACATGGATCTAATAGGACCTACCAGAATGGAAAGTCGTGGTGGGAAAAAGTAAATCCTGGTAATAGTTGATGACTTTACCAGATTTACATGGGTAGTCTTCTTAAGGGATAAATCTGAAACTCTTGAAGAAGTAAGAAAAGTTTTCAAAAGGATTCAAACTAAAAAATGTTCTCAAATCAGTAAGATTCGTAGTGATCATGAATCTGAATTTGAGAATAGCAATTTTGAGAAGTTCTGTACCGACCAAGGAATATTACATGAATTCTTAGCTCCCAAAACTACACAACAAAATGGAATTGTGGAAAGAAAGAATAGGGTGCTTCAAGAAATGGCTAATGTTATGTTGAATAACATGAAGCTCTCTAAAAATCTTTAGGCTGAAGCTGTAACGCCCTGAAAATCGGGGGTCGAACATAAACTCAACTCCCGAGTTCCAGAACATCACTTATGCAACAAAATGAATGATGATTGAATGTTGACTGTATTCGTGCATTGAACATGAGTGAGATTAAGCCAAAACAGCATATCATACTCCAGAGACAGTTAAATTTGCAAGCGGAAGACTGTGATAGATAGATAAAATATATAACTTATGATGAGTCTCTAGAGTGTGATAACATTACCAGGTTAAATAAATACAAGTGCAGTTCTAAAATGTATCAAATGTGAGGAAGTGTAATGCCTCCTATCCCATGTACCATAGCCCCGTCAATACAATATCAGGTCTTCATTGACCTGCCAGAGTGATACAAAAAGGAGAATTCCTCCTATCGTCATAGAAGTAGTCCGGCTCTGCTTCACAAGCATCACCACCACCTGAAACTCAACAAATCTGGTTGGTGTGTACAACACCGTCCCGTAACGTGGGAGTGAGTGATCAACTCAGTGGAATAGTAAAGCATAGGTTAACATGTTATCAATTCAATCAAGCAGTAATGATAAAGCAGTACAAATCAAACAATTCTAACTACTCTTATTAAATGCAAGAATGAAATGACATGATGCTGTATGCCCTTGCCAAACCACCCTCAAGCGACATCATCTTACGTTCACGAATGCTTACTCCCTCAGTGCGTCACATCTACAAAGCACATGCGGTGCGATGATGCTCATGATTACCAAGTTTTTTTTAGTCCATTTCAAACAGCAGTATTGGGAAACTAAGGTACCTCCCTTGTATCATTCCCAAACATGATCCATTCTAGGGTCGTCAATCCTAGTTAATCTCATACGACATTATGGTTTGAGAGGCTTAGCGAAGGCATCACAAAGGGCTCGTCACCCGTCAGCACGGATACAGATCTCACCGTATGCGGCTCAATTGCTGACCGTCAGCTCGAGTACAGGTCTCACCGTACTCGGCTCAATCACTAGCCGTCAGCTTGAGTACAGGTCTCACCGTACTCGGCTCCACTCATACTCTAGTTGCTGTGAAAGACTCGTCGCCAATCACAGACCCTTGGAGTATACTCGAAGATACTACGGAGGACTCGTCGCCCGTCAGCACGAGTACAGGTCTCACCGTACTCGGCTCTCGCCGTAAGTATCGACAGCTCGTATACAGTGTCCCATACCACCATATTCGGCTCACGAGTTTGGTTGCGCAATGGTCACTACGGGGAGGCACATGGCCCCAACGTAGGCCGACAGCTCGACCACGGTGTCCCATACCACCATGCCCGGCTCATGCGTCTTAGCGGATCGAGGTACCATGGTTAAAAGGGGGTTTCACTGGTAAGTTTGGTACCCTAGGTTCAAGCAGTAGCGTCCAAACAGGGTGAACATGCATAAGGCAGATCGGGTTACTTGACGAGCTCGACTAGCACGATCGCCCGTTGAGCTGCACGACATGAAGTGCATAAACAACTTCGTGTGGCCTAGCCACTGCCGACAGGCAACGCACGACTCGAGTTCGTCGAACACATCCCACGTGGCAAATGAATCTCAGCCACGAGTTCAATCCCGTTACCGATTGCCTGGGCCATAATCATAGCCCCAAACACAATCAATTGCAGATAGATAAAGCAGTAATGGATCAAGATTCAACTCATACAGTCAAGGTCTGGTATTATCCGTTTAGGGCTGCCAGGGCTGTTGCACGCACTCGTTGCTCCGCTCCCCCATCACCCATGACGGATCATACAACGTAAATATAAATTTAAACATATGCATTACATAGTTAATATCATAAAGCAGTTGAGCATGTTATGAATCACAACACAAGCATGAATTTGTACATGTTCAATTCCTAATCACACAACTATCAAAGGAGATCATACACATAGTTAAAAGAGGTTGAGAATCATATCGCAACACCCTTATACATTACAATTTGCTAACTACTGCTCATTCAGACATTTCAAGAAACACTTAAACAAACATACATCAACATACATGACATATGTCGATCACAGGCATTAGGCCAAATCCTTTCACTAGGGAGTTGCCCCAATCATAACACGCGTACACCCACGACGGATAGTCATGGCAAGCAGGAATCCAAGTTCCATATTCATTCAGTCATTTCCACAAACACTTGGGCCACACATTTTAGCATATATAGTGTATATTGGCCGTGGCGTGACTTAGGGCAAATCCTTTCGTCAAAGGGGGTATCGCCAATACATCAATCATGAATCCATGACAATTAGTCATGGCGAGCACGAATGAGAATTCTAATCTCATTCAGCCATTTCCACAAACACTTAGAATACACTATTACAACATACATGGTGTATGTTAGTAAAACATGTATTAGGGTCATCCTTTAGCCAAACGAGTATTTTATCCATGTATACCATAATCATACAACAAATAATCATGACAATTACATTTCTAAAACTTACACATATACGGTATTTCTAGAATACACAATTTCAACATACGTAGCATTTACAAGTGAACATGTATTACGGCGATTCCTTTCGCCAAACTAGTATTTTATCCATATATAGTATATTCATACATTAAATAAACATGTCAAACATTTCTCCAAAAAAAATACGTATACGGTATTTCTACGTATACCTAGATTATGTGAAATTCCATATTTTACAACGTTAATCGAAACAGGAAACGGAAAGCACTTTGTACATGTGCAATTGCATGCAGATCATGAATCTATCATTATCTGACATTGAAAGCGTTGAAAACCCTAACCTATACACCTAAAGTCCGCACCTTTTGTCGTAGAATCGTAACGGAGTTGATAAGTTCGCTAAGCTTCCGTATTCGGCAGTTTGGCAACCTAGAGAACGAAATAGGTTAGCTATTTCATAACCTACTACAGTCTAAACTCCAAAACAGATTAGGGTTAGGGTTTCTTACCCAGAAACGACGCCGGAAACGCCGGAAAAGCGTCAAGAAAGGGATGGTGCAGCCCGTGTGGTGGCAGGGAACGACGGCAGGGAGATTCTCCCACTTCTCCCTCACTTTCTCTCTCTTTTCCCTCTCTCAAATCTAAATTCGTATGGCTGTCATGAGAGAGGGTTTAAGGTCCTTATATAGTCTCAAAACTCACCGAAATAGACTCCTGTTTAAAGGTTACTGCTAATATAGGTATTTCGTCACTTTTTCAGCTCAAAAGAGAGGTTCTGGTGGCCCTCCTTGAGCCAAACGTCAGACTTAAGCTCACCACACATGGATCTATGAGGGATTACGTTTTCGACTCGATCGGATTCCCAGATCGCACGTGGCGGACCACTTTCAGTTCAACGGTCAGTGGGCCACGATCCGAAATTCCAAGCACATGTAAATGTTCCTGAAATTTTTCCTGATCCGAGGGTGTAATTTGGTCTGATTCTGACGGTCTGGTTGCTTAATACTGATGCGCAAGCGAATGGTGCCAGATCACTATTCCAGATATTTATTTGGAATGGGAATAGTGTTTTTCACACTCCCTCGCTCTGGATCGAAACGAATGGCCGTGGGACATCGGCTGGATCTGATTTTTGAGATGATTGTCAAGCCCAGTGAGGCGGTCCTAGTTCTTTAGCTTCGTGTTAATCGGACTCCCGATGTGCGGTCTAGACCTAATACGAAGTTTCATTTCATTCCCGAGAGCAGACAGGAAATGAGTTTGGTTCTAAACTTTAGGGAAACCTAGAGTCACTGATTTTGCAAGTTTTGGGTCTTGCAGATCGTATTTAAAGCGATCCCAACGGATTTCATGGCTAATCGAGTTTTGCACTTAGTTAACTTTGTTAAATTTCTAAATTATTTAATCCTAATTGTTTTCTGGTTGAGATGGTACTTAGGCCTTTGCAGTTTGTATATAAAGTGATCCAAGTTTTACTACTTAGCTAGTTTAAGATAGTGTCTAGGGCGAAAGTGCTTTGAAAAATTGAAAGCACAAGGTAGTGAAGGGTGGGATTTGTGAAGGAAATAGGTTCCGAAGCGATTTTAGACTGTGGGGTTCAGTTCTGACGAAATAATAAGGTGTTAGGAGCAACCTATTGCCTAAGGACATCTAATCCCAGGTTGGCAAAAATCTGGGATGTTACAGAAGCAGTCAACACAGCTTGCTATATTATTAACCGAGTCTACACTAGCAAAGATAATAATAAAACGGGTTACGAATTGTGGTTCAATAAAAAGCCTACTGTCAAATACTTTCGAGTTTTTAACAACAAGTGTTATATTTTACAAGATCGTGAAAATTTGGAAAAATTCGATACGAAGAGTGTTGAAGGGATTTTTCTAGGATATTCCTTAAACAGTCGAGCTTATAGGGTTCTGAACAAAAGAACTGGTGTGATTCAAGAGTCCAATAATGTTGTCATTGATGATCACTTAAACACGCTAATCCCTAATTTAGATAATGATGAAGTTCTAATCATTGATAAATCCGATACTTCATCAAATCAGACTGATTCTAAGTTGAGGACTATTAAAGATCTCCAACCACACAAATTCTTGGAAACCCTCTCACCGGTGTTCGTACCCGTAGACAACTTGAGGATATATGTAATTATGTATGTTTTACATCCCAAATAGAACCATCCAACATAAAAGAAGCTCTTGCTGATGAGAATTGGATTGTTGCGATGCAAGAAGAACTCAACCAATTCGTAAGAAATGATGTTTGGTATCTCATACCAAGACCTAAAGATAAACACATCATTAGAACAAAATAGATTTTCAAAAATAAGTCTGACGAGTGTGGAAATATAATTAGAAACAAGGCTAGACTAGTGGTACAAGGTTATACTCAAATTGAAGGAATTGATTTTGATGAAACTTTTGCACCAGTAGCACGTCTTGAATCTATCAGACTATTTATATCCATTGCATGTTTTAGAAAGATAAAGATCTATCAAATGGATGTGAAAAGTGCTTTTCTAAATGGCGATTTACATGAAGAAGTCTATGTTGAATAGCCAATGGGTTTTGAAGATCCCAAAAATACTGATCATGTGTATCGGCTTAAAAAGGCACTTTATGGATTAAAACATGCACCTAGGGCATGGTATGAGAAACTAACAAAATTTCTTTTAAGTCATAATTTTCAATGGGATCTGTTGATAAAACTTTGTTTGTTAAAAAACATAATGATCGTATCTTAATGGTACAGATTTATGTTGATGATATCATTTATGGATCAACTTGTACTGACTTGACTATTGAGTTTGCATATTTGATGGAATCACAGTTCGAAATGAGCATGGTTGGGGAATTGACTTATTTCCTTGGATTGCAAGTAAAGCAACAACCTGAAGGAATATTCGTTTCTCAATCTAAGTATGCTTTGAATCTAATCAAGAGATTTGGATTTGAGAATGGCAAGAATTTCGATACTCCTATGAGTACTACCCTGAAACTCTCAAAAGACTCTAATGGTAAAAATGTTGACTGAAAACTTTATCGGAGTATGATTGGTAGTTTGTTATATTTAACTGCTAGTAGACCTGATATTTCTCTAAGTGTTGGTATTTGCGCAAGATATCAATCTTATCCAAAAGAATCTCACTTGATTGCTATCAAGCAGATTATTAGATATGTTGCAAGTACTGTAAATCTCGGTCTCTGGTATCCTCATGAGACTAGTGTCCAATTAGCTGGATACTCGGATGCTGACTGGGCTGGTAATCTAGATGATAGAAAATCAACCAGTGGTGGTTGCTTTTACATTGGAAATTGTCTAGTTTCCTGGTTTAGTAAGAAACAAAATTTTATATCACTTTCAACAGCTGAAGCTAAGTATATCGCAGCTGGTAATGCATGTACACAGCTTGTTTGGATGCAACGAATGCTAAGTGATTATGGAATTAAACAGGATTCTATGTTATTACATTGTGATAATTCCAGTGCGATAAATATTTCAAAAAATCTTATTCAGCATTCTCGTACTAAGCACATTGACATTAAATTTCATTATATTCGGAAATTAATAGAAGAAAAAGCTATATCTCTGGAATATATTCCTACCGAAGATCAACGACCTGACATTTTCACAAAACCTCTCGATAAAAGCAGGTTCAAAAAGATGAAATTTGATCTTGGCATGTGCATTTTAAAATGATTATTTATGCCTACTTGTATCATAGTGTATATATTTGCTAGGTTGAATTCCAATTTTTGAATAATTTGCAAGAAATATGAATTTTTGGACATTCTTCGACCAGCCGAACTTCGACCAGTCGTAGATATCGGGAATCACTTAAAATTTAGAGATTTTTCTTTCTTCCTCATTCTGTTTTTCCTCTCTAAGGAGCCGAGCTTCGACTTGTCGAACCCATTATTCATGTTCTTCAAGGTTAGTGTTCCAATTACGTTTTTCTTGCAGATTTGTGTCTAGATTGTTTACTTTTCTAGCTTGAAGCTTTCTATTTTGGATTTCATTGAGATTTGGGGTTTGGATTTTGAAAAATCTGTTTTGAGTAAACCCACTTCTCAATCCTTTGCAACTTCTTATTTCCTTGATATCTTTATTGCAAATGGCTTCTAGAGGTAGAAAAACTACTTCCCGTGGTCCTTCTTCTTCCTCTAAATCGACCATTATCTCTAAGCGTCATCTTCTTGTTCCCAATGACGATCCATCTTATGTTAGGGACATTAGATTACGTAATGTTATTGTTGAACATCCTGTTGATGTAAATCATATTGCACCTTTTGACATCCTTCCTATCCTTGAAGCTGTAGGTTGGGTTAACTTATTACATTGGGGTGGGCCAGCATACCGGTCCATTGCCCAATCCATGTTTGCATGTGTAACGCCCTGAAATTTGGGGGTCGAGTATAAACTCAACTCTCGAGTTCCAACGCATCACTTATGCAACATACACAATGCTGGTTAAATGTTGTCTGAGTTAGCGCAATAAACATGAATGAGATTATACCAAAACAGTAATTCATACTCCAGTTCAATTGTATAAAGGCAAGCGGAAGACTGAAATTTTATATTCAAGTATGTAAAGTAACAAAATTTTCTGAACTCCAGAGTATGAGTACTAGCTGAGTACCAATATACATGTATTGTTTCTAAGTCAAAAACCAAAATACAATCCTCAAGAGAGACCCTAAAAATCCCGCGATGCAGCCGGCCTAAGCAAAGCCGTCAGAGTACTGCATGAAGGAGAACTCCTCCTGGTCCTCATCAAAGTCGGGCTCCGGCTCCTGAACCAAGGCGCCATCTACACCTGCGACAGAGTCTGGTGGGTGTTGCAAACACCGTCCCGTAACGTGGGAGTGAGTAGCTAACTCAGTTGAACAATAAAGCATAAGTTAACATGTTATCAAATCAATCAAGCAGTAATGATAAAGCAGTACAAATCAAGCATTTCTAACTACTCTTGTTAAGTGCAAAAATGATATGACATGATGCTGTATGCCCTTGCCAAACCACCCTCAAGCGACATCATCTTACGTTCGCGAATGCTAACTCCCTCAGTGCGCCACATCTACAAAGCACATGCGGTGCGATGATGCTCATGATTACCAAGTTTTTTTATTAGTCCATTTCAAACAGCAGTATTGGGAAACTAAGGTACCTCCCTTGTATCATTCCCAACATGATCCATTCTAGGGTCGTCAATCCCAGTTATTCTCATACGATATTATAGTTTGAGAAGCGTAGTGAAGGCATCGCAAAGGGCTCGTCACCCGTCAGCGCGGATACAGATCTCACCGTATGCGGCTCAATTGCTGGCCGTCAGCTCGAATACAGGTCTCACCGTACTCGGCTCAATCACTAGCCGTCAGCTCAAGTACAGGTCTCACCGTACTCGGCTCAACTCACACTCTAGTTGCTGTGAAAGACTCGTGGCCAATCACAGACCCATGGAGTGTACTCGATGATACTACGGAGGACTCGTCGCCCGTCAGCACGAGCACTGATCTCACCGTGCTCGGCTCTCGCCGAAGTATCGACAGCTCGAATACAGTGCCCCATAACACCGTATTCGGCTCACGAGTTATTTGCGCAATGGTCACTACGGGGAGGCACATGGCCCCAGCGTAGGCCGACAGCTCGACCACGGTGTCCCATACCACCATGCCTGGCTCATGCGACTTAGCGGATCTAGGTACCATGGTTAAACGGGGATCGCCACTGGTAAGTTTGGTACCCTAGGTTCAAGCAGTAGCGACCAAACAGGGTGAACACACAAATACACTTCGGTTTAGTTGACGAGCCTGACTAGCTCGAGCGCACCACAAGTTGAGCGATATGGAGCGCAAAAGCACTCTGTGTAGCCAACCACTATCGCCAACCGAAGTACGACTCGGGTTCGCCAGACACGTCCTTTGTGGCGACATGAATCTCAGCCACAATCGCAAGTCTGGTACTGAATGTTTGGACTATATACATAGTCCCAAACTCAAACAGTTTTCATCGTTAGCATGTGAAGTAAAGCATGATAAACAAGAAATGCAAGCATGTTAGTAGGCATGTTATAAAGCATGAAATAAAACATGAAGTAAAGCATGTTACAAAGCATGTTGTAAAGCATGTGGTGAAGCATGTAGTAAGGCACTATCCACAAAGGGATACAATTACATACACATTACAGGTGAGTGGTTCTAGCGAACCACCGCATGGAGGGAAGCCTACTTGTCTCTAAGGGAGTCGGGAATCCCATATCAGCACCTCTCTAAGGCACTAATACACGAACATTTGCGCACACGAGCGTTTACACAACTACTTAGAATACACTATTTCAACATACACGACGTATGTTAGCGAAATTTGTGTTAGGGCTGTCCCTTCGCCACGTGAGTATTTTACCCATGTATCTCCCAATCATACAGCAATTAATCATTACAATTGCATTTCCAAAATCCACACGTATGCGGCATTTCTAGAATACACAATTTCAACATACTTGACATTTACACATGAACACGTATTTTTGCGATTCCTTTCGCCAAACTAACATTTTATCCACATATTATATAATCAAACATTAAATAAACATGTCAAACACTTTCCTAAAAAAAATACGTATACGGTATTTCTACGTATATCTAGAGTATGTGAAATTCCATATTCTACAACGTTAATCGAAACAGGAAACGGAAAGCACTTTGTACATGTGCATTTACACGCAGATCATGAATCTATCATTATCTGACATTGAAAGCGTTGAAAAACGTAACTTATACATTTAAAGTCCTCACCTCAGCCCTTGGAATTCCAACAAATCAGCAAGGGTATTGGAGCTTCCGTATACGGGAGTTTCCTAGCCTAAAGAGCGGAACCGATTAGCTTTTGCATAACCTACCACTATCCAACCTCAAATCAGACCTAGGGTTAGGGTTTCTTACCTTCAAATGGGATGGATACCGCCGGAAAAATACCTGGAATAAGGCGGTGTAGGCCGTGTGATGAGTGGAAGCAGCAGGAGGATGATCGGCTACGAACTTCAAGCCCTTCTCTCTCTTTTCTCTCTCTCTAAGGGTTTGCTCCCAAATTTGTATGGCTGTGAGAGGGGCTGTTCTAAGCCCCTTTTATAGCCAAAATCATGTCCAAAACAGACTCGGGTTCAAGGGTGGCTGCATATATAGGTAGTTCGCCACTTTTCAAGCTCAATAGGGATGTTCTGGTGGCCCTCCTTGAGCCAAACGTCCGACTTAAGCTTACCATCTATGGATCTACGTGGGATTACATTTTCGACTCGATCGGATTCCCAGATCGCACGTGGCGGACCACTTTCAGTTCAACGGTCAGTAGGCCACGATCAGAAATTCTAAGTACATGTAAATGTTCCTGAAATTTTTCTTAATCCGAGGGTGTAATTTGGTCTGATTCTGACGGTCAGGTTGGTTAATACTGACGCGCAACCGAAAGATGCCAGATCACTATTCCTGATATTTTTATTTGGATGGGAATAGTGTTTTTCACACTCCCTCGCTCCGGATCGAAAAGAATGGCCGTGGGACATCGGAATCATCTGATTTTTGAGATGATTGTCAAGCCCAGTGGGGCGGTCCTGGTTCCTTAGCTTCGTGTTAATCGGACTCCCGATGTGCGATCTAGACCCAATACGAAGTTTCGTTTCATTCCCGAGAGCAGCCAGGTAATGAGTTTGGCTCTAGACTTTAGGGTAACCTAGAGTCACTAATTCGGCAAGTTTTGGGTCTTGCAGATCGTATTTAAAGTGATCCCAACGGATTTCATGGCTAACCGAGTTTGGTACTTAGTTAACTTTGTTAAATTTCTAAAGGATTTAATCCTACGTGATTTCTGGTCGAGGTGGTACTCGACCCAATGTACGGAAATTTACAGGTCGTTACAGCATGTATTAGTGCTTTCTCACAGGATAATTTAACTTTTAAAATATCTACTAGAGAAGAGCCTTTTGACATTGATCGTCATTTAATTTCAGCCCTTATGGACATTCCTGTGAATGATGAGGGTATTCCTATCCATAACCTAACTGATAAACCCTCAATTTCTGAAAAACACATGCTCACTAGAGATTTGTCCAACATGGATGTTCAATGGACACGAAAAGGGAATGCGCTTCCCGCAAGGTATTTGTTACCCAAGTACAGAATTCTCCACAAAATCTTTGTGTCTAATTTGTATCCTCGTTCGGGTAATAAAACTGACTTGACCTCGTTTATGGTTCGTGTTATCCATGCTATTTCCAGTGGTACTCAGATATGTTTACCATCCTTAATCTGTCATTTCATTCTTCAGTTTAGACTCCATCCTGGTCATAGTGACATTCTTTTTGCCTATTTAATGACTGTATTGGCTACACATATGTTAGTCGATATGCCGGTTGATGAGGCACCTATCTATTATCTGATTTTCAACAATACTAATATCAATAAGATGAAGCTGGAATTACTTCCTGAATAAGGTGGTGGTGGTGGTGGTGGTCATGAAGAAGTTGGTGATGACATTAATATGGATGACATTTTTGAGGAACTGGATTCTGACTCAACAAATGATCTAGATTTTGAACCATCTGATGTTGATGCTCGTCTGAGTGCATTAGAGGATAAAGTTGAGAATATAAATGTAAAGATGGAAAACATGTCTGTTGCTCATGATTTACAATTCAAGTACATGCGCAAATATCTTAGGCGATTGAACAAAGGCATGCACCAACTTGATCCCTCTATTCCTACTCCTTCATCTGGTTCTGGTTCTGATTAGTTTATATGGAATTTCTGGTCTATAATAACTTTATAACTTAGCACTAGATTGACTGATTTTGAGTTGGATACTATCTTTGTTTTATGCTGGGTATTTGTTCTATGTGAAACTATGCTGAGTATCTCTATCTTTGGTTTTTGTTATAATCTCATAACTCCTCATGTTTACTCTTATATATCCCTTTATTTAGTTCTCCTTT
The DNA here is from genome assembly GCA_021015155.1 of Magnolia officinalis. NCBI lineage: Eukaryota > Viridiplantae > Streptophyta > Magnoliopsida > Magnoliales > Magnoliaceae > Magnolia > Magnolia officinalis. The sequence goes on from JAJHSJ010000004.1 coordinate 68,457,633, forward strand.
ATTGTTGTTTCCTTTGTCATATTATGACAAAAAGGGGGAGAATGGTTTGTTCTTAATGATGTGATTGTGAGAGGAGTAGCATTGGTTATGTTACTCAGGGGGAGTATGTTTGAACTAGTTGAATGAACTGGTTGAATGTTGAATGTTGAATGTTGAATATTGAATATTGATTTGCAGGTAAGCCAGTTGATATTAACTGGTTCATGATTCGTTAACCAGTTGTTTTACTTTATGTTTATCTTGGTTATGTGTTTTGTCACTAATTTGACAAAGGGGGAGATCGTAAGTGCTATAGTTTATATCCCTGTCTGTTGTCAAATTTGTGGTGCCAAAATCACTGTTATATAACTTGCATAAGTGAAGCTCTCTCAAAGATCAACATTCATGAACAAGCAAAGCTCACAACAAGCAAAGCTCACAAGTACAAAGATCAACCTTGACTGCAAGAACTGCTCACAAGACATGACTCAAGAATACAAGACTTCAAGAAGAGTACAAGGCAGTTCGTAAAGAACTCAAAACACTTTCAAGGTTGAGCTACATCAAGATTTCAAGATTGAACTACATCAAGACTTCAAGGCTTAGACTTTAAGGCTTAAACTTCAAGGTCACTTGTTCCTAATGTTTCAATGTCCTTACTTCATGTTTGAGGTTTGACTGACCTTAGGTTGACCTTAGGAATAGGTCACTTTGGATACATAAGTCGGATGTTTATTTTACATGAGTTTGGTCTGTTCTTCGACTAGTCCTAGGCCTTCTTCGACTAGTCTTAGCTTTGCTTCGAGCAGTCTAAGAAATTCCTCGATCAGTCGTGAGTTTGTTACAAAATTCGGATATTTTCTATTAGGCTTCGACTAGTCCAGGAATCTGTTTGACCAGTCGAAGGAATAGTGTCGACTGCATCTTCGACCAGTTAAAAGTCTTCGACTCAAAGTCCAGTGATGAAATTCAGGTTCTTCGACCAGTCGAAGGAGACCTTCGACCAGTTGAAGGTGACCTACGACCAGTCGAAGGAGACCTTCGACCAGTCGTAAAACGGTCAAAGCTTATCGTGCCCGATTTTTCAAATATCTGTTAATTCTTCGACTAGTCGAAGAGCTCCCTAGACCAGTCGAAGACGCGATCTGCTCACCTAAAAATAGAGCACGAATCTTAGAAGAAATCATCGAATTAATTAATCCATTCAAGCCAATCTTGGTCGAACTTCTGAGAGATAATTCTGTGCTCCATCTAAGCTAAGTGTGCTTATTTAATATTCTCTTTCTTTAGCTTTATTTAATTGATTTTGTTTCTGCTATTCCAATCTAATTTGATAAGAGGAATTGTTATTCCCTTTCTTTGGAATCAAAATCAATTAAGGCAAGCCCTATTTGGTTTAATTTAAAATCTATTAGAACTAGAACCATTGTAATTGAGTACTGGATATTGAACTTGGGCATTCAATCATCTACTCTGACTTGGTTCTACCGGGCTGCTACAATGAAGGAGACAATCAGGTATTTTACATTTAATTATAAATTCCTTTCTGTTTTGGTTTCTTTCAAGATTTACCAGAAAAATCTTGTTGTATTGGTTATCTGAGGAGAGCCAGGAAAACTCAGAAGTGGGGTTTTTTAATTGTGTAAGCCCACAGACAAAGACACAATTGTAAAGGTTTTGGGTGAACCTGTGAAAACCTATTTTGTTAGTGAACGCTAATATCCCCTGTGTGAGGATATTAGGAGTGGAGTAGCATTCTGTGTGGCTGTTGTTTAACAGTTGGTGAATACACAGGCGAACCACTATAATCCCTTGTGTTGTGGTTGAATGATTTATACTTATAATCTTTAATTATTCATTTGTGAGATGTATGCATGGTGGTGAATGTTGTAATCATTTAATTCAAGCATTGTGGGAATTTTGTAATAGTTTAGAATTTATTTTCTGCTATTCCTTTATCAGCTTGATATTCAATTTCCTTTAAAGATTGTTCTAGTAAGGTTGCCCTATCATTTTTATGGTGGATGGCTGTCCCTAGAACAATACATTTGTGATTGCAATTTATTTCAGTTCAGTTTGTGTTTATTTCTATATTCCTCTTTGGTTTGAGATTTGATACAAAGATCTTTCTAGAAATAAGGTTGTCCTACCATAAACTCTGGTTTTTGGTGTAAGGTTGTCCTTAGAACAACATTTGTATCAACCTCTCAAGATCTGAATTTTGAGGTTGTTTTACTTTCCTGCATTGTGATTTATTTTGGCTATCATATTCTTTTTAATTCCTCTGTTATAAGTTTTATTTGGCATTATCCTATTCACCCCCCTCTAGGACATATAGCTAGGCCTTTTCATGAACTCCAGCAAAATTATCGTTCAAATTCACGTGACCTTCAACCGGTCGAAGATTCCACTCGACTAGTCGAACATGACCTTCGACCAGTCGAAGAGTGCCCTCGATTAGTCGAAGGTTACGCAGATTTTGCGCGGACTGCATAAATTTGAGGCGGTTTTCGAACTTTTCCAACTCGGTACGAAAGTTGGAATTCCCCAACTATAAATAGGAGTTCCCAGGATGATCCAAGGCATCTTCTAAGGTTTAAATAGTGGAGCAAAAAGGTTGAGAGTCACTGCCGCCAAGAGTTTTCTTCTTCTTCCTTAGTTTGTTTTTACGTTTTATTTAAGAGTTCTTATTCAATCATGTCTATAGTTGTCTAAATCTCTTAGCTAGGGCTGTTAAGGCATAAAAATGAAGATCAAGAAAGATTCATAAAGAAGAATTGGAAAGAGAAGAATAAGAATGAAATCAAAGAAAATAATGGTATTCATGTTATTTGCGCGTACTCGCGCAAACCATGTTGGTTGCATGGGACCACGCAAAGGGCTACTTCGATTGCACGGGCAGGTGCAATACTTGGTATGACTATTCAAAATGAATTGTTAGATTTGATGGAGATTGGGCTCCACGACATAGAGATCGAGGGTTCGCACATGTGAAGGCCTATAAATACCCCCTCCCCCTCTCATTTAGGAGGTTGAAGATTCCGAGGAAGAACAGATCTCTGGGAGAGAAGAGGAGCTTGAAGGTATTCAGGAGAAGAAGGAAGAGAAGCAAGTTGTACTGGCCCGCGCAACCAGTAGTACAGTTGCGCAGACTCGCCCAACCAATAGTGTAGTTGTGCGGACCCGCACAAACACTACTGTTTGCACGGGCATCAATGAATGGTCTGAAATGCTGCCGAAATCTTTGGATAAGATGCAATCTTCGATATTTCTTTCGCACAAGGGTATGAGCTTAAGAAGGAGAGATCAAATGATCGAATCCGCACAACATTTTGCTTGATGAGATGATCAATTTGCAAGCCGAATTGCTGCCGGATTGGATATCTAGATTTGAATTCAGACAATCTCAATTCTTATATTTTGGATATTTTATCTTAAAATGAAGGGAAATCGTAGGATGTAAATGAACTCATAATGAACAATATGATGATTGTTCTCTTTTTATCTTCTCTTTGTTATGATTGAATAAGATAATCTCCTAAATTAAATGCATTTGTTTCTTGTCGAAACAAAATGGCGACTCTCAGTGGGAACACCCTCCCCTTCATCTCTAAGATAGAATACTTTATCATTTAAATACTAATTACAGTTTTATGTTTCATACTGAAGGTAAGAAAATAAAATTGCAAGCTACAACCAATTTCGTACCTAATGAAGAAAGTGAAATTTTATTTCACTGCGACTGGATTCACAGTGGAGTATGCAACGAACCAATCATCGGATAATAAGATCCAATTGCCTGCAAGCAAAGTTAACAGGTCTTCAGTGATGGCTGGAGTTATATCTGCTTCGCCCATAGCACAAGAAAATGATTAAGAGTGGTTGTGTTGAGGGTCAAATATTGCATATTAGACCCCAGTTATTGCTTGGCTTTGCGAACATGATAATGCTTAACGTTCTATTTTAATCATGTTTTTGTTACAAGGTGAATTTAAGAGCTTGGATTGAAAAGGGTACTAAAGGCATGGATTTGATGCTCACAAATCACTAAGGCAAGGAATGGATTTTAGGGGACCGAGATTGAAGAATTCACATGCTAAAGATCCAAGAAAATCCAGTGATTGAAGATAAAGACGCCTAAAAGCAAGATCACAGGGTTCCCACCATTTGAAGATAAAGACGCCTAAAAGCAAGATCTGGCCTGAGAATCATAAAGTAACTGTACACGTAAAATTTCAGCCATTGGATCTTTGTGGAAGTGGCCTAACGGAAATATCAGCCATAAAACCATTGATTTGGGGCCCACCTAATCTCTGGATATGCTACAAATTTGGGCCCCACTCCTTAAATTAGATGGGAAGACGGATGAAAGGAGCAGATTTCTCATGAACATACGTGCGCACACAACATACGTGAGTACGCAGTGCACTGGACCAGAGATTCAATCAAAGGACCGTTAACCCGATCCTCTCCCCCTCATTTACGCAGCGTCTGCATGCTGGGACGCTATGGGACGTTGTGGCCCACCACCGTGGAACGGTTCGATGATTGGAGTCGTTCATTGTGTCTAGGGGGCCGCCGACCATATCCATGGTGATCTTTTACTCCCATGCACGTGCACACACGAGGATCACCGTCAAACGCAGGATGAGCGGCAGCGTGACTTGATACAGTGGGCCGCGCCAAAACTCGATCAAAACCACCCATTTCTGACTAAAATCTCACCAGGAATCCAATGGATGTGGTGGATTTCTTCAAAAATATCACTGTGGGGCCCACCGAGCATCTCAGCGTAAGTCCCTTGCATGTGTAATGCACGTCCGGGAAAACCGGAACTTCCAAAAAGTTGTGTGGCCCAGATCATGATCGGATGGCCAATCTGGACATCCACAGGCTGTAAAAGACCACATTGACCCCATCTAAGGAGACATAACCAAGTTTAGTATGACCGACCGTCCCAAAAACTCCAACCACCGCCTCTGGCATGCACAACCGACTCCCTATGTTATAAAAAGGAGAGAGAGAGAGAGAGAGAGAGTGAACATGAGCATGATCCAAGACCGTGGACGTGGAGAAGCAAAGGCGAGAGAGAGAGAGAGAGAGAGGAGAGAGAGAGAGAGAGAGAGAGAGAGAGAGAGAGAGAGAGAGAGAGAGAGAGAGAGAGAGAGAGAGAGAATGTGTGTGGAGATGGCCAGGAGTTTTCTTCTCCTTCTTCTTTCTTCTTTAGCTTTTCTTCTTTTGATGTTTTTAAGAGTTTTTAGTTGATCATCCTCTTGGTTGGCAAAACCTCTTAGCTAGGGCTAAGAAGTGAAGCTTGTAGCGTGATGAGATACTTTCTATAGCTTGATTCATGTTTATTGAACTCTCTTTGATTTTGGTTTGATTATAAGGAATATTCTTAGTTTTTAATGGTTCGTTGTGACTTAAATTACAATAGATCTACGATAGCTTTGAGTATGTTCTTTTCATTATAGGGATTATGAACTTAGGAACCCTATTGTTCACCATTGTCTCTTGGGCATGGTTGGATGATGGAATCCTTCCTAATGTTCATAACTCTCTTAGATTGGTTGTGGATTGGTTAAATTTTGTTGTTTATGTTGTCTCGTGGGCATGGTTTTGTGATGGAATCAATTCTAGTTCTCATACCTATCATTCATTGAAAACTAGATCAAAGGAAGTTCAAATGTGAATTTTACTGAAATATCTTCTAACTGGATGAACATAAGACTCTGATTCCAGTTGTGTTCTTGAATCAAGCATAGATCTCCCTGATATCTACAAGTGGATTCTTGGAAACCCTAGTTTCCCACCTTTGAATTTCACAAGTTTTAGTTAATAATTCACCATTAATCTCTTAAATTTTCCTGATTTAGATTACATCTTCTTCTACTTCTAGTTCTAATTACTTTTAGATTATGTACAAGGTTCAGTCCCTGTGGATTCGACCTTGGTTGTACCAAGATTATTACTACATCGCAACCTTATACTTGGGGTGGTGAACAAGTTTTTAGCGCCGTTGCTAGGGATTGATGGTTGCATTTTTCTGAGATTGACTAGCTTTAGAATTAAGTTAAGATTAGGGTTTTCTAATTTTAGGTTTAGTTTTTTCTTTTTGATTTTTAGAAACTAACCTAACTTTCCTGTTTTGTAAGATCCTGATATAGACTCTCTAAATTAGTAATCTCTTTTTAATTTTTTTATTTTTAAGATTAGGGTTTATTTTCTATTTTTAGAAACTTTATAAATCTAGGATTTCTTTTATTTTTAGAAAATAATTACTTTCTATTTTTATTTTTAGAAACTTTCTAATTTTAGAATTCCTATTTTAGAAACTGACTTGTTTTGTTTTGTTTTGCAGGACCTTAACTTAGGAACTTCTAATTTGGTAACTTCTTGCCAACACTTCTTTCTTTTTTACTTCTAGATTTCTATTCATTTCTTTCTTTTAGGTTTGGGTTAGAATCTGAGATTGAAGGCTGAGAGTGTTTCATGTCCAAGTGGGTCCATGACAACACTCGACGTCTTTTGAGTGAAGGAGGATTGGTTGAAGGGTCATTTATCCATCACAAGATTAGACACTACTCGAGATCCACAAAGTTAATTGAAGTGATGGTTGCAAATCAATAGGTCAATCAACCAGGAAGACAACCTCAACCTTGGGTTGAGGATGTCCTGGATGAGAATGAGGTGCATCAAGCACCCCCGCCTCGTACTTTGTGAGAATATTTACAACCGGCGGGGGTGAGCAACCCTCATGCATGGTTTTTCCAGAAAATATGGGACACATGGATATTAAGCTAAGGGTGATCCAACTCCTTTTAAAAGTCCATGGACTTAAATATGAAAGTCCATATTTGCCCTTAAAAGAGTTTGGTGAGATCATAGCCACTTTATATTTTCCAAACGTATATGAATACACTGTCAGGCTGAAACTCTTTCCCCTTTCTGTGAAACAGAAAGCTAAGATGTAAGACCCGTATCCTAAACCGTACCATTCTGTAGACTCCCGTGGTCCTCCCTGTCGAATTTTAGCGACCCGCGATCTGTAATTAGCATTTTCTTGCGACCCGAGACTTGTACTCTTGTGATCACGCCGTCGCCACGGTTTCAACACCACGTCTCGTTCGCCGATGCGATACCTAGGCCAGGAGTTGTGGGCCTGCACATATTTCGAAAAAATGTCACGCATTTGTAAAACCCAAGAGAATCTATCAAATCAATCACATCAATCAAGTCAAGTACATCCCATCACAACCCATCACTCACTCATACCTCTCTCTTCACCAAGTCAAAGCAACCCATGCTTAGCCCACTCCTCTCATCCCAAAAGTCAACAAACACCTACCCTCCATGTCATCTCTCCTTATAACACCACTCCTCTCTCTCTCATTTCTCACTCCATTCCAAGCTACCAAAGAGAGGAAATGTCCAAGCTCTTCATGAGAAGAGCCATGTGTGGCCCACTCCCTACCCCAAGATCTCCCATCTCCACCCTTTAATCTTCATCTTCCACCATCAAAGGGAAAGCCAAGGAGTTTAGGAGTCCAAGGAGCCAAGAAGGAGTAAAATCGGTGGGTGTTCATAACATTAGATCTTGATTTTGATGTAAGCTCGACTAGTGATGGGACCCATTTTGATGTATGTGTTGTAGATCCTAGAGGGGCCCATAGTGGCGAGGTCCCTCATCACGTCGTTCTCTCCCTCTTACTCTCTTTGTCTTTCTTGTTTGCGGCCCACCATGATGCAAGCACTTCATCTATGTTGTCCATTCGGTGGGCCACCAGCCGACAGCCACTTGCTGCCCGGGTAGTAGCTTATGTGATGGGCTGATCACACAGGCCCAAACGAAGTGAAATTACAAAGATCATCTTGGTTGAGAGTTGGGTGACCCATTTATGTCGACCCCAGCGTGATTTATGTATTATATCCAGGTCGTCCAGATCCTGGACGGTGGGACCCGCTGTGATGAATGGTTTTGGTCTGCACCGTCCAGATCTTGGGACCACCATGATATGTGCTTTATCCAGGTCATCCAGTAGGCCTAGACATGAGGAAAACATAAATACCAGCTTATTCAAAGCTGTGGTGGGCCACCACGTAGACCCCACCTTGATGAATGTGTTGTATTTTCACCACGCGGACCCCACCTTGATTTTAGCTAGACCAGGGAGGCGGGGCCACCTGGACGATGCAATCCATCCAGGTCGTTCGTCAGCTAGTAGTTCAGCAGGCCTAGACATTTTAAAAAAATAAAATAAAATAATATAATATAAAGATGTAATATATATATATATATATATATATGTACATATATCAGCGTCATTCATATCTGAGGTGGGCCACATGTGTGGACCCACCTCTGATGGATGTATTTCATCCCTGTTGTCCACCGTCCATTGCTGGATGGTGGGACACAGGTGATGTATGTGCCTTATATCCTAACCATCCGTCCATTTGCTGGACGGTGGGACCCAGCTGCACATGTGGGATCTCCACCATCCAGCTGGGATGTGGATCCCATCACAGATGCATGTTTTGTATATCCCCACTGTCTAATTTGCTGGACGGTGGGATTCCACCATGACATATGGTTTTAATCCACTCTGTCCTTCCCTCTTCAGGACGTGAGACCCACCCTGCACACGCTGCATGTGTGGGGTGGGGCCTACCTTTGATATACATATTGTATACCCAACCATCTGTCCGTCCAGACGGTGGGTTACACCACGATGTATATATAGAGGAATCCACTGTCCAACTGAGGACGGTGGGACCCACCTTTTATGTATGCATTTCGTACACGTCGTTCATCCGTGAGATGGATGTGAGACCCACCTCCATGATGTATGGGTCTGATCCTCACCGACCAGTACTCTGGACGGTGGGACACCACCTTAATGTTTGTGTTATAGTCACACCATCCATCTGTTTCTGGACGGGTGGGGCCCACCTTGATGCTGTGTTGTGGAGCCTACCTTGGATGTATGTATTATATCCAAGCCATACGTCCAGATCATGGGTCCCACGTGGGACTCCATGATGTATGCGTTTTATCCATGTTGACCGTCCATTTGTTGGGGTGGGGCCCACTTTGAGTATGTGTTGTATATTCACACTGTCCATCACGTGATTGACGTGGCCCCACCATGATGAATGTATTGTATACCCGCACTGTGATGCCCCGTCACTATGGTCACATGTGGGCGGGCACACATGTGGGCGGGCCCCAAGGTGGCTGGCAGGCTACTGTGTGGCTGACAGGCTATTGTGCTGGCAGGCTACTGTGCACACAGTGAAGGTGAAACTTTATCCCACATCGGAAGTGTCGTCTGAAGTTGTGGTGGTTATATGTGGAGTTGTCACCCTATACTGTATGAGGCCTTTTGGGTGGCGACCCCAAGAACAAAACCGTGCGAGATGTGCCCAAAGTGGACAATATCATACAGTGTGGGCGTGGGCTATTACAAATGGTATCAGAGCATAACTTGGGAATAACTAAGAACAACATTACATGTCTGATATGAGTTAGAATGATTGAGCCCATAGTTCGGATAGCTTAGCGATCTTTTTTACCGACCCTTAACGTGCGTGCCTTCGAGAGTTTCCAAGTTGATAGGCGCCTTCGATCTTCCTGTAGGACATGACGCGTCAGAGAGTGACCCAATCGACCCCCGCATCACCACCTGAGACTCCCGCATCACCGCCTGAGAATCCCATACTACCACTGACGATCCCTGCTCCACCACTAGAGATTCCTACTGCCCAGCCTATGGATGCTGCTCCTCCACTAGAGACCGGTGCGGATCTGACCGTATCCGTGAGTGCTTCCTAGTTACAGCAGATGTTGCAGGATGTGACGGCCGTACTACAGGGGCAGGGCAGGCACTCTGTTGTTTCACCAGAGCAGGCCGAGCAAGAGCGCGCGAGCGCCCTTCTTCGTGAGTTCCGACGACTCGATCCTCCGTGTTTCCAGGGCGAGTCAGACCCGACGGTAGCTGATAGATGGCGCGCCGATGTGGAGAAAATATTTGATACGATGGGATGCACGACCGAACGGCGAGTCCGATTAGCTGTATTTCTCCTCCATGGTGAGGCTGAGCATTGGTGGACTTCAATCTCCCTAGCAGCAGGCGCTGATTTTGTGTGGACATGGGAGGATTTTGTGGATCGATTCGACCGACAGTATTTTCCTGATCACATCCGACGACAGCGAGTATTGGAGTTCGAGGCCCTGGTTCAGGGTGATATGACAGTGGCTCAGTACGCGGCCCGTTTTATAGCATTGTCCAGATTTGCGCTGTACTTGCTAGATGATGAGGGGCAGAAAGCCCACCGATTCGAGGACAGTTTGCGCTACAGTCTCCGAGGCCGTGTCATTGGGAATGAGCTTCCGACTTTCGAGGGAGTGGTACGGAAGGCCCAGATTTATGAGGCTGAGTGGGCCAGTTCTTAGTCCGATCGGTGTCAGAGGAGAGACCGGAAGAGGCCCACTCCTTCCGGTGACTCGCAGCAGCAGAGGCGCACAGGTCGTCCAGCCTTCCGAGCGCCACCAGCACCTCCAGCACAACCTCCGAGGCAGTTCACCGGCACTTGTTTTGGGTGCGGTGTGACGGGGCACCGTATGTGGGAGTGTCCCCTCCCTTAGCAGTAGCAGAAGAGGCCCCCATAGCAGCAGCAGCAGCCGAGAGGTCCACAGCAGCCTTCACAGCAGCCCCCACCACCGAGGCCACCTCAACGCAGCATCAGCACCAGCCTCTGAGACTGCCGTAGCAGAGGCAGCAGTTTCGACCGCCTCAGCGACCCCAGTAGCAGCAGCACGTTCATAGGGGACAGGCACCTCCCCATCCAGCTCAGGCTACGTTCTACGCGGCTCAGCAGGATCTGCAGTCATCTGGAGGGGTTGTCGAGGGTATGCTTTTAGTCTCTGCATGCGCTGCACGTGTGTTGTTTGATTCTAGTACATCGCATTCTTTTGTGGCCGAGAGTTTCTGCCGATCGACTGGCATACCATTGGAGTCTACTCATGAGATTCTGTTAGTATCGACTCCCTTAGGGAAGACTGCAGTCTTGGGCCGATTTTGCTCGTCTTGTCCCGTTCTAGTCGGGGGTACATTTTTGCCTGCCGATCTATTTGCATTACCAATGTCTAAGTTCGATGTCATCCTGGGCATGGATTGGCTTACCGAGTACTATGCCATATTGGACTGCTCCGCGAGGACAATGACGTTCTGTATACCCGGTGTGCCGCAATTCCAGTTCGTTGCAGAGCCCCGAGGAGAACCGTTGTCTTGCATGATGTGTTGTGCCGTTGAGGAGCCTGTAGAGGTGAGCATCGACCAGTTGTCAGTTGTTTGTGATTTTCCCGATGTGTTTCAGGAGATTCCGAGATTACCGCCTCGTCGACTCACCGAGTTTCAGATTGATCTCATGCCCGGTACCGCGCCTATTTCGAAGGCCCCGTATCATATGACACCGTTGGAGTTGCGAGAACTATAGAAGCAGTTGGACGAGTTGCGCGAGTTGGGCTTTATCCGTTCGAGCAGTTCACCATGGGGAGTGCCGGTACTCTTCGTGAAGAAGAAGGATGGCTCGTTGAGGCTCTACGTAGACTACCGTGAGCTCAACAAGGTCACGGTTAAGAACAAGTACCTGCTCCTGAGGATCGATGATTTGTTTGATCAACTGCAGGGTGCACAGTTCTTTTCGAAGATTGACCTACGTTCCGGTTATCATCAGATTCGGGTCCGAGAGGAGGACATTCCGAAGACGGCTTTCAGGATGCGTTATGGTCATTTTGAGTTTCAGGTCATGTCCTTCGGACTGACCAATGCACCCGCGGTCTTCATACAGTTGATGAATGAGGCCTTCCTGCGGGAAACAAAACCACCGCTGCGTACTCTGATGATGCCAGTTGGGTTGGACAATATCTTGTGGGATAGGTGTGGGCGGGACCAAGGGAGCACCGGGTCTGTTTGCGAGCTACCCTTGCTCCACATGAGGCCTTTTGGGAGAGTCCCCCGAGAACAAAATCGTGCGGGCTGTGCCCAGAGCGGACAATATCATACAGTGTGGGCGTGGGCTGTTACAAATGGTATTAGAGACGAGGACGGCTCTGCCCTCGGTGGGGGATATTGTGACGCCCCGTCACTGTAGTCACATGTGGACGGGCACACGTGGGCAGGCACACATGTGGGCGGGTCCCAAGGTGGCTGGCAGGCTACTGTGTGGCTGACAGGCTACTGTGCTGGCAGGTTACTGTGCACACAGTGAAGGTAAAACTTTATCCCACATCGGAAGTATCGTCTGAAGTTCTGGTGGTTATATGTGGAGTTGTCACCCTATACTGTATGAGGCCTTTTGGGGGACGACCCCGAGAACAAAACCGTGCGGGCTGTGCCCAGAGCGGATAATATCATACAGTGTGGGCGTGGCTGTTACACGCACCATCCAGCCCTTTGGATGGTGGGGCTCACCCCGATGTATGTATTTCATATCCGCGTTGTCTACCCATTTTGATGGCGCAGGGCCCACTTATTGCATGTGTTGGGCCCGCCCGCACTGTACAGGCCCACCATGCTATACGTATTTCATCTATGTCTTCCGGTCCAGTTAGATGTGGACCCTATCTTGATGTATATCCACACCATGGAACCATGGGGCCCAGATGTATGTGTTTTAACCCACGCCGTCTAGGGCAGTGGCCCACCGTGATGAAATGCATTGTATATCCAGGTTGCCCATCCATTTTTCTTGAACCATGGGCTGCCCCATTAGGCCATATGCGAGGCCCAATGTGATGTATATGTGGCCCATGAGTGAGGCCCAATGTGATGTATATGTGGCCTTTGAATGCGGCCCATTGTGATGTATATATGGCCCATTTGGTGAAGTCTAATATGAAGTTTGTTTGGCCCATATGTGTGGCCTAATATGATGTTTGTATGGCCCATATATGTGTCCCAATATGATATTTGTGTGGCCCATATGTGTGGCCCATTGTGATGTATTTGAAGCCCATGTAATGCAGCCCATTATGATATATTTGAGGCCCATTGGATGTGGCCCATTGAGATTATATATGGCCCACCTTGATGCGGCCCATTGCGATATGTGTGGCCCACCATGATGCGACCTATTGTGATGTATGTGGCCCACTGTGATGCGGCCCATTGTGATGTATATAGGCCCATGTGATGCGGCCCATGTGATATATATTAGGCCCATGTGATGTAGCCCTTTGTTAAGTATTGGACCCTTATGTAAGGCCCATCCTGATTGTATAAGGCCCATTATGATTATATGAGCCCATTGAGATAGTATGCGGCCCATTATGCTGTGTATGAGGCCCTTGTGTGAGGCCATGGGCCCACTATATGTTTGGTCCTATGAGGATCACTCCTTGGGAGCAATGTTGGTTGAACATCCACATTAATAGGCAATGATGGTTAAATGTCCACATTGTGACCTTCCCTTAGGCCTCGTTAGGCCCATTCTTGATATGAGTAGGCCGTCTATGTCCATCCTTGATATGAGGAGAGTACATCATCATCATATAACATGCTTAGTATTACCTTATGTCACATGTCCATACGCATCATTTGTATACTTGTTGTGAGGAATGGTTGATCATAGCATTGCCGTTGAGCTGAGTTATATAGGGGACTCCTTAAGAGACAGAGTTACCCCACATGATCGCGCGACACGCACAGGTTTGATGCATGACTGGATGGTATGACTCATGCATCTCACATTTGTGTGACATGAACATTTAATGCCTTAGCGATATTAGGGTTGTGGCCTCCACAGGTTCATCGTGGATGGCTAGATGAGATGTAAGAAATATTTGGTTCTAGCACTGTGGGCACATAGGATGTCCTTGGGTGAGAGTGTAACGTCCTGGAAAAATTCGTACACAGACCCGAGTACCCCCTCAGGCAGAAATCACTCAAGACAAATCCTTTAGAAATTAGATGAAATTAACTAAGTGTTAAACTAAATTAGCTGTGAAATTCTCTTGAACCACTTTAAATACGAACTACAAGACCGAAAACTAGCAAAATCATCGACGCTACATTACCCCGAAATCTACGATCAATCTCATTACCCAGTTGCTCTCAGGAGCACACCGAAACTCCTTATCGGACCTGGACCGCACGTCGAAAGTCCGATTACTACGAAATTATATAATTAAGACCTCCTTACTGGATTTGACAACCACCTCGGAAATCAAGTCTAGATAGTATTCCAAAGCTATTCGCTTGAGCCCGGAGTGAAGTGTGTGAGAAATGTGAATATTTTTATAAATAAAGGTAATCTGAGGCTTGTCGCTTGCGGGCCGAATATAAGGATTCAGACCATCAAAATCTGACCCAAATACACCCTCGGATCAGGAGAAATTTTCCATACATAGCAGTGTACTTATAATCCTGATCGAGTTTCGGTGACCGTTGAACTGAAACTGGTCTGCCACATGCGATCTGGAAACCCGACTGGAACGAAAACTTAACTCGACCAAGATTCGAGGTCAATGAGCTTAAGTCCGACCGCACGTAGAAAAGGGGGCTCCGGAAGTGCTCCGTTGAGCTGAAACAGACGTTCTTTGGACATAACCTAATAATGCTTTGACCCTGGGGTCATTCCCATTAGTTTTAGGCCTATATAATGGCTTGAAACCCTCACTCTCTCACTCCATACGAATTCTCTAAACCCTAAGAGAGAGAAGAGGAGAAAGAGAAGGAAAGAGAGAGAGTGTGTGAGAGAGTTGGAGTTCATCCCTCGGATTCAATCCCATCACTCCATGGGCTGAACCAACTTTTCTATATCGCTATTCCGGCGATTCTGATCTCGTTCTTAGGTAAGAAATCCAACCCCTAATCTGTTTTAGGGTTTCAAATACTGTAAGTGACGAAATAGCTAACGTAATTCATGCTATAGGTCGTCAATCTGCCATTGACAAAGACTAAATGTCTAAAATGACTCTATTATGCGTTTACCAGCGTAAGGTGCGGATTATAGACGTATAGGTTACGGTTTTCAAGGCTTTCAATGTCGATTAATGATTTATTCTTGACGGGGATGCTATTTTACATGCGAAATGTGATGTCTGTTTTACGTTTCAATTATATACGAACTATTTGGCGTTTAGTGTATTCTTTGTATTTGTAGAAAGTACCGTATATGTATGAAATTTGAATTTTTCCATGATTAACTGCCGTCTATGTATGCTAGATGTATGTATAATAACTCCTGGGTGAAAGGATTAGCCCTAATACAAATTATATGAACATACAATGTGTATGTTATTATGTGTATCATAAGTGTTTGTGAAAATGACTGAATGAGTATAGAATTTGCATTCATGCTCACCATGATAATTGTCGTGGATATATGATTGTCGTAGAGGCGACAACCCTTTGACGAAAGGATTTGCGCTTATATGTATGTATGTATGACTAATTGTCGTGGATATATGTATGATAACTAATATATAATATGCATGATAACTAATATATAATATGCATGATGGAGGGTGTAGTCATAGTGTTTGTTGAAATGACTAAATGCATATGAAATCATGATTTGTGCCTACCGTGGCTATGGGATGTAAGTACATGATGATTGTGTATGTGACAACTCCTTGTCAGAAGAATTTGTCCAAGTACATGTTAAAAATTGACATATGTCATGTAGGTTGATAGGTGTAGTATAAGTGTTTGATAAAATGTTTGTATGCGTAAGTATTTGGTGAATTGTACTGTATATGGGTGTTGAGATAGGATTCTCAACTACCTTAGGGATATGTATGATTTCCTCCATACAAGTTGTTTAGTTTCTTCGCTTTACTTGTGAAAGGCATGTGTACGGATTCTTGTTTATGTTGCATCTTATAATATGCTTGATAATATGATTGGACTACTTGGTTACTTCTGTTCTTACTACTCCACATGCTTTTTGGTTAAGGTTGAATGTGTATGGGACTCTAGGCAATTGGTAATAGGCTTTGAGTTCGTGACTGAGATTCATTCGCCACGTAGGACGTGTTTGACGAACTAGAGTCGTATTAGAGTTGTCGGTAGTGGTTAGGCCATATGGAGTGTTTACGTACTTCCTGTCGATCAACTCGATGTGCGCTCGTGCTAGTCGAGCTCGTTAAGTAACCCAATTGACCTGATGTATGTTCACTATATTTGGATGCTACTGCTTGAACCTAAGGTACCAAACTCACTAGTGAAAACCCCGTTAACCTTGGTACCTCGATCCGCTAAGACTCATGAGCCGGACATGGTGGTATGGAACAACATGGTCGAGCTATCTACCACGCTAAGGCGACGAGCCTCCCCGTAGTGACCAGTGAGCAACCCAAACTCATGAGCCGAATACATTGTTATGGGACACTGTATTCGAGCTGTCAGCCTCCATTGGTGTAACGCCCTGAAAATCGGGGGTCGAGCATAAACTCAACTCCCGAGTTCCAACGCATCACTTATGCAACATAATGAATGATGATTGAATGCTGTCTGCATTAGTGCATTGAACATGAGTGAGATTAAGCCAAAACATCATAACATACTCCAGAGACAAGTGAGATAGTAAGCGGAAGACTATGATAGATATATAAACTATATAAATTGTGGTGAGTCTCCAGAGTGTGATAATGTTACCAGGTTAATGATTTACAAGTACAATTTCAAAATATACCATAGGTGTAGTGTTATCTAGTCAACATCCCTGTAATCCCGTCGAACAAGACACAACTCACATGAAGCTGCTAAAGAACAACATATATGAGAAAGCATCCTCGTCGACACAAAAGTCTAGCTCCGCCTCAGAAGTGGCATCGCCATCTGCAATCAGACAAAGTATGGTGGGTGTCCAGAACACCATCCCGTAACGTGGGAGTGAGTGATCAACTCAGTGGAACAATAAAGCATAGGTTAACATGTTATCAATTCAGTCAAGCAGTAATGATAAAACAGTAAAGTCAAACACTCCTAAATACTTTTATTAATGCAGGTATGAATGTAGTCATGATGCATGCCCTCACCAACATACTCCCTCATGCGGCACCATCTTACGTCTGTGGCATGCGTTCATCCCTCAGTGCTCCACATCTTCCAGGCACATTGTAACATCCCGGATTTTTGTCAACCTGGGATTAGACGTCCTTAGGCAATGGGTTGCTCCTAACACCTTATTAATTCGTCATAACTGAACCCCACAGTCTAAAGTCACTTCTGAACCCACTTCCTTCACAAATCTCACCCTTCACTACCTTGTTCTTTCAATTTTTCTAAGCACTTTCATCCTAAACACTATCCTAAACTAGCTAAGTAGTATAACTTGGATCACTTTATATACAAACTACAAAGGCCCAGGTACCACCTCCGACAGAAATCATACAAGACTAAATCCTTTAGAAATTAGGCGAGAATTAGCTAGTGTTAAACTAGAGTGCCTGTGAAATTAGCACCAATCGCTTTAAATACGATCTCCAAGACCCAAAACTTGTAGAATCATTGATGCTAGGTTACCCTAAAACTTAGGATCAATCTCATTACCCGGCTGCTCACGGGAGCATCTCGAAAATCCGTATCGGATCTGGACCGCACGTTGGAAGTCCGATTAACACGAAGTTAAGGAACTAGGACCGTCTCGCTGGGCTTGACAACCATCTCGGAAATCAGATCCAGATAGTGTCCCAGCACTATTCGCTTGAGCTCGGAGTGAAGAGTATGAGAAATGTGAAATTAATTCAAAATAAAATATTTTGAATAGTAATCTGGCACCACTCGCTTGCGGATCAGTATTAAGCAACCAGACCGTCAGAATCAGACCAAATTACACCCTCGGATCAGGAGAAATTTCATACACATTTACATGTACTCGGAATCTCCGATCGAGATCCGCTGACCGTTGAACTAAAACTGGTCCGCCACGCGTGATCTGGAATCCCGACCGAAACGAAAACTTAATAAAACGTAGATCCAGCGTTAGTGAGCTTAAGTCCGACCTTTGGCTCAAGGAGGCCCGCCAGAAGTCCTCCATTGAGTTGAAACTGACCCGCTTTGGTTATAACCTAAGTATACTTTGACCTGGAGTCTGTTTCGGTGAGTTTTGAGGCTATATAAGGACCTTAAACTCTCTCTCATGGCAGCCATACGAATTTGAGATTGAGAGAGAGAAAAGAGAGAGAAAGTGTGGGAGCAGTGGGAGAATCTCCCTGCCACTCTTCCCTGCTGCTATTCGGGCTCCACCGCCTGATTCTCATCGCTTTTCCGGCGTTTCCGGCATCATTTCTAGGTAAGAAACCCTAACCTTAATCTGTTTTGGGGTTTAGACTGTTGTAGGTTGTGAAATAGCTAACTTATTTCGTTCTATAGGTTACTAAATTGCCGAATACAGAAGCATAGCAAACCTATCGACTCCATTACGATTCTACAACTAAAGGTGCGGACTTTAGGTGTATAGGTTATGGTTTTCAACGCTTTCAATGTCAGATAATGATAGATTCATGTTCTGCATGCAATTGCACATGTACAAAGTGCTGTCTGTTTTCCGTTTCGATTAAAGATGAAAAATATGGAATTCTACATACTCTAGGTATTTGTAGAAAGTACGGTATACGTATATTTTTTGGAAATGTGTTTGACATGTTTATTTGTTATATGGATAAAACACTTATTTGGCAAAAGGATTCGCCTAAATACATGTTTTACTTATATACACTATGTATGTTGAAATTGCGTATTCTAGAAAATACTGTATACGTATAAATTTTGGAGACGTACTTATCATGATTATTTGTTGTAGTAATATATTATACATGGATAAAATACTTGCTTGGCTAAAGGATAGCCCTAATACATGTTTTGCTAACATACACCATGTATGTTGTAATAGTGTATTCTAAGTGTTTGTGAAAATGATTGAATGAGTATAGAATTCTCATTCGTGCTCGCCATGACTAATTGTCATGGATTCATGATTGTTGTATTGGCGATACTCCTTTGACGAAAGGATTTGCCCTAAATCATGCCACGGCCAATATACACTATATATGCTAAAATGTGTGGCCCAAGTGTTTGTGGAAATGACTGAATGAATATGGAACTTGGATTCCTGCTTGCCATGACAATCCGTCGTGGGTGTACACGTGTTATGATTGGGGCAACTCCCTAGTGAAAGGATTTGGCCTAATGCCTATGTGATTGACATATGTCATGTATGTTGATGTATGTTTGTTTAAGTGTTTCTTGAAATGTCTGAATGAGTAGTAGTTAGCAAATAGTAATGTATAAGGGTGTTGAGATATGATTCTCAACCTCTTTTAACTATGTGTATGATCTCCTTGGATAGTTGTGTGATTAGGAATTCAACATGTACAAACTCATGCTTGTGTTGTGATTCATAACATGCTCAACTGCTTTATGATTTTTAACTATGTAATGCATATGTTTAAATTTATATTTACGTTGTATGATCCGTCATGGGTGATGGGGGAGCGGGTGCAACAGCCCTGGCAGCCCTAAACGGATAATACCAGACCTTGATTGTATGAGTTGAATCTTGATCCACTACTGCTTTATCTATCTGCACTTGATTGTGTTTGGGGCTATGATTATAGTCCAGACAATCGGTACCAGAATTGTATTCGTGGCTGTGATTCATTTGCCACGTGAAATGTATTCGACGAACCTGAGTCGTACTTTGGTTGACGATAGTGGTTGGCCACGCGAAGTGCTTATGCACTTCATGTCGTTCAACTTGTTGTGCGCTCGAGCTAGCCGAGCTCGTCAAGTAACCCGATCTGTCTTATGTATGTTCACCATGTTTTGACGCTACTGCTTGAACCTAGGGTACCAAACTTACCAGTGAAATCCCGTTAACCATGGTACCTCGATCCGCTAAGACTCATGAGCCGGACATGGTGGTATGGGACACCGTGGCCGAGCTGTCGGCCTATGATGGGGCCACGTGCCTCCCCGTAGTGACCATTGAGTAACCCAAACTCGTGAGCCGAATACGGTGGTATGGGACACTGTATTCGAGCTATCGATACTTACGGCGAGAGCCGAGTACGGTGAGACCTGTACTCGGGCTGACGGGCGACGAGTCCTCTGTAGTATCTTCGACTATACTTTAAGGTTTGTGTTTGGCGACGAGCCCTTCACAACAACTAGAGCATGAGTTGAGCCGAGTACAGTGAGACCTGTATTCCAACTGACGGCCAGCGATTGAGCCAAGTACGGTGAGACCTGTACTCGAGCTGATGGTCAGCAATTGAGCCGCATACGGTGAGATCTGTATCCGTGCTGACGGGTGATGAGCCCTTTGTGATGCCTTCGCTATGCCTCTCAAACCATAATATCGTATGAGATTAACTAGGATTGACGACCCTAGAATGGATCATGTTTGGGAATGATACAAGGGAGGTACCTTAGTTTCCCAATACTGCTGTTTGAAATGGACTAATAACAACCCGGTAATCATGGTCATCATCGCACTGCATGTGCCTAGTAGATGTGAAGCACTGAGGGAGTTAAGCATTCGCGAACGTAAGATGATGTTCCATGAGGGTGGTTTGGCAAGGGCATAATTCATCATGACATTTCACACTTGCATTTAATAAGAGTAGTTAAACTTGTTTGATTGTACCGCTTTATCATTACTGCTTGACTGAATTGATAACATGTTAACCTATGCTTTATTGTTCCCCTGAGTTGATCACTCACTCCCACGTTACGGGACGGTGTTTGCAACACCAACCAAATTTGTTGAGTTTCAGGTGTTGGCGATGCTTATGAAGCAAAGCCGAACTACTACTATGATGTTGAGGAGGAGTTCTCCTACACGTAATCTCTGACAGGTCTATAAAGACCTGGTATTGTATTGACGGGGCTACGGTACTTGGGATAGGAGACATTACACTTCCTCCCATTTGGTATATTTTAGAACTGTACTTGTAATTATTTAACCTGGTAATGTTATCACACTCTGGAGACTCATCATAGTTTATATATTTTATCTATCTATCACAGTCTTCTGCTTGTAAATTTAACTGTCTCTGGAGTATGATATGCTGTTTTGGCTTAATCTCACTCATGTTCAATGCACGAATACAGTCAACATTCAATCATCATTCATCATAGGTATTCCGATTTCACCAATCGGCGAAGTTTACTAAAGCCGAACGCCGAAATCGAGTCCATATTCAACCAAGGTCGCACGGGTCAACCTTAAAACATTCCTAGACCGTCTATAGATGCTTCTAGATTACAATCCACCTCACCCCAACTATTGAAAATTGGTAGAATATAGGATAAGAGTGATGATGATAACTACTCCGAATCCTCCGAGCTTCTCTGGACTCCTCACAGAGACTTCCCGAATCCATGAGGAAAGAAAGCAGACAATATAAGTAAATTCTAATACATTCGAAATTGATTAATGAATGCTTAAAAATGAGTTCACAACCCTTTAAATAGGGATACCAAGTCATGAGAATGAAATCAGAAACAAACTATAACTAAAATTCCTAGAATTTACGACTTACTATAAGGTCGTGATGTCTACTAGTGCACGAGGTTTTCGGCCGAAAATAATAGGTGTCCTATTTGGCTTCGCCAAACCATCCTCCTAATTATTCTAAGTCCTTTACATGATGGGCGTAACTCCTAAAGCTCGACTGATGAAGAGTAATTAAACTAAAACTACCATTTTTTAGCAAAACGAAATTGAAACGGGGAAATGACCGTCAATCGGAGGGTTTTCTCGCAATTCCGGGCTGCGCAACCCAGCTACCCCAAATTCATATATTTTACGTCAGGTAACTCATTCCAGATTGTAAGATACGTCCGATCTGACCCGTAACGACTCAAAACGGAGTCGGGGGCCACACGCGTCAATCCGGGGGTGAAACAAGTGGGCCCAGGGTGCATTTGGCACCTTGGGAACATGGCGAACAGGGCCCCACCGCGGAGGCGCGGTGCCGGCCAAGGCGGACCGTGGCGGAACCGCGGTCACGGCGGCGCACCGCGGTCCGGTGGCCCATCTGGTGTGGGGCCAGGCCTGGGATGGGTCGGCCCGACCTCCCCTACCATGTGGCACGTGCGGTTTTGGCTGGGGTTTGGGATTTTAGGGGCTGGAGCACCCCTCTCCCTCACATCACCCCTTCCAAACGCCCCAAACCCCCATTTTCGATTTTTTCTTTCAACCCATCCCCCTAAACCTTGCAATCCTCCATTTTCTTTCATAAACGACTCACTCCAACCGTCCACAACAGCCCTAGCCTCCTCCTTTTCCCTTTTTCTCATGTTGGAGCTCTCATATCCCCCATTTGGAGCTCAAAACCGTGTAACTGCCTAACCCATCCCATTCCTCCCTTGTTCCTTCTTCATTCCTTGTCCTTTGTGTCTCTTCAACACCTGTTGGGACTGTTGTCCGTGGAGTATCAAAGAAGACAGCCCCCCCTTTTCTCTCTCCTTCCTTCATTTCCATGGCCCTTTTCGAGTTGATTACGGCCATTTTCTCGATTTCATGGGGTTTGGGTGTATCCCATGTTTTCCAATACCATATTTGGAATGTATGCAATGAAAAGTATATCCCGGGTTTCCTTTCAAATTACACTTAGAAATTCATTACCCTGGGATTTGGAAATCCCATCTCACACTTTCCAACACAAGGCTCATTTTCCAAAGCCTATACCATTAATTTTTAATCCCCTCCCACCCTCCTACCAAACATGTCATTCCCAATCCTGAAGTAGGATTATCAATACAGTCCCATTTAATACAACTTAAGACCACTGGCCAAATAGACCCTTGGAGTTTTGGACTTAGAGCGGTGCTCCTAGATGTCGACAGACATGACCGTGTAGGAAATCCAACAAATATGTAATGTGAACCTTAGGACCCTCTTAGTTGGAATGAGCATATGTGTAATGCTCGAGTATAGTTAAATTTAAGTTCAGGCAACTCAATTCTACTTAGACAACGTTTGACCCTAAGCAATAAACAATTTCCTATATTAGAAAGGGTATAAAATCATCTAGTGTATAAGCCTAGACTTTGGATTACAACCAGTGGATTACCGCTACTCCTACATTGAGACTAGACTATTGGTTAGGCTAAGGAAAGTAAAAGACTAATTAATTAGGCTAAGCCAATTGAATTATAGAACAAGTTAGTCGACTTAAGTTGGTTGGAGCGAGGACCCATTCCTTCATTAAATCCCCTTAGTACACATAGGCTTCTTTAACAACTCTTAGGAGGCTTGTTTGATTAGTAACTAGTCACACTCATAGGAAACTTCTATATCCCTTGGATTTAATGATAGGTCAAATCAATACGACCCTTAGAATTGCCTCCTCAAGGACTTAGTACTATCGAGAACACGGAGTAGAGAAACTATCTATAAGCGAGGTATTCGTGGTTTGAATCGACTTCTCAATCCTGGTTGTGACTAATGAACTCTATGCTCTTTATCAAGCAGAAGGTCGGGATCAACTAGGATTAAGAACTGATACGACGATTTTCTGTCTTCACGAGGCAGAAGGTCCATGTATCCGACTCAGACCCACTACACAACATTTCTTCCGTGTCGGCCGAACCAGTATTAGGAGTATATAGCCGATAGCGACTTTGTCTTTTAGGCCCAAGGAATTACCCAAATGGGCAACAAATAGTTAGGAATTAGGTCCCAAATTACGTGCCATGTCGGCATACATTTTGTTCATATGAATGAAGAAAGATAACCTGCCTGTTAAGCTAGGCATGAATAAATAGGACCAGTCTGGACCATGACAAAACTCCTTGGTAGGATTAGGCATCTTGCCTCATACTCACACCTACCCCTGACATCAACCACATTACCCATCATTTTTAACTTCTTTCGATACCCATAGGTATCAATGCCATAGTACACATCGTCGATGAAAGGCAGACCAATGTATTTCCCATTTCATGTCAAGGATAGGTTATAAATTACACCTTGTTCCGACATACGGATCAGGACATAGCTCTTGAGCCTTGAGGGTGAAAATAAAATTTTAAGGGGGGTAGACTAAAATGAACCAGCTGGTATATACCCTACCAGGCGTAGAAACTTGGAATCACTAAGTCTTAGGCAAATGAAATAATAGAAATCTTCCCTCATTACCCTTAGCCAATTTTGGGGACGAAATTTTGTTTTAAGGGGGGTAGATTGTAACATCCTGGATTTTTGCCAACCTGAGATTAGACGTCCTTAGGCAATGGGTTGCTCCTAACACCTTATTAATTCATCAGAACTGAACCCCACAGTCTAAAGTCACTTCTGAATCCACTTCCTTCACAAATCTCACCCTTCACTACCTTGTTCTTTCAATTTTTCTAAGCACTTTCATCCTAGACATTATCCTAAACTAGCTAAGTAGTATAACTTGGATCACTTTATATACAAACTACAAAGGCCCAGGTACCACCTCCGACAGAAATCATGCAGGACTAAATCCTTTAGAAATTAGGCGAGAATTAGCTAGTGTTAAACTAGAGTGCCTGTGAAATTAGCACCAATCGCTTTAAATACGATCTGTAAGACCCAAAACTTGTAGAATCATTGATGCTAGGTTACCCTAAAACTTAGGATCAATCTCATTACCCGGCTGCTCACGGGAGCATCTCGAAAATCCGTATCGGATCTGGACCGCACGTCGGAAGTCCGATTAACACGAAGTTAAGGAACTAGGACCGCCTCGCTGAGCTTGACAACCATCTCGGAAATCAGATCCAGATAGTGTCCCAGCGCTATTCGCTTGAGCTCGGAGTGAAGAGTGTGAGAAATGTGAAATTAATTCAAAATAAAATATCTTGAATAGTAATCTGGCACCACTCGCTTGCGGATCAGTATTAAGCAACCAGACCATCAGAATCAGACCAAATTACACCCTCGGATCACATTTACATGTACTTAGAATCTTCGATCGAGATCCGCTGACCGTTGAACTGAAACTGGTCTGCCAGCGCGATCTGGAATCCCGACCGAAACAAAAACTTAATAGAACGTAGATCCAGCGTTAGTGAGCTTAATCCGACCATTGGCTCAAGGAGGCCCGCCAGAAGTCCTCCATTGAGCTGAAACTGACCCGCTTTGGTTATAACCTAAGTATACTTTGACCTGGAGTCTGTTTCGGTGAGTTTTTAGGCTATATAAAGACCTTAAACTCTCTCTCATGGCAGCCATACGAATTTAAGATTGAGAGAGAGAAAAGAGAGAGAAAGTGTGGGAGCAGTGGGAGAATCTCCCTGCCACTCTTCCCTGCCGCTATTCGGGCTCCACCGCCTGATTCTCATCGCTTTTCCGGCGTTTCCGGCGTCATTTCTAGGTAAGAAACCCTAACCTTAATCTGTTTTGGGGTTTAGACTGTTGTAGGTTGTGAAATAGCTAACCTATTTCGTTCTATAGGTTGCCAAATTACCGAATACGGAAGCTTAGCAAACCTATCGACTCCATTACGATTCTACAACTAAAGGTGCGGACTTTAGGTGTATAGGTTATGGTTTTCAACGCTTTCAATGTCAGATAATGATAGATTCATGATCTGCATGCAATTGCACATGTACAAAGTGCTGTCTGTTTTCCGTTTCGATTAAAGATGAAAAATATGGAATTCTACATACTCTAGGTATTTATAGAAAGTACGGTATACGTATATTTTTTGGAAATGTGTTTGACATGTTTATTTGTTATATGGATAAAACACTTATTTGGCAAAAGGATTCGCCTAAATACATGTTTTACTTATATACACTATGTATGTTGAAATTGCGTATTCTAGAAAATACTGTATACGTATAAATTTTGGAGACGTATTTATAATGATTATTTGTTGTAGTAATATATTATACATGGATAAAATACTTGCTTGGCTAAAGGATAGCCCTAATACATGTTTTGCTAACATACACCATGTATGTTGTAATAGTGTATTATAAGTGTTTGTGAAAATGATTGAATGAGTATAGAATTCTCATTCGTGCTCGGCATGACTAATTGTCATGGATTCATGATTGTTGTATTGGCGATACTCCTTTGACAAAAGGATTTGCCCTAAATCACGCCACAGCCAATATACACTATATATGCTAAAATGTGTGGCCCAAGTGTTTGTGGAAATGACTGAATGAATATGGAACTTGGATTCCTGCTTGCCATGACTATCCGTCGTGGGTGTACGCATGTTATGATTGGGGCAACTCCCTAGTGAAAGGATTTGGCCTAATGCTTATGTGATTGACATATGTCATGTATGTTGATGTATGTTTGTTTAAGTGTTTCTTGAAATGTCTGAATGAGTAGTAGTTAGCAAATAGTAATGTATAAGGGTGTTGAGATATGATTCTCAACCTCTTTTAACTATGTGTATGATCTCCTTGGATAGTTGTGCAATTAGGAATTCAACATGTACAAACTCATGCTTGTGTTGTGATTCATAACATGCTCAACTGCTTTATGATTTTTAACTATGTAATGCATATGTTTAAATTTATATTTACGTTGTATGATCCGTCATGGGTGATGGGGGAGCGGGTGCAACAGCCCTGGCAGCCCTAAACGGATAATACCAGACCTTGATTGTATGAGTTGAATCTTGATCCACTACTGCTTTATCTATCTGCACTTGATTGTGTTTGGGGCTATGATTATAGTCCAGACAATCGGTACCAGAATTGTATTCGTGACTGTGATTCATTTACCACGTGAGATGTGTTCGACGAACCCGAGTTGTACTTCGGTTGACGATAGTGGTTGGCCACGCGAAGTGCTTATGCACTTCATGTCGTTCAACTTGTTGTGCGCTCGAGCTAGCCGAGCTCGTCAAGTAACCCGATCTGTCTTATGTATGTTCACCATGTTTGGACGCTACTGCTTGAACCTAGGGTACCAAACTTACCAGTGAAATCCCATTAACCATGGTACGTCGATCCGCTAAGACTCATGAGCCGGACATGGTGGTATGGGACACCGTGGCCGACCTGTCGACCTATGCTGGGGCCACGTGCCTCCCCGTAGTGACCATTGAGCAACCCAAACTCGTGAGCCGAATACGGTGGTATGGGACACTGTATTCGAGCTGTCGATACTTACGGCGAGAGTCGAGTACGGTGAGACCTGTACTCGTGCTGACGGGCGATGAGTCCTCTGTAGTATCTTCGAGTATACTCTAAGGTCTGTGTTTGGCGACGAGCCCTTCACAACAACTAGAGCATGAGTTGAGCCGAGTACGGTGAGACCTGTATTCGAGCTGACGGCCAGTGATTGAGCCGAGTACGGTGAGACCTGTACTCGAGCGGACGGTCAGTAATTGAGCCGCATATGGTGAGATCTGTATCCGTGCTGACGGGTGACGAGCCCTTTGTGATGCCTTCGCTATGCCTCTCAAACCGTAATATCGTATGAGATTAACTAGGATTGACGACCCTAGAATGGATCATGTTTGGGAATGATACAAGGGAGGTACCTTAGTTTCCCAATACTGCTGTTTGAAATGGACTAATAACAACTCGATAATCATGCTCATCATCGCACCACATGTGCCTAGTAGATGTGGAGCACTGAGGGAGTTAAGCATTCGCGAACGTAAGATGATGTCGCATGAGGGTGGTTTGGCAAGGGCATAATTCATCATGATATTTCACACTTGCATTTAATAAGAGTAGTTAAACTTGTTTGATTGTACCGCTTTATCATTACTGCTTGACTAAATTGATAACATGTTAACCTATGCTTTATTGTTCCACTGAGTTGATCACTCACTCCCACGTTACGGGACGGTGTTTGCAACACCAACCAGATTTGTTGAGTTTCAGGTGTTGGCGATGCTTATGAAGCAGAGCCGAACTACTACTATGATGTTGAGGAGTTCTCCTACACGTAATCTCTGACAGGTCTATGAAGACCTGGTATTGTATTGACGGGGCTATGGTACTTGGGATAGGAGACATTACACTTCCTCACATTTGGTATATTTTAGAACTGTACTTGTAATTATTTAACCTGGTAATGTTATCACACTCTGGAGACTCATCATAGTTTATATATTTTATCTATCTATCACAGTCTTCCGCTTGCAAATTTAACTGTCTCTGGAGTATGATATGCTGTTTTGGCTTAATCTCACTCATGTTCAATGCACGAATACAGTCAACATTCATTCATCATTCATTTTGTTGCATAAGTGATGTTCTGGAACTTGGGAGTTGAGTTTATACTCGACCCCTGATTTTCAGGGCATTACACACATGCAGTGCGATGATGAGCATGATTACCAAGTTGTTATTAGTCCTTTTCATACAACAGTATTGGGAAACTAAGGTACCTCCCTTATATCATTCCTAAACAATGATCCTTTCTAGGGTCGTCAATCCTAGATAATCTCATACGATGATGGGGTTCTAAGTTGCAGCAAGGGCTGCCAGGGCTGTTACACGGAATCGTTGCACCACTCTCCTATCACCTTATCAATATACGCCTAGCTTATACTCTATTTACTACGGGAAGGCTCATCGCCTCTCCGCAAATTTAAAGTATGCTCGAGGTCACTACACCGGGAACGGTCAGGGCTGCTAGGGCTATTAAACGGAATCGTTACACCACTCCCCCATCACCCATCAAAGCAGTGTAGGCCGACAGCTCGAATACAGTGTCTTATACCACCGTATTCGGCTCACGAGTCTGGTTGCTCACTGGTCACTACGGGGAGGCTCGTGGCCCCAGCGTAGGCCGATAGCTCGACCACGGTGTCCCATACCACCATGCTCGGCTCATGAGTCTTAGCGGATCGTGGTACCATGGTTAAAGGGATTCCACTGGTAAGTTTGGTACCCTAGGTTCAAGCAAAGGCGTCCAAACATGGTGAACATACATAAGGCAGATCGGGTTACTTGGCGGACTCGACTAGCTCGAGCGTACTATCAATTGAAGGACATGAAGTGCATAAACACTTCGCGTGGCCTAACCACTGCCGCCAACCGAAGTATGACTCGGGTTCGTCAAACAAACCCTACGTGGCGAATGATCTCAGCCACGAATTCAATCCCGTTACCGATTGCCTGGACTATATAATAGCCCCAATTACATTCAATTACAGATAGTTAAAGCAGTAATGAATCAATATTTCAAGTCATACAATCAAAAGTCCAATATTGTCCGCTTAGGGCTGTTAGGGCTCTTGCACGGAATCGTTACACCACTCCCCCATCACCCTTCATAGATTTTATGGAATACAACTTAAACATGTGAAGTAGTCAGAGCAGAATTAAATAAATAAGTAATTCAAACATATTAACAAGCATGTTACAAAACACAAGCCAAATAGGAAATCCAAACACATACGTTTCATAAACCAGTAAGTGATTAATATAAACAACTTACATGAAGGAAATCATATACATCACTAAGGTAGTTGAGAATCCTATCTCAACACTTACTCAAGGCACAACTAGATTAAGTACATACCTATACAAACATTTTCACAAACACTTAGACTACACATTCCAACCTACCTATAATATGCTAGTTAAAACACAAGCCGTAGCGAACCCTTTCACAAAGGATTGCCACATGAACCATGATCATGCATTCACGACCAATAGTCATGGCAAGCATAAATCATAGTTCCATATTCATTCGAGCATTTCTACAAACACTTAGGCTACAACTAGTACATACACGATGTATGTTAATATAACAGGTGTTAAGCTAATCCGTTCACCCAGAAGTTGATACACATGTATCTATCATACCTAGACAACAATTAATCATGGCAATCACAAATCCGAATTTCATACGTATACGGTATTTTCTACAAATATGAGGAATACAGTATATTCAACATAGTTAACGTATAACCGAAAAATGAAACGGACAGCACTTTGCACATGTACAATTGCATGCAGATCATGAATCTATCATTATCTGACATTGAAAGTATTGAAAACCACAACCTATACGTCTAAAGTCCACACCTTATGCCGTAGAATCGTAACGAAATCGATAGAATCTCTACGCTTTCGTCAACGTCGATATGATGACCTAAATCACAAGTTACGTTAGTTATTTCGCTACTTGAATCAATTCAAACCCTAAAACAGGTTAGGGTTAGGGTTTTCTTACCTCGAAACGAAGCTGGAATCGCCAGGAAAACGGTTAGAACGGGATGGTTAAACTTGCATAGCGGCAGGGTAGAATGGCAGGGAGATGCTCCCACTTCTCTCACACTTTCTCTCTCTTTTCTTTCTTCTCTCTCCTAGGGTTTCTCTCAAATTCATATGGAATGAGAGAGTGAGGGTTTAAGGTCCTTATATATGTCCAGAACTCACCAAATTAGACTCAGAGCTAAGGTATACTTAGGTTATGTCCAAAGGGAGACTGTTCCGTCTCAACGGAGCACTTCTGGAAGCCCCCCTTAAGCTAAAGGTCAGACGTAAGCTCACAAACATTGGATCTAGGTGTAGTTACGTTTTCATTCCGATCGGATTCCCAGATCATGCGTGGCGGACCAGTTTCAGTTCAATGGTCAGTGAAACTTGATCAGAGATTTCAAGTTCACTGACACGTAGGGGCAAATATCCCTGATCCGATGGTGTAATCTGGCTTGATTCTGACGGTCAAAATCCTTATAACTGATCCGCAAGCGACACGGGCCAGATTACTTAAATTTATATTTTATTTTTAATTAATTTCACATTTCTCACACTCTTCACTCCGGGCTCAAGTGAATAGTGCTGGGACATTATCTGGATTTGATTTCTGAGATGGTTGTCAAGTCCAGCAAGGCGGTCCTAACCGTTTAACTTTTCGTTAATCGGACTTCCGACGTGTGGTCTAGATCTGATACAGAGTTTCAATGTGCTCCCGGGAGCAACCGGGTAATGAGATTGATCCTAGATTTTAGGGTAATGTAGCTGTAGACACCCCACCCAGGCTGACCTCTCAAGAAGGCTAAGAACCATGATCACACCTTGAATCAAACCCAAATCCCACCTTAAACCTAACCCTCACCCAAGAACCTTAAAAACCTGCAGACTATGACCCGAAACCTTGATCCAAGCCGTTCAGCCCGCGCATGACCCCCGCCTGTACCCTATACCATGACCAGAACCTCTTTATCTAAGCCAAAACTCATCTGTCCGAACCAGAAGGCCCCAAAAGGAAGTCACCGTGCGAACCCGCACGCTAGGCAAAGCCCGCACGCACGAAACCGGCTCAAACGGACGCCGGGCGGTAGTTTGACTACCACCAACGGCAGTCGGACTACCGCCAGCGGCACTTTGAGTACCGCCACATGCAGCCCGCATGTGGACAGCTGTCCCAGCATCCGAAAGTCAACTTTCCTTGGAATTTACCCCTCCCATCCTCACTATTTACAGTTTTACCAGCTTCAATAGCCAATAGGAGCACGCCACGTAGCGTCTCTCTCCTCTCCACCATCATCACCACAACACTTTTAACCAACGTGGATGCCGATTTTCAGTGTCTACAGAATGGTGACTCCATTGGGGATTTGCTAGCTCGCACTAGCTGAGACCCGACTCGAAAGTGTGTGGTACTATAATCTCAACGGACATCATCACTGCATTCAGAAAAAAAAAAAAACATCTTTGGCTTACACTTGTTTGGGCATCAATCCTATCCACGACCACTCAATCCCATGCAGTTATGGCTACCCATGAAAAAGAGCCGGCAGCTCTGCCAACTCCTGAAGCACCGACACTGATACCGGCACTGTCACCTCCAGCAGCTCCAACAGACCCACAGGCCAATACAACCACGCAAGAGGTACTACTTCAAGCAATGCAAGAACTATTGCTTCGCCTAGTGCCAGGCGCTATACTAGACATACAGGCAACACACCATAGTGCTCAAAACAGTTTAACCCCACAACCTCCTTTTGCTTCCTCCCTTGCTCCTCCAACAAATCCCATTCTACCAATCCGTACATAATCAGCACAAGATCACCAACATCCTCTTCCTAGTAGGAGATCTGGTCAATTTCAAGGGGGAAAACCCCTCTCATATGATCCTTCTGAACTCACAGAACTCCGAGAGCAATTGTGCGATGTACAGATGAAACTACAAAGGCAGCAAGGAGTGGATCATCCATCCACCAAATTCAGGGACTTATGTCCCTTTCTCGATGCCAAGGTACCTCAAAACTTTGAGGTTCCAAAATTCAAAAGGTATGATGGTACGGGGTGTCCTATGGACCATTTAAGAGCATTCTGTGGAGAGATTAATACTCTGGCAGGTAATAATAGAGCGTTGATCCGTTTGTTTCAAAAATCCTTGAAAGACGATGCGTTAGATTGGTACACATCATTAGACTACCATCAAATTAAGACTTGGGAACAACTTTCCTAAGCTTTCCTTGATCGTTTCGTGTACAATCTTAATGCAGCACCCAAAAGGGCGGATCTTGTTGCCTTAAGGTAGAGGGACGATGAGTCATTATCAGCTTACGTTGGACGATGGCGGGTCATGGCTGCCAAAATGAAAACACCCATTGATGACAAGGAGCAAATTTACATGATCATCCACTAGGCAAACCCAAGTATCTCTGGATACCTCGTCTCATATCCATATGCCAACTTTACCCAACTCATCCGCGCTTGGGAGCAAGTTGAAACCGGAATAAGGGATGGGACAATCTCCCCCTGGTGGCCTCATCAGGCCTCCCCAGTACAACAAAATGTGGAAGGAAGGCATGTCGAATACGAGAATAGTAATAAAAGTTTTCCTGACCTCCATCCAATGGAAGAAGACGATCTTATTGCCTCTACTCAAGGTGCTCAATTCACCCCTCAAGAGGGATAATGGCAACAACAACAACAAATGGAGATTCCTCAGTACCCCAATCATGGTCGGCAAACGGGGATGACACGGGAACCTAGGCAGTTTACACCGATAGCCCAAACGTATAGTGAGGTACTAGCCACACTAGTCCAAAGGAAAATACTTACACCGCTACTGCCTAGGCTCCCACCAAACCCTCTGCCACCAAATTATAATGAGAATGAGTACTGTGCATACCACCAATGCCGAGGCCACACAACAGATCGTTGTTTCGCCCTGAAACATGTTGTCCAAGATCTGATTGACAACCAAATGATTGTGGTTACCCCTCCTGCTATTGCCACCACCAATTACACCCTCCAGAATCCCCTGCCGCTGTATCAAGCAAGCCCCACCTCATTGGGCACCCATGCCACTAATATCATTCAGGGAGAATCACCTTGCCATCCAGTCCAATGCATCCATTCAATCACTGTCAGCCCAACAACAATACCCCCAAGTCTACAAGGGGCACACCTTGCCAGTCCGATCTCTTCGCTCTCAAATATGCAAGGGGCATCTCCTGCCGGTCCAGTCTTCATTCCCCCAAATATACAAGGGGTATGCCCATCCAATCCGATCTCTGCGCCCTTAAATATGTAAGGGACATCTCCAGCCGGTCCAATCTCCGTGCCCTCGGAGCCACCCTCAATCAATTCAATCCATACATCATCCGTCTCATAAGGGGCACCATCTGCCTATCCGATCCTTGCTCCAACCCTCGTGATCCAAGAAAATGCTCCTTCTCCGATCAACATACCGCATGCCCTAGTAAAATCGGGGCCCAACTTCAATCATGTGGTAACTTTTCAAGAAGGACATTCTGCTACTGAAAGGGATTTGCCTAGCTCTGCTCAGTCTTCGAACCTTCAAGAGAAGAGTCTAGGACAAGTAGTTCCCGCCTCTAGGAGAAAGGTCGAGGAATATATTAATGTCGAGATCTTGATTAGCCCCAAAACATCAACCATCACTTTTCAGGTCTTTGACATCACAACTTCATTTCATCTCCTCCCTGATCAGTCTTGGATCCGTAGAGTCAAGGCTCTCTCTTCGACTCTTCATTAAAAGGCCAAATACATTTTCGGAGATAAGGCACTAACCGTTTTGGACGATCCCGAACAAATCTTTCCAAATGAAACAGTCAACCGTCAAGAGTTAGATATCCCGATCATAGACATACAATGCTCCGACGAGGACATACCATGCCATAATCTTGAGTTTGAAACAGCGAATTGCATACCTCTTGCATGTCCCATCGGATCAAACTATGTCTTCCCTCTAGTCGACCACCGACATTTTTATTATCAGCTCGAATATCAAGAGAATGCAGGCATGAGAGGACTAGGATATCAACCTCCTATGGGTAAGGTACTAAAGCACAGATGTATCGAGGAAGAGAAAGGTTGGCAAGAGGATGGTGATTCCTTCATCCACACATCAATCAAATCCATCAGAGAAGGGATCATCCATCCGGTTGGCAGCCCGAGATCCACCGTGGAGGATCAAATGAGTAAAATGAGCCCAACTGGGCTGTTTGGAAATGACTCGAGCAAGGGGCAAGAATTGCCCCTAATTGACTGGACCACAATCTGGGTTCCACCCAAGCTGGAAGAATTCAAAGACTCACAGTGCATCAGGGACGAGCCGAGAAAAGTGACATCCAACACCAACTCAGATCCCAATCCCAAACTCATCACGACATTTGGGCACGACAATGAGGGCCCACCTACTGATCCGTCTGGCCCGGCCTCCTAAGGGGAGGGAGTGCAGGGCAATAGCTGGTTCACAATCCCCAAGACGGCACAATAAAAGCAAATAATGTTTCACTCCCCGAGCCAAATTAGGCAATCCCTGGTTCACGTCGCCGTCTTTCTCAAAAAAAAAAAAATAGAAAATTCTGATAAAGCCAAAAACACTGGATATTTCTGAAACACCAAAAAAAAAATCATATACGTGTCAAAAAAAATTAGAAAATTCTCAAAAGCCAAAAACACTAGATATTTTCGAAATACCAAAAATTCAAATACTTGTCAAAATCCAAAAATAACAGAAATTTCTCAAAACACAAAAACAATAGAAAATCTTTCAAAACTCACAAGCAATAATGTGCCAAATGCGTCTGTTATAATACCCGAATTTAAAGTCGACTCATATGATTTCGATCTGGAGTTAGACTTCAAACTCATGGGTTTGAATGAAGCTCAAGATGTGGAAAATGATGATCCAACTCTCGAGCTAGAGGATTCCCTCTGAAAGTTCAAGGTAAAGGACAATGTCGTCACGGATGATTTTGAAATTATAAGCTTGGGATCCCCTGAGCTCCCTAGAAAAGTACGCATCAAGAGATCCTCGCCTCATGAATACAAGTAGAGGATCACAGAGTTCTTAAGGCCAAGGCTATCCAACCTTTCGTTCTCCTATAAAGCCTTACCCAAATCAAATGAAGAACCAATCATACATCATCTGTTGTGAAGCCTACTGATGAACGATGGAGATAAGCTATTGCAGCATGACAGGAAGTGCTTCATATATTCAAAGCTTGCATAACGGATCCATGTGCATGCTTCGAGTCTTTATAACTTGTCAACACTCTAGCTCTTCTTCATTATGGGGTGTGAACATCATCAAAAGAATGACCCCAAAGGCATCCAATGTTGATGAGTACATTCTCGTGTCAGACAAAAGCAAGCGCCAACAACATCTTACATCATCGGTGCGAATGAAAAAGAGAAGTCAAGAAAAATGATTGGTGGTAATCTCAATACAACCAACTACATCTTACAGACATAAAGCGCAGGACGATCACTATGACAAATGATAAGCAAGTCTGAAAGAAAGGTTAGCAACATGGTAACAATGCACATCTTATCATTGCGCCTACTAGATCCAAGGGGCAAGTCCAAGTCATCCTAGGATGATTCACTGATCGTTTGCGAATATTCTTCCGAGAGGTTTCCTTCGTCTCACCATCATTAGAGGCAAAGATCTTCCAGAGCCAATCAACGCC
Source organism: Magnolia officinalis (assembly GCA_021015155.1). Classification (NCBI taxonomy): domain Eukaryota; kingdom Viridiplantae; phylum Streptophyta; class Magnoliopsida; order Magnoliales; family Magnoliaceae; genus Magnolia; species Magnolia officinalis. The sequence goes on from JAJHSJ010000004.1 coordinate 68,493,490, forward strand.
GACAACGTGAATATCTATCATGTGTAATCCTACCTGACTATGTCAACAACCACAATCATAAAGCTAAAGCCAAACGACAAGAGGTTAGCATCCTGAGGTACATTCCATCATCATTCCTTCCTTCCAATAAGTGTTCCAAAAAAAAATAAAGGGTTAAAAAATAAAAAATAAAAAATGGACGAATAAAGCCCGCAGTCCAAAAAAAGAAAAAAAAAATGAAAAAAATGAAAAGAAAAGAAGAGTCGAACCCAATGAGTGAGAACACAAGTCACCAACCCATTTCCCCTCAGGATAGTTCAACCCAATGTCAACAGCTTCATGATCGTCATTGAAGACAAAGTCAGGCAACTCACCAGTTTGTCGGTAATAAATGGAGTCTAGCCTCCCACCTTTGTACAAGAAAAAGAGAAATCAAAAGAAAAATAACTTGCCTAAGCAAAACGGGCGAGGTGAAAACCCGAAAGGGCGCCTCGAGTAAAAATAGCGGGCATGTAGTGGACTTGGTGAAAACCTGAAAAGGCTCCAAGGGTAAAAATAGCACAGCTGCCAAGGGGCAGGCAAGAGCAAAAACTCGGGACATGGTGAAAATTCGAAAGGATACCATGGGCAAAAATGACGAGAAAGCCAGTCGTGGTGAAAACCTGAAAAGGCGCTACAGGCAAAAATGGCTAGAAAAACAAAAACAAAACAAAAAGTGCAAGAACAAGAGAAGCCAAGGCAACGAACAAAGTGAAGAAGCGCGAAGAAGCGATAAGTCCCGGATCAGAGTTCTGTCAGACTCTACCCAAATCCAAGGGGCATGATCCTAGTATGCGCTACTCTCAGGGAATCAGGATCCCTAGTAAACAACTAAGAATACCAGATTTGACATGGGCTAAGTTCAATGTTCTGATTCCACCATCCAAGCACAAGTTCAAACACAAACAAACATCGATAAATTTGGCACAAACAAAAATTTTCATTCCTTTCAAAAGTCTTTCTATAAATCACTTTCCTTTCTTTACAAAAAAAAAAACGTTCATGCATATACAGGACAAGCAGCCAACAAAGTCGGGGATCCACAAAGTCAAAGTCAAAGCCTCAGAGGCTCATATTTCAAAGCTTACAAGACCCATAATTTCAAAGCCCTAAAGGCCCATATTTCAAAACCCCAGAGGCCCACATTTCAAAGCCCAAGAGGCCCACATTTCAAAGCGCTAGAGGCCCACATCTCAAAGCCCTCAAGGCCCACATTTCAAAGCCCCCAGAGGCCCACAAGTTCAAAGCCCCCAAAGGCCCACAGGTTCAAAGCTCACAAGGCCCACAAGTTCAAAGTCCACAAGGCCCACATGTCAAAAGCCCACCAAGCCCATGGTTTAGAGGCCCAGGGTCCAAAGCCCACGATTTCAAGGCCCATAGTCCTAGGCCCACATATTCAAAGCAAGGCCCACTACACAAACCCGATTTCAAGGCCCATAGTCCTAGGCCCACATGTCCAAATCAAGCCCATGTTCCCCAATTGCCCCATTAATTCATTAGTGGTGGTCATCTGGCTATTCAATCCAGATCACTGTACAATAAAAATAGGACGACGTCGCCCTCCTGCGAGATCGGACCGATGTTTCAAAAAAATAATAACTTCAAGATATCTTCAAATAAAAACTGTTAGCCCCGCCAACTCATTAGTGGAGGCAACGCGACTGTTTACTTAACTTGCGAAAATAAAAACCGAATGACGATGCCCACCCGCGAGATCGAACGGATATTTTTCAAAAAATCTAAAAAATAGTTTCAAATAAAATCCTCAAGGAGCCTAGCTCCAAAGAGGATAGTTTTCAAAAGACGCACGCGTCGCGCAGTACACTGAGAAATCTTCCATGTTCTCCAGTTGCGGTCAGTGCAAACAGTTAAATAAGACCCGATCTCTCCCGGTTTCCCCGAAGGACGATCAAGTCCGCACATGATACATGTACGATTGGCCAGATCTCTATAACTGGGCAGTCGAACAAATGCTAGTAAGATGAGTGGATCTATCTCTGGAAAGAATAATCAAACTCGAAGTGAAGACAATCCATTGTAACCAAAGTGTCAGACTCAGCAGATTGCATGGAAAACAGATTACCTGCACATACCTAGTCCGGGATGTTCGCAAAATTTGATCAAGTCCAAGTTGGCGTAGTGAGTTCCCCGTAAGGCCACAACAACGCGCAGGGTAGCTAACCACTTTGACAATCAAATGGAACGAACACTCCTAGGGTGATTACATAGCAAAGGAACGACAGACCTAACAGTATGGGAATCCTCGTAAAGCTGCGACAAATGCGTAGAGGCCCTTACTTTTCAGACTTACCCTCCAATGTTGTAAACAATCCGACGTGAAATGGTTGTGATTGGTGATCCGTAAAGCTGCGACGAATGCACAAGAGACAATCACAACGTTTTCCTCAACCCTCGTAATATGTGCAAGTCATCTTTTTCTAAACAGTCGACTGACAATGATACAATGGTAAGCAATAGATTTGAGTCGCTACCCTTCATTCTGACCAGAAGGGTGGGGTGTTCACTTGCTTTGACCTTCGGTTGCTCGCAACCTCGGTCAAAGAGGGGCATCTGTAGACACCCCTCCCAGGCTGACCTCTCAAGAAGGCTAAGAACAATGATCACACCTTGAATCAAACCCAAATCCCACCTTAAACTTAACCCTCACCTAAGAACCTTAAAAACCTCCAGACCAAGACCCGAAACCTTGATCCAATCCGTTCAGCCCGCGCATGACCCCTGCTTGTACCTTATACCTTGACCAGAACCTCTTTACCTAAGCCGAAACTCATCTGTCTAAACCAGAAGGCCCCAAAAGGAAGTCACCGTGCGAACCCGCACGCTAGGCAAAGCCCGCACGCACAAAACTGGCTCAAACGGACGCCGGGCGGTAGCGCTAACTATTCTCCACCATCATCACCACAACACTTTTAACCAACGTGGGCGCCGATTTTTAGTGTCTACAGTAGCGCTAATTGTTCTACTTGTTTTGGGTCTTACGGATCGTATTTAAAGCGATTGATGCCAATTTCACAGGTACTCTAGTTTAACACTAGCTAATTCTCGCCTAATTTTTAAAGGATTTGGTCTTGAGTGATTTCTGCCTAAGGTGGTACTTAGGCCTTTGGTAGTTTGTATGGAAGGAAATTCAAGTTATTAATACTCAACTAAATCACGCCCTAATTACAACAGGAGAAGGTCCTAGGGCAGGAGAGGCTAATGTTCCAAATAACCTATTCGTTTTGTGATATTCTATAAGGGTAATGGTCAAAAGCCCATTTTATTTGTGTATCTACTATGTACAGTAATTTTTAGTTTAAGTATTGTTCTTCATCACCTAAACTTTAAGCTTAGTGTCTAATGTGAAAGTACTTAGAAAAATTTAAAGAATAAGGTGGTGAAAGGTGAGATTTGTGAAGGAAATGGGTTAAAAAGCGATTTTAGACTTTGGGATTGAGTTCTGACAAGTTAATAAGCTGTTAGGATCGACCCATTACCTAAGGACGACTATCACCAGGTTGGCAAAAATCCGGGATGTTACAATCTACCCCCCTTAAAAATAATTTCGTCCTCGAAATTGGTTAAAGGTAATAAGTAAGAATTTTATTATTTCATTTGCCTAAGACTTATTGATTTCAAGTTTATATGCGCGGTAGGGTGTATATTGTGCATGCTAGTCTAATACATTTTAGGCACTACCCCCCTTAAAAATTTATTTCTTTATCCCTTGCTTATTCCTTAATAGGTTGATACAATTTATTCCGTTATCTATTTGACGTCTTGACGACAATTCCCATCTATTTGGAGTAAGATAGTTGTTTTCAATGTTTGACCAACACGGAGAGACGGTTATAGTGGGTTTGATCCCGATACATCGATCATCTACCTGGCCAGGGTGGAAAGCTCATCGTATCCCTTCCTAGTCCTGGTAGATCTTGGTCTTCTGCTCAGCCAAGCAGTGAGTCCATTGGTAGTCACCCAGGATTGAGAATTGGGTCAAGCCGCGAATGCTTCGCAGTTGTAAATTTCAGTAACTCCGTAGTCCGATCACTCTAAAGCCTTAGGGAATGTCCATCATTGAAAGGCTCAAATGTCCTATTTCTCGGGTTGCCTTTTAGGTCTTGATCTAAGAGAGTCCTCGATATTGTCTATGTCCAAGGAAATGGTGAGTCAAATCTTACTAGATCATCCCAAAACGGTTTCTCATAGTAGAACTTGCAAGGGCTTCTATTATGTTCGTATACAACAAGCACAGTTGTAGATACGTTGACCTTGGCTATTGTAACTCAGTTCGTACCCATTGTTAGGCCTATTCTGTAATATGAAATTGTTTAATACTTGAACCCTAATTGATTTTCTTTCATGACTTCATTATTGGTATTATAAGGAAGATTTAGATCCTATTTAATGACCTAACCTTGCGTATAACTGGGAGTAGTTTCTTTCGATCCTGGGCCAGTGGGCAAGGGCCAATCATGCTACCGCTGCGCCTATGAGCGGGTAGACGTGTATACCTACTTAATTCAACTGGGTTCATAACTTGTCTACCCCCCTTAAAATTGTTTCTATTTTCATGGTTCAAGAATTTGTACATTGATCTATATGTCAGAACGAGTTGAAATTTGAAACCTATCTTTAGTATGACATGGGAAGCGTTCTAGTAATACATTGATCTTCTTTTCATCGATGATGCGTATTATGGCATTGGTACCTATGTTTATAGAAAGGAGCTAAAGATGATTGGTATTGTGGTTGATTTTAGGGGCAGGTGTGCATTTGAGGGAAGATGCTAATTCTACCAAAGAGTTTTGTTACGGTCCAGACTTATCCTATTTAATCATGTCTAGCTTAATAGGTTGGCTATCTTTCTACGTTTATATGCACAATATGTATGCCGACATGGTGTGTGATTTGAGACCTAATTCCTAACTGTCTGTTGCCCATTTGGGAAATTCCTTAGGCCTAAAAGGACAAAGTCTCTATCGACTATATACTCCTAATACTTCTCAAAGATGAAGTTATAAACATTTAGTTGCAAGTGGTCGGGCCAACACGGAAGGAAAGTTGTGTAGTGGGTCTGAGTCGGTTAAGCCGAATAACTAAGTCTATTATTCAATTGGCTTAGCATAATTAATTAGTCCTTTACCTTCCTTAGCCTAACCAGTAGTCTAGTCTTAATTTAGGAGTAGTGGTAATCCACTAGTTGTAATCCAAAGTCTATGCTTATACACTAGATGATTTTATACCCTTTCTAATACAAGAAATTGTTTTATCACTTAGGGTCAAAGTTGTCTGATTGGAATTGAGTTGCCCGAACTTGAATTTAACTACGCCCGAGCACTACACACATGCTCCTACTAATTAAGAAGGTCTTAGGGTTCAGGTCATTACATAAGTAGATTTCTTATACTGTCAGATTTGTTTGCAAAACTTAGGAGTACTAACTCTAGGTACAAAACTCCAAGGGCCTATTTGGCCAGTGGTCTTAAGTTGTATTAAATGGGCTTGCATTGCTAATCCCACTTCGGGATTTAAGAGTGGCATGTTTAGTAGGAGGGTGGGTGGGGATTAGTTTTATAGGCTTTGGAAAATGAGTCTTGTGCGGGAAAGTGTGAGATGGGATTTCCAAATCCCATGATGATGAATTTCTAAGTGTAATTTGAAAAGGAAAACCTAGGATATACTTTTCATTGCATACATTCCAAACATGGCATTAGAAAACATGGGATACACCCAATCTAGGGACCGTACCTTACATATACATTTATTGTTACTTTTACGATTCTATCCACCTTAAACTTACCTAATGCAGTTGGCCGAACGAGCCCTAAACGTCCCAACATTTAGAGGTTGTGAAAGTTATGGAACATAAAAAAATGTGGATTGTTGTGCCCATATGGGTGTGAAATGGTGAGGCCAAGAGGAGTAATGGTGGAGGGGTAGAAGGAGTTCACACTTGTCAAACATTTTACACATTCCATCAACATGAAAACACAAAGATCTTAATGCAGCAACAAACATCTACGAGAAAACGGCATGGATAACTACGCATCCGAGTCTGGCGACGGAGGAGGGGCACCCTTTCTCTTTCCTATGAGAGAGAGAAAGGTGAAAATTGAGAAAAAGGTCGTAATGACTTCGAAGAAGGCCATGGAAAAGTGAAGAAACGGAGAGAAAAGGCTGGAGTTTCTGGTTCTCCTCAGATTTGAGCTTCAACAGAGGTTGTAAAGGCCCAAATGACATGGATTAAAGAAAGAGAATGAAGAGATGGAATGGGTTGGAGAGCTTACACGATGTTGAGCCACAAAATGTAGTGTAAGAGCTTAAATGAGAGAGAAATGGAGAGGGCAGGCAGCAAAGGAGATGGGTTTTGACGGGGTGGTGGGCGTGGTGTTTGAAAATGGAGGAAGGAGCGTTGGAGGGGCGATTTTAAGCAAAAAATCAGAAGTTTTGTGAAGAAGGGAGAGCTTGGAGGGGTGTTTTGTGAAGGAGGGGACCAAACGGACAAGAAAGAGGGGCCCCACGCAATTTTGCGGGCCCCACACGTGTCCAGGGGTCGGGCCGACACCGACCCGCACGGCCCGACCAGCCCGGCCCAAGGGGACTGCGGTCGACCGCGGTGAACGCGGCGCGCCACGGTCCTCTGGCCGGACCGTGGTGCCATCACGGTAGGGCGGTGGCCAACCCCCTCCCAGGGTGCCAAATGTATCCTGGGTCCACCGTGGGTCCCCCCCGGATTGCATCCTTTGGCCCCGACTCTGTTTCGAGTCGTTTCGGGAAGTTTCTGATACATATTTGTATTTACCGATTTCTAACGGCTGGGATGGGGTGATTTGTGATCTACACTCGTCGTTTGACGGTCTAGAAGTAGTTTGGGGTCGACTCATGCGATCGTGGATGAGTATGGACCCGATCTCGGCGACCGTTTTCAGTGAACTTTGCCAATTGGCAAAATCGGGATACCTATGACTGTTTCTATGTTCTGTCGCTCCCTCCTAAGTCAGAGTGTGTCAGAGTGCGTCGTGTGACCATAACCCGGGTCCAGTTTAATCCAAATCATCCTCTGATACCATCTTGTAACGCCCTGAAAATCGGGGGTCGAGCATAAACTCAACTCCCGAGTTCCAACGCATCACTTATGCAACATAATGAATGATGATTGAATGTTGTCTGTATTAGTGCATTGAACATGAGTGAGATTAAGCCAAAAAAGCATATCATACTTCAGAGACAAGTGAGATAGTAAGCGGAAGACTATGATAGATATATAAACTATATAAACTGTGGTGAGTCTCCAGAGTGTGATATTGTTACCAGGTTAATGATTTACAAGTACAATTTCAAAATATACCATAGGTGTAGTTCATCTAGTCAACATCCCTGTAACCCTGTCGAACAAGACATGGCTCACATGAAGCCGTCAGAGAATAGTATATACGAGAAAGCATCCTCGTCGACACAAAAGTCCGGCTCCACCTTAGAAGTAGCGTCGCCATCTGCAATCAGACAAAGTCTGGTGGGTGTCCAGAACACCGTCCCGTAACGTGGGAGTGAGTGATCAACTCAGTGGAACAATAAAGCATAGGTTAACATGTTATCAATTCAGTCAAGCAGTAATGATAAAGCAGTAAAGTCAATCACTCCTAAATACTCTTATTAATGCAAGTATGAATGCAGTCATGATGCATGCCCTCACCAACATACACCCTCATGCGACACCATCTTACGTCCGGGGCATGCATTCATCCCTCAGTGCTCCACATCTTCCAGGCACATGTAGTGCGATGATGAGCATAATTACCAAGTTGTTATTAGTCCTTTTCATACAACAGTATTGGAAAACTAAGGTACCTCCCTTATATCATTCATAAACAATGATCCATTCTAGGGTCGTCAATCCTAGATAATCTCATACGATGATGCGGTTCTAGGTCGCAGCAAAGGCTGCTAGGGCTGTTACACGGAATCATTGCACCACTCCCCTATCACCTTATCAATATAGGCCTAGCTTATACTCTATTTACTATGGGAAGGCTCGTCGCCTCTCCGCAGATTCAGAGTATCCTTGAGGTCACTACACTGGGAACGGTCAGGGCTGCTAGGGCTGTTACATGGAATTGTTACACCACTCCCCCATCACCCATCAAAGCAGTGTAGGCCGATAGCTCGAATACAGTGTCTCATACCACCGTATTCGGCTCACGAGTCTGATTGCTCACTGGTCACTACGGGGAGGCTCGTGGTCCCAGCGTAGGCCGACAGCTCGACCACGGTGTCCCATACCACCATGCCCGGCTCATGAGTCTTAGCGGATCGTGGTACCATGGTTAAAGGGATTCCACTGGTAAGTTTGGTACCCTAGGTTCAAGCAAAGGCGTCCAAACATGGTAAACATACATAAGACGGATCGCGTTACTTGGCGGACTCGACTAGCTCGAGCATACTATCAATTGAACGACATGAAGTGCATAAACACTTCGCGTGGCCTAACCACTGCCGCCAACCGAAGTACAACTCGGGTTCGTCAAACACACCCTACGTGGCAAATGGATCTCAGCCACGAATTCAATCCCGTTACCGATTGCCTGGACTATACAATAGCCCCAATTACATTCAATTACAGATAGAGCAGTAATGAATCAAGATTTCAAGTCGTACAATCAAAAGTCCAATATTGTTTGCTTAGGGCTGTCAGGGCTGTTGCACGGAATCGTTACACCACTCTCATATCACCCTTCACAGATTTTATGGAATACAACTTAAACATGTGAACTAATAAGAGCAAAATTAAATAAACAAGTAATTCAAACATATTAACAAGCATGTTATAAAACACAAGGCAAACAGGAAATGCAAACACATACGTTTCATAAACCTGTAAGTGATTAAACTAGAGAACTTACATGAAGGAAATCATACACATCACTAAGGTAGTTGAGAATCCTATCTCAACACTTACTCAAGGCACAACTAGATTAAGTACATACCTATACAAACATTTTCACAAACACTTAGACTACACATTCCAACCTACCTATAATATGCTAGTTAAAACACATGTCGTAGCGAATCTTTTCACAAAGGATTGCCACATGAACCACGATCATGCATTCATGACCAATATTCATGGCAAGCATAAATCATAGTTCCATATTCATTCGAGCATTTCTACAAACACTTAGGCTACAACTAGTGCATACACGACGTATGTTAATATAATAGGTGTTAAGCTAATCCGTTCACCCAGAAGTTGATACACATGTATCTAGCATACCTAGACAACAATTAATCATGGCAAGCACAAATTCATATTTCATACGTATACGGTATTTTCTACAAATATGAGGAATACAGTATATTCAACATAGTTAATGTATAACCGAAAAATGAAACGGACAACACTTTGTACATGTGCAATTGCATGCAGATCATGAATCTATCATTATCTGACATTGAAAGCGTTGAAAACTATAACCTATACATCTAAAGTCGGCACCTTTTGCCGTAGAATTGTAACAGAGTCGATAGAATCTCTACACTTTCATCAACATCGATATGACGACCTAAATCACGAGTTACGTTAGCTATTTCGCTACTTGAAGCAATCCAAACCCTAAAACAGGTTAGGGTTAGGGTTTTCTTACCTAGAAACGAAGCTGGAATCGCCGGGAAAGAGATTAAAATGGGATGGTTAAGCTTGTATAGCGGCAGGGTAGAATGGCCGGGAGATGCTCCCACTTCTCTCACACTTTCTCTCTCTTTTCTCTCTTCTCTCTCCTAGGGTTTCTCTCAAATTCGTATGGAATGAGAGAGTAAGGGTTTAAGGTCCTTATATAGGTCCAGAACTCACCAAATTAGACTCAGGGCTAAGGTATACTTAGGTCATGTCCAAAGGGAGATTGTTCTGTCTCAACGGAGCACTTCTGGAAGCCCCCCTTGAGCCAAAGGTCAGACTTAAGCTCACAGACATTGGATCTAGGTGTAGTTAGGTTTTCTTTTCGGTCGGATTCCCAGATCACGCGTGGCGGACCAGTTTTAGTTCAACGGTCAGTGAAACTCGATCAGAGATGTCAAGTACACTGACACGTAGGGGCAAATATCCTTGATCTGAGGGTGTAATCTGGCTTGATTCTGATGGTCGGAATCCTTATAACTGATCCGCAAGCGACACGTGCTAGATTACTTAAATTTATATTTTATTTTTAATTAATTTCACATTTCTCACATTCTTCACTCCGGGCTCAAGCGAATAGCGCTGGGACATTATCTGGATTTGGTTTCCGAGATGATTGTCAAGCCTAGGAAGGCGGTCCTAACCGTTTAACTTTATGTTAATCAGACTTCCGACGTGCGGTCCAGATCTGATACAGAGTTTCAATGTGCTCCCGAGAGCAACCGGGTAATGAGATTGATCCTAGATTTTATGGTAATGTAGCACTAACTGTTCTACTTATTTTGGGTCTCACGGATCGTATTTAAAGCGATTGGTGCCAATTTCACAAGTACTCTAGTTTAACACTAGCTAATTCTCGCCTAATTTCTAAAGGATTTGGTTCTGAGTGATTTCTGCCTGAGGTGGTACTTAGGCCTTTGGTAGTTTGTATGGAAGGAGATTCAAGTTATTAATACTCAACTGAATCACGCCCTAATTACAACAAGAGGACCTAGGGCAGGAGAGGCTAATGTTCCAAATAACCTATTCGTTTTGTGAGATTCCATAAGGGCAATGGTCAAAAGCCCATTTTATTTGTGTATTTACTATGTATAGTAATTTTTAGCTTAAGTATTATTCTTCATTAAGCTTAGTGTCTAATGTGAAAGTACTTAGAAAAATTTAAAGAACAAGGTGGTGAAAGGTGAGATTTGTGAAGGAAATGGGTTAAAAAGCGATTTTAGACTTTGGGATTGAGTTCTGACAAGTTAATAAGGTGCTAGGATCGACCCATTGCATAAGGACGATTATCACTAGGTTAGCAAAAATCTGAGATGTTACAATTGGTGCGGCCTGGCTGTGGTCCCCAGTCGGGTTGGCGACGAGCCTTCGAAAATAGACTGCCAGTTGGTAGGGCATTAGTGGAGTTACCTCGAGTACAAAATAAGTTTACCCCGGCACAGCTTGGATTTGGTCCCCAGTCAGGTTGGTGACGAGCCTTCGAAAATAGACTACCAGTTGGTAGGGTGTTAGTGGTAGTGACCTGAACTTGCCTATCATATGTGATTAACTAGGATTGACGACCCTAGATGGATCATTATTTGGGAATTAATATAAGGGAGGTACCTTAGTTTCCCAATCCTGATGTATAAGAGGACTAATAAAAACTTGGTAATCAAGCTCATAACATCGTACTGCATGTGCCTCGGGTTGAAGAGCACAGAGGGAAGAAAGCAGCCGCGACTGTAAGATGGTGTCACACGAGGGAGTGTAGGCGAGGGCATGCATCATTATTCATATCATTCTTGCATTAATAAGAGTATTCAGGGATGTTTAATTTTATTGCTTTATCATTACTACTTGACTAATTGATAACATGTTAACCTTTGTTGTATAGTTCCACTGAGTTGATCACTCACTCCCATGTTACGGGACGGTATTTTAAACACCAACCAGACTCTGTCTTGATTGCAGATGACGACGCGACTCCTGAGATAGAGCCCGACTTTGAGGATGACGAGGAGGCATTCTCCTACATGCAGTTTTCAGGCAGGTCTATGTAGTCCATGTTTCGATCGACGGGGTTACAGGGATGTTGATCAGACACCATTACACTTATTATTTTGTACTTTTAGAGCACCCATCTATATTCTTTTTGTTCATTTTTGGGGTATACATGTATATATATAACCTGGTAACATGTTCATACTCTGGAGACTTATAATAGTTTATATGTTTTATATATCTATCACAGTCTTCCGCTTGCCTAATTTAATCATCTCTGGAGTATGATATGTTGTTTTGGTGTAATCCCACTCATGTTTAATGCACTAATACGGACAACATTTAATCATCATCATCTATGTTGCATAAGAGATGTGTTGGAACTTGGGAGTGGAGCTTATGCTCGACCCCCGATTTTCAAGGCGTTACAAGTTGGTATCAGAGCATGATTTGGATTAAAATGGACTCGGGTTATGATCACACAATGTACGTTGATGTATTTTGTCCTAGGTGGGTGCGATACGAATGTAGAAACAAGTGTAGGTTTCCCACTTTTGCCAATTGGTGAAATTCACCGAAAACTCCAATCACTTCTTCTTCCATTTTCGTGCATCACCTTCACCCCTCATTCGAAATTTCCCCCCTCCACAGCTGTTGGTCCCCTCCTTTCACATTTATTTGAGCTCCTAAACCCCTCGTTTGAGTCTCTAATTCGTGTAAACCCACTAACCCATCCCATCTCTTCATTTTCCTTCTTTAACCCCTGTCATTAAAGCCTTGACACACCCATTGGAGGCTCAAATCCGTGGAGACCTAAAGACCCCAACCCCTTCCTCCCTTTTCTTCGCTTTTCCATTGCTCTATTCGAGCTTATTACAACCGTATTTTTGATTTCCACCTTTCTCTCTCTCATGGAAAAGAGAAAGGGTGTCGTGGATGAAGCCGGGCCTAGTAGCCTTACTCGTTCAAGGAGAAAAAAAGAAAAGAAAAGGCGCCACTGCAAGAACGGGCGTTGAACGTGAGATACGAACTAAGCGAGACCTCGATCCCCAGGCTCCTCTCTCAAGGGCTCTACCGGCGGATTTGTCCCATGGAAGATATGCGGGCTGTAGGGTCCTTTTTGAAGCACACGTGTATGAGAGGCTTTGGGGAGTATCTGTTATTGGAGCGCCTAGGTGAGGCCGGTTGGGGCCCTGTGTTTGAGGGAAAATATCGTGCAAATGTGGGCACTGTCCGAGCATTCTATGCCCATATTCAAGAGCCTACGCTGGAGCCCTTACAGTTCAAGATTCCCGCGGGAAGAGGTCGGGAGCCCACAATTGACGCTGGCCTGATATCTCGACTCATGGGAATACCGCATGGCCAAGTCCACGTGAGCAAGAAGAATCTGAAGAGTGCACGTGAAAGGGAACTCCGTACGAGTTTCCTTTGTGGCCGACTGGTTCAATGACAGCCAAACAACAGCCTCCTGGTGTCAAACATGACGGATGATTTCTGCCTACTCCACCATATCTGCACATTTAACGTCTACCGCAGGTGGAACAATCGCAGCGAGTGTACGTGCCTGATGGTAGATTTCCTGTATCAAGTGGGGCAGGGGGAGAAGTTGTACGTGCCTACGTTCATGTTGTGATAGATAGTTCTTACCATATGCTCCAATAGAAGGACTGATTCACTCCCCTTCGGCCGACTCATATGCAAGATTGCACGCGAGTTCGGCTACGGACTTGGCTCAAAACTCCCAATGCCGCAACATTTCATCAATGAAACTACACTCAATCAAATGTACATCGGGCCATGGCAATGACAAGCCTGACTTGATGAGAGCGAGGATGAGACAGAGAGCAAAGAGGAAGAGAATGAGAAAGAAGGTGGAGTTGAAATAGAAGAAGAACTGAGCGAGGAAGAGGGGGAGGCTCAGGACACTGATGAGAGCTCTCCTCCCACCACCCAGGAGCGTGGCGATGATCGAGCTACTATGGAAGCCTATTTAGCTCAACTTGAGGAGGCGCAAGCTGCCTCGAGGCAGGAGATCCAGGAGGCCCGACCCGAAGCAAGACAAAAGCTCGAGAAGAACGAGGCCTTCATGAAACAGAAATTCAGTAAAGTGTCCCGCACCTTGAGGGCCATCCTATGTTGCCTACAGGATAAGGGTGCCCCTTCCCCGTCACCAGATTTGGATGCCTAGTCATCCATGTCGTCACCCTGTGGCTTGTTTTGTTGCTGTGATAAGATCTTTGTGTTTTCATGTTGATAGGCCTAGTAGTGTAGTAGTTGGTAGAATGTTTTAAATGTCTGAAGTCTTGGTTGTATTAGCTCACACGCATCTTCTGTCATGATTCATGTAACACTGTGTCTCATGTATTATGACAATTTTGGTAAATGAAATGCATGAAGTTGCTTTAACCTGTGTATGTATGCTGCGTAAATAAGTTTGTGAGTATGCTGAATCTGACCTGGGTTGCACCCTATGTTGGATATAGGGTGTGCTACCATTGGTCACGGGGGGAACGACACACCTCACATTTATTGATTCGATGAACCAGGCACCTCTCCGAAGTGATGGTCGTACGGACCCTGGTTCGGACCCGGTTCGTGAGACTATGCCTGCGTCTCAGACTTCTACTAGTCCTACAGGTGGCCCGCCACCTTACACACCACCGGTTCGTGAGCAAAACCGTGCGTCTTCTTTGACACAACATGTGCCTCAGTCAGCCCCACCTATGGATAGGCTGGAGCAGTTGTTGCTGATGATGCACCAGTAGTAGCAGTTGCAACACCAGTAGTAGCAGCAGCAGCTCTTGGCCACTATTGCAGGGGCCCTAGGTCAGGGTGGGAGTGCGACTCCACCCGGACCATCTGTACACACTGTGGAGACTGTAGGGCCTTCCGCTTAAGATGAGGGTGTGACTTTACTTTCACCTGCTGTAAACCCTACGGGGAACTTTATGGTTGAGAAGGAGGCCAACTTATGGTGGGATAGTGTCCTGCGGACCGTTGCAGTTGATTATGTATGGACATAGGTAGCATTTGAGACCCGCTTCCATGAGAAGTACTATCCCCTTACGTACCGGCACGAGAAAGAGAATGAATTCTTGCACCTCAGACAGGGAGGCATGACAGTGGCAGAGTATGAACAGGTTCACGGAGCTAGCCAGATACGCTCCTTTGATACTAACTGATGAACCGATGAAAATGCGGGTTTTTCAGATGGGTTGCGGCCCGATATCCACATTCAGATATGTTCGCTAACATTTCCAATTCCGCCGAGCTAGTCAATATATCTCTAAGAGCATAGAAAGATGGAGACAGAGTTTCTCAAACATGTATACCAATGGGCCCGAGGCCTCAGCCCGAATCATAAGACCAACCAGTCCTAGGTAAGAGGCCACATGTAGACTTGCCTCCCAGGCCCATGGCTTTGCCGACCCAGCAAAGGCGAGCGAAACGTTGGTGTACATATTGCAATAAAGGCGGACACACTGACCCCTTCTGTTTCACCAAGATGAAAGACAATGGTGTCACGCCACCTCAGAAGATCGACCGTCGGCCACCATGTGATATAACGACTCCACCTCTACGATCTGCATCACCCGCACAACCATTTTACCGACCACCTATACCTCAGAATAGGCCGCCTCAAAGACCTATGACAGCACACCCAAACCATCCTCAACAAGCCCGTGTGCATGCACTTACAGTTGAAGCACCTAAGTCAACAACTACAGCACTTTTGACCTTTGAGGTCACTGCTCACATTCAAGGTACACCTGTATTCCTATTGGCAGACATTGGGTCTATTAAACCAATTCGTATGAAAGAATAGGCCTAACAATGAATTACTATCCTCATTATAGAAAAAATAATAATAATATGGTAATTAGAGGGGACAAATATGTTGTAAATAATAGAAAGGTCGAAATGGAAAATTTCTACAACTTCAAGTTGCTAATAGGTTGGTCATATCTTTTAGGAATTCTTATATTCATACTAGGAATTATCCTGTGATTAAATTTGATTATACGTAAAGATATATATATATATATATATATATATATTTTGTTGTTTTTGTACAATTAAATTGAACCCTCGAGTAGGATTGAGTTTCATAGTTTAATACTCCATAAGATCATGTTAGAGGCGGACCACAGTAAGGTTATAAGTTTTTTATTTCCCTTGTAAATTCAAGGTTCATACCGCGTCGAGGAGATGTCCCTTTTCTTTCCCTTCCCACAGCCTTATGTTGCTAGCATTCCAAACTTCTGCAATATTTTAGGACTCTCGACTATTCCCTACCTCCCGAAGTTAATGAAACCAAAGTGCAAATCTGCTCATAACCCCCTAGCCATATGATTGAAATGGTGACCTACAACAATAATATTAGGAGATTAAAAACCCTTCTAGTATAGTCTTTTGACTATGAGCACCAGGAAAGAACTTATTATCTACCAAGTTAAACATAGGTTAAACAAGAACTTTCGTTGAACAAGATCCAAAGGACAACCTTATAGACATGAGGCTTGAACCTCCTAGCGAATTATAATACTCCTTAAATACTTAGGATGATTCGATTTTGGAATTTCAGAACCATATCCGTACGAGGCTGTAATGCCCTGAATATCGGGGGTCGAGCATAAACTCAACTCCCGAGTTCCAACGCATCACTTATGCAACAAAATGAATGATGATTGAATGTTATCTGCATTAATGTAGTGAACATGAGTGAGATTAAGCCAAAACAACATATCATACTCCAGAGACAGTTAAATTGCAAGCGGAAGACTGTGATAGATATATAAAATATAAAAACTGTTGTGAGTCTTCACAGTGTGATAAGGTTACCAGGTTAATGAATTACAAGTACAGTTCAAATTATACTAAATGTGTAGTGTCATCTAGCCAACATCCCTGTAATCCCGTCGATCAAGACACGGCTCACTTGAAGCCGTTAGCATAGCATATACGAACAAGCATCATCGTCATCATACAGGTCCGGCTCCACCTCAAGTGCAGCGTCACCATCTACAATCAGACAAAGTCTGGTGGGTGTTCGGAACATCGTCCCGTAATGTGGGAGTGAGTTGCTAACTCAGTGGAACAATAAAGCATAGGTTAACATGTTATCAATTCAGTTAAGCAGTAATGATAAAGCATTAAAATCAAACACTTCTAAATACTCTTGTTAATGCAAGTATGGAATGCATTCATTATGTATGCCCTCACCGACATACTCTCTCATGCGACACCATCTTACGTTCGTGGCATGCTTGCTTTCCTCAGTGCTCCACATCTTCCAGGCACATGCAATGCATGATGAGCATGATTATCGAGTTGTTATTAGTCCATTTCAAACAGTATGATTGGAAAACTAAGGTACCTCCCTTGTATCGTTCCCAAACATGATCCATTCTAGGGTCGTCAGTCCTAGGCAGTCTCATACGATGGTGTGTTTCTAGGTCGCTGCATGGGCTGTCAGGGCTATTACACGAAATCGTTGCACCACTCCCCCATCACCTTATCAATACAGGCCTAGTTTATACTCTGTTACTACGGGAAGGCTCATCGCCTCACCGCAGATTTAGAGTATGCTCGAGGTCACTACACCGGGTACGGTCAGGGCTGCTAGGGCTGTTACACAGAATCGTTGCAGCACTCCTCCATCACCTATCAAGCAGTGTAGGCCGATAGCTCGAATATAGTGTCTCATACCACCATAATCGGCTCACGAGTCTGGTTGCTCACTGGTCACTATGGGGAGGCACGTGGCCCCAGTATAGGCCGACAGCCCGACCGCGGTGTCCCATACCACCATGCCCGACTCATGAGTCTTAGCGGATCGAGGTACCATGGTTGACGGGATTCCATTGGTAAGTTTGGTACCCTAAGTTCAAGCAGTGGTGACCAAACTTGGTGAACATACATTAGACATATCGGGTTATTTGACGAGCCTGACTAGCTCGAGCACACAATCAACTGAATGACATGAAGTGCATAAGCACTTCGCGTGGCCTAACCACTGTCGTCCACTGAAGTACGACTCGGGTTCATCAAACACATCTTACGTGGCGAAATGAATCTCAACCACGATCTCAAATTTGATACCGATTGCCTGGACTATAGACATAGTCCCAAACTCAATCAATCCTTATTTAGAGCATGTAGAGTAAAGCATAATAGACAAAGTAAATCAAGCATGTTAACAAGCATATCATAAAGCACGTTATAAAGCATGTTGTAAAACACTATATAAACAAGAATACAAACACCTATCTAAGGCACCATTATCCAAGCACTTACCCTCACAAGCATTTTCACAAACACTTAGAATACACTATTTCAACATACATAGTGTATGTTAGTAAAACATGTATTAGAGTGAATCCTTTTGCCAAGCAAGTATTTTACGCATATATAACATGTTCATACAGCAACTAGTCATGGCAAACACATCTCCAAAATATATACATATACGGTACTTTCTATAATACACTATTTCTACATACATAGTGTATATTAGCAAACATGTATTATGGCAAATCTTTTCGCCAAATAAGTATTTTATCCATATATCATATATTCATACAACAAATAATCATGGCAAACACATTTCCAAAATTTATACGTATACGGTATTTCTACGAATACCTAGAATATGTAAAATTTCATAATCTACATCTTTAATCGAAATGGAATACAAACAACACTTTGTACATGTGCAATTGCATGCAGATCATGAATCTATCATTACCTGACATTGAAAGCGTTGAAAACCGTAACCTATACACCTAAAGTCCGCACCTTTTGTCGTAGAATCGTAACGGAGTCGATAGAATTGCTAAGCTTTTATATACGACAGTTTGGCTACCTATAGATCGAAGTAGGTTAGCTATTTCATAACCTACAACCTATATAACCCCAAAACAGATTAGGGTTAGGGTTTCTTACCTAGAAATGAAGTCGGAATCGTCGAGAAAGCGATGAGAATGGTGCGGTTGAGCATGGATAGCAGCAGGGAAGAGTGGCAGGGAGAATCTCCCACTTCTCTCTCTCACTTTCTCTCTCTTTTCTCTCCAGGGTTTCTCTCAAATTCATATGGCTGCAATGAGAGAGGGTTTAAGGTCCTTATATAGCCTAAAAACTTACCGAAATAGACTCTAGGTCAAAGTATACTTAGGTTATAACCAAAGCGGGTCAGTTTCAGCTCAACGGAGGACTTCTGGCAGGCCTCCTTGAGCCAAAGGTCGGACTTAAGCTCACCGATACCGGATCTACGTTTAGTTAAGTTTTCATTTCAGTCGGAATTCCAGATCACGCGTGGCGGACCAGTTTCAGTTCAACGGTCAGCGGATCTCGATCGGAGATTCCGAGTACATGGATATGTGTATGAAATTTGTCCTGATCCAAGTGTGTAATTTGGTCTGATTCTGACGGTCTGGTTGCTTAAAACTGATCCGCAAGCGAGAGGTGTCAGATTACTATTTGAGATATTTTATTTTGAATTAATTTCACATTTCTCACACTCTTCACTCCGAGCTCAAGCGAATGGCGCTGGGACACTATCTGGATTTGATTTCCGAGATGGTTGTTAAGCCCAGCAAGGCGGTCCTAATTCCTTAACTTTGTGTTAATCGGACTTCCGACGTGCAGTCTAGATCTGATACGGAGTTTTGAGATACTCCCGAGTGCAGCCAAGTAATGAGATTGATCCTAGATTTTAGGGTAACCTAGCGTCAATGATTCTATAAGTTTGTTGTCTTGCAGATCATATTTAAAGTGATTGGTGCTAATTTCACAGGTACTCTAGTTTAACACTGGCTAATTCTCGCCTAATTTCTAAGGGATTTAGTCTTGAGTAATTTCTGTCTGAGGTGATACCTGGGCCTTTGTAGTTTGTATATAAAGTGATCCAAGTTATACTACTTAGCTAATTTAAGATAGCATCTAGGGTGAAAGTACTTAGAAAAACTAAAAGAACAAGGTGGTGAAGGGTGGAATTTGTGAAGGAAATAGGTTTAAAAGCAGTTTTAGACTTTGGGATTGAGTTCTGACAAGTTGATAAGGTGTTAGGATCAACCCATTGCCTAAGGACGACTAATCCCAGGTTGGCAAAAATCTGGGATGTTACAGAGGCATTCGCGACTTAAATCAATTCTCAATCATGTATGATTACCAAAGGACTCATTGTTTGACCGAGCAGAAGACCAGGATCCATAAGGATTAGGAAGGGATACAATGTGTTGTCTACCCTGGTCAGGCAGGCAATCGACGTATCGGGTTCGAGCCTACCACAACTGACTTTTCGTATTAACTCAATCATAAATGGTAGAACATACCACCCTTAGGTAACCTTTAACATCAAACACTTATCATGATAATAATGACTTGGACATTTATCTTCAAACCTCAAAGGTAGAAACTTTTAAGGGGGGTAGACCGATATGAGCTAGGCTAGTGTAGCTGTATATACCCTAACACGTATATAAACCTGAAACCAACAGAACTAACCTGAAAACCTTTACTTATTACCCTCAAACAATTTTGGGGACAAAATTTTTCTTTAAGGGTGGTAAATTGTAATGTCCCGGAAAAATCCGTACATAGACTCGATTACCCCCTTAGGCAGAAATCACAAACGACGAAATCCTTTAGGAATTAGACGAAATTAACTAAGTCTTAAACTAAATTAGCTGCGAAATTCGCTTGAACCACTTTAAATATGAACTACAAGACAGAAAACTTGTAGAATCATCGACGCTATATTACCCTGAAATCTAGGATCAATCTCATTACCTAGTTACTATCGGGAGCACACCGAAACTCCGTATCGAACCTGGATCGCACGTCAAAAGTCTGATTACTACGAAATTATATAATTAAGACCGCCTTGCTGGACTTGACAACCACCTCGGAAATCAAGTCCAGATAGTATTCCGAAGCTATTCGCTTGAGCCCGGAGTGAAGTGTGTGAGAAATGTGGATATCTTTATAAATAAAGGTAATCTGAGACTTGTCGCTTGCGGGCCAAATATAAGGATTCAGACCGTCAGAATCTGACCCAAATACACTCTCGGATCAGGAGAAATTTTCCATTCATGGCAGTGTACTTGTAACCCTGATCGAGTTTGGGTGACCTTTGAACTGAAACTGGTCTGCCACATGCGATCTGAAAACTCGACTGGAACGAAAACTTAACTCGACCTAGATCCAAGGTTAGTGAGCTTAAGTCCGACCGCACGTAGAAAAGGGGGCTCCAGAAGTGCTCTATTGAGCTGAAACAACGCTCTTTGGACATAACCTAAGTATACCTTGACCCTGGGGTCATTCTCATCAGTTTTATGCCTATATAAGGGCTTGAAACCCTCACTCTCTCACTCCATATGAATTCTCTAAACCCTAAGAGAGAGAAGAGTAGAAAGAGAAGGAAAGAGAGAGAAAGTGTGTGAGAGAGTTGGAGTTCATCCCTGGGATTCAATCCCATCACTCCACGGGCTGAACCAGCTTTTCTATATTGTTATTCCGACGATTCCGATCCCGTTCTTAGGTAAGAAATCCAACCCCTAATCTATTTTAGGGTTTCAGATAGTGTAAATGACGAAAGAGCTAACCTAATTCATGTTATAGGTCGTCAAATCGCCACTGACAAAGACTAAGTGTCTAAAATGACTCCATTACGCGTTTATCGGCGTAAGGTGCGGGCTATAGACATATAGGTTATGGTTTTCAAGGCTTTCAATGTCAGTTAATGATTTATTCTTGACGTGGATGCTATTTCACATGCAAAATGCGATGTCTGTTTTGCGTTTCAGTTATATACGAACTATGTAACGTTTAGCGTATTCTATGTATTTGTAGAAAGTACCGTATACGTATGAAATTTGAAAGGGTGTTTGCCATGATTAACTGTCGTCTATGTATGCTAGATGTATGTATAATAACTCCTGGGCGAAAGGATTAGCCCTAATACAAATTATATGAACATACTATGTGTATGTTATTATGTGTATCTTAAGTGTTTGTGAAAATGACTGAATGAGTATAGAATTTGCATTTGTGATCACCATGACTAATTATCGTGGATATATGATTGTCGTAGAGGCGACAACCCTTTGACGAAAGGATTTGTGCTTATATGTATGATAACTAATATATAATATGTATGATGGAGGGTGTAGTCTAAGTGTTTGTTGAAATGACTAAATGCATATGAAATCATGATTTGTGCCTACCATGGCTATGGGATGCAAGTACATGATGATTGTGTATGTGACAACTCCTTGTCGGAACTATTTGTCCAAGTACATGTTAAAAATTGACATATGTCATGTAGGTTGATAGGTGTAGTATAAGTGTTTGATAAAATGTTTGTATGCGTAAGTATTTGGTGAATTGTACTGTATATGGGTGTTGAGATAGGATTCTCAACTACCTTAGGGATGTGTATGATTTCCTCCATACAAGTTGTTTAGTTTCTTCGCTTTACTTGTGAAAGGCATGTGTACGGATTCTTGTTTATGTTGCATCTTATAACATGCTTGAAATATGATTGGACAACTTGGTTACTTTTGTTCTGACTACTCCACATGCTTTTTGGTTAAGGTTGAATGTGTATGGGGCTCCAGGCAATCGGTAATAGGCTTTGAGTTCGTGGCTGAGATTCATTCACCACGTAGGACGTGTTTGACGAATTTGAGCTGTACTAGAGTTGTCGGCAGTGGTTAGGCCACACGGAGTGTTTACGCACTTTATGTCAATCAACTCGATGTGCGCTCATGCTAGTCGAGCTCGTCAAGTAACCTGATTGACCCGATGTATGTCACCATGTTTGGACACTACTGCTTGAACCTAAGGTACCAAACTCACCAGTGAAAACCCCATTAACCTTGGTACCTCGATCTGCTAAGACTCATGAGCCGGACATGGTGGTATGGGACACCGTGGTCGAGCTGTTGGCCTACACTGGGGCAACGAGCCTCCCCATAGTGACCAGTGAGCAACCCAAACTCGTGAGCCGAATATGGTGGTATGGGACACTGAATTCGAGTTGTCGGCCTCATTGGTGCAGGCTTGTAACATCCCAGATTTTTGCCAACCTGAAATTAGATGTTCTTAGGCAATGGGTCGATCCTAAAACCTTATTAACTTGTCAGAACTCAATCCCAAAGTCTAAAACCGCGTTTGAACCCATTTCCTTCACAAATCTCACCCTTCACCACCTTGTTCTTTCAATTTTTCTAAGTACCTTCACCCTAGACAGTATCTTAAACTAGTTAAGTATTATAACTTGGATCACTTTATATACAAACTACAAAGGCCCAAGTACCACCTCAGACAAAAATTACTCAGGACTAAATCCTTTAGAAATTAGGCGAGAATTAGCCAGTGTTAAACTAGAGTACCTGTGAAATTATCACCAATCACTTTAAATACGATCTGCAAGACCCGAAACTTGTAGAATCATTGACGCTACATTACCCTAAAATCAAGGATCAATCTCATTACCCAGTTGCTCTCGGGAGCACATTGAAACTCTGTATCAGATCTGGATCACACGTCGGAAGTCCGATTAACACGAAGTTAAGGAATTAGGACCGCCTTGCTGGGATTGACAACCATCTCGGAAATCAAATCCAGATAGTGTCCCAGCGTTATTCGCTTGAGCTCGGAGCGGGGAGTGTGAGAAACACGAAAATAATTCCAAAATAAATAAGGATTTATGAAATCTGGCATGTGACGCTTGCAGTTCAGTATTGAGCAACCTGACCGTCAGAATTAGACCAAATTACACCCTCGGATCAGGGATATTTCCCCAAACATATTCATGTACTCGGAATCTCCGATCGAGATCCACTGACCGTTGAACTGAACTGGTCCACCATTTGCGATCTGGAATCCCGACTGAAACGAAAACTTAGACATACCTAGATCCAGTGTTGGTGAACTTATGTCCGACGGCATACAGAAAAGGTGCCGCCAAAAGTGATCCGTTGAGACGGAATGGACCGTATTTGGACATAACCTAAGTATACTTTGTTCCTGAGTCTAGTTTGGTGAGTTTTGGGCCTATATAAGGACCTTAAACTCTCTCATTTTCAGCCCATACGAATTTGAGAAAACCCTAGGAGAGAAAGAGAGAAAAGAGAGAGAAAGTGTGGGAGTTGTGAGAGCATCTCCCTGCCGCTTTGCAAGCTTAACCACTCCATTCTAATCGCTTTCCTGGCGATTCCGGCTCCGTTCCTAGGTAAGAAAACCTAACCCTAACCTGTTTTAGAGTTCTAGGTAGTGTGTCTTGTGGAATAGCTAACCTATTCCCTGTTGTAGGTTGCTAAATCGTCGTAGACAAAGGCGTTGGGTTCAAACTGGTTTCGGTTCAAGCTTACCGACAAAAGGTGAGGACTTTAGACGTATAGGTTATGGTTTTCAACGCTTTCAATGTCATATAATGATAGATTCATGATCTGCATGCAATTGCACATGTACAAGTGTTGTCTGTTTTCCGTTTCAATTAAATACGAAGAATATGAGATTTTGTGTATTCTGGGTATTTGTAGAAAATACCGTATCCGTATAAATTTCGCTGATATGATTACCATGTATATATGCTAGTTATGGATGTATGACCTGTTTGGCGAAAGGATTCGCCCTAATAAACTTTTTTGGCCAACATAGCTTATGTAGGCTAATGTGTGTAGTCTAAGTGTTTGTTGAAATGACTAAATAAATATGGATTTATGATTTATGTCTGCCATATGTATTGAATGTAAGAATATGATTGATGTATATGGGACAACTCCTTGATATGAGGATTTGTCCTATTCTATGTTGAAATCAACATACGTCATGTATGTTGGAGTGGTGTAGTTTAAGTGTTTGATAAAATTCCTGTGTGAGAAATTGTGTGACGAACTAAATTTAATAGTGGTGTTGAGATAGGATTCTCAGCTACCTTAAAGATGTATATGATTTCCTCCATGTTGTTTGTTTAATTTAACCGCTTACTTACGAAATATATGTGTTTGTATTTCTTGTTTATATTGTGCTTTATAACATGCTTTACTTAGTTTATTCTTCTTTACTCTACATGCTTCTGGTCATGGATTGATTATGTTTGGGGTTATGATTATAGTCCAGGTAATCGGTAACGAGATTGAATTCGTGGCTGAGATTCATTTGCCACGTGAGATGTGTTCGACGAACCCGAGTCGTACTTCGGTTGGCGATAATGGTTGGCCACACGAAGTGCTTATGCGCTTCATATCGTTCAACTTGTTGTGCGCTCGAGCTAGCCGAGCTCGTCAAGCAACCCGATCTGTCTTATGTATGTTCGCCATGTTTGGATTCCTCTACTTGAACCTAGGGTACTAAACTTACCAGTGAAATCCCTTTAACCATGGTACCTCGATCCGCTAAGACTCATGAGTCGGGCATGGTGGTATGGGACATCGTGGTCGAGCTGTCGGCCTAGGCTGGGGCCACGTGCCTCCCCGTAGTGTCCATTGAGCAACCAGACTCGTGAGCCGATTATGGTGGTATGGGACACTATATTCGAGCTATCTGCCTACACTGATTGGTGACGAGCCCTTTGTAGTGACCTCGAGCATATTCTGAATTTGCGGTGAGGCGACAAGTTTTACCGCAGTGTATAGAGTATGAACTAGGCCTGTATCAATTTAGTGATGAACCGTTAAAAAGCTGATGGGGGAGTGGTGTAACGATTGCGTGTAACAACCCTGACAGCCTTTGCAGCGCCCTAGAGCCACACTATCGTATCAGATTATCTAGGTTTGACGACCCTAGAATGGATCATGTTTGAGAATGATACAAGGGAGGTACCTTAGTTTTCCAATCCTGCTGTTTGAAATGGACTAATAACAGCTCGGTAATCATGCTCATCATCACACTGCATGTGCCTGGAAGATGTGGAGGACTGAGGAATGAAAGCATGCCGCGGACGTAAGATGGTGCCGCATGAGGGAGTATGTTGGTGAGGGCATGCATCATGACTGCATTCCATACTTGTATTAATAAGAGTATTTAGAATTGTTTGATTGTACTGTTTTATCATTACTGCTTGACTGAATTGATAACATGTTAACCTATGCTTTATTGTTCCATTGAGTTGATCACTCACTCCCACGGTACGGGACGGTGCTTGCAACACCAACCAGACTTTGTAGCTATAGGTGTCGGCGATGCTTATGAGGCGGAGCCGGACATTTACAATGATAATGATGCTTTGTAACGCCCTGAAAATCGGGGGTCGAGCATAAACTCAACTCCCGAGTTCCAGAACATCACTTATGCAACAAAATGAATGATGATTGAATGTTGACTGTATCCGTGCATTGAACATGAGTGAGATTAAGCCAAAACAGCATATCATACTCCAGAGACAGTTAAATTTGCAAGCGGAAGACTGTGATAGATAGATAAAATATATAAACTATGATGAGTCTCCAGAGTGTGATAACATTACCAGGTTAAATAATTACAAGTACAGTTCTAAAATATTCCAAATGTGAGGAAGTGTAATGTCTCATATCCCAAGTACCATAGCCCTGTCAATACAATATCAGGTCTTCATTGACCTGTCAGAGAAATACAGATAGGATAACTCCTCCTCTCATCATAGAAGTAGTCCGGCTCTGCTTCACAAGCATTGCCATCACCTGAAACTCAACAAATCTGGTTGGTGTGTACAACATTGTCCCGTAACGTGGGAGTGAGTGATCAACTCAGTGGAACAGTAAAGCATAGGTTAACATGTTATCAACTCAGTCAAGCAGTAATGATAAAGCAGTACGATCAAACAAGTTTAACTACTCTTATTAAATGCAAGTATGAAATGACATGATGATGTATGCCCTTGCCAAACCACCCTCATGCGACATCATCTTACGTTCGCGAATGCATACCTCCCTCAGTGCTCCACATCTACTAGGCACATGCGGTGCGATGATGAGCATGATTACCGAGTTATTATTAGTCCATTTCAAACAACAATATTGGGAAACTAAGGTACCTCCCTTGTATCATTCCCAAACATGATCCAATCTAGGGTCATCAATCCTAGTTAATCTCATACGATATTATGGTTTGAGAGGCGTAGCGAAGGCATCACAAAGGGCTCGTCGCCCGTCAGCACAGATACAGATCTCACCGTATGCGGCTCAATTGTTGACCGTCAGCTTGAGTACAGGTCTCACCGTACTCGGCTCAATCGCTAGCCGTCAGCTCAAGTACAGGTCTCACCGTACTCGGCTCAACTCATACTCTAGTTATTGTGAAAGACTCGTCTCCAATCACAAACCTTAGAGTATACTCGAAGATACTACAGAGGACTCGTCGCCCGTCAGCAAGAGTACAGGTCTCACCATACTCGGCTCTCTCCGTAAGTATCGACAGCTCGAATACAGTGTCTCATACCACCATATTCGGCTCACGAGTTTGGGTTGCTCAATGGTCACTACGGGGAGGCACGTGGCCCCAGCGTAGGCCGACAGCTCAACCACGGTGTCCCATACCACCATGCCCGGCTCATGAGTCTTAGCGGATCGAGGTACCATGGTTAAAAGGGATTTCACTAGTAAGTTTGGTACCCTAGGTTCAAGCAGTAGTGTCCAAACATGGTGAACATACATAAGACAGATCGGGTTACTTGACGAGCTCGGCTAGCTCGAGCGCACAACAAGTTGAACGACATGAAGTGCATAAGCACTTCGCGTAGCCAACCACTATCGCCAACCGAAGTACGACTCGGGTTCGTCGAACACATCTCACGTGGTAAATGAATCACAGCCACGAATTCAATTCTGGTACCGATTGTCTGGACTATAGTCATAGCCCCAAACATAATAACTTGCAGACAGATAAAGCAGTAACGGATCAAGATTCAAATCATACAATCAAAGTATGGTATTTTCCGTTTAGGGCTGTCAGGGCTGTTGCCCGCACTCGTTGCTCCGCTCCCCCATCACCCATGACGGATCATACAATGCAAATATAAATTTAAACATATGCATTACATAGTTAAAATCATAAAGCAGTTGAGCGTGTTATGAATCACAACACAAGTATGAGTTTGTACAAGTTCAATTTCTAATCACACAACTATCCAAGGAGATCATACACATAGTTAAAAGAGGTTGAGAATCATATCTCAACACCCTTATACATTACCATCTGCTAACTACTACTCATTCAGACATTTCAAGAAACACTTCAACAAACATACATCAACATACATGACATATGTCGATCACATAGGCATTAGGCCAAATCCTTTCACTAGGGAGTTGCCCCAATCATAACACGAGTACACCCACGACGGATAGTCATGGCAAGCAGGAATCCAAGTTCCATATTCATTCAGTCATTTCCACAAACACTTGGGCCACACATTTTAGCATATATAGTGTATATTGGTCATGGCGTGATTTAGGGCAAATCCTTTCGTCAAAGGGGTATCGCCAATACAACAAGCATGAATCCATGACAATTAGTCATGGAGAGCACGAATGAGAATTCTATACTCATTCAGTCATTTTCACAAACACTTAGAATACACTATTACAACATACATGGTGTATGTTAGCAAAACATGTATTAGGGCTATCCTTTAGCCAAACGAGTATTTTATCCATGTATAATATATTACTACAACAAATAATCATGATCAATACATTTCCAAAATTTATACGTATACAGTATTTTCTAGAATACGCAATTTCAACGTACATAGTGTATATAGGTAAAACATGTATTTAGGCAAATCCTTTTGCCAAATAAGTATTTTATTCATATATCGTATATCCATATAATAAATAAACATGTCAAACACATTTTCAAAAAATATACGTATACCGGACTTTCTACAAATACCTAGAGTATGTAGAATTCCATATTTTTCATTTTTAATCGAAACGAAAAACAGACAGCACTTTGTACATGTGCAATTGCATGCAGATCATGAATCTATCATTATCTGACATTGAAAGCGTTGAAAATCATAACCTATACACCTAAAGTCCGCACCTTTAGTCGTAGAATCGTAACAGAGTCGATAGGTTTGCTAAGCTTCTGTATTCGGTAGTTTGGCAACCTATAGAACGAAATAGGTTAGCTATTTCACACCCTATAGCCTATACACTTCAAATCAGACCTAGGGTTAGGGTTTCTCACCTTAAAACGGAGTTGATATCGCCGGGAAAGCGCCTGGAAAGAGGCGGTGTAGCCCGTGTGATGATCGAAAGCAACAAGAGGAAGGTGCTCCCACAAATCCCAAGTCTTCTCTCTCTTTTCTCTCTCTCTCTAACTAGGGTTTTATCCCAAATTCGTATGGCTATGAGAGGGGCTATTCTAAGGCCCTTTTATAGCCTAAAACCTCTCCAGAACAGACTCAGGTTCAAGGGTTACTGCTATTATAAGCATTTCGGCACTTTTCCAGCTCAAAAGAGGGTTTTTGGTGGCCCTCCTTGAGCCAAACGCCAGACTTAAGCTCACAATTCATGGATCTACGTGGGATTACGTTTTCGACTCGATCGGATTCCCAGATCGCACATGGCAGACCATTTTCAGTTCAACGGTCAGTGGGCCATGATCCGAAATTCCAAGTACATGTAAATGTTCCTGAAATTTTTTCTGATCCGAGGGTGTAATTTGGTCTGATTCTGACGGTCAGGTTGCTTAATACTGATCCGCAAGCGAATGGTGCCAGATCACTATTCCAGATATTTATTTTGTAAGAAAAGAGTGTTTTTCACACTCCCTCGCTCCGGGCTCAAGCGAATAGCCGTGGGACGTCATCTGGACCTGATTTCCGAGGTGGTAGTGAAGCCCAGTGAGGCGGTCCTAGTTCCTTAACTTCGTTTGAATTTGACTTCCGATGTGCGGTCTAGACCTAATACGAAGTTTCATTTCATTCCCGCGAGCAGCCGGGAAATGAGTTTGATCCTAAACTTTAGGGTAACCTAGAGTCAACGATTTTACAAGTTTTGGGTCTTACAGATCGTATTTAAAGTGATTGGTGCTAATTTCACAGGCACTCTAGTTTAACACTAGCTAAATCTCACTTAATTTCTAAAGGATTTAGTCCTGTAAGATTTCTGTTTGAGGTGGTACCTGAGCCTTTGTAGTTTGTATATAAAGTGATCCGAGTTATACTACTTAGCTAGTTTAAGTTAGTGTCTAGGATGAAAGTACTTAGAAAGATTGAAGAGCAAGGTGGTGAAGGATGGGATTTGTGAAAGAAATGGGTTCACAAGCGATTTTAGCCTTTGAGACTGAGTTTTGACAAGTTGATAAGGTGTTAGGGTTGTCCCATTGTCTAAGGACGTCTAATCCCAGGTTGGCAAAAATCCGGGATATTATAATCTACCCCCCTTAAAACAAAATTTCGTCCCCGAAATTGGCTAAGAGTAATAAGGGAAGATTTCTATTATTTCATTTGCCTAAGACTTATTGATTCCAAGTTTCTACGCGTGGTAGGGTATATACCAACTGGTTCATTTTAGTCTACCCCCCTTAAAACTTATTTCTCTATCCATTTCTCATACCCTGATGGTTTGCTTTGCAGTCGTATATTTCAGTAACTGCGTAGTCCGATCACTCTCTAAGAGTAGGGAATGTCCATCATTGAAAAGCTCAAATTGTTTATTCTAAGGTTGCCCTTTAGGTATTAGTCTAAGAGTCCTCGATATCATCTATGTCCAAGGAAAGGGTGAATCAAATCTTACTAAATCATCCTAAAACGGTTTCTCATA
The DNA here is from genome assembly GCA_021015155.1 of Magnolia officinalis. NCBI lineage: Eukaryota > Viridiplantae > Streptophyta > Magnoliopsida > Magnoliales > Magnoliaceae > Magnolia > Magnolia officinalis. The sequence continues at coordinate 68,523,922 of JAJHSJ010000004.1, forward strand.
GTAGAACTTACTAGGGCTTCTATAATGTTCGTATTTATCGAGCACCGTTTCGATCCTGGGCCAGTGGGGTAGGGTCCACCACATTTTCGCTGCGCCACCCAGATCAAAGAGGTGTATTAGGTGACCTAACTAGATTGGGCTTATAATGTTCTACCCCCCTTAAAAATTTATTTTCACCCTCAAGGCTCAAGATTTATGTCCTGCTCCGTATATCGGAACAAGGTGTAATTTAGGACCTAATTTCTAACTATTTGTTGCCCATTTGGATAATTCCTGGGGCCTAAAAGACAAAGTCGCTATCGGCTATATACTCCTAATACTTTTCAAAGACGAAGTTATAGACTTTTGGTTGCAAGTGGTTCGGCCAACACGGAAGACAGTTGCGTAGTGGGTCCGAGCCAGATACATGGACCTTCTGCCTAGCTAGGATAGAAAATTGTCGTATCAGTTCTTAATCCTAGTTGATCCCGACCTTCTGCTTGATCAGAGCATAGGGTTCATTGGTCACTACCAGGATTGAGAATTCGATTCAAACCGCGAATACCTCGCTTATATGTAGTTTCTCTACTCCGTGTTCCCGATTGTACTAAGTCCTTGAGAAGGAAATTCTAAGGGATGTATTGATTGGACCTAACATTGAATCAAAGGGATATATAGTTTTTTTCTAATCGTGAATAGTTTCTACGTCAAACAAGTTCCCTATGAGTTACTAAGGAAGCCTAAAGTATTAGGGGGATTCAACAACGGAACGGGGTCTCGCTCCAACCTATTCAAGCCAACTAACTACGTCAATCACTCAATTATCTTAGCATTGTTAGTCGTTTACATTTCTTAGTCTAATCAGCAGCCTAGGCTCAACTTATGAGCAGCAGTAATCCACTAGTTGTAATCTAAAGTCTATGCTTATACACCAGATGATTTTATACCCTTTCTAATAAAAGAAATTGTTTTATCGCCTAGGGTCAAAGTTGTCTGATTGGAATTGGGTTGCCTGAACTCGAATTTAACTACACACGAGCATTTCACACATGTTCATACTAGCTAAGAAGATTTGGGGTTTACATTATTAATTTGTTGGATTTCCTATACGATCAGGTCTGTCGAAAACTAGGAGTACCGCCCTAGGTCCAGAACTCTAAATGGGGTCATTAAATGGGATTGCACTGCTAATCCTACCCCGGGATTGGGAGTGGCTTATTTGGTAGGAGGGTGGGAGGGGATTAAAATTAATTTTATAGGCTTTGGAAAATGAGCCTTGTGTCGGAAAGTGTGAGATGGGATTTCCAAATCCCAGGATAATGAATTTCTATGTGTACTTGGAAAGGGAATTTCAGAATTTACTTTTAATTGCATACACTCCAAACGTGGTATTGGAAAACATGGGATACACCCAATCCAAGGACCATACCCTACTCATACAGTTATTGTTACGTTTACAATTCTATCCACCTAACTCACCTAATGTAGTTTGGCCGAACGGGCCCTAAAGGGAGAAAAGGGGCTGGAGGTTTGGTTCTCCACAGATTTGGTTCTCATCAGGGGTTGTAGGGGCCCAACTGACAAGAAGTGAAGAAAGGAAAATGAAGAAATGGATAGGTTAGAGAGCTTACACGATTTTGAGCTTCAAATGGGGGGTGTGAGAGCTCAAACGTGAAAGAAAGGGGTAGGGTAGGAGGTTGGGGTTGCTGTGATCGATGGAAGTGAGTGAATCATGGTCGAAAATGGTGGATTGAAAGATTGGAGGAAGGATTTGAGGGAGACAATCGCAATTGGAAGGGAAGGGAGTTTGGAAAGGAGAAGTGTGAGAGAGAGGGGGCTACAGACCTAAAAATCGGAAACCCGAGCACAAACCGCACCCACCACGTGATAGGGGAGGTCGGGCCGACCGTTCCCAGGCCCGGCCCCCCACCAGCCGAGCCACCCGACCGCGGTCCGCCGCCGTGACCGCGGCTCCGCCGCGGTCCGCCTTGGCCGGCGCCGTGCCGCCGCAGTGGGGCTGTGTTCTCCACAATCCCAAGGTGCCAAATGCACCCTGGGCCCACTTGTTTCCTCCCCGGATTGCCTCGTGTGGCCCCCCGACTCCATTTAGAGTAATTCAGGACAAAACGGACATATCTTACAATCTGGAATGAGTTACCTGACGTAAAATATATGAATTTGGGGTAGAACGAGCTAATGAAACAAACCAACCCTACTATGCTGGGTTGCGCAGCCCATAATTGCGAGAAAACCCTCCGATTGACGGTCATTTCCCCGTTTCAATTTCGTTTTGCTAAAAATGGTAGTTTTAGTTTAATTACTCTTCATCGATCGAGCTTTAGGAGTTACACCCATCATGTAAAGGACATCACGACCTTATAGTAAGTCGCAAATTCTAGGAGTTTTAGTTGTAGTTTGTTTCTGATTTCATTCTCATTACTTGGTATCCCTATTTAAAGGGTTGTGAACTCATTTTTAAGCGTTCATTAATCAATTTCGCATGTTTTAGAATTTATTTATATTGTCTGCTTTCTTTCCTCATGGATTCGGGAAGCCTCTGTGAGGAGTCCAGAGAAGCTCCGAGGATTCGGAGTAGTTATCCTCATCACATTTATCTCGTATCCTACCTATTTTCAACGGTTGGGGTGAGGTAGATTGTAATCTAGACTCTTCAATAGACGGCTTAGGAATGTTATAAGGTCGACCCGTGCAACCATAGTTGAATACAGACTCGATTTCGGCGTTCGTTTTCAGTGAACTAGCCGTTGGACGGAACAGGGATGCCTAAGACTGTTTCTACATTCCGTCGCTCCCTCCTAAGTCAGAGTGCGTCAGTGTGCGTCGTGTGACCATAACCCAGGTCCGGTTTAATCCAAATCATGCTCTGATACCATCTTGTAACGCCCTGAAAATCGGGGGTCGAGCATAAACTCAACTCCCGAGTTCCAGAACATCACTTATGTAACAAAATGAATGATGAATGATGATTGAATGTTGACTGTATCCGTGCATTGAACATGAGTGAGATTAAGCCAAAACAGCATATCATACTCTAGAGACAGTTAAATTTGCAAGTGGAAGACTGTGATAGATAGATAAAATAAATAAACTATGATGAGTCTCCAGAGTGTGATAACATTACCAGGTTAAATAATTACAAGTACAGTTCTAAAATATACCAAATGTGAGGAAGTGTAATGTCTCATATCCTAAGTACCATATCCCCGTCAATACAATATCAGGTCTTCATTGACCTGCCAGAGAGATATAGATAGGATAACTCCTCCTATCATCATAGAAGTAGTCCGGCTCTGCTTCACAAGCATCACCATCACCTGAAACTCAACAAATCTGGTTGGTGTGTACAACACCGTCCCGTAATGTGGGAGTGAGTGATCAACTCAGTGGAACAGTAAAGCATAGGTTAACATGTTATCAACTCAGTCAAGCAGTAATGATAAAGCAGTATGATCAAATAAGTTTAACTACTCATATTAAATGCAAGTATGAAATGACATGATGATGTATGCCCTTGCCAAACCACCCTCATGCGACATCATCTTACATTCGCGAATGCATACCTCCCTCAGTGCTCCACATCTACTAGGCACATGCGGTGCGATGATGAGCATGATTACCGAGTTATTATTAGTCTATTTCAAACAACAGTATTGGGAAACTAAGGTACCTCCCTTATATCATTCCCAAACATGATCCAATCTAGGGTCATCAGTCCTAGTTAATCTCATACGATATTATGGTTTGAGAGGCGTAGCAAAGGCATCACAAAGGGCTCGTCACCCGTCAGCGCTGATACAGATCTCACCGTATGCGGCTCAATTATTGACCGTCAGCTCGAGTACAGGTCTCACCGTACTCGGCTCAATCGGTAGCCGTCAGCTCGAATACAGGTCTCACCGTACTTGGCTCAACTCATACTCTAGTTATTGTGAAAGACTCGTCGTCAATCACAAACCTTGGAGTATACTCGAAGATACTGCAGAGGACTCGTCGCCCGTCAGCACGACTACAGGTCTCACCGTACTCAGCTCTCGCCGTAAGTATCGACAGCTCGAATACAGTATCTCATACCACCGTATTCGGCTCACGAGTTTGGGTTGCTCAATGGTCACTACGGGAAGGCACGTGGCCCCAGCGTAGGCCGACAGCTCAACCACGGTGTCCTATACCACTATACCCGGCTCATGAGTCTTAGTGGATCGAGGTACCATGGTTAAAAGGGATTTCACTAGTAATTTTGTTACCCTAGGTTCAAGTAGTAGCGTCCAAACATGGTGAACATACATAAGACAGATCGGGTTACTTGACGAGCTCGGCTAGCTCGAGCGCACAACAAGTTGAACGACATGAAGTGCATAAGCACTTCGCGTGGCCAACCACTATCGCCAACCGAAGTACGACTCGGGTTCGTCGAACACATCTCACGTGGCAAATGAATCACAGCCACGAATTCAATTCTAGTACCGATTGTCTGGACTATAATCATAGCCCCAAACATAATAACTTGTAGACAGATAAAGCAGTAACGAATCAAGATTCAAATCATACAATCAAAGTATGGTATTTTCCGTTTAGGGCTGCCAGGGCTGTTGCACGCACTCGTTGCTCCGCTCCCCCATCACCCATGACGGATCATACAACGTAAATATAAATTTAAACATATGCATTACATAGTTAAAATCATAAAGCAGTTGAGCATGTTATGAATCACAACACAAGTATGAGTTTGTACATGTTCAATTTCTAATCACACAACTATCCAAGGAGATCATACACAGTTAAAAGAGGTTGAGAATCATATCTCAACACCCTTATACATTACCATCTGCTAACTACTACTCATTCAGACATTTCAAGAAACACTTCAACAAACATACATCAACATACATGACATATGTCGATCACATAGGCATTAGGCCAAATCCTTTCACTAGGGAGTTGCCCCAATCATAACACGCGTACACCCACGACGGATAGTCATGGCAAGCAGGAATCCAAGTTCCATATTCATTCAGTCATTTCCACAAACACTTGGGCCACACATTTTAGCATATATAGTGTATATTGGTCGTGACGTGATTTAGGGCAAATCCTTTCGTCAAAGGGGTATCGCCAATACAACAAGCATGAATCCATGACAATTAGTCATGGAGAGCACGAATGAGAATTCTATACTCATTCAGTCATTTTCACAAACACTTAGAATACACTATTACAACATACATGGTGTATGTTAGCAAAACATGTATTAGGGCTATCCTTTAGCCAAACGAGTATTTTATCCATGTATAATATATTACTACAACAAATAATCATGATCAATACATCTCCAAAATTTATACGTATACAGTATTTTCTAGAATACGCAATTTCAACATACATAGTGTATATAGGTAAAACATGTATTTAAGCAAATCCTTTTGCCAAATAAGTATTTTATCCATATATCGTATATCCATATAATAAATAAACATGTCAAACACATTTCCAAAAAATATACGTATACCGTACTTTCTACAAATACCTAGAGTATGTAGAATTCCATATTTTTCATCTTTAATCGAAACGAAAAACAGACAGCACTTTGTACATGTGCAATTGCATGCAGATCATGAATCTATCATTATCTGACATTGAAAGAGTTGAAAATCATAACCTATACACCTAAAGTCCTCACCTTTAGTCGTAGAATCGTAACGGAGTCGATAGGTTTGCTAAGCTTCCGTATTCGGTAGTTTGGCAACCTATAGAACGAAATAGGTTAGCTATTTCACACCCTATAGCCTATACACTTCAAATCAGACCTAGGGTTAGGGTTTCTCACCTTAAAACGGAGTTGATATCACCGGGAAAGCGCCTGGAAAGAGGCGGTGTAGCCCGTGTGATGATCGAAAGCAACAGGAAGAAGGTGCTCCCACAAATCCCAAGTCTTCTCTCTCTTTTCTCTCTCTCTCACTAGGGTTTTATCCCAAATTCGTATGGCTGTGAGAGGGGCTGTTCTATGGCCCTTTTATAGCCTAAAACCTCTCCAGAACAGACTCAGGTTCAAGGGTTACTGCTATTATAAGCATTTCGGCACTTTTCCAGCTCAAAAGAGGGTTTCTGGTGGCCCTCCTTGAGCCAAACGCCAGACTTAAGCTCACAATTCATGGATCTACGTGGGATTACATTTTCAACTCGATCGGATTCCCAGATCGCACGTGGCGGACCATTTTCAGTTCAACGGTCAGCGGGTCACGATCCGAAATTCCAAGTACATGTAAATGTTCCTGAAATTTTTCCTGATCCGAGGGTGTAATTTGGTCTGCTTCTGACGGTCATGTTGCTTAATACTGATCCGCAAGCGAATGGTGTCAGATCACTATTCCAGATATTTATTTTGTAAAGAAAAGAGTGTTTTTCACACTCCCTCGCTTCGGGCTCAGGCGAATAGCTGTGGGACGTCATCTGGACCTGATTTCCGAGGTGGTAGTCAAGCCCAGTGAGGCGGTCCTAGTTCCTTAACTTCGTTTGAATTTGACTTCCGATGTGCGGTCTAGACCTAATACGAAGTTTCATTTCATTCCCGAGAGCAGCCGGGAAATGAGTTTGATCCTAAACTTTAGGGTAACCTAGAGTCAACGATTTTGCAAGTTTTGGGTCTTGCAGATCGTATTTAAAGTGATTGGTGCTAATTTCACAGGCACTCTAGTTTAACACTAGCTAAATCTCACTTAATTTCTAAAGGGTTTAGTCCTGTAAGATTTCTGTTTGAGGTGGTACCTGAGCCTTTGTAGTTTGTTTATAAAGTGATCCGAGTTATACTACTTAGCTAGTTTAAGTTAGTGTCTAGGATGAAAGTACTTAGAAAGATTGAAGAGCAAGGTGGTGAAGGATGGGATTTGTGAAAGAAATGGGTTCACAAACGATTTTAGCCTTTGAAACTGAGTTTTGACAAGTTGATAAGGTGTTAGGGTCGACCCATTGTCTAAGGACTTCTAATCCCAGGTTGGCAAAAATCCGGGATGTTACATGCTTGCTCATATTTGCTGCATTCTGGCGGCTTCATTTGATCCGTGACTTGATCTACGGGGTTACAGGGATGTTGACTAGAGGACCTTAAACATTTGGTATTTTTTAGAATTGTACTTGTAAGTATTTAACCTGGTAACGTTATCACACTCTGGAGACTCACCACAGTTTATATTTTTTTATTTATCTATCACAGTCTTCCACTTGCTATCTCACTTATCTCTGGAGTATGATATGCTATTTTGGCTTAATCTCACTCATGTTCACTACACCAATACAGACAACATTCAATCATCATTCATTTTGTTGCATAAGTGATGCGTTGGAACTCAGGAGTTGAGTTTATGCTCGACCCCCAATTTTTAGGGTGTTACAAGCCTGGCTTTGGTCCCCAGTCGGGTTGGCGACGAGCCTTCGAAAATAGACTATCAGTTGGTAGGGCGTTGGTGGAGTGACCTCAAGTACAAAATAAATCTACCCCGGCATAGCCTGGCTGTGGTCCCCAGTCAGGTTGGCGACGAGCCTTCAAAAATAGACTGCCAGTTAGTAGGGTGTTGGTAGTAGTGACCTGAACTTGCTTATCGTATGTGATTAACTAGGATTGACGACCCTAGATGGATAATTGTTTTTGAATTGATATAAGGGAGGTTCCTTAGTTTCCCAATCCATTTATATGAATAGGACTAATAAAAACTTGGTAATCACGCTCATAACATCGCACTGCATGTGCCTCGGGTTGAAGAGCACAGAGGGAAGAAAGCATGCCGTGACCGTAAGATGGTGTGGCACGAGGGATTGTAGGCAAGGGCATGCATCATTATTCAAATCATCTTGCATTAATAAGAGTATTCAGGGATGTTTAATTTTACTGCTTTATCATTACTGCTTGACTGAATTGATAACATGTTAACCTTTGCTATATAGTTCCACTGAGTTGATCACTCACTCCCATATTACGAGACGGTGTTTTAAACACTAACCAGACTCTGTCTTGATTGCAGATGACGACGCGACTCCTGAGGTGGAGCCTGACTTTGAGGATGATGAGGAGGCATTCTCTTACATGCAGTTTTTAGGCGGGTCTATGTAGTCCATGTTCTAATGGACGGGGTTACAGGGATGTCGATCAGACGCCATTACACTTGTTATTTTATACTTTTGGAGCACCCATGTATATTCTTTTTGTTTATTTTTGGAGTATACATGTATGTATATAACTTGGTAACATGTTCATACTCTAGAGACTTATAATAGTTTATATGTTTTATATATCTATCACAGAGGGGTCGAGCATAAACTCAACTCCCGAGTTCCAGCGCATCACTTATGCAACAAAATGAAGGATGATTGAATGTTGTCTATACTAGTGCATTGAACATGAGTGAGATTAAGCTAAAACAACATATCATACTCTAGAGACAATTAAATTGCAAGCGAAAGACTGTGATAGATATATAAAATAAAAAAATAGTGGTGAGTCTCCAGAGTGTGATAATGTTACCAGGTTAATGAATTACAAGTATAATTTCAAATTATACCAAAGGTGTAGTGCTATCTAGTTAACATCCATGTAATCCCGTCAATCAAGACACGACTCACTTGAAGCCGTCAGCACACAGCATATACGAACAAGCATCATTGTCATCATAAAGGTCTGGCTCCGCCTCAGGAGTAGCGTCGCCATCTGCAATCAGACAAAGTCAGGTGGATGTTCGAAACACCGTCCCGTAACGTGGGAGTGAGTGATCAACTCAGTGGAACAATAAAGCATAGGTTAACATGTTATCAACTCAGTCAAGCAGTAATGATAAAGCAGTACAATCAAACAATTCTAACTACTCTTATTAATGCAAGTATGAATGACATGATGAATGCCCTTGCCAAACCACCCTCATATGACACCATCCCTCAGTACTCCACATCTACCAGGCACATGCAATGCGATGATGAGTATGATTACTGAGTAGTTATTAGTCCTTTCAAACAGCAGGATTGGGACACTAAGGTACCTTCCTTGTATCATTCCCAAACATGATCCACCCCAACGTAGGCCGACAGCTCGACCACGGTGTCCCATACCACCATGTCCGGCTCATGAGTCTTAGCGGATCGTGGTACCATGGTTAACAGGATTTCACTGGTAAGTTTGGTACCCTAGGTTCAAGCAGTAGCATCCAAACATGGTGAACATACATTAGACATATTGGGTTACTTGACGAGCCTGACTAGCTCGAGCGCACAATCAATTGAACGACATGAAGTGCATATGCACTTCACGTGGCCTAACCACTGTCGCCAACTGAAGTACGACTCGGGTTCGTCAAACACATCCTACGTGGCGAAATGAATCTCAACCATGATCTCAAATCTGGTACCGATTGTCTGGACTATAATCATAGTCCCAAACTCAATCAATCCTTATTTAGAGCATGTAGAGTAAAGCATGATGAACAAAGTAATTCAAGCATGATAACAAGCATGTCGTAAAGCATGTTATAAAGCATGTTATAAAGCACCATGTAAACAGGAAATACAAACACGTATATTTCATAAGTAAGCAGTTAAAGTAAACAACCGACATTGAGGAAATCATATACGTCTCTAAGGTAATTGAGAATCCCATCTCAACACCTACCTAAGGCACTATCATCCAAGCACTTACTCTCACAAGCATTTTCACAAACACTTAGAATACACAATTTCAACATACATAGTGTATGTTAGCAAAACATGTATTAGGGTGAGTCCTTTCGCCAAACAAGTAATTTACGTATATATAATATGTTCATACAGCAAATAATCATCGCAAACACATTTCCAAAATTTATACGTATACGGTACTTTCTATAAATACCTAGAGTATGTGAAATTCCATATTCTTCATCTTTAATCGAAACGGAAAACAGACAGCACTTTGTACATGTGTAGTTGCATGCAGATCTTGAATCTATCATTATCTGACATTGAAAGTGTTGAAAACCATAACCTATACACCTAAAGTCCTCACCTTTCGTCTTAGAATCGTAACGAATCAGCTAGGTTTGCTAAGCTTCTGTATTCGGCAGTTTGGTAACCTATAGAATGAAATAGGTTAGCTATTTCATAACCTACAATCATTACAACTCCAAAACAGATTAGGGTTAGGGTTTCTTACCTAGAAACGAAGTCGGATTCGCCGGGAAAGCGATAAGAATGGGTTGGTGCAACTTGTGTAGCGGCAGGGGATAGTAGTAGGGAGTTTCTCCCACTTCTCTCACACTTTCTCTCTCCTTTCTCTCTTCTCTCTCTAGGGTTTCTCTCAAATTCGTATGGCTGTGAGAGAGAGGGTTATAAGGTCCTTATATAGGCTACAAACACACCGAAATAGATTTATGGTCAAGGTATACTTAGGTTATAACCAAAGCAACCCTTTTCCAGCTCAACGGAGCACTTCTAGCGGGCCTCCTTGAGCCAAAGGTCAGACTTAAGCTCACCAACCTTGGATCTCGGTGGAGTTAAGTTTTAGTTCCAGTAGGATTCCCAGATCACGCGTGGCGGACCAGTTTCACTTCAACGGTCAGTGGATCTCGATCTAAAATTCCAAGTGCATGGATATGTTTATGAAATTTTTCCTGATCCGAGGGTGTATTTGGGTCAGATTCTGACGGTCTGGTTGCTTACAAATTGTTCGCAAGCGAATGCCAGATTACTATTTGAGATATTTTATTTGTAAAGAAAATCAAGTATTTTCACACACCTCGCTCCAGACTCAAGCGAACAGCCGTGGGACACTGTCTGGATTTGATTTCCGAGATGGTTGTCAAGCCCAGCGAGGCGGTCCCAAGTCCTTAACTTTGTATTATTCGGACTCCCGATGTGCGGTTCAGACCTGATACGGAGTTTCAATGTGCTCCCGAGAGCAGCTGGGTAATGAGATTGATCCTAGATTTTAGGGTAACCTAGCGTCAATGATTTTACAAGTTTTGGGTCTTACAGATCATATTTAAAGTGATTGGTGCTAATTTCACAGGTACTCTAGTTTAGTACTAGCTAATTCTCACCTAATTTCTAAAGGATCTAGTCCTAGGTGATTTCGGTCTGAGGTGGTACCTGGGCCTCTATAGTTTGTATATAAAGTGATCCGAGTTATAATACTTAGCTAGTTTAAGATAGTGTCTGGGGTGAAAGTACTTAGAAAAATTGAAGAACAAGGTGGTGAAGGGTGAGATTTGGGAAGAAAATGGGTTCAAAAGCGGTTTTAGACTTTGGGATTGAGTTCTGACAAGTTAATAAGGTGTTAGGAGCGACCCATTACCTAAGGACGTCTAATTCCAGATTGGCAAAAATCTGGGATGTTACAATCTACCCCCCTTAAAACAAAATTTCGTCCCCGAAATTGCCTAAGGCTAATAAGGAAAGATTTAATTATTTCCGTTGCCTAAGTTTTATTGATTTTGAGTTTCTACGCCTGGTAGGGTATATACTAGTCTAGTTCCTGTTAGTCTACCCCCTTAAAACTTATCTCTTTATCCATTTCTCATACTCTGATGGTTTGCTAGAATTTATTTCTTTACCTATTTGGAGTCTTAACGACAATTCCCATTTATTTAGAGTAAGATATTGTTTTCATTGTTTGACCAACACGGAGAGACGGTTATTCTGGGCTTGATCCCGATACATCGATCATCTACCAGGCCATGGTAAAAAGCTCATCGTATCCCTTCCGAATCCTGGTGGATCCTAGTCTTCTGCTCGGCCAAGCAGTGAGTCCATTAGTAGTCGCTCATGATTGAGAATTTGGTCAAGCCGCGAATGCTTCGCAGTTTATATTTCAGTAACTCCGTAGTCCGATCACTCTAAAAAAAAAAAAACCTCAGGGAATGTCCATCATTGAAAGGCTCAAAGTTTCTATTTATAAGGTTGCCCGTTAGGTCTTGGTCTAGGAGAGTCCTCATCTTAATTCATGTCTAGGGTAGTAGTTAAACTCATACTCATTATTTGGCCATTTTCTTTAATATGAATTGGTTTAATACTTGAACCCTAATTTTTTTAGATTCTAAGGAAGATTCAGATCCTAGTTAGTGACCTATCTTTACGTACATTTTGGATCAATTCCATTCGATCCTGTGCAAGTGGGGCAAGGGTCCACCACGTTTCCGCTGCGCCACCCAGATCAAAGAGGTGCATTAGCTGACCTAACTAAGTCTATCGGTCTCTAACATTCTCTAGTGTGATCAGTAGCCTAGTCTTAATTTAGGAGTAGCAGTATCCTCTAGGTGTAATCCAAAGTCTATTCTTATACACTAGATGATTTCAGATCATTTCTAATACAAGAAATTATTTATCGCGTAGGGTCAAACGTTGTCTAAGTGGAATTGAGTTGCCCGAACTTGAATTTAGCTACACTCGAGCACTACACACATGCTCACACCAACTAAGAGGGTCCTAGGGTTCACATTATTAATTTTTTGGATTTCCTATACGGTCAGGTCTGTCGAAATCTAGGAGCACCGCTCTAGGTCCAAAACTCCAAGGGTCTATTTGGCCAGTGGTCTTAAGCCGTACTAAATGGGACTGCATTACTAACCCTACCTCAGGATTGGGAATGGCATGTTTGGTAGGAGGGTGGGTGGGGATTAAAATTAATGGTATAGGCTTTGGAAAATGAGTCTTGTGTGGGAAAGTGTGAGATGGGATTTCCAAATCCCAGGATAATGAATTTCTAAGTGTTATTTGAAAGGAAATCTCAGAATTTACTTTTAATTGCGTACATTCTAAACATGGTGTCGGAAAACATGGGATACACCTAATCTAGGGGCCATATCTTACACATACATTTATTATTATTTATACAATTCTATCCACCTTAAAAATCACCTAATGCAATTTGGCCGAACGGACCCTAAACGTCCTCAAACATCTAAAACAATCTACCAACTACTACACCCATCAACATGAAAATAAAAACATCCAAAGATGGTAACCCATGCAAACTACAAGACAATAGTATGGATGATGAGGCCTCCAAGAAAATGACCGAACAAGCTCGGATAGAGCCATGAAAAATGTGGATAAGGGTAAACGTGGCTAGAGTTTTTGATTCTCCACGAGTTTGAACCTCAATAGGGATTGTAAAGGCCTCAAAAGATAGGGTTTGAAGAAAGGAAATGAAGAAATAGGATAGGTTGAGAGCTTACACGGTTTTGAGCTTCAAATGAGGGGGTGTGGGAACTCAAATGAGGAAAAACGGAAAGGGTAGAGGGTAGATGTTGCTATGAACGATGGAGGGGTGTGGGTTTTAATAGAAAACAGTGGAATGGGCGATTGCAAGGGAAGTTTGAGAGAGAAAACTGGATTTTTAAGGGAAAGGGAGAGCTTGGAGGGGTAGTTTGTGAAGGAGATGGGGGTTTCGGGTATTGAAAATGGACAGGAGCTGTATCAGGAGGGTCCTTATACCCCAAAAGTGGATCAGCCCGAGCCGCAGGCCCAGCCCAACCTAAAATCCGGCGAGGCCTCACCGACCAACGGTCCAGATCTCGAGGGCGTGCCCCATGGGCGAGACCCTCCTGCCCCCTAGGCCCCAAAAAACCCTGGGTCCCACCGTGGGTACCCCTGGACATGCGTGGGTAGGCCCCCGACTCCGTTTTGAGTCATTTCGGGTCATTTTGTAAACTGAAATGATTTTATGTAACATGTAGCACATGATTTTCAGGTAGGAGGCACTAATCTATCCAACTAACCCATTTATTTCACGAGATTCCATAATTTGAATGGTCAAAAGTCTAATTTCTACATATATTTACTATTTATAGTAAATTTTTGTTTAAGTATTATTCTCCATCATTTATACGTTAGGATTTATGTCTAGTATGAAAGGACTTAGAAAAAGTTGAAGAATGAGGTGGTGAAAGGAGAGAATTTGAAGGAATACGATAAAAGGGGTTTTAGGCTTTGAGATGAAGTGTAAGGTGTTGTGGTTGACCCACAACCTAAGGACATTCGTTTCTAGAAAACGACTCAAACCTGTCCACTGATGACCTAGAAGTGATTCGCTATCGTTTCGCGTGATCATGGGTGCGTACGGGCCCAATCTCAACGGTCGATTTCGGTCAGTTTCGCCGTTCGGTGAATTTGGAAAATCCTAAGTCTATTTCTACGTTCTGTCGCTCCCCCCAAAGTCAGAGTGCATCAGAGTGCATCGTGTGACCATAACCCAGGTCTGGTTTAGTCCAAATCATGCTCTGATACCATCTTGTACGCCCTGAAAATCGGGGGTCGAGCATAAACTCAACTCCCAAGTTCTAACGCATCACTTATGCAACAAAATGAATAATGATTGAATGTTGTCTGTACGAGTGCATTGAACATGAGTGAGATTAAGCCAAAGCAGCATATCATACTCCAAAGACAGTTAAATTGTAAGCGGAAGACTGTGATAGATATATAAAATATAAAAATAGTGGTGAGTCTCCAGAGTGTGATAATGTTACCAGGTTAATGAATTACAAGTACAATTTCAAATTATACCAAAGGTGTAGTGTAATCTAGTCAACATCCCTGTAATCCCGTCAATCAAGACACGACTCACTTAAAGCCATCAGCACACAGCATATACGAACAAACATCATTATCATCATAAAGGTCTGGCTTCGCCTCAGGAGTAGCGTCGCCATCTCCAATCAGACAAAGTCTGGTGGGTGTTCGGAACACCGTCCCGTAACATGGGAGTGAGTGATCAACTCAGTGGAACAATAAAGCATATGTTAACATGTTATCAACTCAGTCAAGCAGTAATGATAAAGTAGTACAATCAAACAATTCTAACTACTCTTATTAATGCAAGTATGAATGACATGATGAATGCCCTTGCCAAACCACCCTCATATGACACTATCTTACGTTCGCGACATACGTTCATCCCTCAGTGCTCCACATCTACCAGGAACATGCAGTGCGATGATGAGTATGATTACCGAGTAGTTATTAGTCCTTTCAAACAGCAGGATTGAGAAACTAAGGTACCTCCCTTGTATCATTCCCAAACATGATTCATTCTAGGGTCGTCTGTCCTAGTTAATCTCATACGATGGTGTGTTTCTAGGTCGCTGCAAAGGCTGTCAGGGCTGTTACACGCATTCGTTACACCACTCCCCCATCACTTTTATAACGGTTTATCACTAAATTGATATAGGCCTAGTTCATACTCTATACACTGCGGCAAAACTCGTCGCCTCACCGCAAATTTAGAGTATGCTCGAGGTCACTACAAAGGGCTCGTCACCAATCAGTGTAGGCCGACAGCTCGAATATAGTGTCCCATACCACCATAATCGGCTCACGAGTCTGGTTGCTCACTTGTCACTATGGGGAGGTACGTGGCCCCAGCGTAGGCCGACAGCTCGACCACGGTGTCCCATACCACCATGTCCGGCTCATGAGTCTTAGTGGATCGTGGTACCATGGTTAAGGGAATTTCACTGGTAAGTTTGGTAACCTAGGTTCAAGCAGTAATGTCCAAACATGGTGAACATACATTAGACATATCGGGTTACTTGACAAGCCTGACTAGCTCGAGCGCACAATCAACTGAACGACATGAAGTGCATATTCACTTCGCGTGGCCTAACCACTGTCGCCAACTGAAGCACGACTCAGGTTCGTTAAACACATCCTACGTGGCGAAATGAATCTCAATCACGATCTTAAGTCTGGTAACGATTGTCTGGACTATAATCATAGTTCCAAACTCAATCAATCCTTATTTAGAGCATGTAGAGTAAAGAATGATGAACAAAGTAATTCAAGCATGATAACAAGCATGTCGTAAAGCATGTTATAAATCACCATGTAAACTGGAAATACAAACACATATATTTCATAAGTAAGCGGTTAAAGTAAACAACCGACATGGAGGAAATCATATACGTCTCTAAGGTAATTGAGAATCCCATCTCAACACCAACCTAAGGCATTATCATCCAAGCACTTACTCTCACAAGCATTTTCACAAACACTTAGAATACACTATTTCAACATGCATAGTGTATGTTAGCAAAACATGTATTAGGGCGAGTCCTTTCACCAAACAAGTAATTTACGCATATATAATATGTTCATACAGCAAATAATCATGGCAAACACATCTCCAAAATTTATACGTATACGGTACTTTCTACAAATACCTAAAGTATGTGAAATTCCATATTCTTCATCTTTAATCGAAACAGAAAACAGACAGCACTTTGTACATGTGCAATTGCATGCAGATCATGAATCTATCATTATCTGACATTGAAAGCATTGAAAACCATAACCTATACACCTAAAGTCCTCACCTTTCGTCTTAGAATTGTAACGAATCAGCTACGTTTGCTAAGCTTCCGTATTCAGCAGTTTGGTAACCTATAGAGTTAAATAGGTTAGCTATTTCATAATTACAACCATTACAACTCCAAAACAAATTAGGGTTAGGGTTTCTTACCTAGAAATGAAGTCAGATTCGCCAGGAAAGCGATAAGAATGGGGTGGTGCAGCATGTGTAGCGGCAGGGGATAGTAGTAGGGAGTTTCTCCCACTTCTCTCACACTTTCTCTCTCCTTTCTCTCTTCTCTCTCTAGGGTTTCTCTCAAATTCGTATGGCTGTGAGAGAGAGGGTTCTAAGGTCCTTATATAGCCTAAAAACACACCGAAATAGACTTATGGTTAAAGTATACTTAGGTTATAACCAAAGCGACCATTTTCCAGCTCAACGGAGCACTTCTGGTGGGCCTCCTTGAGCCAAAGGTCGGACTTAAGCTCACCAACCTTGGATCTCGATGGAGTTAAGTTTTTGTTCTAGTAGGATTCCCAGAGCACGCGTGGCGGACCAGTTTCTGTTCAACGGTCAGCGGATATCGATCTAAAATTCCAAGTACATGGATATGTTTATGAAATTTTTCGTGATCCGAGGGTGTATTTGGGTCAGATTCTGACGGTCTGGTTGCTTACAAATTGTCCGCAAGAGACACGTGCCAGATTACTATTTGAGATATTTTATTTGTAAAGAAAGTCAAGTATTTTCACACACCTCGCTCCGGACTCAAGCGAACAGCCGTGGGACACTGTCTGGATTTGATTTCCGAGATGGTTGTTAAGCCCAGTGAGGCGGTCCCAAGTCTTTAACTTCGTATTATTCGGACTCCCGATGTGCGGTCCAGACCTGATACGGAGTTTCAATGTGCTCCCGAGAGAAGCCGGGTAATGAGATTGATCCTAGATTTTAGGGTAACTTAGCATCAATGATTCTACAAGTTTTGGGTCTTGCAGATCGTATTTAAAGTGATTGGTGCTAATTTCATAGGTACTCTAGTTTAGCACTAGCTAATTCTTACCTAATTTCTAAAGGATCTAGTCCTGGGTGATTTCGGTCTGAGGTGGTACCTGGGCCTCTATAGTTTGTATATAAAGTGATCCAAGTTATAATACTTAGCTAGTTTAAGATAGTGTCTAGGGTGAAAGTACTTAGAAAAATTGAAGAACAAGGTTGTGAAGGGTGGGATTTGTGAAGGAAATGGGTTCAAAAGCGGTTTTAGACTTTGAGATTGAGTTCTGACAAGTTAATAAGGTGTTAGGAGTGACCCATTGCCTAAGGACGTCTAATTCCAGATTGACAAAAATCTGGGATGTTACACTTCCGCTTTCCCTAATTTAATCATCTTTGGAGTATGATATGTTGTTTTAGTGTAATCCCACTCATGTTTAATGCACTAATATGGACAACATTTAATCATCATCATCTATGTTGCATAAGTGATGCGTTGGAACTCGGGAGTGGAGCTTATGCTCGACCCCCAATTTTCAAGGCATTATAAAGAGTCTCAGAATCCTCTTAGTACCGAAGGATACTCCAACGTCTATACCGAGTGGATACATGAGCGCCCGAGTACCGAATACCAGTAGGCGGTGTCTCCCACTGTGTCGTGGTCGGTTAGGAGGGGTTGTGGCCTTGTTCGGCCGAGTGAGGGGGCTTTAAGCTAGGATAAGTATGAGCAACTCGTAAATGGGTCCGCTATCGACGAGCCAGGTAGGTATTGGCAGACAACTGGATAGGAGGATAGTGAGGTCTTTTCCACTCATTGGTTGTGTGGCTAGGGAGGCAGCAGCCATTGTGGAGTGTACTAGACCCTAGTAATATCCTAGAGATGAGCTATACTGATATGTGTACTTATTGAGTAGGAGTTACGTACTCAGCATTTGACTCATTCATTCATTCATTCACTATCCACTCAGGTTGGTGGTGCGCAATCAAGTCATCGTGTGTACTTTCATAGTGAACAGGATATCGGTTGGGACGTGCAACCTACCTGAAATTAGGAGTTTACCACATTGTGCCTGCCTATCCAAATTTAGGTATGGGACTGGTTTGGATAGAAGTCCCTTGTGATGGACCCCATAGTCTGCGATACTACGTACTATCATCCCGACTTCACACTCCATCTTGATCATTTCATTCTCACTGCATATTTCATTACATCCATTGCATATGAAATTTTGGGTTGCTATGTTTCTATATTTATATGGCCTAGATGAGGTTGACGGTATTCGTGGACTCATCATGATTTGCATATTGGATGACATCCTCATTATATGATATTTGGCTTACTATGTCTCCGCATTGCATAATTGATCTACATTGCCTCCTCAGTATATGATATTGGCTTATTACTTTTTTGCATCGCATTGCCTCGATATGACTGATGATATTTATGGACTTACCGACATGTTTCCGCATTGCTCTGATATTGCATACTTGGCACTTACCTTGCGCACACACTTACACCACCCTCTAAGCTTTTTATAAGCTTATGCACGATAGATGTATGCAGGTGGCATTAGATCGCAACAGCATTGTGCTTGGAGCGTGCAGCGGTCTTCTGGAGCTTTGATTTTTGATATATGTATATGTCCCTTTCAGCACTGTATTCAACTGCTTTTACTAGTGGGTATGTGGTGATGATGTGGCCTTTGTGATTTGGGTAAACTCGTGGTTATGCTTCTTACGAGATAAATGTACGTTGAAAAATCCTCCTTGTACGATCCCAGGATCGGAATCTGTCATATGGGCGCTGGGAGCTGAAAATGGGGTACTACGGAGGCTGTCGGCACCAGATTCAGCGATCGAGAATTTTGTGAGCCCGGTTTCTGGGTTTGGGGCGTGACATTACGTGGTTGCATTCACTACATCCTAGATCTATTGGCACATGGAATGATATGATAAGGGAGTTCATAAAGAAATTTTTTTCACATCATAAAATGAACACCCTTAGAAAATCAATCATGAACTTCGTCCAAAAGGAGGATGTAACATTCTTCCAATGTCGGGAGCATTTCAAGGATCTTGTCAGTTCATGCCCACACCACGGTTTTGAAACGTGGCGCATTACACACTTTTTCTATGATGGACTGACATCTTCCATGAGCTAATTGGTTGAGACAATGTGCAATGGGGAATTCATGAATAAAAATGTTGATGATGTGTGGGATTACTTGGATAGACTTGCTAAAAATGCACAATCATGGGACACTAACTCAAAATCAAGCACCACTTCTAAGCTCACTTAATCAAAGGAGAGTGGCGAATTATGCCTTCTAAAAGAGGATGTTGATATCAATACTAAAGTGTCTAATCTCATAAGGAAATTCGAGGCTATGGAATTAAAGAAGGATAAGGCTAAGAAAATGGTGGTCCCCCGTCCCTAGATGGTGTGGATGAAATCCTATATCAAGGCGGACCACACGTCCATTAAATGGACAGACAATGCGAATACAACACATCATGGGCCTAATACATATCACAATGGGCCTTGCCCATAGGCCTAAGATTTAAGTAGGTGGGCCCATCATACAGACCTTAAATACGAGGCAGGTGGGCTCTACTACATGGGCTAAAACACATCATGATAGGCCTCATACACGTCGCAATGGGCCACATCACAGTGGGCCACATACATCACGGTGGGCCGCACTAATGGGCCTCATATCATACACATCAAACGAGCTGCATCAATGGGCTGCACTAATATATCAAGGTGGGCTATAAAAATATCATATTGGGCCTGGACAAAGGCCACAGTCACATCATAGGTGGGCCCTGCTCATGGGCCCTCAAATACACCACATGGACGGTCTTAAATATATAAAGGTGGGACCAACAAATGGGCCATAAAATACATCAAGGTGGGCCCGATAAATGGGCCACAAAATACATTAGGTGGGCCTGATAAATGGGCCAAAAAATACATCAAGGTGGGCACGATAAATGGGCCACAAAATACATCAAGGTGGGCCTAATCACGTGGGCCTCATTTATATCCAGGTGGGCATCAACATCGGGTCTCATATATCACATCGGCTGAATCAATTGGCTGATCGAATGGGCCGCGCCAATCATCCATCAATAGAGATCATTATAGAGCATTAAATAAATAAATAAATAATTAATTAAATGAATCATATCCAAAGATCATCTGGACCTTACTACAACTAATAGTGGTAATACTAACTTCCCACCTTCAACTTCTAATGGGCCCACCACAACATTTAATTTCCATCAAGACTATCTCCATGATCACAAGGACCTAGGGAGAAATAAATATCATATTGATCCAACGCTTTTGGAACCTAAAAGGGGTTTCAATGGTAGGCATTCACTCCACTATTTTTTGTAATGAGGTCCACCTGACAACTGGATCTATCTCATTTTTAGTCTCAAGCCTTAAGACAGGCTTTCAAAATGGTTGGACAGTTTAGATGCAACACATGCATCATGGAGTAGGTCTCGTAGATGGAAGGTGTGGATGATATGGAACCCACGAAACTTGGTGACGCCACTCCAGCAGCTATATAGCTGGAGTGAGGTACACCAACCGTCCCTCCCATGCACGGGACAGTGTGGAGTACATTGCGTACATCAGTGGGTCCCACGTGGGCCCACCATAATGTTTATCTCTCATCTAATGTTGATAAGATCACACATACCTTGGATGAAGAGGAAAGACAAACTTCATAATGCTTCAAAACTTCTGTGACCCAACAAGGTCTCAATGGTAGACATTCAATCATCACCGTTTCCTGTGATGTGGGCCACCTGAGCATTGAGTACGACTGATTTTTGGGTTGGCGTACATGTGGAAGAGGGCCAACCAAACGAACGGTGTTGATGTTCAAACACATCACAGTGGAGTCCACAGCTGGGGCTGTGGGTCCCAGCCCACCCAGCGTCCACGTAGACTCTGCTGCATCGTCAAAGGCTGCAGCAGGCACTGCTGCCTCATTGTTATTATTTTTTTTTTGTTTTCTTGGGATTTCTCCTAGGTGGGGCCCACATCAACAAAATCCACCCCACCCATTGGTTCCTACTAGTCAAGACAGACCAAACGAGTCCAATATCGGGCATGTTTCGGGGTACAAAAACAACAGGGTGATTTTTAACGGTAAAGGAACTGTTTGCTATGTTATGGCCCACCAGAACCTCGGATTGGCTCCATTTTTTTGGCTCAATGCCTAGAATGAGGTAGGAAAGGGGATGAACGACTTGGATTGAAAATATGTATCAAGGTGGGGCCTACACAAGTGGCCACCCAAATCCCTATTTTTTTCTTACTAGCGTTAATGCATCCACTGTCAACTCACACTTTACTGTGAAGCCCATCCAGCATCCAGGGATGCTAGACGGCTGCATATAACACATTTAAGGTGGGCCCCACCCATAGACGTGCTACTAGGGTGGGCCACCAAATGTTTGGATAGTGTGCATAAGACACACATCGAGGTGAGGTCCATTTGATGAACGGTTTGGACATCTCATAACTCATTAAGTGGGCCACACAATCACATCTTCACACATAAAACAAATGAAAAAGAGGGGGAGAGAGAGAGAAGCACCCACCTTTGATCTTCTCATCCTTCATTCGCCAATAGTCTCTAGAGCTCCAAGGAAACGATTCTGACTGTTGAGATGAACTTTGAATGGTGGAGATGAGAGGTAGGAAGGTGGGCCATACTAGCTCTCTCATGGGGAGCTTGGATGTGGGTTGCTTGGGAGGAAAAATGAGAGAGAATGAAAGAGAGAGAGATGATGGGAGAGGAGTGATGGGGTGTGTAAGAGATGGGATGGAAAGTTGACTTTGGGGATGGTGTAGTGTACTTGGGGATGGGATAGGGTACTTGACTTGATGGGCGTACTTTGACAAGTGAAGTGATTGATGTGATGGATTCTCTACGGATTTGCAATGCACGGCATTTTTCCTCAAACTGAACGTGGGCCTACATCTCCTAGCCTGGGTACGCCTTGGCGCATAATACGCGATGTCAGAACCACGGTGACGGCGCGGTCGCAAGGGTATAGGTTTCGAGTCGAGTTGACTTTGATATGCGAGACTCGGCTTAAGATCGGGCATAAACGTCGAATATAGGTCGAGGGTTGCCAGAATTCGACCGGAAGGGCCGCAGAAGGCTACGGAACAGTACAGGCTAGGACACGGGTCTTACACCCTAAGGAGTCCTCATTAGAATTTTTTAACAGTGGTGTTTGTAACGACTTAGAAAATTCCGTACAAAGACCCGAGTACCACCTCAGGCATAAATCACTCAGGACCAAATCCTTTAGAAATTAGGCGAGTATTAGCTAGTGCTAAACTAGTTTCATTGTGAAATCTGCTTGATCCACTTTAAATACGATCTACAAGATCCAAAACTTGTAGAATCATTGATGCTAGGTTACCCTAAAATCTAGGATCAATCTCATTACCCAGTTGCCCTCGGGAGCATCACGAAACTCCATATAGGATCTGGATCGCACGTCAAAAGTTCGATTAATACGAAGTTAAATAATTAAGACCACCTTGTTGGGCTTGATAACCATCTTAGAGATCAAATCCAGATAGTGTCCCGGGGCTATTCGCTTGAGCCCGGAGTGAAGTGTGTGAGAGGCGTGGTTTTCTTTAGAAATTAAATCTAATTTAAGTAATCTGAGACGTGTCGCTTGCAGGCCGAATATAAGGATTCAGACCGTCAGAATCTAACCCAAATACATCCTCGGATCAGGAGGAATTTCCTATACATGACAGTGCACTTGTAACCCTGATTGAGTTTCGGTGACCGTTGAACTGAAACTGGTCTGCCGCATGCGATCTGGAAACCAGATTGGAACGAAAACTTAACTCGACCTAGATCCATGGTTAAGGAGCTTAAGTCTGACCTTTGGCTCAAGGGGGGCTCCGGAAGTGCTCCGTTGACCTAAAATAGACGCCCTTTGGCTATAACCTAAGCATACCTTGGCCCTAGGGCTATTTCCATTAATTTTGGGCCTATATAAGGACCTTAAACCCTCTCCCATTCACTCCATACGAATTTGAGAAAACCTAGGAGAGAGAAGAGAGTAAAGAGAGGGAAAGTGTGAGAGAAGTGGGAGTCACTCTTAAGATTCGATCCCTGCCATTCTGCTTGCTTATCCATCACTACCAAATCGCTATTCCGGTGATTCTGACTTCGTTCTTAGGTAAGAAAATCTAACCCTAATCTGTTCTAGGGTTTCAATTGTCGCTAGTAGCAAAATAACTGACTCAACTCGTGTTATAGGTTGTCATTCCATCGTTGACGAAGACTTAGAGTCTCTGTCGAATTCATTACGCTTCTACGGCGTAAGGTGCAGACTGTAAACGTATAGGTTATGGTTTTCAAAGCTTTCAATGCTGGATAATAATAGATCCATGACATGGGTGTTATTTCACACGCAAATTGCGATGTTCGTTTTGCGATTCAGTTATATATAAAAATTGTGGAGTTTAGTGTATTCTGTGTATTTGTAGAAAATACCGTATACGTACGAAATATGAAAGTGTGTTTGCCATGATTAACTACTGTGTTTATATGCTATTTGTATGTGTAACAACTCCTCGGCGAAAGGATTCGCCCTAATACATGTTTGGCCAACATACGTTATGTACGTAAAAAAAAAAAAAAAAAAGTGTAGTCTAAGTGTTTGTGAAAATGCTTGTATGAGTAGATACTTAGGAGATAGTCTTTTAGGTGGGTGTTGAAATAGGATTCTCAACTACCTTAGAGATGTGTATGATTTCTTCCGTGCAAGTTGTTTAGTTTAATCGCTTACTTATGAAATGTATGTGTTTGGATGTCCTGTTTACATTGTGTTTTATAACATGCTTGTTAATATGTTTGAATTACATGGTTAATTCTACTCTGAATACTCCACATGCTTACTGGTTAAGGATTGAATGTGTTTAGGACTACAGTATAGTCCAGGCAATCGGTAATAGGCTTTGAGTTCATGACTGAGATTCATTCACCACGTAGGACGTGTTTGACGAACCTGAGTCGTACTAGAGTTGTTGGCAGTGGTTAGGCCACACGGAGTGTTTACACACTTCATGTCGATCAACTTCAGGTGTGCTCGTATTAGTCGAGTTCGCCGAGTAACCTGATTTGCCTATTGTATGTTCACCATGTATGGACGCTATCGTTTGAACCTAAGGTACCGAACTCACTAGTGAAACCCCGTTCAACCTTGGTACATCGATCCGCTAAGACTCATGAGTCGGACATGGTGGTATGGGACACCGTGGTCGAGCTGTCGGCCTACTTTGGGGCGACGAGCCTCCCCGTAGTGACCAGTGAGCAACCCAGACTCGTGAGCTGATTACGGTGGTATGGGACACTATATTCGAGCTATCGGCCTACACTGATTTGGTGACGAGCCCTTTGTAGTGACCTCGGGCATACTTTGAACCTGTATAGAGGAGACGAGCCTTTTCGTAGTAATTAGAGTATACACTGGGCCTATAATGATTTGGCGACGAGCCCTTTGCAGCGACCTAGAACCGCATCATCGTATGAGATTTACTAGGACTAACGACCCTAGAATGGATCCTGGTTTGGGAATGATATAAGGGAGGTACCTTAGTTTCCTAATCCTGCTGTATGAAAAGTACTAATAAAAACTTGGTAATCACGCTCATAACATCGCACTGCATGTGCCCTGAGTTGAAGAACACAGAGGGAAGAAAGCATGCCGCGACCGTAAGTTGGTGTCGCACGAGGGATTGCAGGCGAGGGCATGCATCATGACTACATTTCATCATTGCATTAATAAGAGTATTTAAGATTGTTTGATGGTACTGCTTTATCATTACTGCTTGATTGAATTGATAACATGTTAACCTTTGCTCTATGATTCCACTGAGTTGATCACTCACTCCCACGTTCTGGGACGGTGTTCTGAACACCCACCAGACTCTGTCTTAGATGCAGATGTTGATGCGACTCAGGAGGCGGAGCCCGACTACTACGATGATCAGGACGAGTTCTCTTATATGCAGTTCTCCGGTGGCTTCGCTTAGGCTATCTGAATCGATGGGGCTACAGGGATTATCATTGTAGTTATACTATTTTGACATTTTGATTTTGAGACTATTACATGTACATGGTGACTCAGTGATGTATTCATACTCTGGAGACCGATCGTGATCTTTTGACTTATATACGTTTATTTATGTCTTTCTGTCTTCCGTTTACATTTTACAACTTGATCTGGAGTATGAATTACTATTTTGGTATAATCCTACTCATGATTAATGCATTAACACAGACAACATTTAATCATAAGCATATATGTTGCATAAGTGATGTTTTGGAACTCGGAAGTTGAGTTGCTACTCAACCCCCGATTTTCAGGGCATTACAAGT
Source organism: Magnolia officinalis (assembly GCA_021015155.1). NCBI lineage: Eukaryota > Viridiplantae > Streptophyta > Magnoliopsida > Magnoliales > Magnoliaceae > Magnolia > Magnolia officinalis. Next base: position 68,549,653 of record JAJHSJ010000004.1, read on the forward strand.
TGGTATCAAAGCATGATTTGGATTAAACCGGACCTGGGTTATGGTCACACGACGTAGGTTGACGCATTTCAACTTAGGTGGGTGCGAGAAAATGTAGAAGCAGTCATAGGTGTCCCAGTTTCGCCAATTAGCGGAATTCACCGGAAACGATCGCCGAGATCAGGTCCGTACTCATCCATGATCGCATGAGTCGATCCTAAATCACCCCTAGACCATCACTTGATGGGTTTAGACTACAATTTACCTCATCCCAGCCGTTGAAAATTGGTACTTGCGAATGTACATCAGAAACTACCCGAAATCACCCAAAACTGCTCAAAACAGAGTCGGGGGCCAACGGGGCACTTCCAGGGGGACCCAGGGTGGGACCCACGTCTTTTTAGAGTCCAGGAGGGGAGGGCCTCTTCCAAGTGGCGAGCCCTTGCCGGGAGATCCAGAGATCGGCGAGGACCTCGCCGCCCAGCGGGCCTGGCTAGGCGGGCCGGCTCGGGCCGATGCAGCTTGGGGGTTGTCTGGCCCACTGATGTGGGGTTTTTCATTTTTAACCCCTCCAAACCCACCCCTCCTTCACAAACCGCCACTCCAAGCCCTCATTTCCTCCAAAACTTTCTGATTTCTTTCTCAAACGTCCCCTCCATTCACCCATTTCGTCATTTTCTGTCAAAACACACATACCTCCACCGTTTCCATCAATACCCACCCTCCAACCTTTCCATTCTTTCTCATTTGAACTATTAAACCCCCATTTAAGTCTCAAATTCGTGTAAACCCACTAACCTATCCTATTTCTTCATTTTCCCTCTCTATTCCCTTTCATTGAGCCTTTACAACCTCCTTTGACGCTCAAATCTGTGGAGAACCAAAGAACCCATCCCTTTCTTCCCTTTTCTCCACTTTTCCATGGCCTTATTCGATTTTATTACGGCCATTTTCTAAATTTCCACCATTCATTGTCTCATGGAAAAGAGAAAGGGTGTCGTGGATGAAGTCGGGCCTAGTCGCCCAACTCGTTTAAGGAGACTGAGAGGCGCCACCGCAAGCACGGACGTTGAACGTGAGATACGAACTAAGCGGGATCTCGATCCCCAGGCTCCCGTCGGAAGGGCTCTATTGGTAGAGCTATCGCATGGTGTTTATGAGGGTTGTAGGGTCCTTTTTTAAGCTTAGGTGGATGGGTGGCTCTTTGGGGAGTATCTGTTATTGGAGCGCCTAGGTGAAGCCTGGTGGGGCCCTGTGTTTGAGGGAAAATCTCGTGCAAATGTGGGCACAGTCCGAGCATTCTATGCCCATATTCATGAGCCTACATTGGAGCCCTTACAGTTCAAGATTCCCGCGACAAGAGGTTGGGAGGCCACCATTGACGCAGGCCTGATAGCTCGACTCATGGGAATACCGCTTGGCCAAGTCCACGCGAGCAAGATGAATCTGAAGAATGCACATGAAAGGGATCGCCGTAAGCGTTTCCTTTGTGGCCGACTAGTACAATGGCAACCCAATAATAGCCTTCTAGCAACTAATATGACTGACGATTTTCATCTGCTTCACCATATCTGCACGTTTAACGTCTACCCCAGGTGGAGCAATCGCAGCGAGTGCACCCACCTGATGGTAGATTTCCTGTACCAAATGGGGCAGAGAGTGAAGTTGTGCGTGTCTACGTATGTTTTGTGACAGATAGTCCTTACCGCACGCTCCAATAGAAGGACTGATTCGCTTCCTTTCGGCCGGCTTATATGCAAGATTGTGTGCAAGTTCGGCTACAGTCTTGGCATAGAACTCCCAGTGCCACAACATTTCATCAATGAAACTACTCTCAATCAGATGAAAATCGGGCCACGACAACGGCAAGCCCGACTTGATGAGAGTGAGGATGAGACGGCTAGTGAGGAGTACGAAAGCAGGGAAGAGATAGAGGAGGAACAGGAAGAAGAAAAGGGGGCCCACGATACAGAGGAGAGCTCTTCTCCTACGCCACTGGAGCAGGACACTGATTGGGCTGCTAGGGATGCCTGTTTAACTTGACTTGAGGAGGGTTAGGCTGTCCTACGACAGGATCTTATGTATCTTCGAGGCCTCGTGAAGCACAAGTTAAAGAAGGTGACTCGCACTTTGAAGTCTATTCTGTGCTGCTTGCAGGATAAGGGTGCCCCTCCTCCGTCGCCAAACTCGGATGCCTAGTCATCCATGCCGTTGTCTTGCAACTTGTTTTGGTTACTGCTTTAGGTTTTGTTTGTGTTTATGTTGACGGGACTAGTAGTGTAGTAGTTAGTAGAATGTTTTCTGTGTTTGAAGCTTTGGTTGTATTGGCTCACATGAACTTCCGTCATGATTCGTGTAACTCTGTATTCCATGTATTATGACAAATTTTGTTGAATGAATTGCATGCAGTCCCTTTTACTATGAAGTGTATAGAATGCTTATTGTGTATTGTTATACTACATCTTACACAAATTGTACCCTATGTCATATAGGGCATGCCACGGAAGGTCACGCGGAGCATGACACTCCTCGCACTTACTGGTTGGATGGATCAGACACCTCCCTGATGTGATGGTTATACGGACTTGGTGTGGGCCCTATTCATAAGACTATGCCTGAGTCTCAGCCATCTACTAGTCCTGCAGTTGGGCCGCCACCTTACACACCACCGGTTCGTGAGCAAAACCGCACGTCTTCTTCGACGCAGCATGTGCCTCAGTCAGCCCCACCTATAGAGAGGTTAGAGCAGTTATTGATGATGATGCACCAGCAGCAGGTGCAGCAGCAGCAGCAGGTGCAACATCAGCAACAGCAGCAGCAACTTTTGGCCAATACTGCAGGGGCACTAGCTCAGGGTGGGAGTGCGACTCCACCTTCACCATCTGTACACCCTGCTGAGCCTGTAGGGCCTTCCATTCAGGATGAGGGTGTGACTTTACCCGCTTCTGCTGCATACCCTATGGGGAATCTTGGTACGAGTGGTCTCCTCGAGCGATTCCAGTGCTTAAGGCCTCCTACCTTTCGGGTTCTCACAGACTCGAGGAGGCCGAATATTGGCTCGACCACATCTCCAAGATGCTGAAGATGCTACATTGTACAGAGTAGGAGCAGGTCGAGTTGGCCACCTTTATGTTTGAAAAGGAGGCTAGCTTGTGGTGGGATAGTGTTCTGCGGACAGTTGCAGTTGGCTATACATGGACATGAGTAGCTTTTGAGTTCCACTTTCATGAGAAGTATTATCCCCAAACGTACCGGCACGAGAAGGAGAATGAGTTCTTGCGCCTCAGAAAGGGAGGCATGACAGTGACAGAGTATGAGCACCGGTTTACAGAGTTGGGCGAATATGTCCCTACTATACTTGCTGACGCGCAGAAGCGGATGCGGCGTTTCTCCGAGGGCCTATGACCTGACATTTGGTCGAAGATGTGTTGTGCTAGTATACCCTCCTATGCTGAGCTAGTACACATGTCTATGCCGGAAAAGCAGGACGAGGATCGATTGACACGTTCTCGTGGGGTCATGGTTACTAGACCAAGACCAAATATGCCGAGTTATAAGACCCGAATCCTAGTTCGTACTGTTCCGATGAATCCTCGATCCTTTCCGTCGAAGTCCGGAAATCCATGACTGATAATCGACGTTGCGCATGACCGTAAGTTGTATCCTTTATATTCGAGTCAGTTTAATCCGCGACCTGTATCATTGCGACCGCACCATCGCCGCGGTTCCGATGCCGTGACTCACGTACCGATCCGATACCTTAACCAGAAGATGTGAGCCGACGTTTATTTCGAAGAAACACTACGCTTTCTCAATCCCAAGAGAATCTTTACACAATGTCAAATCAATCCCATCAATCAATCAATCACATCAATGTCAAGTATAAAACAACCCATGATTCCTTTCTCCACAAGTAAAGCAACCACCAAAGTCAAACCATCACTCACCTCACATCACTCACCTCACATCCATCACTCTCTCTCCCTTACAACCCTCTCTCTCTTTCTCATTTCTCACCACAATTCCAAGCAACCAAGAGCACCCATGTACAAGCCTTCCATGAGAGAAAAAAATGCATGTGTGAGGCCCACCTTTTCCATCTCAAAAATCCATCATCTTAGCCCTCCATTTCTCATCTCTTTCGTCAAAGAGGAGCACAACAAGATAGGCGTTCCAACGGACCGATTAGATCGAAAGGTGGGTGCTCCTATAGGCTAGTTTTCATATTTTTATGATGGGCCAAGTGAGGCCTACCGATCAATGGTGTGGATCTCACTTTGGACCCTAAGATGTGGCCGATGGCCCACCTTGATTACCACTTGATGTATGGTTGATTTCAAAGGAGGGCCCATAGTGTCGGGGTCCCTCCATCACACGTGTTGTTCTCTCCTTCTCTCTCTCTCTCTCTCTCTCTCCCTCTCTTTTCATGTGTTTGTGTGATGACATGGCCTTGTGGCCCACCCGAATGGACCCCACCATAAGGCATGTATTTTAGCCCAAGCCATCCATAGGGGGGCCCACTTTATAAGTGTGATATCCACACCAATCCATCATTTGGTGGCCCACTTGAGCAGGGCCCACCTCACTTGTATGTGTCATGAAAAGTCGTCCAGCGTCTAGAGATGCTGGACGTGATTTGAAAAAAAAAAAGATTTCTTTTGGTGGACTGCTCCCACAGGCCCCACCTTGATGTATGTTTTTAATCTAAGCCGTCCATTTCATTCCTTAGATCATTTTAGGCGTTGAACCGAAAAATGAAGTCCATATGATCTTCGGGCGGGCCATAGCATGTGAAACATTGCTTTCTAGCGTTGAAAGTCACCCTAATTTTTTTTTACACGCCGAAAAACGTCCGATATTGGGCTCGTTTGGACGGTCTTGAACCATAGAGTACAATGGACGGGCTGGATTCAGCTGATGTGGGCCATACCTCTGAAAAACCATGAAAATTCGTTGTTTTCAAAAAAAAAAAAAAACAACAACAACCGCAGCAGCAGTAGGCGTTGTTGCTGTCAGTACTGAGGACGCCTGGCGCCCTGCGCTGGGAGGACGGGCAGGCCACCCATGCCCCAGCCGTGGGCTCCACCATGATGTATATTTACCATCCAAGCTGTTCAGTAGGTGGGCCACCTATTGAGGTGGGCGCCCTCCAAATTTCAGATCCATCCAAGACTCGGGTGGCCCACAACACAAGAAACAGTGTGAATTGAACTCTACCATTGAAACCCTTTCTAGGTCCACAGAAGTTTCCGATCAAGCTAAAATTTGTTGTTCCCCTTCATCCTGGCCGGTGTGACCTCATCAACGGGTCGGATGGTGTATAAACATAATGGTGGGCCCCACAGTGATGTATGTGTTGCATGCCCACCGTCCAGATGGACAGTGGGGCCTACCTTGATGTATGTGTTCGTCCGCACCGTCCACCCTGGACGGTGGGACCCCGGTATGCGTGAATGTGTGCGTGTGTGAGTGCATGCGTGTGTGTGCGTGTGTGAGTGCACGTGTGTGTGTGGGTGTGTGCTTGTGTGGGGTTGTGTGTGTGTGTATATATATATACATATTTTATATATATATATATATATTATATACTATATATATACATTATATTTTATTTAATATACTTGATAGTGGGCCTCTATGGGCCTCACCATGATGCTTGTATTGCATCCAAACCGTCCACCCATTTTTGTAGCTTCCGATTAAGATAATGTTTGTTCCACTTCATCTATCCCTATGTTAACTTAGGTACAGGTTTGATGGAAAATATACGTTATGGTGGGCCTTAGGAATTTTAAATGATGGAAATCATTATCACCACTTATGTAAGGCCCATGTTATGGGGCCTATTCGATGTATTTGTGGCCGTTACTGAGGCCCACCTTGATGCGTAATTGTGGCCGTTATTGAGGTCCACCTTGTAACATCCCAAATTTTTGCCAACCTGGGATTAGACGTCCTTAGGCAATGGGTTGCTCCTAACACCTTATTAATTCGTCAGAACTGAACCCCACAGTCTAAAGTCACTTTTGAACCCACTTCCTTCACAAATCTCACCCTTCATTACCTTGTTCTTTCAATTTTTCTAAGCACTTTCATCCTAGACACTATCTTAAACTAGCTAAGTAGTATAACTTGGATAACTTTATATACAAACTACAAAAGCCCAGGTACCACCTCAGACAGAAATCATACAGGACTAAATCCTTTAGAAATTAGGCGAGAACTAGCTAGTGTTAAACTAGAGTGCCTGTGGAATTAGCACCAATCGCTTTAAATACGATCGGCAAGACCCAAAACTTGTAGAATCATTGACGCTAGGTTACCCTAAAACTTAGGATCAATCTCATTACTCGGCTGCTCGCGGGAGCATCTCGAAACTCCGTATCGGATCTGGACCGCACGTCGGAAGTCCGATTAACACGAAGTTAAGGAACTAGGACCGCCTCGCTGGGCTTGACAACCATCTCGAAAATCAGGTCCAGCCGATGTCCCATGACCATTCGTTTGGATCCGGAGTGAGGGAGTGTGAAAAACACTACTCTCTTTACAAAATAAATATCTGGAATAGTGATCTGGCACCATTCGCTTGCGCATCAGTATTAACCAACCAGACCGTCAGAATCAGACCAAATTACACCCTCGGATCAGGAAAAATTTCAGGAAGATTTACATGTACTTGGAATTTCGGATCGTGGCCCACTGACCGTCGAACTGAAACTGGTCCGCCACGTGTGATCTGGGGATCCGATCGAGTTGAAAACGTAATCCCATGTAGATCCACGAGTTGTGAGCTTAAGTCTGACGTTTGGCTCAAGGAGGGCCACCAGAACCTCTCTTTTGAGTTGGAAAAGTGACGAAATACCTATATTAGCAGTAACCCTTGAACAAGAGTCTATTGCGGTGAGTTTTGAGACTATATAAGGACCTTAAACCCTCTCTCATGGCAGCCATACGAATTTGGGATTTGAGAGAGGGAAAAGAGAGAGAAAGTGAGGGAGAAGTGGGAGGATCTCCCTACTATCGTTCCCTGCCACCACACGGGCTGCACCATCCCTTTCTTGACGCTTTTCTCGGCGTTTCCGGCGTCGTTTCTAGGTAAGAAACCCTAACCCTAATCTATTTTGGGGTTTAGACTATTGTAGGTTGTGAAATAGCTAACCTATTTCGTTCTATAGGTTGCCAAACTGCCGAATACGGAAGCTTAGCAAACCTATCGATTCCGTTGCGATTCTACGACAAAAGGTGCGGACTTTAGGTGTATAGGTTATGGTTTTCAACGCTTTCAATGTCAGATAATGATAGATTCATGATCTGCATGCAATTGCACATGTACAAAGTGCTGTCTGTTTTCCGTTTCGATTAAAGATGAAAAATATGGAATTCTACATATTCTAGGTATTTGTAGAAAATACCGTACACGTATAAATTTTGAAAATGTGTTTGACATGATTAATTGTTGTATGAATATATGATATATGGATAAAGTACTAATTTGGCGAAAGGATTCACCTAAATACATGTTTTACTTATATACACTATGTATGTAGAAATACTGTATTGTAGAAAGTACCGTATACGTATGTATTTGGAGATGTGTTTGCCATGATTATTTGCTGTATAAATACATTATACGTGCGTAAATTACTAGTTTGGCGAAAGAGTTCGCCCTAATACATGTTTGCTAACATACACTATGTATGTTGGAATAGTGTATTCTAAGTGTTTCTTGAAATGTCTGAATGAGTAGTAGTTAGTAAATTGTAATGTATAAGGGTGTTGAGATATGATTCTCAACATCTCTTAACTATGTGTATGATCTCCTTTGATAGTTGTGCGATTAGGAATTGAACATGTACAAACTCATGCTTGTGTTGTGATTCATAACATGCTCAACTGCTTTATGATTTTAACTATGTAATGCATATGTTTAAATTTATATTTACGTTGTATGATCCGTCATGGGTGATGGGGGAGCGGAGCAACGAGTGCGTGCAACAGCCCTGGCAGCCCTAAACGGATAATACCAGACCTTGATGTATGAGTTGAATCTTGATCCATTACTGCTTTATCTATCTGCAATTGATTGTGTTTGGGGCTATGATTATGGCCCAGGCAATCGGTAACGGGATTGAACTCGTGGTTGAGATTCATTTGCCACGTGGGATGTGTTCGACGAACTCGAGTCGTGCGTTGCCTGTCGGCAGTGGCTAGGCCACACGAAGTTGTTTATGCACTTCATGTCGTGCAGCTCAATGGGCGATCGTGCTAGTCGAGCTCGTCAAGTAACCCGATCTGCCTTATGCATGTTTTCCCTATTTGGACGCTACTGCTTTAACCTAGGGTACCAAACTTAGCAGTGAACCCCTTTTAACCATGGTACCTCGATCCGCTAAGACGCATGAGCCGGGCATGGTGGTATGGGACACCGTGGTCGAGCTGTCGGCCTACGCTGAGGCCATGTGCCTCCCCGTAGTGACCATTGTGCAACCAAACTCGTGAGCCGAATACGGTGGTATGGGACACTGTATTCGAGCTGTCGATACTTACGGCGAGAGCCGAGTACAGTGAGACCTGTGCTCGTGCTGACGGGCGACGAGTCTTCCATAGTATCTTCGAGTATACTCCAAGTGTCTGTGATTGGCGACGAGTCTTTCATAGCAACTAGAGTATGAGTTGAGCCGAGTACGGTGAGACCTGTACTCGAACTGACGGCTAGTGATTGAGCCGAGTACAGTGAGACCTATACTTGAGCTGACGGCCAGCAATTGAGCCGCATACGGTGAGATCTGTATCCGCGCTGACGGGTGACGAGCCCTTTGCGATGCCTTCACTACGCCTCTCAAACCATGATCATCATCGCACCACATGTGCTGACGGGTGACGAGCCCTTTGTAATATCGTATGAGATTAACTAGGATTGACGACCCTAGAATGGATCATGATTGGGAATGATACAAGGGAGGTACCTTAGTTTCCCAATACTGCTGTTTGAAATGGACTAATAATAACTCGGTAATCATGATCATCATCGCACTGCATGTGCTTAGTAGATGTGGCGCACTGAGGGAGTTAAGCATTCGCGAACGTAAGATGATGTCGCATGAGGGTGGTTTGGCAAGGGCATACATCATGTCATTTCATACTTGCATTAAATAAGAGTAGTTAGAATTGTTTGATTGTACTGCTTTATCATTATTGCTAGACTGAGTTGATAACATGTTAACCTATGCTTTACTGTTCCACTGAGTTGATCACTCACTCCCACGTTACGGGACGGTGTTTGCAACACCAACCAGATTTGTTGAGTTTCATGTGTTGGCGATGCTTATGAAGCAGAGCCGAACTACTACTATGATGTTGAGGAGGAGTTCTCCTACATGTAATCTCTGACAGGTCTATGAAGACCTGGTATTGTATTGACGGGGCTACGGTACTTGGGATAGGAGACATTGTATTTCCTCACATTTGGTATATTTTAGAACTGTACTTGTAATTTTTTAACCTGGTAATGTTATCACACTTTGGAGACTCATCATAGTTTATATATTTTATCTATCTATCACAGTCTTTCACTTGCAAATTTAACTGTCTCTGGAGTATGATATGTTGTTTTGGCTTAATCTCACTCATGTTCAATGCACGAATACAGTCAACATCCAATCATCATTCATTTTGTTGCATAAGTGATGTTCTGCAACTCGGGAGTTGAGTTTATGCTCGACCCCCGATTTTCAGGGCGTTACACACCTTGATGTGTATTTGTGGCCATTGTTGAGGCCCACCTTGATGTACATAAGGCCCATGTGATTAGGCCCATTCGAGGTATTTGTGGCCCGTTGTTAAGGCCAACTTTGATATATATGAGACCCATATTACAAGGCCCATTGTGATGTTTTCAAAGGCCCATGGGTTATGGCCCATTGCAATGTACATAAGGCCCATTGATGTGGCCCACTTGATGAATGTAAGGCCCATGCTATATGGCCCATTTGATGTATTTAAGGCCTAATGGGATGTCCTTAGGGTCCATTACAATGTGTGATTCCTCCATGGTCTGTGTAATGATGTTTTATGGCGGTCTATGTAATGATGTTTTATGGCAGGCCATGCCTTGGGAGCAATATTGGTTTTACGTCCACATTGCAAGTATAGTGTTGGTTAAATGTCCACATTATAACTCTCCATATGACCCATTAGTAAGCCCATACTTGTTGATAGTACACCACTTTATTACATGTTTAGTATAGCTCCATGATTCATACTCATACGCATCATTTGTATGCTTGATATGAGGAATATTTGATCATAGCATAAGCCATTGGGCTGAGACATTTACGAGACTCCTTATGAGACGGAGTGCCCCACATGATTGCGTGGTACGCGTGAGATTGTTGCATGATTGTACGGTGTGACACATGCATCTCGCATATGTGTGACTTGATCACTGCACGCCCTAGCGACATCAGGGCCGTGGCTCCACAGGCACATCGTGGATGGCCGTATCGGATACCGAAAATACTTTGTTCTAGCACTGTGGGCACTTAGGATGTCCTTGGGTGAAAGTCCCAGAACCTTTTTGGTACCAGGAGATGCTCCAACGTCTATACCGCGTGGATACATGAGCGCCCGGGTACCGAATACCATTAGGCCGCGTCTCCCACTATGTCGTGGTCTGTTGGGAGGGGGCGTGGCCTTATCCACCTGAGTGAGGGGGCTATAAGCTAGGTTGAGTTTGACCAGCTCGCAAATGTGTCCGCTATCAATGAGCCGGGTAGGTATTGGCAGACTACTGGTCAGGCGGATAGTGTGGTCTCTTCCACTTGCTTGACTATGCAGCTAAGGAGGAGGTAGTCAGTGTGAGGTGCATTAGACCCCTGTGATATCTAGAGAGGAACTGTACTGATATGTGTACTTGATGGGTACTGGCACGCTTGCTTTGCATCTCGCATATGACATTTGGCTATATAGGCCTCGCATCGCATGGTCTTGGTATGGCCGATAGCATTCATGCCTTGCATTACATAACTTTGGTATAGCTGTATCGCATTCATGGACTTACCGCATATTTCCACATTACTCTGATATTGTACACTTGGCACTCGCCTTGCACACACTTTCACCACCGTCTAAGCTTTTGTAAGCTTATGCACGATAGATGCATGCAGGTGGCGTTAGGTTGCAGCAGCGTTGAGCTTGGAGCGTGCAACAGTCTTCTGGAGCTTTTGGAGTTTTCTTTGATATCTTCATATTGTATTTCCCTTTGTGTATTGTACTTAAAGATTTTGATATAGTGGATGTGGTGTTGTTGTTTTGTGACTTGGTTATGCTTGTGGTTATGCTCCATTAGAAAAAAAAAAATCATACTGAAAATCCTCCTTGTAGGATCCCAGATCGAAATCTGGCGTATGGGCACTGGGAGCCGAGAATGGGGTACTACGGAGGCTATCGGCACTGGATTCGGTGATTGGGAATTTTGTGACCCCGTTTTCTGAGTTTGGGGCGTGACAGAAGTTGGTATCAGGGCATAACTTGGGAATACCTAAGATCACATCACATAACTGCTATGAACTTAGAATGAATAGGTTCCGAGTCCGAATAACTTAGCAATTTTTTAACATAGACCCTTGACGTTTATGCCTTCAAGAATTCTTAAGGCTGATAGGCCCTTGTTGCTTCCTGTAGGATGTAATGGCTAGAAGACCGACTCGAGCGAATCCCACTCCACCACCTGCGACTCCCGCTCCACCACCTGCTACTCCCGCTCTACCACCTATGACTCCTACTCCACCACCGGATATTCCTGATTTTCAGCCTGTAGATGTCACTCCTTTACCTGAGACCGGCGCGGATCAGACCGTACCTGTGAGTGCCACCCAGGTGCAGCAGATGCTTCAGGAAATGACCGCCATTCTTCAGGGGCAGAGCAGGCGTCCCACTGTTACACCAGCTGAGGCCGAGCAGGAGCGTGCGAGCGCCCTTCTCAAGGACTTTTGACAGCACGATCCTCCACGTTTCTGGGGTGAGCCAGACCCTACTGCTACAGAGATATGGTGTTCCGAGGTGGAGAAGATATTCGACACCATGAGATGTATGACCCAGTAGCGAGTTACCTTAGCCGTGTTTCTTCTCCAGGGTGAGGCTCAGCATTGGTGGGCTTCTGTAGCCCGATCGGTAGTGGCCGATTTTGTATGGACCTGGGAGGACTTTGTAGACCGGTTTGACCGGAAGTTCTTTCCTGAGCATGTGTGACAGTAGCGCGCACTAGAGTTTGAGACTCTGGTCCAGGGGGACATGAATGTGTCCCAGTATGAGGTTCGTTTCGTCGCACTAACGATATTTGCAACGTATCTTATAGACGAGGAGGGGCGGAAGGCCCACCGTTTTGAGAACAATTTGCGTCCTGCCCTCCGGAGTCGTGTGATCGGACGCATGCTTCCGACGTTCGAGCAGATAGTGAAGACAGCCCTGATATATGAGACAGATTGGGCTGGTGTGCAGAGAGCCCATGATCAGAGGGGAGATCAGAAGAGGAAGGAGCCCTCCAGTAGCTTTGAACCGCAGCAGCATCGTCCACAGCAGCGACGCACGACCCGCCCAGCATTCCGAGAGCTGGCAGTACCACGAGCACCACCTTCGGGATCGTTCACAGATACCTGCTTTGGATGTGGTAGGACAGGACATCGCGATCACGAGTGTCCCCATCCGCAACAGCAACAGCCGAGGGCACCACATCCACCTCCACGACAGGCACCACAACATCAGCATCCGAGGGCACCGTATCAGCCTCCGCGACAGCCCCCACACAGCTGCCACGACCACAGCACCAGCCTCAGGGACCTCCCCCACAACAGCAGAGACCTCAGAGAGGACCTGCACCTCCCCAGCAGGCCCAGGGCAGATTTTATGCCGGCCAGCAGGATCCTCAGTCATCAGGAGTAGTCATCGACGATTCGTGTGACTTAGCCCCTGCACCATCTTGCTAGATTGCTTATGAATGATGCGCCTTGTGAGTTAGAGCTTGAAATTTGTGGGCATTATCCCTATCCCTTAGATGTTTTATTACGATGATATGTTGCGTTTTGATTATATATGACATTATGTTTCCTACTTTCTTATGAGTTACGTTTAGTTGCGATGGTAGTGTAAATTTCGAGGACGAAATTTTTATTAGGTGGGGAGAGCTGTAAGACCCGTATCCTAGTTCGTACTGTTCCGATGAATCCTGTGATCCTTTCCGTCGAAATCCGGCAATCTGTGACTGATAATCGACGTTACGCATGACCGTAAGTCGTATCCTTTAGATTCGAGTCGGTTAAATCCGCGACCTGTATCATTGCGACCACACCATCGCCGCGGTTCCAACGCCGCAACTCACACACCGATCCGATACCCTGACCAGAAGATGTGAGCCGACGTTTATTTCGAAGAAACACAGCGCTTTCTCAATCCCAAGAGAATCTCTACACAATGTCAAATCAATCCCATCAATCAATCAATCACATCAATGTCAAGTACAAAACAACCCATGCTTCCTTTCTCCACAAGTAAAGCAACCACCAAAGTCAAACCATCACTCACCTCACCCATCACTCACCTCACATCACTTACCTCACATCCATCACTCTCTCTCCCTTTCAACCCTCTCTCTTTCTCATTTCTCACCACAATTCCAAGCAACCAAGAGCACCCACGTACAAGCCTTCCATGAGAGAAAAAAATGCATGTGTGAGGCCCACCTTTTCCATCCCAAAAATCCATCATCTTAGCCCTCCATTTCTCATCTCTTCCGTCAAAGAGGAGCACAACAAGATAGGCGTTCCAACGGACCGATTAGATCGAAAGGTGGGTGCTCCTATAGGCTAGCTTTCATATTTTTATGATGGGCCAAGTGAGGCCTACCGATCAATGGTGTGGATCTCACTTTGGACCCTAAGATGTGGCCGATGGCCTACCTTGATTACCACATGATGTATGGTTGATTTCAAAGGAGGGCCCATAGTGTCGAGGTCCCTCCATCACACGTGTTGTTCTCTCCTTCTGTCTCTCTCTCTCTCCCTCTCTTTTCATGTGTTTGTGTGATGACATGGCCTTGTGGCCCACCCAAATGGACCCCACCATAAGGCATGTATTTTAGCCCAAGCCATCCATAGGGGGGCCCACTTTATAAGTGTGATATCCACACCAATCCATCATTTGGTGGCCCACTTGAGCAGGGCCCACCTCACTTATATGTGTCATGAAAAGCCGTTCAGCGTCCAGAGACGCTGGACATGATTTGAAAAAAAAAAAAAGATTTCTTTTGGTGGACTGCTCCCATAGGCCCCACCTTGATGTATGTTTTTAATCTAAGCCGTCCATTTCATTCCTTAGATCGTTTTAGGCGTTGAACTGAAAAATGAAGTCCATATGATCTTTGGGCGGGCTATAGCATGTGAAACATTGGTTTCTAGCGTTGAAAGTCACCCTGATTTTTTTTAAACGCCGAAAAACGTCAGATATTGGGCTCGTTTGGAAGGTCTTGAGCCAGTATGTGTTGCATGCCCACCGTCCAGACGGACGGTGGGGCCTACCTTGATGTATGTGTTCATCCGCACCGTCCACCCTGGGCGGTGGGACCCCGGTATGCGTGAGTGTGTGCGTGTGTGAGTGCATGCGTGTGTGTGCGTGCGTGAGTGCACATGTGTGTGCGGGTGTGTGCTTGTGTGGGGTTGTGTGTGTATATATATATATACATATTGTATATATATATATACATTATATTTTATATAATATACCTGATAGTGGACCTCTATGGGCCCCACCATGATGCTTGTATTGCATCCAAACCATTCACCCATTTTTGTAGCTTCCGATTAAGCTAATCTTTGTTCCACTTCATCTATCCCTATGTTAACTTAGGTACAGGTTTGATGGGAAATATACGTTATGGTGGGCCTTAGGAATTTTAAATGATGGAAATCATTATCACCACTTATGTAAGGCCCATGTTATGGGGCCTATTCGATGTATTTGTGGCTGTTACTGAGGCTCACCTTGATGTGTAATTGTGGCCGTTATTGAGGCCCACCTTGATGTGTATTTGTGGCCATTGTTGAGGCCCACCTTAATGTACATAAGGCCCATGTGATTAGGCCCATTCGAGGTATTTGTGGCCCGTTGTTAAGGCCAACTTTGATATATATGAGACCCCTATTACAAGGCTCATTATGATGTTTTCAAAGGCCCATGGGTTATGGCCCATTGCAATGTACATAAGGCCCATTGATGTGGCCCACTTGATGAATGTAAGGCCCATGCGATATGGCCCATTTGATGTATTTAAGGCCCAATGGGATGTCCTTAGGGTCCATTGCAATGTGTGATTCCTCCATGGTCTGTGTCATGATGTTTTATGGCGGTCTGTGTAATGATGTTTTATGGCGGGCCATGCCTTGGGAGCAATGTTGGTTTGGCGTCCACATTGCAAGTATAGTGTTGGTTAAATGTCCGCATTATAACTCTCCCTAGGCCCCATTAGTAAGCCCATACTTGTTGATAGTTCACCACTTTATAACGTGTTTAGTATAGCTCCATGATTCATACTCATACGCATCATTTGTATGCTTGATATGAGGAATGTTTGATCATAGCATAAGCCATTGGGCTGAGACATTTATGGGACTCCTTATGAGACGGAGTGCCCCACATGATTGAGTGGTACGCGTGAGATTGCTGCATGATTATACGGTGTGAATCATGCATCTCACATATGTGTGACTTGATCACTGCACGCCCTAGCGACATCAGGGTCGTGGCTCCACAGGCACATCGTGGATGCCCGTATCGGATACCGAAAATACTTTGTTCTAGCACTGTGGGCACTTAGGATGTCCTTAGGTGAAAGTCCCAGAACCTTTTTGGTACTAGGATATACTCCAACGTCTAGAACGATTAGATACACAAGCGCCCGAGTGCCGAATACCAGTAGGCCACGCCTCCCACTGTGTCGTGGTCGGTTGGGAGGGGGTGTGGCCTTATCCACTTGAGTGAGGGGGCTATAAGCTAGGCTGAGTTTGACCAGCTCGTAAATGTGTCCGCTATCGACGAGCCGGGTAGGTATTGGCAGACTACTGGTCAGGCGGATAGTGTGGTCTCTTCCACTTGCTTGACTGTGCAGCTAGGGAGGAGGTAATCAGTGTGAGGTATATTAGACCCCGGTGATATCCAGAGAGGAACTGTACTGATATGTGTACTTGATGGGTACTGGCATGCTTGCTTTGCATCTCGCATATGACATTTGGCTACATAGGCCTCGCATCGCATGGTCTTGGTATGACCGATTGCATTCATGCCTTGCATTATATAACTTTCGTATAGCTGATAGCATTCATGGACTTACCGCATATTTCTGCATTACTCTGATATTGTACACTTGACACTCGCCTTACACACACTTTCACCACCCTCTAAGCTTTTGTGAGCTTATGCACGATAGATGCGTGCAGGTGGTGTTAGGTTGCAGCAGTGTTGAGCTCGGAGCGTGCAGCAGTCTTCTGGAGCTTTTGGAGTTTTCTTTGATATCTTCATATTGTATTTTCCTTTCTGTATTGTGCTTAAAGATTTTGATATAGTGGATATGTGGTGTTGTTGTTTTATGACTTGGTTATGCATGTGGTTATGCTCCATTACAAGAAAAAAATCATACTGAAAATCCTCCTTGTAGGATCCCAGGATCGGAATCTGGCGTATGGGCGCTGGGAGCCGAGAATGGGGTACTACGGAGGCTGTCGGCACCGGATTCGGCGACGAGAATTTTGTGAGCCCGTTTTCCGAGTTTGGGGCTTGACAGAAGTAGGCCTTTCTTCGGCAAGAGGCCCCGTACTGACTCTCCTCCCAACGTTGCGGCGCTATTAGTTCCAATGAGGCGCCCGGGTGTGACATGCACTTACTGTGGGAGTCCAGGTCATACTAAGGAGAGTTGTTTTGCACGTATGAGAGACAGTGGGTTTTCACCACCGCAGAGGATCAATCGCCAGGTTCCTCAGGCCATTTCAGCACCACCCCTACGGGCAACACCTGCACATCCATCCTTCAGACCCCCTGTACCTCGATTTAGGCCGCCTCAGCCCAACCAACCTCAACAGGCACGCGTTCATGCACTTACAGCGGAAGAGCCAGAGACAACACCTTCAACACCTATGGCCTTCGAGGTCACTGCACATGTCCAAGGTACTCCTGTCTTCTTATTAGTGGACACCGGGTCTACTACCTCCATCATTTCCTGTACGGCAGTTAAGCGTCTAGCTTTACATACTACTCCCACGAAGGGAGTGAGACTCACTACTGCTACAGGGACTTTTTTGGACGTCACACGGATGTGTGAGGGTTGCTCAGTAGACTTGGGTAGCAGGACAGTATTCGTTGACTTCATTGTCGTCCCACTATGACACTACGACATTATCCTCGGTATGGACTGGTCACCGAAATGAAGGCAGAGATTGATTGCGATAATCGGGTCATAACAGCCAATGGACCTGACGACACGGTCTTTACTTTTCTAGTGCAGGTTAGTTGGTCATGTCGTGTTGGATGTTACACTGCTTTACTAGAGCATGTTGAAGGGCCGACGTTAGGGAACATGCCAGTGGTTTCGAAATTTGAGGATATGTTCAGGACGATCCCTGGATTACCTCCTCAACGCGAGATCGATTTTACTATTGATCTTGTGCCTGGTGCGACCCCCATTTCATTACCTATGTATCGGATGCCTCCATGTGAGATGGAGGAATTAAGGAAACAAATTGATGAGCTGGTAGAGAAGGGCTTCATACGACCCAATGTGTCTCCTTGGGGAGCACCTGTGTTGTTTGTCAAGAAGAAGGATTGGTCACTACGATTATGTATTGATTACCGCAGGTTGAACCAATTGACCGTGAAGAACAAGTACCCTCTGTCCAGGATAGATAATTTGTTTGATCAGTTGAAGGGGGCACAGTATTTCTCGAAGCTTGACTTATAGTCAGGGTATCATCAGTTGCGCGTCAGGGATGAAGACGTGCAGAAGATGGCTTTTAGGACCAGTTTTGGGCATTATGAGTTCCTCGTGATGTCGTTTGGTCTTACAAACGCGTCGGTTGTGTTTATGGATTTGATGAACCGGGTATTTCTGCCATTTCTGTACTGATTTATCATCGTGTTTATCGATGATATCCTGATATACTCTTCCAGTCGGGAAGATCACGAGGAGCACCTGAGAGCGGTCCTTGATACTCTTAGGAAGAACCCGTTGTTCGCACAGTACAAGAAGTGTGCCTTCTGGCAGGAGGAAGTCAAGTTCCTGGGACATGTGGTGTCCAAGGAAGGGATAGTGGTGGACCTTGCTAAGGTAGCCGCGGTTCAGGACTGGAAGCAGCCTGGTTCGGTTACTGAGGTGAGGAGTTTTCTTGGTCTGGCGGGGTACTACCGACGATTTATTTAGGATTTCTCGAAGATAGTCAGACCGTTATCTCAGTTGACACGGAAGGATCTGAAGTTCGCCTGGAATAAGAAGGCGGAAGCAGCTTTTCAGGAGCTGAAGGATAGACTAACGTCCGCCCCTGTGCAAGTATTGCCAGAGCAAGGGGTCAAGTATACGATATACACCGATGCGTCTCGGGTTGGTTTGGGTTGTGTCCTTATGCAGAAGGACAGGGTGATTGCATATGCCTCGAGACAGTTGAGGAAACACGAGGAGAATTACCCTACGCATGACCTCGAGTTAGCAACAGTCATATTTGCATTAAAGCTCTGGAGACATTACCTCTACGGATAGGAGTTCGAGCTTTTCTATGACTACAAGAGCCTTCGCTATATATTCACTCAGAGGGACCTGAATATGAGGCAGCGGCGTTGGATGGAGACCTTGAAGGACTTTAAGTTTGAGGTTTCCTACCATCCTGGCAAGGCCAACCTTGTGGCAGACGCGTTGAGCCGCAAGAAGGCTATAGCATTTGCGGCTCCGCTAATGATAGCAGAGTGGGATATGGTAGAGTTCGTGCGGGACTTCGAGCAGAAACTCACCGTGGAGGAGCCATTTGAGGGTGTCGCGCACATTCGGGTGCGGCCACTTATTGACGACAGGATTATCGAAGCCCAGAAAGACGATGAGCGACTGATTAAGCTTAGAAAGTTGGCTAGCGATGACAAGGACTCCGAGTGGAGAGTTGACACAGATGAGGGCCTACGATACCGTGGCCGCCAATGTGTCCCAGACATTCATGACTTGAGACAGGAGATTCTCGAGGCTGCCCACGGATCAAAGCTTACGATGCATCTTGGTAGCACGAAGATATATCAAGACATGAAGATGTCGTATTGGTGGGACAATATGAAGGCTCATATATCAGAATATGTCTCCTGTTGTCTTACGTGTCAGCAGGTCAAGGCTGAACATCGCCAACCTCCTGGACCACTTCAGCCCATGCCCATAGCTGAATGGAAGTGAGACTTTATCTCTATGGATTTCATATCGGGGCTACCGAAGATGAGGAAGAGTTATGACTCAATTTGGATGATCGTGGACACGTTACCGAAATCGGCTCACTTCCTCCCGATTAAAGTCACAAATTCTGCAACGACTTAGCCAGGCTGTATATCAGAGAGATTGTACGTTTACATGGAGTTCCTCTGGAGATCATGTCAGATCGAGACACGTGATTCACGTCCATTTTCTAGACTCGCATCCAGGAGGTGATGGGTGTGAAGTTGTAGTTCAGTACTGCGTTCCACCCATAGACCGATCGGCAGACGGAGCGAGTGAATCAGATTTTGGAGGATATGCTGCGGGCTTGTGTTTTGGACTTCAAGGACAGTTGGGATGACTGTCTCCCGTATGCAGAGTTCGCCTACATTAACAGTTTTCAGGCGAGTATTGATAAGGCTCCTTACGAGGCCTTGTACGGGCGCCCTTACGGAACACCGCATTGCTGGGCAGAGGTCGGCGAGCGCAGTTTGATTGGCCCAGAGTTAGTACAGGTGACCTTGGAGAAGATCGACATTATCAGGCGTCGACTTATGACAGCCCATAGCAGATAGAAGAGTTATGCTAATACTAGGCGGCGACCGCTTGAGTTTGAGGTTGGAGACCATGTATTCCTCCGAGTTTTCCCTATGAAGGGAGTCCTGCGTTTTGGCAAGAAAGGGAAGCTTACGCCGCGGTTCATTGGCCCATTCCAAATATTAGACCGAGTGGGTGTGGTGGCATACCGTCTAGCTTTGTCCACACCACTTGCAGTCATGTACAACGTATTTCATGGGTCTATGCTGAAGAAATACGTTCCTGATCCTTCCCACATTATCAGGTGGGAGCTGGTGCAGTTAAGCAAGGATGCTACATATGTACTGCGTCCGACGCGTATCCTAGACAGGAAGGAGCAGGTGTTACGCAGTAAGATCATCTTACTTGTGAGGTATTGTGGATGCAACACACTGAGGAAGAGTCTACTTGGGAGACCGAAGCCGAGGTCCGTAAGAACTACCCTCAAATTCTCGAGGAGTACGAAAAGGTTCTAAATTCGAGGATGAAATTTTTCTTTAAGGGGGGTAGATTGTAACGACTCGGAAATTCCATACAAAGACCCGAGTACCACCTCAGGCAGAAATCACTCAGGACCAAATCCTTTAGAAATTAGGCAAGTATTACCTAGTGTTAAACTAGTTTCCTTGTGAAATTCACTTGATCCACTTTAAATACGATCTGCAAGACCCAAAACTTGTAGAATCATTGACACTAAGTTACCCTAAAATCTAGGATCAATCTCATTACCCAATTGCCCTCGGGAGCATCACGAAACTTCGTATCGGATCTGGACCGCACGTCGAAAGCCCGATTAATACGAAGTTATATAATTAAGATCGCCTTGTTGGGCTTGACAACCATCTCGGAGATCAAATCCAGATAGTGTCACGGGGATATTCGCTTGAGCCCGTAGTGAAGTGTGTGAGAAACGTGATTTTCTTTAGAAATTAAATCTAATTTAAGTAATCTGAGACGTGTCGCTTGCGGACCGAATGTAAGGATTTAGACCATCAGAATCTGACCCAAATACACCCTTGGATCAGGACAAATTTCTCATACATGGAAGTGTACTTATAACCCTGATTGAGTTTCGGTGACCGTTGAACTGAAACTGGTCTGCCACATGCGATCTGGAAACCTGATTGGAATGAAAACGTAACTCGACCTAGATCCATAGTCAGGGAGCTTAAGTCCGACCTTTGGCTCAAGGGAGGGCTCCGAAAGTGCTTCGTTGAGCTGAAATAGACGCCCTTTGGATATAACCTAAGTATACCTTGGCCCTAGGGCTATTTCCGTTAATTTTGGGCTTATATAAGGACCTTAAACCCTCTCCCATTCACTCCATACGAATTTGAGAAAATCTAGGAGGGAGAAGAGAGTAAAGAGAGGGAAAGTGTGAGAGAAGTGGGAGTCACTCATGGGATTCGATCCCTGCCATTCTGCGTGCTTATCCATCACTACCAAATCGCTATTCCGACGATTCTGACTTCGTTCTTAGGTAAGAAAACCTAACCCTAATCTGTTATAGGGTTTCAATTCTTGCTAGTAGCGAAATAACTGACTCAACTCGTGCTATAGGTTGTCATTCCATCGTTGACGAAGACTTAGAGTCTCTGTCGAATTCGTTATGCTTCTACGGCATAAGGTGCAGACTATAGACGCATAGGTTATGGTTTTCAAAGCTTTCAATGCCGGATAATGATAGATTCATGATGTGGGTGTTATTTCACATGTAAATTGAGATGTTCGTTTTGCGATTCAGTTATATATAAAAATTGTGGAGTTTAGTGTATTCTGTGTATTTGTAGAAAATATTGTATACGTACAAAATATGAAAGTGTGTTTGCCATGATTAACTACTGTGTGTATATGCTAGTTGTATGTGTAACAACTCCTCCGCGAAAGGATTCGCCCTAATACATGTTTGGCCAACATACGTTATGTATGTAAAAAAAAAAAAAGCGTAATCTAAGTGTTTGTGAAAATGCTTGTATGAGTAGGTACTTAGGAGATAGTGTTTTAGGTGGGTGTTGAGATAGGATTCTCAACTACCTTAGAGATGTGTATGATTTTCTCCATGCAAGTTGTTTAGTTTAATCGCTTACTTATGAATTGTATGTGTTTGGATGTCCTGTTTACATTGTGTTTTATAACATGCTTGTTAATATGTTTGAATTACTTGGTTAATTCTACTCTGAATACTCCACATGCTTACTAGTTATGGATTGAATATGTTTGGGACTATAGTATAGTCCAAGCAATCAGTAACAGGCTTTGAGTTCGTGGCTGAGATTCATTCGCCACGTAGGATGTGTTTGACGAACCTGAGTCATACTAGAGTTGTTGGCAGTGGTTAGGCCACACGGAGTGTTTACGCACTCCATGTCGATCAACTTCAGGTGCGCTCGTATTAGTTGAGCTCGCCAAGTAATCCGATTTGTCTATTGTATGTTCACCATGTATGGACGTTATTATTTGAACCTAAGGTACCGAACTCACCAGTGAAACCCCGTTCAACCTTGGTACCTCGATCCGCTAAGACTCATGAGCCAGACATGGTGGTATGGGACATCGTGGTCGAGTTATCGGCCTACGCTGGGGCGATGAGCCTCCCCGTAGTGACCAGTGAGCAACCTAGACTTATAAACCGAATACGGTGGTGTGGGACATTGTATTCAAGGTGTCGGCCTACACTGATTTGGTGACGAGCCCTTTGTAGTGACCTCGTGCATAATCTGAACCTACGTAGAGACGACAAGTCCTTTTTTATAGTAATCAGAGTATACACTGGGCCTGTACTGATTTGGCGACGAGCCCTTTGCAGCGACCTAGAACCGCATCATCGTATGAGATTTACTAGGACTGACGACCCTATAATGGATCCTTGTTTGGGAATGATATAAGGGAGGTACCTTAGTTTCTCAATCCTGCTGTATGAAAAGGACTAATAAAAACTTGGTAATCACGCTCATAACATCGTACTACATGTGCCCTGGGCTAAAGAGCACAGAGGGAAGAAAGCATGTCGCGACCGTAAGATGGTGTCGCACAAGGGAGTGTAGATGAGGGCATGCATCATGACTACATTTCATCCTTGCATTACTAAGAGTATCTAGGATTGTTTGATGGTACTGTTTTATCTTTACTGCTTGACTGAATTGATAACATGTTAACCTGTAACGCCCTGAAATTCGGGGGTCAAGTATGAACTCAACTCCCGAGCTCCAACGCATCACTTATGCAACATACACAATGATGGTTAAATGTTGTCTAAGTTAGAGCAATAAACATGAATGAGATTATACCAAAACATCAAATCATACTCCAGTTCAATTGTATAAAGGCAAGCGGAAGACTGAAATTTTATATTCAAAGTATGTAAAGTACCAAATTTTATGAACTCCAGAGTATGAGTACTAACTGAGTACAAATATACATGTATTGTTTCTAAGTCAAAAATCAAAATGCAACTCCGTATGTAAGCCCTGGAATCCCCGCGATGCAGTCGGCCTAAGCAAAGCCCTCAGAGTACTGCATAAAAGAGAATTCATCCTGATCCTCATCGAAGTCGGGCTCTGGCTCCTGAACCGAGGCGCCATCTACACCTGCGACAGAGTCTGGTGGGTGTTGCAAACACCGTCCCGTAACGTGGGAATGAGTAGCTAACTCAGTGGAACAATAAAGCATAGGTTAACATGTTATCAATTCAATCAAGTAGTAATGATAAAGCAGTACAAATCAAACAATTCTAACTACTCTTCTTAAATGCGAGAATGAAATGACATGATGCTGTATGCCCTTGCCAAACCACCCTCAAGCGACATCATCTTACGTTCGCGAATGCTTAACTCCCTCAGTGCGCCACATCTACTAAGCACATGCGGTGTGATGATGATCATGATTACCGAGTTATTATTAGTCCATTTCAACCAGCAGTATTGGGAAACTAAGGTACCTCCCTTGTATCATTCCGAAACATGATCCATTCTAGGGTCGTCAATCCTAGCTAATCTCATACGATATTATGGTTTGAGAAGCGCAGTGAAGGCATCACAAAGGGCTCGTCACCCGTCAGCGCGGATACAGATCTCACCGTATGCGGCTCAATTGCTAGCCGTCAGCTCAAGTACAGGTCTCACCATACTCGGCTCAATCACTACCCGTCAGCTCGAGTACAGGTCTCACCGTACTCGGCTCAACTCATACTCTAGTTGCTGTGAAAGACTCGTCGCCAATCACAGACACTTGGAGTATACTCGAAGATACTACGGAGGACTCGTCGCCCGTCAGCACGAGCACAGGTCTCATCGTACTCGGCTCTCGCCGTAAGTATCGACAGCTCGAATACAGTGTCCCATACCACCGTATTCGGCTCACGAGTTTGGTTGCGCAATGGTCACTACGGGGAGGCACATGGCTCCAGCGTAGGCCGACAGCTCGACCACGGTGTCCCATACCACCATGCCCGGCTCATGCGTCTTAGCGGATCGAGGTACCATGGTTAACGGGATCGCCACTGGTAAGTTTGGTACCCTAGGTTCAAGCAGTAGCGACCAAACATGGTGAACACACATACACATATCGGTTTACTTGACAAGCCTGACTAGCTCGAGCGCACCACAAGTTGGGTGATATGGAGCGCAAAAGCACTCCTTGTGGCAAACCACTATCGCCAACTGAAGTACGACTTGGGTTCGCCAGACACATCCTTTGTGGCGACATGAATCTCAGCCACAATCTCAAGTCTGGTACCGAATGTTTGGACTATAGACATAGTCCCAAACTCAAACAGTTCTCATCAATAGCATGTGGAGTAAAGCATGATAAACAAGTAATACATGCATGTTAGCAGACATGTTATAAAGCATGAAATAAAGCATGAAGTAAAGCATGTTGTAAAGCATGTTGTAAAGCACTATACAAATAGGGATACAATTACATACACTTCACAAGTGAGTGGTTATAGCGAACCACCACATGGAGGGGATCCTACATGTCTCTAAGGTGGTCGGGAATCCCACATCAGCACCTCTCTAAGGCACTAACACTCAAGCATTTACAAACACAAGCATTTACACAAACACTTAGAGTATGCTATTCCAACATACATGACGTATGTTAGCGAAATACGTATTAGGGCTTTCCTTTCACCAAGTGAGTATTTTATCTATGTATATCATAATCATACATCAAATAATCATGGCAATTGCATTTCCAAAATTTTCACATATACGATATTTCTAGAATACACAATTTCAACATACTTGACATTTACAAGTGAACATGTATTTCAACGATTCCTTTCACCGAACTAGTATTTTATCCATATATTATATAATCATACATTAAATAAACATGTCAAACATTTTCCCAAAAAAATACGTATACGGTATTTCTACGTATACCTAGAGTATGTGAAATTCCATATTCTACAACGTTAATCAGAATAGGAAACGGTAAGCACTTTGTACATGTGCAATTGCATGCAGATCATGAATCTACCATTATCTGACATTGAAAGCGTTGAAAACCGTAACCTATACACTTAAAGTCCTCACCTTTGCCCTTGGAAACACAACGAATCAGCAAGGGTTGTAGAGCTTCCGTATACGGGCGTTTTCTAGGCTAAAGAGTGAAATCGGTTAGCCTTTACACAACCTACAACCTATATACTTTAAATCAGACCTAGGGTTAGGGTTTCTCACCTTCAAACGGAGTGGATACCGCCGGGAAAGCGCCTGGAATGAGGCGGTGTAGGCCGTGTGATGAATGGAAGCGGTAGGAGGAAGGTGGTCCCACAAATCCAAAGCTTTCTCTCCCTTTTCTCTCTCTCTCTCTCTAGGGTTTTATCCCAAATTCGTATGGCTGTGAGAGGGGCTGTTCTAAGCTCCTTTTATAGCCAAAAACCTCCCTAAAACAGACTCAAGTTCAAGGGTTACTGCTAACATAGGCATTTTGCCACTTTTCCAGCTCAAAAGAGAGGTTCTGGTGGCCCTCCTTGAGCCAAACGTCAGACTTAAGCTCACCACACATGGATCTATGTGGGGTTACGTTTTTGACTCGATCGAATTCCCAGATCGCACGTGGCGGACCACTTTCAGTTCAACGGTTAGTGGGCCACGATCCGAAATTCCAAGTACATGTAAATGTTCCTGAAATTTTTCTTAATCCGAGGGTGTAATTTGGTCTGATTCAGACGGTCAGGTTGCTTGATACTGATGCGCAAGCGAATGGTGCCAGATCACTATTCCAGATATTTATTTTGGAAAGGGAATAGTGTTTTTCACACTCCCACTCTCCGGATCGAAACGAATGGCCGTGGGACATCGGCTGGACCTGATTTTTGAGATGATTGTCAAGCCCAGTGAGGCGGTCCTAGTTCCTTAACTTCGTGTTAATCGGACTTCCGATGTGCGATCTAGACCTAATACAAAGTTTCGTTTCATTCCCGAGAGCAGCCGGGAAATGAGTTTGGTTCTAAACTTTAGGGTAACCTAGAGTCACTGATTTTGCAAGTTTTGGGTCTTGCAGATCGTATTTAAAGCGATCCCAACGAATTTCATGGCTAATCGAGTTTAGCACTTAGTTAACTTTGTTAAATTTCTAAAGGATTTAATCCTAATTGATTTCTGGTCGAGGTGGTACTCGAGCCAACGTACGGGAATTTACGGGTCGTTACATAACCGTTACTCGATGATTCTACTGAGTTGATCATTCACTCCCACATTCTGGGACGGTGTTCTAAACACCCACCAGACTCTGTCTTAGATGTAGATGTTGATGCGACTTAGGAGGCGGAGCCCGACCACTACAATGATCAGGACGAGTTCTCTTATATGCAGTTCTCCGGCGACTTCGTTTAGGCGATTCGGATCGATGGGGCTACAGGGATTATCATTGTAGTTGTACTATTTTGACATTTTGATTTTGAGACTATTACATGTATATGGTGACTCAGTGATGTATTCATAATCTGGAGACCGATCGTGATCTTTTGACTTTTATACATTTATTTATGTCTTTCAGTCTTCCGCTTGCGTTTTACAACTTGATCTGGAGTATGAATTACTGTTTTGGTATAATCTCACTCATGATTAATGCACTAACATAGACGACATTTAATCATAAACATATATGTTGCATAAGTGATGTTTTGGAACTCGGAAGTTGAGTTGCTACTGGACCCCCGATTTTCAGGGCGTTACAGTGTCACTCTCCCCACTGTTTTCTTTGGTGGGGTCCATTGGAGCTTTGGATGTAACTCATTCTTTGGATCTTACCCTAAAATGATCTCTCCAGATGGATGGACAGTGTGGATATAAAACATACATCATGGTGGGGCCCACAGAACTTGGTTACGTCACTTCAATAGCAATCTCCCTACTCAACTTGTCAGTAGCCAATCCACGCCCTTAGAGAGGGGGCTGGGTGACATCAGCAAGTTCTGTGGATCATATCATGAGGTATGTGTTATATCCAAACCGTCCATCCATATGGCGACCTCATCGTAAGGCTTGAGACAAAAAATAAGACAAATCTAACTATCAAGTGGACCACATGATCGAAAGCATGTGGGGGATTGAACGTCTACCATTGAAACCCTTTTGGGGTCACAAAAGTTTTGGATCAATATGAAATTTGTTTTTCCTCTTTATACAGGTCTTTGTGACCTTATGAACAGATTGGATGGAAATAAACATTATGGTGGGCCCTACGAATTTTTAATGGTGAAAATCATCACCTCTACTGTTATTTGTGGTGTGGTCCATTTAATCTTTGGATATGATTAATTTTTTAGATAATTCTCTAAAATGATCTCAAAAACTGGATTAACGGTGTGGGTTGATCTCAAATTTTCGGTAAATCTAAAGCTCAAGCAGACCATGCCACACGAAACAGTTGAATAATGATTTCTACAGTTGATACCTTCCTTGGGCGCCCACAGTAATGTTTATTTGTCATCCAACCTGTTCACAATATCAAAAAGATGTGAATGAAGAGAAAACACAAACATCTATTTGACCGAAAACTTCTATGGCCTCCGAGAATTTTTCAATGGTAGAGGTTCAATCACACTATTTCTTGTGGTGTGGTCCACTTGAGCTTTGGATATGCTTCCTTTTTTGTTCTTTAGACCTCAAACTATCTGTTAACATGGATGAACAGAGTGGATAAAATAAATAAATAACGGTGGACCCCACAGAGTTTACTCAGTATGCTGAGGGCAATGAGTAACTCACCTAAATGGAGTGGAGAGGGGTTTCCTTAAACATTGATAATCATATATTGGGCATGCCTAAATGTGATTCACATATCTAACCCACTCATTATGTGTATCCCACTTGGATGAGAGATTAGACCAAGTTTCAGCCACATCCAAAACTCATGTGGGCCCCACCAAGTGCTTTTTAATTTTTTAGGATATCTTCACATAGTTTTAGATGGTATGGTCCACCTGAGTTTCATATACAAATGATTTTTGAGATATCTCATAACCTAAAGGGGACACATCAAATGCACGATGTTGATGTTCGACACACATCATGATGGGGCTCACAAAACTTACTAACATCAATTCTTAGGTTCTCATGAGGTCAGTAAGTTGGGTCACAATTTTGACCAGAATATTTGGCCCATTTTACATGTCTGGTCCATTCACTTGGACTAGTATTAAACATGAACTGTTTGATCTGTCCCAAATTGAAGACAATAAATGGTTTGATTATGTTGAAATTGGTGATGAATTATCTAATTAGCCCCAGTTTGGTTTAAACAATAGTAATGAGGCATGGTCCAATTGGGTTGATATCAAAGATTAATGATCTAATTGAGCCAATAGTGAAGATCAATGGTTTGATTGGACTGATAATGAAGAAGAATAATTTGATTGTGCTGAATTGATCAATTAGATGATGATCGATCATTTGATTATGCTAGTGTTGATGATAGACGATCTTATATTGAATATGAATGGACCTAATCATAATGTTAGTCATTGATCTCCAATCGGGCCGTCGATTTTCAATATTAAGCCCAATATAACCATTCATCTCCAATCCTAGCATAATCAGGTTGTTCATATTCAATATCCGTCCAATCAAACTGTTTATCTTCAATTTTGAACTGCTCGCATTGTTCATCTTCGTTATCCCACCAATTGAATCATTCATCTTTAGTGTTGTCTAGACTGGACCATTATTCTTCGATATCAATCTAAGTAGGCCTTGATTTCTAGAATTGGCCCAATTTGACTATTCACAACTAAATTTAGAACAATGGGACCATTGATTTACAATTTTGAACTGATTGGACAATTCATCTTCGATATCAATCTAATTAGACTGTTCATCCTTAGAATAATCTAGATCGACCCATTTGTCTTTGAGATCGGTCTAGTTAGACCATTGCTTTTCAATATCGAATCAATTGGACAAATTAGTGACAGACTAGATTTGATGTTAGCATTATCCTATCAAAGTAATACTTGAGAGTTTAGACACATGCAGCCTATAATGGGACCCACACCAAACTGATGTATACAATTAACCTAAATCATTCATTTCCTAGCCATTTTTATGTATATATTTTTTTACTCTTTTAACAAAATATCATTTTTATTATAAAATATTTCAAAAATAATTTAAAATACAAATTCTGAATTTTTATTTTCAAAATCTCAAAAATTTTCTCATATTTTAATTTTTTCTTAAAAATTTCAAAATGCCAATTTTATTCTTCAAAAGCATCATTTTGTTCTCAAAATTTTTCTCAAACATTATTAAAATTTCTAAACTTCTCAATATTCTTTTTCATGTGATATTACAAATCATTTAAATAAAAATTATAACATTTTTACCGATGGATTTTTTCGTTGGCAAAAGTCGGGAAAAATCTTTTTACCGACGAAATGTTTCGTTGGTAAACGTTACTGCGAAATTTTCAGCAAAATTTTTAAAAATCTTGTATCTTAAAAATTATAACATTTTTACCGACGAAATTTTTCGTCGATAAAAGTCGGGAAAAATATTTTTACCGACGAAAACTTTCATCGGTAAAAGTTACCGTCGAATTTTTCACAGTAGCGCGAAAATTTTGTATCCTAAAAATTATAACATTTTTTCAAAAATTTAAAACATCCTTTACCAACGAAAATTGTCGTCGGTAAAAGTAAACTTTTCGGATTTTTTTTTTTCAAAAATTTAAAACATTCTTTGTCGACGAAAATTTTTGTCGGTAAAAGTAATTTTCTCATATTTTTTTTAAAAAGTTTAAAACATTCTTTACCAACGAAAATATTTTCATTGCTAATATTGTTTTTACCGACGAATTTTAAGTCAGGAAAACAATTATAAAATTTAAGATAGAACATTTTCGCGCTACTTTAAAAACTTCGTGATGAGATTTACCGACTAAAATTTTCGTCGGTAAAAGTGTGATATTTTTCACTTAAAAAATTTCGCCCTAAGTTTTACTGACGAACCAAAACCGTCGGCTATAATGTTTTTACCGATGAAAACTTTCGTCTGTAAAAGTGTGATATTTTTCGCTTTAAAATCTTTCGCCCTAAGTTTTACCGACAAACCAAAACAGTCGGGAATAATTTTTTAGCGACGAAAATATTCGTCGGTAAAAGCGTTGTTTCTTATAGTGACCACTTTTGGCAACGTACATGTTCGTTGGTAAAATTAGATCTCTGTTTTTTTGTGAAGAAAGTATTCGTCGGTAAAACTCTTGTGCAAAATTTTAAGTTAAAAATACAACACTTTTGGAGATGAAAATGTTCATCGCTAAAAATATTATCGCCGATGGTTTTGGTTCGTCGATAAAAGTCATGGCGAAAACTTTGTGAGTTAAATACACAACACTTTTGGCGACGAACATGTTCGTCAGTAAAATTAGATCTCTGCTTTTTAGCGACGAAAATATTCGTCAGTAAAACACTTTGTGCAAAATATTATAAGTTAAAATACAAAACTTTTGGCGATGAAAACTTGTCGCTAAAAATATTATTGCCAACAGTTTTGGTTCATCGGTACAAGTCATGGCGAAAACTTTGTCAGTTAAATATACAACACTTTTGGCAACGAACATGTTCGTCGATAAAATTAGATCTCTGCTTTTTAGCGACAAAAATATTCGTCGGTAAAACTCTTTGTGAAAAATTTTGTAAGTTAAAAATACAAAACTTTTAGTGACGAAAATGTTCGTCGCTAAAAATATTATTGCCGACGGTTTTGGTTCGTTAGAAAAAGTTAGGGCGAAAATTTTGTGAGTTAAATACACAACACTTCTGGCGATGAAAATTTTCGTCGGTAAAAGTCGTTCTCTGTTTTTTACCGACGAAAATATTCGTCGGTAAAACTCTTAGCGGGAAAATTTTCAAAATAGCGGGAAAATTACTTTTACCGACGAAAATTTTCGTCGGTTAAAAATTTATTTCTGACGAAAAAAAGTTTCATCGGTAAAACAGTACTTTTAACGAAGAAAATTTTTTTGTCAGTAAAATTTTCGTCGCTAAAAACGTTATTTCTTGTAGTGTAACCAATCGGCCAACTATGAAGGAAGTTTCTCTACCTCTCCCGACACTTCAAAAAAAATGCCTAAGTGAAAAGGGTGAGTTGAAAACCCGAAAGAGCGGCTAGAGTAAAAACAGCAGGCATGTAGCGAACTTGGTGAAAATCCAAAAGGGCACCAATGGTAAAAAAAAAAAAAAAAAAAAAAAAAAAAAAAAAAAGCACATACGGCCAAGGGGCTGGCAAGAACAAAAACTCAGGATGTAGTGAAAATCTGAAGGGACACTACGGGCAAAAATGACGGGAATGCCAGTCATAGCGAAAACCTTAAAGGGCGCTACGGGCAAGAATGGCAAGAAAGAAACCCAAAAAAATAAAAGTGCAGGTACAGAAGAAGTTTAGGCAACGAACGAAATAAAGAGATGTAAGGAAAGGACTGATCTCGGATTAGAATTCTGTCAGACTCTATGTAAATGCTATCTTATCTAGCTCTTAGGTTTGTCAATTTTTTTAGTGCCAAAACCTCTTGGAATTTATATCTTGTTTAACTCTTATTGTAAGATCAACTTCATGTCACCCTTGTCAATCTTGTCTGCATTTAAGTACAAGATCAAGAAGTTCAAGTACAAGTTCAAGAAGTTCAAATACAAGATCAAGAATTTCAAGTACAACATCAAGAAGTTCAAGTACAAGATCAAGAGGTTCAAGAACAACATCAAGAAGTTCAAGTACTAGATGAAGTCTTTAAGCTTCAACTACTTCAAGATAATGATATGTGATGTTTCAATCTCACAAATAAGGTTTGTTTGACCCTAGATTAACCTTATGATAGGTCATACAACTTACATTTATATCATAGGTCATTTGATAATTTTATAGGTCATTTTTTGACTAGTCCTAGTCATGGTTCGACTAGTCTAGACATTGGCTAGACTAGTCTAAGGTTGTTGTCGATTTTTCAGAATTTTCTATTGAATCTTCGACCAGTCCTGGAGATTGCTCAACCAGTCGAGTGAGCAGTGCTCGACTGGTCGAGCAGGCTCGACTCAAAGTCCAGCAAGCATTTCTGGTCTCACTCGACAAGTCGAGCAGGCCACTCGACCAGTCGAGCAAGCTACTCAACTAGTCGAGTAACGATCTTATCTTATTGCGCCAAAAATTTTGAAATGTTGTTGGTCCTTCGACCAGTCGAATCGACCACTGGGCCAGTCGAGCAAACAATATTTTTAACTATAAATTAAGGACAATTTTTAGAGTTTGATAACTCATTCTAAAGATATTAAAGTCACATCTCTAAGAACTCAGTCCCCATTATTGTGAAGCTTGAAATAGTGGTGAAGACCGCTTTAGTTGAAGTAGGAATATGCTGATGTGTCTAAGAGGGGGGTGAATAGGACTTTTAAAGCTTTCATGGTTTATTTAAAATCCTATTACACTATTCCTAACAACAAGCTCATATTAGGATTACTCAAAACATAACTCTACTGGCTTCCAAGCCCAGTAGAGGATCCAATCACAAACTATTTAAAAAGTGAACAGTATGCAAACTAGTTTATGATGGATATGACTGTGTTTGTGTGTGAGGTGTGATCTCAGATATTCAGATATGAAAATATTAAAGCAAATCACACAATCAGAAAGATAGCAATCTCAAACACAGTCATTTTTATAGTGGTTCGACGATTAGTCTACTCCACTCCCAGCAGACGCACTCAACCCTTGAGTGTGTCGGATTTCACTAAGGAGGTTTCACAATGGTTCACCTCAAACCTAAGGTTTTAAATCAGGTTCACCTTCAACCTTTACAACCTACACTGAGGCTGACTATTTATGCTCTCACGAGCAAGGGTCAATACAACGCACTCGCTTTTAGGCACACTGGCCAAGGATCTTCCATAAGACCCTACCGGAGGTTTTACGCGGTTTACCCCAAACTCTAGGTTTCACACGGTTCACCTCAAACCTAAGGTTTTGACTGGTTCAGATTCAACCAGATGTTTATGCTCTCCATAGAGCAAGCATCCACACGACGCACTCACCAGATGTTTATGCTCAACCAGATGTTTACACTCTCGCCGGTGGCCTCCTACGAGGGCTTGAAGGGTGAGAAACACCTAAAACCCAATCCTAAAAAGAAATGATCACAAGTGTCCTCTGGACTATAGATACTTAGAGATAAGTGGATGAGTACCATTAAACATGTTGACGAAGATCTCCTCCTTTGTTAACGAAGAATCTTCGGTCTCCTTGATCCGCAACTCAAAAGATATACCAATGCATGGCGATGGGTTGGGTCAAGGTTATGATGAAATCCTACTCTCAAAAGATTTTCCTATAAGGAAGATAGAGCGATTTCAATTACCTATGCATTCAAGGCATCCCAGCTCATGATTTGCCATTAAGGTGGTAGCTGGAGGATCCTTGAATACGGAAGTTCATTCCCCAATCCACTCTATTGAATATCAATGGTGAGGGTGGATTGGAAGATGAACTCCCTTGAGAGAAAGGGCTTTGGGTATAAGATCTAAGGTTAAACACACAAAAGCTCTCTCTCCTTTCTCTCACAGCAACAATAGACAAGTCCTCTATATATAGGCAAAAGGTTTCGATGGATATAAAACAGTCACATTTATGACAGAGTTCGATATCATGGAGCAGGTTCGATATCATCAAGCGTATACTCTCGATAGCATCGATGGTCCGCTCGATAACTCGAACTCAATGTCATACGCTTTTGAAACCGTTTACTAGTTGGTCAATGAATCGAAGTGATTGTCGATGTCATCGGATTTTAAACTTTGATTCCATCGATGAGAGATTTGATCCATCGACACTTGAAAAATGAGAGAGACTTGCCTTGAAATATTTCTGGTTTTCATGAGTGATCGAGGGACCTTCCAGATCATCGGAATTTAGATATCAATGATATCGATAGCTGTGTCGATGCATCGATAAATCAAAAGGATTTTTCATAAAGCTTGTTGGACGGTTTATGTCCATGTTCGATGCAATCGATACGGCATCGATATCATTGATATTTGAATATTGATTTTATCGAGTGACCCCCGATCATAAATAAAACATCCTGAAATATGTTGTTGAAGAACTTGGCGCCCTAGATCGATATCTTCGATGGCCTACTGATAACATCGAGGTTTGAACTTCGATCGTTTCGAGGAGGCTTCGATATATCGAAGCTTATATGATATTCTTTAAGAAAAACTGGGGCATCGGAATTCTGCATGTCGATACTATCGAGTCATTCCGATAGACTCGAAATTTGAATATCGATGATATCAATAGGTTTATCGATACATCGATAATTCCGTCAAGATATCTATAAGGTTGCTGGACATATTTGGTCCTCTTTTCGATGGTATCGATGGAGCATCGAGGACTCGACAGCGCAGATCGATCATATCAAGATGTGTATCGATAAAATCGACAAGGCAAGAAAACTTAGATAATTTTCCTATTTTGAAAATGTTTTCTTCTTACCCTAAAAATCCTATAATATTCTAACTTTTTTTAAGGGTTTTAGTATACCTGGTGATTTGGGACAAGGGATGTGAGGCTCAGATTTACCTATGGCGAGTTTGCACACATCGAGTTTGCACACATCCGGTTGAGGCAGACGCTTGAAATGATCTTCCTATTAGGCTTTGTAATCTAACTGACTCAACACTCATGCTAATTGACAAACTAGGGCACTTTCAATCTCCCCCTTTTTCAATTATGTGACAAAATCCCAAAACACCCTAGAGTACTAGACAAACACATCATAGATTGTGTGTGTATGCATTTTACACAATTTTACAAGTTCTATTTAACCCATGTACACAGCCCAGTATCTGGTCCTTCTACTTGTAAAGTCCCCCTCACTTGATGCAAGTGCTCCGCCTAACACCTGCAACATCATCCAAGCAGATATACAATTTCCCGTACGGGGTGTTTAGACTGTTCTCCCCCTTTTTGTCAGTCATTGACAAAGATATAGCAGTTGATATTGACTGAAGTTTAGAGCACTATGGTAGAGCAAGACAGATATAGATGTATAAAGATTAAACCATTTTAGGCATACATCATTTTCAGACAGTATGGATGCATATCAAATTAGATAAAGCAGTGAGATAACAAATAAATTATTCATTAAAAGCATCACATGCATTCTATACTAGAAACTAGAGAAACCAAGGGATCTTTGAAACATAAAAATGGCAGTAAAGATGAGAATTTCACTCAGCCATATGCAAAAATATCCAAAATAAACTACCCAAGATTGACAGTAAATTAACAGTTATCTCAAAAAAATATATTTTCAGATCGACCATTGAAAAGAACCATTAGTTATCATCGTGCATGTCATGACCTGTGTTGCTCATGTCTACTGAGATGTAGTGAGTGCAAACCCCAATGGATTTTTGAAGGTCACTAAAACTATTTGTATCAAGAGGTTTGGTGAGGATGTCTGCGAGTTACTTTTCTGTGGAAACATAATCTAATGTAATAATCTTGTCTTCAACAAGTTCTCGGATAAAATGATGGCGGATGTCAATGTGCTTAGTCTGAGAGTGTTGAACAAGATTCTTTGAAATGTTGATTGCGCTTGTGTTATCACAGAAAAAACTCATCTGGGTTGTTCAATCCCATAGTCCAATAACGTCTGCTTCATCCAAAGGAGTTGTGCACAGCAACTTCTAGCGGCAATGTATTCAGCCTCAACAGCAGATAATGATATTGAATTTTGCTTCTTGCTCTGCTAAGAGACTAGACAGTTTCCAACATAGAAACATCCTCCGCTTGTTGATTTTTGATCATCCAAATTTCCTGCCCAGTCGGCATCAGAGTATCCAGTGATGATGGATACCATAGTCTGAAGGAGGTAGTTCCTGTTATGTATTTAATGATCCTCTTAACGGCCGTTAGGTGAGATTCCTTAGGATCTACCTGATATCGAGCACATACTCCCACACTAAAAGATATGTCAGGTCGACTAGCTGTAAGATATAGTAGACTACCTATCATACTTCGGTAGAGATGTTGATCCACACTCTTGCCATTTGCATCTTTGGAAAGTTTGAGTGTGGTACTCATGGGAGTGTGATAAAAGCGACCAGATTCAAGACCAAACCTTTTCACCAAATCATTCGCATACTTGGTTTGACAGATAAAGATTCCATCATATAGCTACTTGACCTGTAGTCCTATGAAGAAGTTTAGTTCACCAACTATACTCATTTCAAATTCTGATTTCATGAGGTCAGCAAATTTGTATGCGATATCATCACATGTTGAACCAAAGACTATATCATCCATATAAATTTGTGCAATAAGTAGTGAGTCTTTTGTTCGTTAAGTAAACATAGTCTTATCAACACTCCCTCTACAAGATTTATGGTTCAAAAGAAATTTTGTCAATCGTTCATACCAAGCACATGGTGCTTGTTTGAGACCATAGAGGGCCTTGTTCAGATGATATACATAATGAGGATACTTAAGATATGAAAATCCCTTTGGTTGCTCTACATAAACTTATTCAGCGAGATCTCCATTAAGAAAAGCACTCTTAACATCCATTTGAAATAGTTTAAATTTCAATGCACATGCAATGGACAAAAGAATTCTAATAGATTCTAGGCGAGCTACAGGAGCAAATGTCTCATCAAAATCAATGCCTTCTATTTGTGAGTACCCTTGAGGCACAAGCCTTACTTTGTTCCTGACTACATTTCCTGATTCATAAGATTTATTCTTGAAGACCCATTCGGTTCCAATGACATTTGTATCGGGTGGTCTGGGAACCAAGTTCCATACCTTATTTCTTTGAAATTGTTGAAGTTCTTTTTGCATAGCATTTATCCAATGTTCATCTTGAAGAGCTTCCACAATGTTCTTGGATTCAATCTTTGATGTAAAGCAGAAATGGCTATAGATATTTTCTATCTGTTGTCGAGTTCTTACACCATCATTAAGATCTCCAATAATTTGTTCTCGAGGGTGATGTTTTATGATGGGAATGCCAGATGATAATTGAGGCTCACTAGGTGATGGAGTTTTGTTATCAAATTTTTCTAATATGCATGAGTCTACATCATCTTCTAATTCATTCACAGGTGTACCTTCTTCATGAGGTTGATCATCGATTACGACATTGACTGACTCTTGAACAATGAGGATTCTTAAATTGTATACTCTATATGCACAACTATTCATGACATACCCCAGAAAAATACCTTCATCACTTTTAGACTCAAATTTTCCTAGGTGATCTCTGTCTCTCAAGATATAACATTTGCTACCAAAGACTCGAAAATATTTCACACCAGGCAGTTTCCCATACCATAGTTCGTATGGAGTTTTATTCAGTCCTGCTCTAAGATATACTCTATTTATGATGTAGTAGACAATATTGATGGCTTCTGCCCAAAAACTTTTTGCCATATCTTTCCCATTTCGTATAACTGACCCCATTTCCTACAATACTCGATTTTTTCTTTCAACGACTCCATTTTGCTGAGGGGTTTTTGGGGCAGAGAAATCATGACGAATTCCTTTCTCATTGCAATATTTTTCGAATATTTCATTCTCAAATTCTCCACCATGATCACTTCTGATGCAATTGATGTCGTATCCCTTGTCATTTTGAAGCCGCTTTGCCAGGATCACAAATTCCTCGAAAGCATCCGATTTTTCTCGAAGAAATGCGACCTAAGTAAATCTAGTGTAGTCATCTACCACCACCAGGAAGTATCTTTTCTTGCCATGGCTTTCCAGATCCATATGTAGCAGATCCAAAGGTTTTGTTGTTGCTATGGTGGTTGTCTTTTTGTGTCCGACTTTTATCTGTTTTCATTTCAGACATTCACCATAGATAACTTTTTCTTCTTTTTTAATCTTCGAAAGTCCCCTAACCAAATTTTTTGAACTAAGCATTGCTAGATTTCGGTAGTGAACATGTCCCAACTTTGGTGCCATAGTTTGGATTCAT
Source organism: Magnolia officinalis (assembly GCA_021015155.1). Taxonomy (NCBI): domain Eukaryota; kingdom Viridiplantae; phylum Streptophyta; class Magnoliopsida; order Magnoliales; family Magnoliaceae; genus Magnolia; species Magnolia officinalis. The sequence goes on from JAJHSJ010000004.1 coordinate 68,588,168, forward strand.
TTTTTACAACCATATTACATTTTGTGGATAGCACATTCTCACTTGTACTTTTAATGACATAGCAGTTATCACTCGTGCGTACACCTTTTATGAGAGATTTTCCTATATGATCTAAAATTCTACACACATCCTTTGAGAAAGTGACAAGATGTTCTTTGTCGCAGATTTGGGAGATACTCAGGAGATTGTGTTTCAGACCTTACACATAGGACATGTTTGATCTTTGGAAGGCCTGGTACAACTATTGTTCCTTGTCTAACAATTTTGGCTGAGCTACCATCACCAAATGTGACTGATCCTCCATCAAAGTTAGAGTACTCACAAAAGTGACTTTGATCACCAGTCATGTGTCCTGAGCATCCACTATCAAGGTACCACTTCGAACTATTACCGACTTTTAGAGCGGTATGAATTACAAGACAATTATTTTGGTTTGTCACACCCTCTTTGACACTTTTGGACATGATTCCGACTTCAGTCAAGATCACTCTCTAGGCGGTGAAACCCTTAAAGATAGACCTACTCTGATACCAATTGAAATAGCGGTGAAGACCGCTTTAGTTGAAGTAGGAATATGTCGATATGTTCAAGAGGGTGGTGAATAGGACTTTTAAAGTTTTCGTGGTTTATTTAAAATCCTATTACACTAATCCTAATAACAAGCTCATATTAGGATTACTCAAAAAATAACTGTAACGACTCGAAAAATTTTGTACAAAGACCCGAGTACCTCTTCAGGCAGAAATCACTCAGGATCAAACCCTTTAGGAATTAGACAAAATTAACTAAATGTTAAACTAGATTAGCTACGAAATCCACTTGATCGACTTTAAATACGATCTGCAAGACCTAAAACTTGCAGAATCATTGACACTACGTTACCCTGAAATCTAGGATCAATCTCATTACCCAGTTACTCTCGGGAGCACATTGAAACTCCATATTGGATCTGGACCGTACGTCGAAAGTCTGATTACTACGAAATTATATAATTAAGACCGCCTTACTGGACTTGACCATCACCTCAGAAATCAAGTCCAGATAGTGTCCCGAAGCTATTCGCTTGAGCCTGGAGCGAAGAGTGTGAGAAACTGTGGTTTTCTTTAGAAATTAAATCTAATTTAAGTAATCTGAGATGTGTCGCTTGCGGGCCAGATATAAGGAATCTGATCGTCGAAATCTAACCCAAATACACCCTCGGATCAGGAGAAATTTTCTACACAGGCCAGTGTACTTGTGGCCCTGATCGGTGATCGTGGACCATTGAACTGAAACTGATCCGCCACGGTTGATCTATAAATCTAATCAGAACGAAAACTCAGCTTGACCTAGATCCATGGTCAGGGAGCTTAAGTCCAACCTTTGGCTCAAGGGGGGGGCTTTGAAAGTGCTCCGTTGAGCTGAAATAGACGTCCTTTGGCTATAACCTAAGTATACCTTGGCCATGGGGCCATTTCCATCAGTTTTAAGCCTATATAAGGACCTTAAACCCTCTCCCATTCACTCCATACGAATTTGAGAAAACATAGGAGAGAGAAGAGAGTAAAGAGAGGGAAAGTGTGAGAGAAGTGGGAGAAGATTCCTGGTACTCTATCCTGTCATTCTACGCGCTTAACCATCCCTATCTAATCGCTATTTCGGTGATTCTGACTTCGTTCCTAGGTAAGCAAACCTAACCCTAATCTGTTCTAGGGTTTCAATTGTTACAAGTGGCGAGATAGCTGACTCAACTCGTGCTATAGGTTGTCATTCCATCGTTGACGAAGACTTAGAGTTTCTATCGAATTCGTTACGCTTCTACGATGTAAGGTGTGGATTATAGACGTATAGGTTATGGTTTTCAAGGCTTTCAATGTCGGTTAATGATTTATTCTTGATGTGGGTGCTATTTCACATAGAAAATGCGTCGTCTGTTTCATGTTACAGTTATATATGAACTATGTGGCATATAGTGCATTCTATGTACATGTTGAGATATTTGGATACATATGGAATTTGGATTTGTACGTAACATGATTATCTGTCATGAATATATGCTTGTTACATATACGACAACTCCTTAATGAAAGGACTTGCCCTAAATCATGTCACGACAAAAATACGATATATGTGACGTAGTGTGTAGCCCAAGTGTTTGTGGAAATGCGTAAATGAATATGGAACCCGGATTCATGCATGCCATGATTATCTGTCATGGGTATATGCGCGTGGTATGCGGGGCAACTCCTTTGTGAAAGGATTTGACCTAATATATGTCTAAACAACATACATCATATATGACGATGTATGTAGTCTAAGTGTTTGTAGAAATGTCTGAGTGTGCTAAGTATTACTAAAGAGTACTTTGTATGAGGGTTGAGATATGAATCTTGGCTACCATAATTATGTGTATGATTTCCTACATGTACGTTACATCATGATGTTTGTTTTATTCATGGAATGAATGTGTGTGCAATCATGTCTGTGTTACATTTCACAACATGCTTATATTATTGTACGAAGTGAATTCGTTGTTCTTTATTGCTTTGACTGTCTCATATGATTACTGGATGAAATTTAATGAAGTTGGGACTAAGATATAGTCCAGGCAATCGGTAATCGACCCTAAGTTCGTGGCTGAGATTTATTCTCCACGTAGGACGTGTTTGACGAACCTGAGTTGTGCGTTGGTCGTTGGCAGTGGTTAGGCCACACGAAGTGCAAACGCACTTCATGTCGATCGATAAGATGTGCGCTCGTATTAGTCGAGCTCGCCAAGTAACCCGATTTGCCTATTATATGTTCACCATGCATAGACACTATTGTTTGAACCTAAGGTACTAAACTCACCAGTGAAACCCCATTAAACCATGGTACCTCGATCCACTAAGACTCATGAGCCGGACATGGTGGTATGGGACACCGTGGTCGAGCTGTCGGCCTACGCTGGGGTGATGAGCCTCCCCGTAATGACTAGTGAGCAACCCAGACTCGTGACCTGAATACGGTGGTATGGGACACTGTATTCGAGCTGTCGGCCTACACTGATTTGGTGACGAGCCCTTTGTAATGACCTCGACCCTATTCTGAACCTGCATAGAGGCGACAAGCCTTTCCGTAGTAATCAGAGTATACACTAGGCCTGTACTGATTTGGCGACGAACCCATTGCAGCGACCTAGAACCGCAACATCGTATGAGATTTACTAGGGCTGACGACCCCAGAATGGATCCTTGTTTGGCAATGATATAAAGGAGGTACCTTAGTTTTCCAATCTTGCTATATGAAAAGGGCTAATAAAAACTTCGTAATCACGCTCATAACATCGCACTGCATGTACCCCGGGTTGAAGAGCACAGAGGAAAGAAAGCATGCCGCGACCGTAAGATGGTGTCGCACGAGGGAGTGTAGGCGTGGGCATGCATTATGACTACATCTCATCCTTGCATTAATAAGAGTATCTAGGATTGTTTGATTGTACTGCTTTATCATTACTGCTTGACTGAATTGATAACATGTTAACCTTTGCTCTATGATTCCACTGAGTTGATCACTCACTCTCACGTTCTGGGACGGTGTTCTGAACACCCACCGGACTCTGTCTTAGATGCAGATGATGATGTGACTCAGGAGGCGGAACCTGATTACTATGGCGATCAGGACGAGTTCTCTTATATGCAGTTCTCCGGCGGCTTCACTTAGGCTATCCGAATCGACGGGGCTACAGGGATTATCATTATACTTGTACTATTTGACATTTTGATTTTGAGACTATTACATGTATATGGTGACTCAGTGATGTATTCATACTCTGGAGACCGATCGTGATCTTTCGACTTATATACGTTTATTTATGTCTTTCAGTCTTCCGCTTGCATTTTACAACTTGATCTGGAGTATGAATTACTATTTTGGTATAATCTCACTCATGATTACTGCACTAACACAGACAACATTTAATCATAAGCATATATGTTGCATAAGTGATGTTTTGGAACTCAGGAGTTGAGTTGCTACTCGACCCCCGATTTTCAGGGCGTTACAATAACTCTACTGGCTTCCAAGCCTGGTAGAGGATCCAATCACAAACTATTTAAAAAGTGAACAGTATGCAAACTAGTTTATGATGGATATAACTGTGTTTGTGTGTGAGGTGTGATCTCAGATATTCAGATACGAAAATATTAAAGTAAATCACACAATCAGAAAGATAGCAATCTCAAATACAGTCATTTTAATAGTGTTTCGACGATCAGTCTACTCCACTCCCGGCAGACGCACTCAACCCTTAAATGTGCTGGATTTCACTAAGGAGGTTTCACAGCAGTTCACCTCAAACCTAAGGTTTTAAATTAGGTTCACCTTCAACCTTTACAACCTATACTGAGGCTGACTGTTTATGCTCTCACGAGCAAGGGTCAACACAACGCACCCACTTCTAGGCACACTGGCCAAGGATCTTCCATAAGACCCTATCGAAGGTTTTACGTAGTTTACCCCAAACCCGAGGTTTCACACGGTTCACCTCAAACCTAAGGTTTTGACTGGTTCACCTTCAACTAGATGTTTATGCTCTTCACAGAGCAAGGGTCCACACAACGCACCCACCACGTACACTCCCGTCAGAGTCCTCCTACGAGGGCTTGAAGGGGTGAGAAACACCTAAGACCCAATTCTAAAAAGGAATGATCACAAGTGTCCTCTAGACTCTAGATACTTACAAATAAGTGGATGAGTTCCATTAAGCACGTTGACGAAGATCTTCTCCTTTGTTGACGAAGAATCTTCGGAAACCTTGATCCGCAACTCAAAAGATGTACCAATGCATGACGACGGGTTGGGTCATGGTTATGATGAAATCCTACTCTTAAAAGATTTTCCTATAAGGAAGATAGAGCGATTTCAATCATCTGTGCATTCAAGGCATCCCAGCTTCATCATTTGCCATTAAGGTAGTAGATGGAGGATCCTTGAATGCAGAAGTTCATTCCCCAATCTACTCTATTGAATATCAATGGTGAGGGTGGATTGGAGGATGAACTCCCTTAAGAGAAAGGGCTTTGGGTATAAGATCTAAGGTTAAACACACAAAAGCTCTCTCTTCTTTTTCTCACAGTAACAATAGACAAGTCCTCTATATATAGGCAAAAGGTTTCAACAGATATAAAATGGTCACATTTATAACGGAGTTCGATATCATCGAGCAGGTTCAATATCATCGAGCGTATACTCTCGATAACATTGATGGTCCGCCCGATGACTCAAACTCAATGTCATATAGTTTTAAAACCTTTTGCCAATTGGTCGATGAATCGAAGCAATTGTTAATGTCATCGGATTTTGAACTCCGATTCCATCGATGAGAGATTCAATCCATCGACACTTGAAAAATGAGAGAGACTTGCCTTGAAATATTTCAAGTTTTTATGAATGACCGAGGGACCTTCGAGATCATTGGAATTTAGATATCGATGATATCGGTAGCGGTGTCGATGCATCGATAAATTAAAAGGATTTTCCATAAAGCTTGTTGGATGATTTATGTCCATGTTCGATGCAATCGATACGGCATCGATATCATCGATATTTGAATATCAATTCTATCGAGTGACCCCCCATCATAGATAAAACATCTTGAAATATGTTATTGGAGAACTTGGTGCCCAAGATCGATATCATCGAGGGCCTACCGATAAAATCGAGGTTTGAACTTCGATGGTATCAAGGAGGCTTTGATATATACAAAATTATATGATATTCTTTAAGAAAAACAGGGGCGCCGAATTCTGCTTGTCGATACTATCGAGTCACTTCCGATAGACTCAAAATTTAAATATCGATGATATCGATAGGTGTATTGATACATCGATAATTCCGTCCAGATATTTATAAGGTTGCTGGACATATTTGGTCCTCTTTTCGATGGTATCGATGTAGCATCCAGGACTCGACAGCGTAGATCAATCATATCGAGATGTGTATCGATAAAATCGACAACGCAAGAAAACTTAGATAATTTTCCTATTTTGGAAATGTTTTCTTAACCTAAAAACCCTATGATATTCTAATATTTTTTAAAGGGTTTTAGTATACCTGGTGATTTGGGACAAGGGATATGAGGAACATATTTACCTGTGGCGAGCTTGCACACATCCGGTTGAGGCAGACGCTTGAAATGATCTTCCTATTAGGCTCTATAGTCTAACTGACTCAACACTCACGCTAATTAACAAACCAGGGCACTTTCAAAGCTATTATCGGGTATTTATAAAAAAAATTTAATAGCTTTTTGGTTATTCAATTCTTTGATCTCTTGATTCCATTCTATTTGATATTAAAGGGGATTTTTGAATCCAAAGAAGCTTAAGGTTAGATTTAAATTAAAATTCATTTAGACCTAAAACCCTATCATTTAGACATAGAACCCTTTCATTTGAGAGAAGTGGTTCTACCGGGCTATAATGAAGTACTTTCTTCAAATAAGTATAATTTCAATTTTCTGTATTTGGTTTGTACGATTGCCAGAAAATCTTTCATTTTTTGTTTTGACTGAGATAGCCAGAAAATATCAGTGAGTGGAGTTTTTAATTGTGGTAGCCCTTTGAAAACACAATCGTGAAGGTTTTAGGTGAACCTTGGAAAACCTATTTGATAGTGAAAGCTAATATCCCGTGGGTGAGGATATTGGGAGTGGAGTAGTTGTGTGGCTGTTTTCTAATAGTTGGTGAACACACAAGTGAACCACTATAATTGCGGGAGTTGTGGTGAATGTTTATTATTGTGTATTTGTGGTGAATGATTGTAATTTATTTTCTGCACATGTGGTGAATGTTGTAATAGCAGTAGATATTTATTTCTATTTTATTCTTTATTCCTCTGTATTGGTTTGGGATTTTGATACGCAGACTGTTCTAAAAATCAGGTTGTCCTACCATAAGCCTTTGGTTTTTGGTGTAAGGTTGTCCTTAGAATAACATTTGTATCAACTTCTCAATACTTTTGCATTTGAGGTTGCTATTTATTATTGCTATTTGAATTTGATAAGTGTTATCTTTCTCTATTTCTTTCTTAATTCCTCATTTAAATTTTAAGTTGGCATAGTCCTATTCAACCCCCCCCCCCCCTAGGACTCTTAGCTTGACCTTTTCAAGTGGTATCAGAGCCTAATAGCTCATTTATTTGGATTTATTTCCTAAGCTAACCGATCCGAGCTTATATCATGTCAAATTTTGATAGCCTTTCAATTACTAGGCCACCACCATTTGATGGCTCCAATTATGCCTATTGGAAAGCCAGGATGAGAATTTTTTTGAGGTCTATTGATGAAAATGTGTGGCAATCCATAGTGACTAGGTGGAACCCACCTACCATTGAAGTTCTAGGCATTGATGGTATTAAAACTCTTAAGGTTGCACCTTATAATACTTGGACCACTCTTCAGAAAAATGAGGGCAGTGTCAATGCCAAGGCTTTAAATGCAATTACTTGCGCACTATCACTAGATGAATTTAAAAGGATTATATCTTGTGATACTGCAAAACAAGCTTGGGATATCTTAGAAATGACACAAGAAGGTATAACTACTGTTAAGAAATCTAAACTTTAAATCCTCACCACTAGGTTTGAGGAAATACGTATGGAAGAAAGTGAAACATTCATGGACTTCTATACTAAGTTAAATGACATAGTCAACTCAATGTGGGGTCTGGGAGATAACATCACAAAAAGTAAAGTCTATGTAAAGATATTGCGCTCATTGCCTGAAAGGTTCAATTCAAAAGTCACTACCATTCAGGAACTTCATGATATGGATAACATGCAAGTTGAAGAACTTGTTGGTTCTTTACAAACCTGCAAGTTAAATTTTAAGGCTCCTAAAGGTAAATCCATAGCCCTAAAATCTTCTAAAGGTATTTCTCATAATTCTAATAATTCTGATTGCGAAAATTCAGAGGACAATATGGCACTTTTAGCCAAGAAGTTTTATAAAATTTTCGAAAGTAAAAAGAGAGTTGATTTTCAAAAACCCTCTAAGAAGAAAAAGAGTAGATCTAAAACTTAGAAATCACTTAAAGACAACCAATGTTTTAACTACCATGAATACAAGCATTTGGCAAATAAATGTCCAAAGAAGGACAAACCTAAAAGGAAGGGTATGTTGGCTACATAGGATGAATCATCCTACTCTGAAGCTTCTTCTGAGTCAGATGATCCTAAATCTAAGTCTACTGATGAGGTTAAGGCCTTAATGACTATAGCCAGAGTCACTTCCTCAGAAAGTTGTGATTCAACTTACAATGAAAATCCACGAAGTGATCCTGAAAATGATGAAGATTTACAAGATGCCTACAATGCCATATACATGGAGAGTTGCAAGATAAATGTAAAATTAAAACTTCAAAAAGAAAAGTTTTTAAAGGTAAAAGAAAATTTTGATACTCTAGTTTTAGAAAAATTGCATCTATCTGATTATTTTCAAAAAACTAAGTGCGATTTAGATTTAAAAACAACTCAAATTGAAAATCTAAAATCAGAGAATGATAATCTAAAATTAGAAGTCTCTTCTCTCTTGAGTTTGAATGATACTTGAAGGTATGCCCAGTGTGATCCTAAACTAAAAGACTACTAACCGGATCAAAGAAATGTGGCGATAGATCTGTTCTGGGCTATGATAAATATACCCCTCCTAAAAGTAAGCCTACTCCTCTTAAGTTTATTAAAGGGGAATCCTCTAACTCAAAAGGGAAAAGTTTAAATCAAAATAGTTATAAAAATCCTAAAACTTTTTAGGCTATGAAACCTAAAAGCAACCATATCGTGTATAGAAATTAGAATCTTAATCCCTTAGCCGAGAAAATTGTCAATTTACTGAAGGAGCTTCTAAAATCCAACTCGAATGGTAGAATATATAACAAGTACAAGAATCGAAAAACCAACAATGTTCCAAAACCCAAAACTGTAATGAAATGGGTCCCTAAGGTTACTTGTTTGGTTGTTCACACTGTTTTCAAGGCTTCAAGTCAATCGAAGTAGTACCTAGACAGTGGATGCTCTAGACATTTGACAGGTGACAAAGATTTGTTCACCAATCTCAAAGATATGGCTGATGGTTCAGTCACTTTCGATGATGGTAGCAATTGCAGAATTGTTGGCCAAGGTACGGTTCAACTCTTTAATATTCCACCATTTAAGAATGTCTTGTTTATAAAAGGTCTTAAGCATAATCTCTTAAGTATATCACAAATCTGTGATAATAAACATAACGTAAAATTCAACAATTAAGGGTGTGAAATTTCTAATGAGAATGGTTCTGTGATATTGACTGGTCGCAGAACTTCTGAGAACTGTTATATAGTCAGTAACTCATGCTCGTCTCAGTTATCGTGCTACATGGTCCAAACCAATGAATCCGATCTATAGCATAAACGCCTGGGACATGTACACTATCGTAATCTCTATAGACTGAGTAAAGGTGAAGTAATACGTGGTCTACCTAAGTTAAAGAAAATGTATAAAATCTGTTGCGATTGTCAGATCGGAAAACAAAACACAAGTGCTCACAAGAAAGTGAACTCTAGTGCCACATCCAAACCTCTTGAGCTCCTCCACATGGATCTAGTTGGACCTACTAGAACAGAGAGTCGAGGTGGTAAAAAATATATTCTGGTAATAGTAGATGATTTTACCAGGTTTACATGGGTAGTTTTCATGAGAGAGAAATCTAAAACTCTTGATGAAGTGAAAAGGGTACTCAAGCGCATCTAAACTGAGAAGGAATCACCTGTTATTAAAATACGAAGTGATCATGGTTTTGAATTTTATAATAGAAACTTTGAGAAGTTTTGTAGCGATCACAGGATATCACATGAATTTTCTACTCCTAAGACACCTCAACAGAATGGGGTTGTTGAAAGAAAAAATCATGTACTTCAAGAGATGGCTAATGTTATGTTAAATAGCATGAAACTTCCTAAAAATCTTTGGGTTGATGCTGTGAACATTGCTTGTCATATTATTAATCGTGTATATACTAGAAAATCGAATAATAAGACTGCATATGAACTATGGTTCAATAAGAAGCCAATAGTCAAATATTTTTGAGTTATGTTATGTCCAAATTATGCTATATTCTACATGACCGGGAAAATTTGGAAAAATTCAATACTAAAAGTAACGAAGGTATTTTCCTATGATATGCTCTAAATAGTCAAGCGTATCGTGTTCTCAATAAGAGGACCGGTGTAATTTAGGAATCCATTAATGTTGTCATAAATGATCATCTGAATACATTTACCTCTAGTTCAGAAGATGATGAAGTCTCATTATTTGATAAACTAGACTCTTCATCTAGTCAAAATAATGACACTAAACTGCTATCAATTAAAGACCATCTAACTGATCAAATACTTGAGAATCCTCTCACTGGTGTGTTGTAACGCCCTAGATTTCGAGGGTCGAGCAAAGCTCAACTCCCGAGACCCAACGCATCACTTATGCAACATAGATAATGATGTTTAAATGTTGTCCATATTAGTGCGCTAAACATGAGAGGGATTATACCAAATCAGCATATCATACTCCAAAGTTAATGTAATTAAGCAAGCGGAAGACTAAGATAGATATATAAAGTATATGTGTATTTCACAACCTCCAGAGTATGAATGTATTATCGGGCTGAACATATACATGTTTTGTTTCAAAATATACAAAATATCAAAAAGTGAATGTCCGACTAATCCATATAATCCCTGTGATCCCGTCGATTGGTCTACATAGACCCGCCTGATAGCTATACATAGGTGAACTCCTCCTCGTCTATGAAATCCAAATCAACTACATAGGCATGGTCGCTACCTACATCTACAATAGGGTCTGGTTGGTGTTTTAAAACACCGTCCCAGAGTGGGAGTGAGTGATCAACTCAGTGGTACTATAAGGCAAAGGTTAATATGCTATCAATTCAGTCAATTAGTAATGATAAAGCAATACAACAATCATATCCTAAGTACTCTTGTTAATGCAGGAATGGTATGTTGTAATGATGCATACCCTCGCCCGAAGCTCCCTCACAAGCGACTTCATCAACTGTTCGTGCATTACAAACTCCCTAAATGTGCCCTTCATCGCCAAAGCACATGCAATGCGGTGCATGGTTGTGTTAGCCAAGTACTTAATTAGGCTTATTCATGCAGCAGATTCGGGAAGCTAAGGCACCTCCCTTTATATCGCAAAGCCAAACGGAGATCCATCTAGGGTCGTCAATCTTAGTTAATCACATACGATTGGCAAGTTATAGGGCTTCACCCCTAATGAAAGCAGTGGATAGGCAAATTCAAGAGTTTATACTCGAGGTCACTACGGGGAGACTCGTCACCTTAACATAGGCCGACAGCTCGAATACAATGCCCGATACGACCGTATTCGGCTCACGAGTTTTTGGTTGCTCACTGGTCACTGCGGGAAGGTTCGTCACCCTATCGTAGGCCAACAGCTCGACCACGGTGTCCCATACCATTATGCCTAGCTCATGAGTCTTAGTGGATCATGGTACCATGGTTGAAACAGGTCTTTACATTGGTAAGTGGTACCTTAGATTCAAGCAATAATGTCCATACATGGTAAACACACAATAGGCCAATTGGATTATTTGACAAGTTCAACTGTTATAGGCGCACGCCGAATTAATCGACATGGAGCGCATAAGCACTCCATGTGGCCTAACCACTGCCTATTATCATCGTACGACCCAGATTTATCAAACGTATCTAATGTGGCGAGACTAGTTCGGTCACTTAAATGGGGATTTTTACCGATTGCCTGTACTACGTAGTAGTCCCAATCTTACTTAGATGTAGCACGTAATTACATGTGATAAACATATCAGCATTTGACGAACAATTCAAGTCAATATCTCATTTGAACATTTCATCAAACATGTTGAACATGTTACCAAACACTATATTTTATTCATAAATTTCATAGCGACAAATATGGTTACATGAAAGGAACAATACATACGAGCAAGGTAAATAAGAATACTATCTTAATACTCTTAATAGTTACAATTCATCAACATTTTCTTATTCAGACATTTAATTAAACACTTAGGCTACACATAAGCAAACACGTAGACTAAGCTAGTTCCAATGAGTATTTTAGCAATTCCTTCTACAAGGATGTCATCATGCATATAACAATCCTGAATCCTAGCTTAGTATTCATAATCAAGTACAAATCATGTTTACATGTTCATTCAAACATTTTCACACACACATAGGATGCATAGTTATTCAACATAGTTCATACATGTGTAATACATTGAAATCGACGTGACTAAGACGATATGGTAACAATGAAGTCAGACATAAATCATTAACTGACATTGAAAGCCTTGAAAATCATAACCTAAACGTTTATAGTCCGCACCTTCTGTAAGACCTGACCCAAGATTTCTTGTGTGTGTATGTGTGTTAGGTATGCATTTCATTTCTTGTGGTAGACCGTGCAGATCTCCTAGTTGTTGGATAGAGGTTGGAGAGCGTCGTCTCTTAGGTCATGAGCTTGTGCAGCAAACGTCGGAGGCTATTGATGTTATCAGGTAGAGGATGCGCATAACTCAGAGCCGGCAGAAGAGTTTTGCTAATCGTCGACGTCAACCCCTCGAGTTTGTACTTGGGGACATGGTATATCTCAAGGTCTCGCCTATGAAAGGCGTGCTTTGATTTGGTGTGAAGGGCAAGCTTGCCCCGAGATTTATTGGACCTTTTGAGATTACCGAGCGCCTGGGCGCTGTCACTTATAGGCTTGCCTTACCTCCTGAGTTATCCGCAATCTACGACGTGTTCCATGTTTCTATGTTGTGGAAGTGTGGGTCGGACACTATCCCTATGATTGATGATTGACATATATATATATATATATGATGTTTATGCATTTCTATTGTTCCAGTTTTGGCAATTTCGAGGATAAAATTTCTTTATTGGTGGGGAGGATTGTAAGACCCGACCCGAGATTTCTTCTATGTGCATGTGTGTAGGTATGCATTTCATTTCTTGTGGTTCCACCATCTTACTGGTCAAATTCTGGTGACCCACGACCCTCGAAATGTGTTTGTGGTCATCCTTGAGTTCGGTCACGTACACCCGACTCGGATTGACCCGAGACCTATGTCATCTTGATCACATCGTCGCCGCAGTTCTGATGCCACGTCACATGCGTCCATGCGATGTGTAGATCATAAGTTCTAGGCATTTCATCATTTTAGCCCTTTGATCATGATTGTGTGGCCCACTTAGAGTGGTGTACACGTTTCCCAAGGTGGCCCACTCCATCTACACATTTTCCAACCAACACCACATACACCAACATCTCTTACATCACCCACACTACCAACACCACCCACGCCACCCAAACCTACCCTACCCTAGTAACATTGTTTGTATCACCATAGGGTATGATGGTTTTCTCTAACATAGGTGGCGAGAGCAATGATGACTCTCCTAAAACTGTCTCTCCCTCTCTCTTTCTTCTCATTCTCTCTATCTCTCCCTCTCCTCTCCCTCTTATAAGCTTCCAGGCCCCTTCTCCTCCATTTCCCCTCAATTCATCCATCAAAATCACATCTCACCCCTTCAATCTTGCTTGCTTGGAGCCTTAAAAGCCTAGAGTTGGAGTTTTGGTGGAGATCTTTGAGGTGGATGCTCCTCTAGGTGTAAAAATCTGATTTCTATAGCTTAGATATTTTCTTTCTTTCATGAGAGAAGTGTAGGACCCACCAATCAATGGTGGAGATCCCACACAATCTCATGGTTGTGGCCTAATGGCCCACCTTATGCATGCATAATCCATGCATGGTGCCTTTCTCTATGGGCCCCATCATGGTAGTTTCCTTTCATATTATATCATGTTTGGGTCATCTAGGCCTTATAACCATGGTGGGGATGGCATCCCCACCAAACATTTTGATTGTAGGCCTTGCATGTGCAAGATCTATGTTGTAAATGTAAATTTATGTAGGATGTGTGTGTGATTGATCTTGGGAGGGCTCGATACTAACAGAGCCCTTTCCCTATGGCCGGATTGTGCTTCTATCTCTCCTTTCCCTCATTTTATTTCCTGATGTGTGTGGCCCATTTGGTGGGCCTGGGACACCTAAAATACCCATTGTTTGATTTTGGGTGTCCTACTTGTTGCCTTAATGTTGCATGTAAGGTGTGTTGGCTTCAAATTATGATCTGGACATTTGTGGGGCCCACTAATGAAGGCCACACCATCCTCTATTAATGTATTTCCCTTTTTATTTAACTTATATAATAAATTTTATCCAAGTACATGTTGCTGTCCAGAATTTTCTAAACAGTTTCTATTTGATTTTGGACCAGATTTTATGACCATTTGGGGGACTATTCATACCCATCAAATATACTTTTCTGAAAGGTGGGGATCTCATCTTGATGTCCCCCAAATTTTAGCCCCATCTGACCTTGATTGAGGTCCCAAAGGTGTGGCCCAAGTGAGGTGGACAGTCTGGATTTTCTTCTGCACTGTTCTAGCAACATGACAGTTTGAAAATCCTAAATTATAAAATAATTTTTGAATTGGTGGGCCACTTGGGTGGACCCAAACCAGTGGTACATATATTAGGAGACATAAAAACTATTTTTTCCCAATTTTTAGAGGCCTTTAATCCACCTCATTCGAAGCTTGGATCAGGGCCTGTAAAAAAATCTGCACTAAACAGATTTTCTGGACAACTAATGTTTTTAAAATTGAATAAAATACTTATGTTATTCCAAAAATCAATAAATTTTGTAGAGGTGTGGTCTACCCATAGTAGGACCCACCTACCAATTTTTTGGGCCAACGGACCCCAATGCACACCGTAGAAAGGGTTGGACGGGCCCACCACGTTGGTATGTCTAGGTTAGACAGATTTTCTGGATAGACTGTTTTATTTGAATTAATTAAAATACTTCTAGTTATCCAAAAATCACGAAATTTTGCGGAGGTGTGGCCTACCCATGTAGGTACCACTCTAAAAATTTTCAGGGCCATCGGGCCCATGTACCATCCGTGGTGAGGCTTGGAGTGGCCCACCAGGCTTGGACTCCTAGGCTAGGGCGTCCAGCCTTGACTGACTGTCCAGGCCACTTTGTGGGCCCACCTTAATGTTTTTTATATCCCACCATTTATCCATATGGGGTCCATAGGGGACTTGATCATCCTCCCCTTCAGTAGCATCCAATTGGGGCCCATCGAATGAGTTTTTCGGCCAAATACGCAAGCCCCTTCAGTAGCAAGACATGATTTTGTGTTGACGGATCTAATCCGTTCACCGAATTCATCTCGGAATTTCGGTCGGAAATACATACTTTTTCTCCGATTTGGTCTGGGCCATAAGATATCTCATTACACCGTCTATTTTATGTTTGAACGACTAGATTTCACTCAGGATGACCGTTTGCAATTCTGCCACCTAGGCAATGATCATGGCTTTCATTTAGACCTGATGGACGGTCCAGATTGTCAGATTGATGGATGATGTGGACCCACAACCGAAAACCTCCGGTCAGTTCGGTGGCGCTGGAAACGGCAGCTGCCGTTTTGATGAAGCCGCGGGTCAGCGGTTGGTTTGACCCGGGCGCTGGTGCGGTGCATGGCTGGTGTGCAGTGTACATGGTGTACACCCTCCACGGTGTGGGGTCCACTATAATGTTTATGAGAAATCCGCACCAGCCATCCTTTTTTCCATCTTAATTAAACCATTGGGACTAAAATTGAGGCAGTTCCAGATATCAGGTGGGCCCCAAACTGGAGATTTAATGGGCTGATCTGTCCGTTGGCCCACTTCCTGAGATCTTCAGTAGATGAAATTTAATATGTACGGTTAATTTGCGGCCCCCATCACATGTATGAAGTTTTGAGTTGATCGGATGGCGGGAACCATGTGATCTTGCATTCTGGACCTTTTTCGGGCCCCTTTGGCTTGCTTTCCTCAAATCCTAGGCGTGTAAAATCTTCATTATTGGTTTTCTGGAGTTCATCCCAAGCTCTGGTAATTCGGAGCGTCAAATTCACGCTTTTAATATCATTTTTTTCAATCCACGCTTTTATTTCATCCTGCGACAAAACACAATTAAATTATGACATTAGGCGTTATGATTTACATAAAATCGTGCAATAACTGGGGTCTGATATGCATTATTTGACCCTCATCAGTTTCTCTATGGGTGGTTTCAGGCCCACCATAGACCATAAGTCATTTATTTGAGGCTCAATGTGGATGTACGTGGAGCCTACCTTAACATATGTTCAGCCCATGCCGTCCAAGCCTTGGATCGCCCGATCTTAGAGGCACTCTCTACCTTGGGTTGTTGCTGGACTCATAGTCCAGTAGCAGGCCCACTTGATCTTTTTCATGATATATACACGTCGTCCATCTGGTGGGGCTCCCTGTGAGTATTGTTGGCCTTCATGAGATCATTCCCTCATAGTTGACTAATTTCTGGGCTTTATCAGGTCGAGGAAATTGAGTGGGCCGAAAGTTTATCAAGGGGCCTTAAATGTACATTGTTATGGCTGAAACTTTATTGGATGTGGGGCCCGCCATATTGAGAACTTGTGTACGTGTTGCATGCATATATTTTATAATCCTTGGGTTTAATTAGTGCATTCTTTTGGGTCACCTTTAGTGATCATATGAGGACCCTATCTTACGATCAGATTTTTGGGACATCCAGTGGGCCCAGAATGGGCAGAGACATCCCAGCTTGGCCTAGCCATACATTGGGCCGACTTCCACCACTTTAATGGACTCGTGGGCTGAGATAAGGATGGTATTAGGCCCTTGGTTGCCTGCTTAAATTGCTAGTTATTGGGCTGATGTAAAGGTGCCAATTTCATCCAAACTTAAACTCAATTTTTTGAACTATACAATGTGTACGCAGGCTACCCACCAAGTCCAACTTAATGTATGGGATTCTATGGCTATTGGGAATTGGGCCTTGGGCCTTAATTCCCCTTTCAGGGCCCATATTGTTGAATGTAGCATTAAACCTTTTTTTCTTATGTCCCATCATGAGGGATATATGTATGTGGCCACCTATTTTTATCTTGATTGTGAGCCTTGGGCCTTTTATCCATATAGTTCATGGTTGATATGCCTTTTGAGGAATGGTGGTTAAACGTCCCCATTATGGACCCCCCTAGGACAGGTAGTATCAAAGTGTGATTGAATGCCCATCTTAGACTCTTGATTAGCGCCATTTCTGCATTATTTAGTCTTGTAGCTTATATGCTTAGTCTCGTGGACTACCTTTGGTAAATGGGCCTCCATTGGAGGTTGGTTCCTTATGGATATTGTCTAAATACCTAGTCTTGGTCCCTTCTTGGATAGGAGGAATGTACCACATTGTATATCGCCACATAACGCGTCTAGATTCATCTTCATGGCCCATGTGCATCATTGTATGCTTGAATGACACTGTGCGTGTGGTTATGATTATGTCATTGGGCATTGCATGATAGCTTCCTCGAGGGACGTAGTATCCCCTCTTGAGCACGTTGGATGCTTGGAGTTGATGCATGGTTGATTGTGTGATTCATGTATCTGGCATTGCATAGCATATGCACATTATCGCTCTTGCTTCATCAGGGTTGTAGGCTCCATAGATACATCGTGGATGGCCAATTTGGACACCGAAAATGTTACTTGAGCATATAGGGTACGTAGAATGCCCATGGGTGAATTCTCAAAACTTCCATGTACTAAGGATCTGCTCCAGCGCCGTGACCGGGTGAAAACATGAGCGTACGAGGGCCTTATACCTTTAGGCCGTGCCTCCCACTATCATGTAGTCGGTTGGATTGGGATGTGGCCTTACCTGTCTAAGGGAAAGAGGGCAATAGCTAGGCTGAGTCTGACTAGCTCGTGAATGGGTCTGCTTCCGTTAGGCCTTGCTGGTATTGGCTGTCCATAGGCGAGTAGTGAAGTCTCCTATGCTCGTTTGACTGTGCGAGTGTGTTGAGCGACAGTCATTCTGCAGTGTACTAGACCCCGGTGATTTCCTTATAATGAAAATGTACTTGATATGTGGGTTGGATATGAGCAGTGGCATTACTTCACATTGCATTTGCATCGGCAGTATAAGCCTTATATTGCATCGCCTTGGCATGGCGCCCAGTACTCATTACATTACGGTACTCATTGCGTTATATAGCATTGGTATGGCTTCCTGGATGATTGTACCGCCTTGGTATAGCTCCAAGCGTTCATGACAGCCTTGATAAGACTACTGGTATTGGTATTGATTATGACTCCCTCCTGCATTCTCCATCTTCTTCTAAGCACCATTGTCACACACTTCCACCACCCTCTAAGCTTCTATAAGCGTATGCACAATTGATGTGTGGAGGGATCCTAGGTTGGTGCCGTAGCAGTTCAGCTTGGATTAGAGTTCCAGCGAGGACCCCAGTGTTGCAGATCTTCTTCCTACTTCATTCATTTTCAGATGTATTTCTTTTCAGCTATGTACTTGTATAATTTAAATTTATAGTGAATTTTGTAACGTGTCCTTTTGTTATCTCTGAAATTTACTTGTTGTGATCTTAGGTATGCTCGTATTGGAAATGGTTATACGGTTATGGAAATCCTCCTTATGAGATCCCAAGATCGAAACCTGCCTTAAGATACGAGAATGGGGTACGACAGAGGCTGCTGCGGCCAGAACCGGCTATCGGGTTCCTTGTGAGTCCGGTTATCGAGTTTGGGGCGTGACACCTTCCGTCAAAAATCCTGTTTCGAACTCGGTTCGAATCCTACGTTCCCCAAAAAGGAATAACGGGTACCTAAATCATAAAATTTGTTAGCTAGGTTGATAAATAACTATTATAAACATTAATTATGGCGTTAGGGTTTGGATTTCTTACCCAAATCGTGGTTGAAACGGATCGGTTAGCTAGATGTAACGGCGATTCAATGCGTGGAGTAGCAGGAAGGAATCACTGCAGCAAAGTCCAAGGATCTCTCTTCTTTCAGTCACACTTTTCTCCTCTTTTCTCTCTTCTCTCTCCTAGGGTTAGCGAAATTCGTATGAGAGGGGGTGGGGTGGTTTAAGGCCTTTAAATAGGCCTATAACTGATGTCAATGGCCAAAGTGTGCCTGTTCCAGGCAGACGGGGCTCATCTGGAGGTCCATTACTCACCTACGACATGGAGCAAGTTCCCTGACCATGGATCTAAGCCAGGTTATGATTTCAAAACAATCGGATTAGAGGATCGACCGCGAAGGACCTGTATCAGATCAACGGTCGTCGTCCCTCGATCAGGGCTACAAGTTTACAATATGTGCAGGGAAATTTCATTGATCCATGGGTGAAGTTCAGTCAGAAACTGACGGTCTGAAATCCTCAATTTCGCGCATCAGCGAATGGCCCAATTTACTTAAGTTCTGGTTCATTTTCTAAAGATATTCGCGTTTCTCACTCACTTTACTCAGGGTTCAAGTTGTACGTTTCTGGACACTATTTGGGCTCGATTCCCGCGATGGTTGTCAATCCCAATAAGACGGTCATCACCTTATAGTTTCGCGGTCTTCAAACTTTTGACGCTCGGTATAGGTTCGATACGGAGTTTCAATGGCTCTCGAGAGTAACATGGTTTTAGGATTTTTCCTAGGTTTTTAAGTAGTGTTGAGTCAGTGATTTTAGTGGTTTTGGGTCTTGTCGTTTGTATAAATAGTGGTTCAAACTAAATCCACCGATTAATTTAATTTAGTAGTTAATTATTTTTTGCCTAAATTTCTACAGAGTACGGTCCTTAGGGATTTCTGCCTGAGGTGGTACTCGGGTCTTTGTACGGATTTTTCTGACATGTTACAATCTACCCCCTTAAAGAAAAATTTCATCCTTGAAATTAATACCTTTTTTGTACTCCTCGAGGATCTAAGGGTAGTTCTTACGGACTTCGGCTTCTTTTTCCTAAGTAGCCTTTTCCTCGGTGTGGTGTATCCATAATACTTTCACGAGTGGGATCACCTTGCTGTGTAGCACTTGTTCTTTCCTATCTAAAACACGTGTTGGTCGAAGTACATAAGTAGCATCTTCACTTAACTGTACTTGTTCCCATTTGATAATTTGAGTAGGATCAAAAACGTATTTCTTCAGCATCGATACGTGAAATACATTGTGCATGCCTACAAGTGGTGTAGGCAAGGCGAGACGATATGCTACTACACTTACTCGGTCGAGAATCTAGAATGGGCCAATGAATCTCGGCATGAGTTTCCTTTTCTTGCCAAAATGAAGGACTCTCTTCATTGGGAAAACTTTAAGGAATACATGGTCCCTAACCTCAAATTCCAGTGGTCTTCGTCTCGTATCGACATAACTCTTCTATCTACTCTGGGCTGTAAGGAGTTGACACCTGATAATGTCGATCTTCTCTGAGGTCGCCTGAATCAAATTTAGGCCAACCAGGCTCCTCTCGCCAACTTTTGCCCAATAATGTGGTGCTCGACATGGGCACCCGTATAATGCTTCGTAAGGAGTCATGGCAATGCTCGTCTGAAAGCTATTGTTATAAGTGAACCCAACATAGGGAAGGAAGTCATCCCAACTGTCCTTGAGATCAAGCACACATGCTTGCAACATATCTTCTAATATCTAATTGACCCATTCTGTCTGCCCGCCAGTTTGCGGGTGGAACGCGGTACTGAACTTCAGTTTCACTCCCATTGCTTCCTGGATTTGAGTCCAGAAAATGGACGTGAATCGTGTGTCTCGATCCAACACAATCTCCATAGGAACTCCATGCAGACATACTATCTCCTTGATGCAAAGCTTGGCTAAATCATCTGTTGAGTTTGAAAATCTAATCGGGAGGAAATGAGCCGATTTCATTAATTGGTCCACAATCACCCAAATGGAGTCATGTCCCTTCTTCGTCTTCGATAACTCGAAGATGAAATCCATTGATATGAAATCTCATTTCCATTCAGCTATGGGCATGGGCTAAAGTAAACCAGGAGGTCGTTGATGCTTGGCCTTGACTTGCTACCATGTGAGACAACGGGATACATAATCTCCTATCTGGGCCTTCATGTTGTCCCAATAGTATGAACGCTTCAAATCCTGATACATCTTTGTACTACCTGAATGCATTGCAAATTTTAAAGTATATGTGGCTTCCATAACCTCTCTCCTCAAGTCATGGAGGTTCGGGACGCATAGGCGGCCACGATACCTCAAACCTCCATCCAAGCCAACTCTCCACTCGAATTCTTCACTGTCACTTGCTCGCACTCTCATTTTCACCAACAGTTCATCTTATTACAGTGCCATAATGATTCGATCATCAATAAGTGACTGCACTCAGAGGTGTGCAACGCTCTCGAACAGCACCTCTACTGTAAGCTTCTGTTCGAAGTCTCACACGAACTCTACCATATTCCGTTCTTCTATAATCAGTGGAGCTGTAAACTTTATTATTTTCTTTCAGCTCAACACATTGGCCATAAGGTTGGCCTTGCCAGGATGGTAGGAGACCTCAAACTTGAAGTCTTTCAAGGTCTCCATCCAACGTCGTTGCCTCATATTCAGGTCTCTCTACGTGAATATGTACTTGAGGCTCCTGTGGTCTCAAAAGAGCTCGAACTCCTCTCCGTAGAGGTAATGTCTCAAGAGCTTTAATGCGAAGATAACTACTGCCAATTCCAGGTCGTGTGTGGGGTAGTTTTCTTCATGTTTCCTCAACTGTCGAGATGCATAGGCAATCACTTTGTCCTTTTACATAAGGACACAACCCAAACCAACACGAGACATGTCAGTGTATATAGTATATCTGACCCCCTGATCTGTCAATACTAGCACGGGTGCGGACCTCAGCTTGTCCTTTAATTCCAGAAAGGCTGCTTCTAGCTTCTCATTCTAATCAAACTTAAGATCTTTTCGAGTGAGTTGAGACAACGGTCTGGATATCTTGGAAAAGCCCTTGATGAATCGACGATAGTAACCAGTAAGTTCGAGGAAGCTCCTCACTTCTATAACTGAACCCGACTGCTCCCAGTCCTATACCGCAGTTACCTTAGTAAGGTCCACGACAATTCCTTCCTTGGAAACCACGTGCCTCAGGAACTTAACTTCTTCCTTACAGAAGTCGCATTTCCGGTACTATGCAAACAACTGATTCTTCCTGAGAGTATCGAACACTGCTCGCGGGTGCTCCTCGTGATCTTTCCGACTCTTGGAGTATATCAAAATGTCATCTATAAACACAATGACAAATCGGTACAGATACGGCCAAAATACCCTGTTTATGAGGTCCATGAATACAGTCGGCGCATTCGTGAGCCCAAACGACATCACGAGGATTCGTAGTGCCCAAAACTGGTTCTGAATGTTGTTTTCTACATGTCTTCATCCCTGACGCGCAACTGATGATATCCGGACTGCAAGTCAATTTTTGAGAAATATTGTGCCCCTTTCAACTAATCAAACAGGTCATCTATCCTGGGTAGAGGATACTTGTTCTTGACCATGACGTGATTCAATCTGTAATAATCAATACACAACCGCAGCGATCTGTATTTCTTCTTTACAAACAATACAGGTGCTCCCCAAGGAGATACGCTAGGCCATATAAAACCTGAATCCAGCAGATCATTTATTTGTCTCCTCAATTCCTCCATTTCACACGGAGTCATGCTGTAGGTTGGTAAGGAAATGGGTGTCGTACTAGGCACAAGGTCAATAGTAAAGTCGATCTCGCGCTGAGGAGGTAGTTCAGGTATATTCCTAAACAGGTCTATGAAATCTTGGACTATAGGGGTGTCCCCAAGTGCTAGACCATCAACATTTTCCGACAAGGAAGCGTAACAACTAATGCGGTAGGGCCAACTAAAGTGAACTGGAAAAGTGAAGGTCATGCCCTCGGTCCCATGTGCTGTCACCACTCTAGTTTCACAGTTAATCTCGGCTTTCATTTCGGTGAGCCAGTCCATGCCGAGCATGACGTCGTAATGATGCAGCGGGTTGACTATCAGGTCAATGCGCACCGTTCTGCTTGCTAAGTCTATCGGGCAATCCTTACAAAGCTTGGTAGTGTCAGAGAAAGTCCCTATCGCAATAAGGACTCTCACCACACCCATAGGGGTAGTGCTCAACCCCAAACGCTTGACTATAGAGCATGATACTATCGAAATAGTGGACTCGGTGTCCACCAATGGGAATACAGGTATACCTTGAATGTGGGCAGTGACTTCAAAGGCTAAAGGTAATGTAGTTGCTGTCTCAGATGCCCCAACTGCTAGTGCATGTACACGTGCCTAGTGAGGACGATTTGATTGCGCTGCCATAGGTCGTTGAGGTGGCCCATTTTGGGATACGGGAGGTCAATAGAATGGTTATGCTTATGGTGCAGATCGTAGAGGTGGAGTTGAAATAACTTGTGGCAACTGACGATTGATCTTCTGAGGTAGTATAAAACTATTGTCCCTCATCTTGGTAAAGCAAAAGGGCTCATTATGACCCATTTTCTTAAAGTAGGTGCACCAAAGATCTGATCACCTTTACTAGGTCAATGGAGCCATCGGCCTGGGAGGCTAATCTGCACGTGGCCTCTTCCTGAGGAATGGTCGGTTTGGCAAAACAGGTGGCCTTGGGCCCATGGGCACACGTGTCCGGGACAATCTGTCTCCATCCTGCTCAGCTCGCAGGGACATGTTCACTAGCTCGGCATAGTTGGGGATGCTAGCGCAACACATCTTTGTGCGGATATTAGGCCACAGCCCATCTGAAAAACGCTGCATTTTCATCGGCTCATCTGCTAGGATCAAAGGAGCGTATCTGGTTAGCTCCGTAACTCTATTCTCATATTCTGACATGGTCATTCCTCCTTGTCGGAGGTGAAGAAACTCACCCTCCTTTTCAATACGATAGTGAGGGGGAAGTATTTTTCGTGGAAGCGAGTTTCAGACGCGTCCCACGTCCACACATATCCTGCGGGGACGGTCCGCAGGATGCTGTTCTACCAGAGGCTGGCCTCCTTCTCAAACATATACGTAACCAGTTCAACCTACTCTGCCTCAGTACAGTGCAACGACTTTAACATCTTAGATATACGATCTAACCAATACTCTACCTCCTCGGGTCGGTGAGTGCCCGCAAAGATAGGAGGACAGAAGCGCTAGAAGCGTTCAAATAGACCGCTATTATTCATATTTGCATCAGGCTGCATGATGTTTTATTTAAACCAACATGATTTAAATGATTTTTAAACTCGCAAGTATACGAATCAGATGTAGATACAATACGTATTACGAGATCGTTCCCACGAGGACTGATCGTCACAACTCAAATTCACAATTCTTCTTAACTAATTCAACAAATAATGGAACAAATTACTAAGCACAATTCTATGAAAAAAATAATTGAGAGCAGGGAAGAAAATTCAATCAGAGAGAGCAATAGGACTTTCGAATCCATCCCAAATTATCCTAACCCTTTTTTTGTCTATTGATTCACCTTAATCTAGATTGATACCACTTATATAGAGAAAGCACAATCTGTGTCCTTAATCGGGCATATAGAATGTCTAATTCCTTTAAGCAATGCCATGAATAACATATCCCATGTCCTTGGTCGGGCACATGGAATGTATGGTTCATTAAAGCACCCTGTTTCTTCCTCTATAGGAAACCTGTTCATGATCAGACACAAGCACCTAGAATAAGCATCCAAACAACATCCATATATATACTTTGGTCAAGTTCATAGATGGAGAAGTACAGAATTCAAACCAATCAAGCCCACTTAGGGAAAGAAACAAATCAATTAAATTCAGGATGGAATCAACATATAACAAGAGTCATTCAAATTAGGGGCTTCATCTTAGCCTTAGGTAAAAGAATTAGCCCAACATGATTAAACTAAGAACACATGAAACAAAAGGAAGGAAGGAAAGAAGAAACTCCATGGATACTCCACGTTCAACCACAAGCCGATCTCTCCCTTCTCTTTCTTCTCTTTCTTCTCTCTCTTCCCAAGCCGTAAAATTCCTTCAATCTCCAAGCCGAGCTCTTGATCCCTGTTTCTGAATGCCCATTCCCACGTCCAAAACTCCTCTTTTATAGCTGATGGAGGGCTGGAGTCGTGGCAAAGTCGTAGCAGGACAACGGAGTGTAACTTTTCGCAACCAAGTTCGGAGCTTCAATACTCACCACTTTCCTCACTTAATTTCCAATGAAACACCGTCTCTTAGCACATTTTTGGGTCCTCTACATGATGGACGGATCAGATCTTCCATCTGATCAAAGATGGTGAGCCACAACCGCCGCAAAAACTGGAATTCGCGGACGTGCGTAAGCCTACGCACGTCCTTCGCTGACGTGATCGGTGGGCTCCACAGAGGTGTTTTCGAGAAAATCCATCCCGTTCATTAGATTTCTCTCGAAATTTCGGTTAAGAAGGGACGATTTTGGTTGTCCGTTGATGCGGTCCAGAGAAGCAATCACGCCAAGATCAATTTTGATGTTGCAAAGTAGTCCACTTGTGGCCTCTGTACCGCACACGTGTACACGCATAGGCACAAAGTAACATCTTGGGTTTGATGTCTTCAAGCCCCTCTACAAGATGGACAGGTTGGATTGAACGTACGGATGATGGATGGGGCCCACTTTCTTCCGTAAAATGGACAGCGTGCGGATGCGAACAAAGCAGTGGATCTCTTCTGCTGTGACAATGGTGGGGCCCATTTTTAATTTTGTATTGAGAGATCCAATCCGTTCACCGAATTCCTCTTGGAATTTCGGTCGGAAATACATGGTTTTTCTCCATTTTGGTGTGGTACACAGAATATTTCATTACACCGTCTATTCTATGTTTGAACGGCTGGATTTCACTCATGATGATCATTTGCAACTCTGCCACCTAGGCAGTGATAATAAGCTTCACGTGGATCTGATTGACGGTTCAGATTGTCTTTATGGACAATAGGTGGGACCCACAACTGCGATCCGACGGCCGGTTTGCAGACGCTGTACAGAAACAGAAATTTCCATTTTGAGGAGCGCGGGCGCGGGTCAGCGGTCTTGGACCGACTTCTCTTTTCCGGTGCGCGGCAGGCGTGTGTACACTATGTACACACGCTACACATATGGGGTCCACTGTATTGTTTCTCAGAAATCTGTGACGTCCATCTGTTTTGTCTCCCCGTTTAAGGCGTTAAATCAGAAGTTGAGGCATATCCAGATAGCAGACGGGCCCCACTTAATGAATTAAGGGGCAGATCAGGCTGTTGGGCCACTTCCATAGTGATCAGAGGGCTGAAATTTGATATGTACGGTTAATTTATGGGCCTCATCTCATGTATGAAGTTTTGAGCGAATCAGATGGAGGGAACCCTATGATCTTGTATTCTGCACCAGTTTCGGGCCTCTTTAACGTGAACAGCTTGATTTCCTCAGATCCCTGGTGTGTAAATTCATTGATCTCAGTCCTCTGGAGTCCGTCCCCTGCTCTGATGACTTCGGATCATCAAATCCGGGCTTTTAATACTCTTTTTTCAATCAACGCTCCTTATTACATTCTACACCAAAAACGCAATTAAAATATCCCGCTAAGCATTATCATGTTGGTAAAAGCAGGTAATAGTCGAGGTCTAATATGCAATATGCGACCCTCATCACAACCCCCAACCAACATTTTGCTTGTCCCGAGCAAAACATGCGAAAAATAATTTCAGCGATAAACGACTGTTCCTGTAAACCCAAGTGACTTATGAACAAATAGTCGAGATTTGAGAATTCAAAGATTCATGAATGGTGAGTAAAAATTTCTCATGGAATCAAGCTTGCAATAAACTTCATAATCAAGTTTACAATATTTATCCATCAATTAGAACATTCTAAACATTGAGTTCCATGAGTGTATAATGTAATCTCGGCTTACGATCATTAAGAGATCCAATTGTCAATTTCATGATATCATTGGTAATTAACAACGGAGTGCATGATGAGCAAACCTAAAACCAACACTTGCCTTACAGATTAACTTTTCATTCTACCAGCCCTTGATTTTCTTTATGAATAGTACGCCAAGAAGGGGAATCAAATCCTCACCTATAGGGAACAAACCTATGGTGAAAATTTGTCGCCTAACTTTTTCTGAATGTCAACTATGGGGAATCAAATGTACACCTATAGGGAGCAAACCTATGGTGAAATTCGATCGCCCAATCCTTTTCGCAGGCAGCTCTCTCGTAGCTGGATATTTCCATTTTCATTCATTCTTCTTTTTGAACATGATGTACAAATTCCCCAAGTTGGTTCCTTTCATTCTTAATGATCACCAAGTTACAATTCGATATCGAACTGAAACCTTAATGAGTAAGCGAGATGTGATATGTGAAATCATGACTCAATCAATGCTTACAACTTCTAATCATGGATTAATAATTCAAAATTAACTATGAAATCTAACAGATGGCTGAATCCACGAATCATAAATTACCAATATTCTGTATCTAAAATCACGACTATCCGTCAAAATCACTTTAAATTCATCTGAAATTCCAAAAAAAAAAAAAAAATTTAAATTTCGCAATTATTATTATTATTATTATTATTTTTTGTTTAATTTTATTTTTAATTTTATTTTTTTTTCAAGACCAAGAAAATACTTATTAGGTAACCTAATCTCCCACCCCAACCTAAAATCTACATTGTCCTCAATGTAAAAGAAATAATCATGCGATGCACATGAGACAACGAAAAGAAAAGAGGAGTGAGGGAAAGATAGTACCTGGACAGAGAATCAAGAAGCTTTCCAAAAAATATCAACGTAAAAACCAGACAGCACAAGAGAGAAATCAGCAAAATACAAAAAATAAAATCATAAAAATTCCTACTTATACCACTTTCGCAGGTGCTCTCGATTGCATTTATCGTATGCAACAAGCCTTTAAATCCCTAGGTTACCCCTAGTGGACGAGTTGTAATCTCGTGAGGGTTTACAGTAATGTTACCCACAAACATTGAACTAACTAACGAAAAGAAATGAATTGGAATAAAAAGCTGGGTTGCCTCCCAGGAGCGCTAAGTTTAACGTCTTCAGCCAGAAAAGAACGGACCATGAATTAACTAACCTTTATAACCAAGATCCGCCAAAGAAATTACCTCAACACCTTGATTAACCAATCCTAGACAAGTGATGTGAGTTCCCATGAATTGTGCTATCTGAAATGAGGTAACTGACACTATCGTCAAACAATTTAAGGACTTCTGCTCGAACGACTTCTTTTATGTTAGGATCACGCTTCTTTTGCATTTCGCGTGATATTTCCGCAGCATGATCCATGCATACAGTGGGGCATACTCCCTGTATTTCCGCTATATTCCGTTCAATTGCTGCCTTATATGCTCCAAGAACATTAAGCAACCTGCTCTCCTTTGCCTTTTCAGAGTTAGAAACTGTGCTGTTAGGAAGAGTCTCAGAGGGATGAAGAGGTTCAACTTTCGCTCTCCATTTTTCAGTCTCCAATATAGGAGTAGAGTCGAGCAGTGCATTGACTTCGTGGGTGGGACTATCTATGTCAAAATCCATGCCATATTGTGTTAAGCATGTCTCAAGTGGATCTTCAAAAGATTTCAGGAAGGAGTCTTGCACTAGACTCTCGATCATGTCCGCTTCAAATATGTCATCCAAATCTGCGGATTGTTGTCCTGCATTAAAGACATTGAGTTTAATATTCATGTTACCAAAGGACAACTTCATAACTCCATTCCGACAATTTATAATAGCATTAGATGTGGCCAAAAATGGACGACCCAAGATGACTGGAATCTGACTATGAGGATTCTGGACAGGTTGAGTATCTATAACTATGAAATCCACTGGAAAATAAAATTTATCAACCTGGATTAACACATCTTCAATAACACCCCGGGGCACCTTGACAGATCTATCAGCTAGTTGTAATGTTGTTTTAGTCGGTTTCAACTCACCAAGTCCTAGCTGCTCATAAACTGAATATGGTAACAGATTGACGCTCGCCCCTAAATCAAGCAATGCCTTCCCGATCTTATGATCTCCTATGACGCAAGAAATGGTGGGAGCTCCTGGATCCCTTAATTTAGGAGGGGTGTTATGTTGAATCATGGAGCTGAGTTGCTCTGCAAGGAAGACTTTCTTATGAACATTCTGCTTACGCTTTTGAGTGCATAAATCTTTAAGAAACTTAGCATAAGCAGGGACTTGCTTAATAGCGTCAAGCAACGGGATGTTGACTTGCACATTTTTAAACACATCCAGGATTTCATCAAAGTTGTTCCTTTTCTTCATTGGTGCCAGACGTTGAGGAAAGGGTGCTTTGGGCACATAGGGTGGCACATTAGTGGCTCTTGGAGAGTCAGAGAGCTTTTGGACTTTGGATGCATTAGTGTGTCTCTCTGCTTCATCTTGATCTTCCGTTTTGGCATTTGATTCATCCCTAGGTATCTCTATTCTGTTGTTAATCTGTTTGCCTGACCTAAGGGTAGTGATCGATTTGGCCTGCTCATGATATTGCCCTTGGTTGGAATTAGAGCCAATCTCATACTGTCCCTTTGGATTATCCACAGGTTGGCTAGGGAATTTGTCCTTCTCTCTCTCAATCAATGTGGCAGCAAATTGACCCAATTGTACTTCTAGCTTGGCAATGGATTGCGCATTTGCATGTAAGCTTTGCTGGTTGGCTAGTAAGGTTTGTTGGGTGTCTTTTTGGAATTGGAGAGAACTTTGCATAAAAAGATTGAGTGTATCCTCAAGAGATGATTTCCTAGATTGTGGAGGTACTTGTTGGTACTGCGAAAATTGCTGAGGTTGCATAGGAGGATTTCCGGATGGTCCTCCTTGTTATTGTCCTTTTGCCCAAGAAAAATTTGGATGTCTAGCCCACCCTGGGTTGTATGTGTTCGAGTAAGGATCATTCCCAGGTTTTTGAAAAGTGTTCATAGCATGTACTTGTTTAGAGAGGAATTCTGGAAATGCTGCACCAGATGGACAAGACTGCGTAGGATGGGTAGGACTAGAACATATGGCACAAGCCTCGGCTTGAGTTGTTTGTGGAGGTCCATTATTTAATACCAGAGCATCGACTTTATTTGTCTGGTTATCAAGCTTGGCATACAGATCTGGCATGATTCCTATCTCATATATACCACCTTTCTTCTGTGGTTGAGGACCTCTTTCACCTCTATCTGAATAGTCCCATTGCTGGGAGTTTTCACACAAGGTTTCAAAGAATTTCCAAGCTTCGATATCGCTTTTGGTCATGAAGGACCCTCCACTAGTGGCGTCAACCATGCGACGATTCTAGGGTGTCAAACCGTCATAGAAGTATTGCACTTGTTGCCACTTCTCAAAACCATGGTGTGGACATTTAAGAAGCAAGTCCTTCCATCTTTCCCAACATTCATGAAAGTGCTCGCCCTCTTTTTGTGTGAAGTTAGTAATTTCTCTACGGAGAGCATTGGTTTTGTGAACAGGGAAGAACTTGTTTAAGAACTTCCTAGACAGTTGGTCCCATGTTGTGGTAGACCCAACTTCTAGAGAATTCAACCATGCTTTTGCCTTATCCTTTAAAGAAAAAGGAAAAAGACGCAAACGGATTGATTCGTCTGAGAAGTTTTGGAACCGAAAGGTAGAGCAAATGTCTAGGAATTCTTTCACATGATGATATGGGTCCTCCTTGTCTAAACCGTAGAAGGAGGGTAACAATTGTATGACCCCAGGTTTAAGTTCAAAGTGTGCTGCCGTTGTGGCTGGCAACACTATGCATGAAGGTGCATTAAACTGGACAGGGGTTGAATAATCCCTAAGCGCTTTAACTTCATTCTCGTTCGCCATTTCAACTGGAAAGTTCCTTGCTCTTCTATGAAATGTTCTTTCTATTTCAGGATCAGCAGGTGCTAGTTCTATGTTCAGAGATCTACGTCCTAGCATAAACTATGTTATTGCAATGTAAGAAAGAAAACTAAACTAAGAAGCAACCTAAGAGAAATAAAACTAGAACTAGAAACTTTGAGATTCTAAACAAGTTAAAGCTATGTAAACAAGAATGGGAAGAAAGAACCCGAAAAAGGAGATGATTGATGTCAGAAGATTTAAGAAGCTCCTCCTTCACTTAGTAGCTTCCTTCCTCAATTCCTGTAAATAAAAACAAAAACAAATTAAGTTTCCTAAAATAATGATAGAAAAATCCTAAGCAATGGTTAATTTCTAAAAAAGAAAGTTTCTAATGTTAGAAATAACAAGCTAAGTTAGTTTCTAAAAAGGGAAGAATTTCTAAAACTAGAAAATAGAAAGTTACTTGAAGAAGAATCTAAATCTAAAATTAGAGACTAAAAAATTTCTTAAAAAATAAAACCCTAATTCTAAAAATAGAAATTAGAAAAAGTAAAGAATTTAGAAAGGGATTACCAGATTAGAAGTTTATTTCAGGACCCTACAAAACAAGAAATAGGTTAGTTTCTAAAATAAAGAAAAGAACTCTAAGTTAGTAAAATCCTAAGCTATGAATTATGATAAGAGAGAATCCTAAATTCAATTTGGAACAAAACAATCCCCGGCAACAGCGCCAAAAACTTGATGTTTTATTTAAACCAACATGATTTAAATGATTTTTAAACTCGCAAGTATACTAATCAGATGTAGATACAGTACGTATTACGAGATCGTTTCCACGAGGACTGATCGTCACAACTCAAATTCACAATTCTTCTTAACTAATTCAACAAATAATGGAACAAATTACTAAGCACAATTCTATGAAAAAAACAATTGAGAGCAGGGAAGAAAATTCAATCAGAGAGAGCAATAGGACTTTCGAATCCACCCCAAATTATCCTAACCCTTGTTTTGTCTATTGATTCACCTTAATCTAGATTGATATCACTTATATAGAGAAAGCACAATCTGTGTCCTTAATCGGGCATACAGAATGTCTAATTCCTTTAACAATGCCATGAATAACATATCCCATGTCCTTGGTCGGGCACATGGAATGTACGGTTCATTAAAGCACCCTGTTTCTTCCTCTATAGGAAACCTGTTCATGATCAGACACAAGCACCTAGAATAAGCATCCAAACAACATCCATATATATACTTTGGTCAAGTTCATAGATGGAGAAGTAAAAAATTCAAACCAATCAAGCCCACTTAGGGAAAGAAACAAATCAATTAAATTCAGGATGGAATCAACATATAACAAAAGTCATTCAAATTAGGGGCTTCATCTTAGCCCTAGGTAAAAGAATTAGCCCAACATGATTAAACTAAGAACACATGAAACAAAAGGAAGGAAGGAAAGAAGAAACTTCATGGATACTCCACGTTCAACCACAAGCCGATCTCTCCCTTCTCTTTCTTCTCTTTCTTCTCTCTCTTCCCAAGCCGTTAAATTCCTTCAATCTCCAAGCCGAGCTCTTGATCCCTGTTTCTGAATGCCCTTTCCCACATCCAAAACTTCTCTTTTATAGCTGCTGGAGGGCTGGAGTCGTGGCAGAGTCGTAGCAGGACACGGAGTGTAACTTTTCGCAGCCAAGTTCGGAGCTTCAATACTCGCCACTTTTCTCGCTTAATTTCCAAAGAAACACCGTCCCTTAGCACATTTTTTGGGTCCTCTACATGATGGACGGATCAGATCTTCCATCTGATCAAAGATGGTGAGCCACAACCGCCGTAAAAACTGGATTTCGCGGATGTGCGTAAGCCTACGCACGTCCTT
Source organism: Magnolia officinalis (assembly GCA_021015155.1). Taxonomy (NCBI): domain Eukaryota; kingdom Viridiplantae; phylum Streptophyta; class Magnoliopsida; order Magnoliales; family Magnoliaceae; genus Magnolia; species Magnolia officinalis. The sequence goes on from JAJHSJ010000004.1 coordinate 68,620,907, forward strand.
CCCTGACGTGATCGGTGGGCTCCACAGAGGTGTTTTCGGGAAAATCCATCCCGTTCATTAGATTTCTCTCGAAATTTCGGTTAAGAAGGGACGATTTTGGTTGTCCGTTGATGCGGTCCAGAGAAACAATCACACCAGGATCAATTTTGATGTTGCAAAGTAGTCCACTTGTGGCCTCTGTACCGCACACGTGTACACGCATGGGCACAAAGTAACATCTTGGGTTTGATGTCTTCAAGCCCCTCTACAAGATGGACGGGTTGGATTGAACGTACGGATGATGGATGGGGCCCACTTTCTTCCACAAAATGGACAACGTGCGGATGTGAACAGAGTAGCGGATCTCTTCCGCTGTGACAATGGTGGGGCCCATTTTTGATTTTGTATTGAGAGATTCAATCCGTTCACCGAATTACTCTTGGAATTTCGGTAGGAAATACATGGTTTTTCTCCATTTTGGTGTGGTACACAGAATATTTCATTACACCGTCTATTCTATGTTTGAACGGCTGGATTTCACTCATGATGATCATTTGCAACTCTGCCACCTAGGTAGTGATAATAAGCTTCACATGGATCTGATTGACGGTTCGGATTGTCTTTATGGACAATAGGTGGGGCCCACAACTGCGATCCGACGGCCGGTTTCCAGACGCTGTACAAGAAATAGAAATTTCCGTTTTGAGGAGTGCGGGCGCGGGTCAGCGGTCTTGGACCGACTTCTCTTTTCCGGTGCGCGGCAGGCGTGTGTACACTATGTACACTCGCTACACATATGGGGTCCACTGTGTTGTTTCTCAGAAATCTGTGACGTCCATCTGTTTTGTCTCCCCGTTTAAGGCGTTAAATCCGAAGTTGAGGCATATCCAGATAGCAGACGGGCCCCACTTAATGAATTAAGGGGCAGATCAGGCTGTTGGGCCACTTCCATAGTGATCAGAGGGCTGAAATTTGATATGTACGGTTAATTTATGGGCCTCATCTCATGTATGAAGTTTTGAGCGAATCAGATGGAGGGAACCCTATGATCTTGTATTCTGCACCAATTTCGGGCCTCTTTAACGTGAACGACTTGATTTCCTCAGATCCCTGGTGTGTAAATTCATTGATCTCAGTCCTCTGGAGTCCGTCCCCTGCTCTGATGACTTAGGAGCATCAAATCCGGACTTTTAATACTCTTTTTTCAATCAACGCTCCTTATTACATTCTGCAACAAAAACACAATTAAAATATCCCGTTAAGCATTATCATGTTGGTAAAAGTAGGTAATAGTCGGGGTCTAATATGCAATATGCGGTGCGGGCAGGGCCATGTTCATGTTTTGGGCAATGGCCCCCACTATAGTAGCCAAAAATTGTTGTTGTTGCTGCATTAAAAACATCATTTGCTCCAACCTATCGGGAGTAGTAGCCGACTGAGGTATGTGTGGCGTCGACATAGACGCACGGTTCTACCCTAGAACCGGTGGTGCATTCAGCGTTGGCCCATTTATAGGGTTAGTGGCCGACTGTGAATCCGGCATCGTGTCACTATCCGAGCACAAACCGGGGTCCGTATGGCTATCATTCAGGGGAGGTGCCCCGTCAATCGATACGCCAAGTGCAAGACGTGCAATATTCAAAGTGTTTTTAAGAGGCATTCCCTATATACAACATAGAGTGCAACATGTGTCAGATTTAGAATAATAACACAAGCCTTTCCAAACATTCTACACATTCCATAACAAAAGAAGTTTCATGCATTTCATTTAACCAAAATTGTCATGATACATATGACGTAGCATTACAGAAATCATGACAGAAAATGCATATGAGCTAATTTAGTAAAAGTTTTATCACAAACTATTCTAACATCCAACTAAGCCAACAAGGGCTATTACAAAGAAAATCAAGAAATAAAGAAAACCAAAAGACGACTACAACATACGTCTAGTCCTCCGACTCTGGTGAAGGTGGAGGCGCACCCTTATCCTGCATGCAACTCAGGAAGGTCTTCAGAGTGCGAGACATTCTCTTGAATTTCTGTTTAAGGTAGGCCTGGTTCTCCTTGACTTCCTGTCTCAGGGCGGCCTGCTTTTCTTCTATCTTGGCCATACAGGCTTCTAAGGCAGCCCGAACATGGCGGTCCTCATGTGCAGTAGTAGGAGGGCCCCTATCAGAATCTTGGGCCTCCTCTCCCTCTTCCTGCTCTTCTTCCTCACTTCCCTCTTCATCACTGCCTTCTTCCTCACTTCCTTCTTCCTTACCGCCTTCCTCTATTTTATTCCCTTCCTCTTCTTCACTACTTTCTTCCTCTTCACTTTCCTCTTCTATCTCATCTCCATACTCATCGAGACGGGCTTGGCGTTGTCTAGGGCCAATCCCCATATTGTTGAGCATAGTTTCACTGATAAAGTGGATGGGTGCAAGATTATCCATGTTAAGCTTGAAACCCAAGTTATGAGCAATCTTGCAGATAAGTCGGCCAAATGGGAGTGAAGCATCTCCCCTAGTAGAGCGTATGGTCCTAATTATCTGTGATAGGACAAAGGTTGGCAAACACAACTTGTCTCCCTATCTAGATCTGTACGAGAAGTCCAACATCAAACTAATGCATTTTGTACGGTTGCTCCACCTAGGATAAACATTGTACGTGCATATCTGGTGAAGTAGGCGAAAGTCTACCATCATTTTTGTCGATGGGAGGCTATTGCCTCTGCTCCAATGATCCAGTCGGCTAAAAAGAAATCGCGTGCGGCGATCTCTCTCTCGTACACTAGTGAAACGAGATGCATTAGAATGTACCTCACCATGCTCAATTCCCATGATTCGAGCCATGACGTCCACATTAACTATGGCTCCCTGCCTCCCCAAGAGAATAGTAAACTGAAGTGGCTCCAATAGTGGGTTCCGTATGTGGCCATAGAAGGCTCGGACAGTGTCTTCACTTGCATGAGACTTGCCTTCAAATTTGGGACCCCACCTAGCCTCCAACAGGAGGTCCATCATTGGATATAGTTCAAATAATTTCTCATCCACATGTGCTTCAAATACAACTCTGCGGTTATGGAACTTACCTAGTTCAACACTCACCAGTAGCGATCACTCCAACAAAATTTGAGGATCGAGGTCCCATTTCATCCTTCGTTCTCGTTCGGCACTTGTAGTAGTCATGGGGCTCGTCTGCTTCCTCGAGTGGGTTGGACGGCTTGGTCTGACCTCATCCAGGGCCGCTCTTCTCTTTCCCATAAGGGAAAGAAGAGTTGAGATGGAAAAGATGGCAGTGACAAGCTTAAAGAGAACCATGGTGTTGGAAAAGCTTGAGAATGAGGTGGATTTGGGAAGTTTGAGAGTTATGAGACACAAAGGATGGGTTTGCGTGCTCAAATGAGGGGAAATGAGGAAAATAGAGAGTTGTAAGAGAGGTTTTTAAGAAAATGGTGGAGATGGGTGCAAGATGTGGAAGAAGATGAAGCTTGGTGTATATGGAAGGGATATTTGGAAGAGAAAATGGGATTTTGGAGGGGTTTGGAGGGCTAAGAGAGGGGTGAAATAAAGAAAGGGGAGCAAAGGGGGATCAAATAAGGTGGTCCCACACAAAAACGGGTCCCACATAAGTGTGTGGAGGGCGGCACGCCGCCGGAACCGTGGGCCCGTCACCGCCCGCTGTGAAGGCGGGCAGTCCGCCGCGGCTTGGACGGTGGTGATGTGCCCCCCTGGGCTACGGGTGATGCCTCCCCAGGGGCGGTGGCCACCCCATCCCAGCATGCCGAAAATGTGTGAGGGACCCCGTGGGTCCCATCGAAAATTATGTAATGGGCCCCTACGCCCGTGTGAGGTGTTTTCTCGGTCCACGAAGCGCGTATTCACACTTTTTTATTTGTTCCAAGTTTGGGGTTCACCGAATTTTTGTTCAAACCTGCCTATTGGCGGCCTTAAAGGGATTAAGATCATTTCTCATGATCTCAGACGCATACGGGTGACATTACAATGTTCAATCTCGCCCGTTGGCAGAATTTTGAAATCTTACAATCATTTCTACATTTTATCTCACCCTCCTAAGTCAAAGTGCGTCAGAGTGCATCGTGTTACCCTAACCCAAGTCCAGTTTAATCCAAATCATGCTTTGATACCAACTTGTAACGCCCTAGATTTAAAGGGTCGAGCAAAGCTCAACTCCCGAGACCTAACGCATCACTTATGCAACATGGATAATGATGTTTAAATGTTGTCCATATTAGTGCGTTAAACATGAGAGGGATTATACCAAATCAGCATATCATACTCTAGAGTTAATGTAATTAAGCAAGCGGAAGATTGAGATAGATATGTAAAGTATATACGTATTTCACAACCTCCAGAGTGTGAATGTATTACCGGGATGAATATATACATGTTTTGTTTCAAAATATACAAAATATCAAAAAGTGAATGTTCAACTAATCCATATAATCTCTGTGATCCCGTCGATTAGTACATGGTCTACATAGACCCGCTCGATAGCTGTACATAGGAGAACTCCTCCTCATCGTCTATGAAATCCAAATCAGCTGCGTAGGCATCGTCGTTATCTGCATCTACAACAGGGTATGGTTGATATTTTAAAACACCGTCCCAAAGTTGGAATGAGTGATCAACTCAGTGGTACTATAAGGCAAAGGTTAACATGTTATCAATTCAGTCAAGCAGTAATGATAAAGCAGTACAACAATCATATCCTAAGTACTCTTGTTAATGCAAGAATGGTATGTTGTAATGATGCATGTTGTAACGCCCTGAAATTCGGGGGTCGAGTATGAACTCAACTCCCGAGTTTCAACGCATCACTTATGCAACATACACAATGTCGGTTAAATGTTGTCTGAGTTAGCGCAATAAACATGAATGAGATTAAACCAAAACAGTAATTCATACTCCAGTTCATTTGCATTTAAAAACAGCGGAAGACTGAAATTTTATATACAAGTATGTAAAGTAACAAAATTTTCTGAACTTAAGAGTATGAGTACTAGCTGAGCACCAATATACATGTAAAGTTTGTAAATTAAAAACCCAAAATACATCCTCAAAAGAGGCCCCGAAAGTCCCGCGATGCAGCCGGCCTAGGCGTAGCCGTCAGAATACTGCATGAAAGAGAACTCCTCCTGGTCCTCATCAACGTCGGGCTCTGGCTCCTGAACCAAGGCGCCCTTTAATCCTGCAACAGAGTCTGGTTGGTGTGTACAACACCGTCCCGTAACGTGGGAGTGAGTAGCTAACTCAGTGGAACAATAATGCATAAGTTAACATGTTATCAAATCAACCAAGCAGTAATGATAAAGCAGTACAAATCAAGCATTTCTAACTACTCTTGTTAAATGCAAAAATGATATGACATGATGCTGTATGCCCTTGCCAAACCACCCTCAAGCGACATCATCTTACGTTCGCGAATGCTTAACTCCCTCAGTGCGCCACATCTACAAAGCACATGCGGTGCGATGATGTTCATGATTACCAAGTTATTATTAGTCCATTTCAATCAGCAGTATTGGGAAACTAAGGTACCTCCCTTGTATCATTCCCAACATGATCCATTCTAGGGTCGTCAATCCTAGTTATTCTCATACGATGTTATGGTTTGAGAAGCTTAGTGATGGCATCGCAACAGGTTCGTCACCCGTCAGCGCGGATACAGATCTCACCGTATGCGGCTCAATTGCTGGCCGTCAGCTCGAGTACAGGTCTCACCGTACTCGGCTCAATCACTAGCCGTCAGCTCAAGTACAGGTCTCACCGTACTCGGCTCAACTCACACTCTAGTTACTGTGAAAGGCTCGTGGCCAATCACAGATACTTAAAGTACACTCGATGATACCACGGAGGACTCGTCGCCCGTCAGCACGAGCACAGATCTCACCGTACTCGGCTCTCGCCGAAGTATCGACAGCTCGAATACAGTGTCCCATACCACCGTATTCGGCTCACGAGATAGTTGCGCAATGGTCACTACGGGGAGGCACATGGCCCCAGCATAGGCCGACAGCTCGACCACGGTGTCCCATACCACCATGCCCGGCTCATGCGTCTTAGCGGATCTAGGTACCATGGTTAAACAGGAATCACCACTGGTAAGTTTGGTACCCTAGGTTCAAGCAGTAGCGACCAAACAAGGTGAACACACAACTACACTTCGGTTCAAGTGGCGAGCCTGACTAGCTCGAGCGCACCACAAGTTGAGCGATATGGAGCGCAAAAGCACTCCGCGTGGCCAACCACTATCGCCAACCGAAGTACGACTCGGGTTCGTCGGACCCGTCCTTTGTGGCGACATGAATCTCAGCCACAATCACAAGTCTGGTACCGAGTGTTTGGACTATAAACATAGTCCCAAACTCAAACAGTTTTCATCGCTAGCATGTGAAGTAAGGCATGGTAAACAAGCAATACAAGCATGTTAGTCGGCATGTTATAAAGCATAAAGTAAGACATGACGTAAAACATGTTACAAAGCATGTTGAGAAGCATGTTTTAAGCATTTTGTAATGCATGTAATAAAGCACTATCCCCATAGGGATAGAATTGTGTGTGCAATGCAATTAAGTGGTTGCGGTGAATCACCGCATGGAGGGGATCCTACATGTCTCTAAGGGAGTTGGAGAACCCATATCAGCGCCTATCTAAGGCAGTAGTACATGCACATGTACACCTACATGCACATACACAAACACTTGGAATACACGTTTCCAACATACATGACGTATGTTAGGCAAGTTCGTGATTGGGCTGTCCCTAAGCCCCGGGAGTATTTTTCCCACGTATATCGTATTCATACAGCCAATAATCATTACAATTACATATCCAAAATCCGCACGTATGCGGAATCTCTGGAATACACAATTTCCACATATATGACATTTACACATGAACATATATTTTTGCGATCCCTTTCGCCAAACTAGCATTTTATCCACACATGATATAATCAAACATTAAATAAACATGTTAAACATTTTCTCAACAAAAATACGTATACGGTATTTCTACGTATATCAAGAGTATGTAAAATTCCATATTCTTTATCGCTAATCGAAACAGGAAACGGAAAGCACTTTGTACATGTGCATTTGCATGCAGATCATGAATCTATCATTATCTGACATTGAAAGCGTTGAAAACCGTAACTTATACGCTTAAAGTCCTCACCTCAGCCCTTGGAATTCCAACGAATCAGCAAGAAGGTTGGTGCTTCCGTATACGGGAGTTTCTTAGCCTAAAGATCGCATTCGATTAGTCTTTCCTTAACCTATCACTAATCAGGCTCAAATCAGACCTAGGGTTAGGGTTTCTTACCTTCAAATGGGGTGGAAACCGCCGGGAAATCTCTTGGGATAGAGCGGTGTAGGCCGTGGGAGAAGTGGAAGCAGCAGGAGGAAGATCGGCGTCGATCTCCACAAGTTTCTCTCTCTTTTCTCTCTTTCTCTCTTAGGGTTTGAACCCAAATTCGTATGGCTGTGAGAGGGGCTGTTCTAAGCCCCTTTTATAGCCAAAAACCTCCCCAAAACAGACTCAGGTTCAAGGGTGACTGCTTACATAGGCATTTCGCCACTTTCCAAGCTCAAAAGGGGTATTCTGGTGGCCCTCTTTGAGCCAAACGTCAGACTTAAGCTCACCCACTGCGGATCTACGTGGGATTACGTTTTCGGCTCGATCGGATTCCCAGATCGCACGTGGCGGACCACTTTCAGTTCAACGGTCCGTGGGCCACGATCGGAATTTCTGAGTACATGTAAATGTTCCTGAAATTTTTCTTAATCCGAGGGTGTAATTTGGTCTGATTCCGACGGTCAGGTTGCTTAATACTGACGCGCAACCGAAAGGTGCCAGATCACTATTCCAGATATTTTCTCTTGGATGGAAATAGTGTTTTTCACACTCCCTCGCTCCGGAGTGAAAATAATGGCCGTGGGACATCGGAATCACCTGATTTTTGAGATGATTGTCAAGCCCAGTGGGGCGGTCCTGGTTCCTTAGCTTCGTGTTACTCGGACTCCCGATGTGCGATCTAGACCTCATACGAAGTTTCGTTTCAGTCCCGAGAGCAGACGGGTAATGAGTTTGGCTCTAGACTTTAGGGTAACCTAGAGTCACCAATTCTGCAAGTTTTGGGTCTTGCAGATCGTATTTAAAGCGATCCCAACGGATTTCATGATTTACCGAGTTTAGTACTTAGTTAACTTTGTTAAATTTCTAAAGGATTTAATCCTATGTGATTTCTGGTCGAGGTGGTACTCGGCCCAATGTACGAAAATTTTCAAGTCGTTACACATGTCCTCGCCCGAAGCTCCCACACAAGCGACTTCATCAACCGTTCGCACATGACAAACTCCTTAAATGTGCCCTTCATCGCCAAAGCACATGTAATGCGATTCATGATTATGTTAGCCAAGTACGTAATAGGCTTATTCATGCAGCAGATTCAGGAAGCTAAGGCACCTCCCTTTATATCATAACCTAAACGGATATTCATCTAGGGTCGCTAATCCTAGTTAATCACATACGATAGGCAAGTTGTAGGGCATCACCCCTAATGAAAGCAGTGGATAGACAAATTCAAGAGTTTATACTTGAGGTTATTATGGGGATGCTCGTCACCTCAGCGTAGGCTGACAGCTCGAATACAGTGTCCCATACCACCTTATTCATCTCAAGAGTTTTGGATTGCTCATTGGTCACTACGGGGAGGCTCGTTACCCAGCGTAGGCCGACAGCTCGACCACGGTGTCCCATACCACCATGCCCAGCCCATGAGTCTTAGCAGATCGTGGTACCATGGTTGAAACGGGTCTTTATATTGGTAAATGGTACATTAGATTCAAGCAGGAATGTTCATACATGGTAAACACATAATAGGCCAATCAGGTTATTTGACAAGTTTAACTGGTACGAGCGCATTCTGAATTAATCGACATGGAGCACATAGACACTCCACGTGGCCTAACCACTACCGATAATCTTCGTACGACCCAAATTTATGGAGGGCATAAGCACTCCACGTGGTCTAACCACTGCCGATAATCGTCGTACGACCCAAATTTATGGAGGGCATAAGCACTCCACGTGGTCTAACCACTGCCGATAATCGTCGTACGACCCGAATTTATCGAACGTATCCAATGTGGCGAGACTAGTTCGGCCACTCAAATAGGGATTTTTACCGATTGCCTGGACTACGCAGTAGTCCCAATCTTACTCAAATGTAGCATGTAATAACATGTGATAAACATATCAGCATTTGACAAATAATTCAAGTCAATATCTCATTTGAGCATTTCATCAAACATGTTGAACATGTTACCAAACACTATATTTTATTTATAAATTTCATAGCGACAAATATGGTTACATGAAAGGAACAATACATATGAGCAAGGTAAATAAGAATACTATCTTAATACTCTTAATATATACAATTCATCAACATTTTCTTATTCAGACATTTAATCAAACACTTACGCTACACATAAGCAAATACATAGACTAGGCTAGTTACAATGAGTATTTTAGCAATTCCTTCTACAAGGATGTAATCATGCATATAACAATCATGAATCCTAGCTTAGTAGTCAAAATCAATCATAAATCATATTTACATGTTCATTAAAACATTTCCACAAGCACATAGGATGCATAGTTATTCAACATGGTTCATACATGAGTAATACATTTTAATCGACGTGACTAAGACGATATTGTAGCAATCAAGTCAGACATAAATCATTAGCTGACATTGAAATCCTTGAAAACCATAACCTAAACGTTTATAGTCCGTACCTTCCTTCAGAAATCTTGTTTCGAACTCGTTTCGAATCCTACGTTCCTCAAAAAGGAATAACGGGTACCTAAATCATAAAATCCGTTAGCTAGGTTGATAAACAACTATTTAAAACCTTAACTATGACGTTAGGGTTTGGATTTCTTACCCAAATCATCATTGAAACGGATTGGTTAGCTAGATGTAACAGCGATTCAGTGCGTGGAGTAGCAGGAAGGAATCACTGCAGCAACCTCCAAGGATCTCTCTTCTTTCCCTCACACTTTTCTCCTCTTTTCTATCTTCTCTCTCCTAGGGTTAGAGAAATTCGTATGAGAGAGGGGTGGGGTGGTTTAAGGCCTTTAAATAGCCCTAGAACTGATGTCAATGTCCCCATGGCCATGGTATACTTAAGTTATAACCAAAGGGTGCCTATTTCAGGCAGACGAGGTTCATCTGGAGGTCCATTACTCACCTACGGCATGGAGCAAGTTCCCTAACCATGGATGTAAGCCAGGTTATGATTTTGGTACAATCAGATTAGAGGATCGACCGTGGAGGACCTGTATCAGATCAACGATCGTTGTCCCTCAATCAAGGCCACAAGTTTACAGATATGTGCAGGAAAATTTTCTTGATCCATGGGTGAAGTTCGGTCAGAAACTGACGGTCTGAAATACACAATTTCGCGCATCAGTGAATGGCCCAATTTACTTAAGTTCTGGTTCATTTTCTAAAGATATTCGCGTTTCTCTCACACTTTACTCAGGGGTTCAAGTTGTGTGTTTCTAGACACTATTTGGGCTCGATTCTTGCGATGGTTGTCGAGCCCAATAAGACGATCATAACCTTATAGTTTTGTGGTCATCGGACTTTCGACGCGCTGTCCAGGTCCGATACGGAGTTTCAATGCTCTCCCGAGAGCAATAGGGTTTTGGGATTTTTCCAAGGTTTTTAAGTAGTGTTGAGTCAGTGAATTTAGTGGTTTTGGGTCTTGCCGTTTATATAAATAGTGGTTTTGGGTCTTGCCGTTTATATAAATAGTGGTTCAAGTGAAATCCACCGATTAATTTAGTTTAATAGTTAATTAATTTTTGCCTAAATTTCTACAGAGTACGGTCCTTAGGGATTTCTGCCTGAGGTGGTACTCGGGTCTTTGTACGAATTTTTTCGAGACATTACATGTATGCACTCGTAAACAACTTGAAAACATATGTAACTATGTGTGCTTCACTTCCCAGATTGAGCCAACTAATGTAAAAGAAGCACTTACTGATCAAAACTGGATTATAACTATGCAAGATGAACTTAATCAATTTGTACGAAATGATGTATGGCATTTGGTTCTTAGACCTGATGATAAACATATAATTGGAACCAAGTGGATCTTTAAAAATAAGTTTGATGAATTAGGTAACATTATAAGAAATAAGGCAAGACTAGTTATACAAGGGTACACTCAAATAAAAAGCATCAATTATGACGAACCCTTTGCCCCAGTAGCTCGTCTTGAATGTATCAGACTGTTCATATCCATTGCTTGTTATAAAAATTTTAAAATCTATCAAATGGATGTCAAGAGTGCATTCTTGAACAGTGATCTACATGAGCAAGTATATGTAGAACAACCTAAGGGTTTTGAAGACCCTAAACATACTAACCATGTTTATCACCTAAAAAGGCACTCCATGGTTTAAAACAAGCTCCCAGGGCATGGTATGAAAAGTTGACTAAGTTTCAACTTTGTAATGGGGAGTGTTGATAAGACAATGTTTGTAAAGAAATACAATGATCACATTCTAATAGTGCTGATATATGTTGATGACATTATTTATGGATCTACTTGTGCTAACATGTTTGATGAGTTTGTAGATTTAATGAAGTCCAAGTTTGAAATGAGCATGGTAGGAGAATTGAACTATTTTTTAGGTCTGCAAATGAAACAGCTTGCTGATGGGATATTTCTCTCAAACCAAGTATGCTCTAAACTTGGTGAAAAAATTTAGATTTGAGAGCGATAAGAACTTCGATACTCCTATGAGTACAACACTTAAACTCTCTAAGGATTCAACAGGTAAAAGTGCAGATCCTAAGTTGTATCGCAGCATGATAGGTAGTTTGTTATATTTAACTGCGAGCTGACCTAATATTGCATTCAGCGTAGGAATCTGTGCTAGATATCAATCAGACCCTAAAGAGTCCCACCTGATTGCTGTAAAGTGTATTTTAAGATATGTCGCAAGTTCGGCCACACTTGGCCTTTGGTATCCTAATGATACTAATGTTCAATTAGCCGGTTATTCGGATGCTGATTGTGCTGGTAATATTGATGACTGCAAGTCTACCAGCGTTGGATGTATTTATGTCGAGAACTTCCTAGTTTCTTGGCATAGTAAGAAATAGAGTTATATATATCTTTCCATAGCTGAGGCTGAGTATATTGCAGCTGGTAATGCCAGTACCCAACTTGTGTGGATGAAGAGAATGTTAAGTGATTATGGATTTGCGCAAGATACTATGGTTTTGTATTGTGACAATTCTAGTGCAATTAACATTTCTAAAAATTAAATTCAACATTCACGAACTAAGTATGTTGACATTAGATATCATTATATTCGTGAATTGGTAGAAGACAAGATTATTTCTGTGAATTATATTTAGACTAAAAATCAACTTGCAGACATTTTTACAAAACCGCTTGATAAAAACAGGTTTGCTAAGTTGAAATTGGATATGGGTATGTTCAATATGAACTGAAATGTTTATGTTTATTTGTAATATATTACATGTTTTCATTTTATTTATTTTTAGAAATTTTTAAATTTGAAATATAGTGAAAATTGTTGAATTTTTGTGGTGCACAACCAGTTGAGTACACACTCGACCAGTCATGGCACGACCAGTCGAGTATGTGCACGACCAGTCGAGTACCTAAAAAGCATTCTTTTTTCACCTGCTTCATCTTCCCCAACTAACCCTACCACGACCGGTCGAACCCACCTTCGATTCCTCAATGGTTAGTGCATCAATTTCGATTTCCTTGTAGATTTGAGTTCTTTGCTCTTCCATTTCCTTGTTTTTGTTGTTTATTTCAAGGTTTATGGTGCTTTGTTGGGTTTTCTAGTTAAAACTCTGATTTTCTTAAAACCCTTCTTTCATTTCTTACATTGCTTGTATTCCTTGTCTTTTTTGTTGCAATGGAAAGTAGAAATAAGAAGAAAGGTTCTCGTGGTCCTTCTTATTCTCGTTCCGCTCCAATCACGGTGCGCCATCTTTGGTCACCCGAAGAAGATCCTGAGTATATGCAGGATATTCGATTACACAACGTGATTGTTGAACGAATGGTGAACTGTGATCATTTAGTACCTTTTGGCATTGTTCCTCTCCTTCAATCTGTATGATGAGATAACATTTTAAATTGGGACGGTCCGACATACGTTCCATTGCGCAGGCCATGTATGCTTGCATAACTGACTTCTCTTGTGAGAATATAAACTTTACAATTACTACTAGAGAAGGTCCTATTGATGTGAACCATCATTTAATATCTGGATTGATGGATCTTCCAATTAATGATGACAATATTCCCATTTCTACTCTTTTAGCAAGACCGTCTGAATCTGAGAAAAGATTGCTAACTAGAGTGTTATGCAACATGAATACGGAATGGAGTTTCGGGAATGCGCTCAAATCTAAATTTATGTTACCCAGATATGGGGTTCTCCATCGTATATTCATTTCTAATGTCTACCTAGATCTGGAAACAAGACTGAGCTCACTACTTTCATGGTTCGCATCCTTCACTCTATTGTTACTGGTGTCTCTGTATGTCTTCCATCTTTTATATGCTACATCATGATTTAGTTCCATCTCCATCCAGGTTATAGTGACATTCCATTTACCTATCTTATGACTGTCTTAGCCACCCATAGTCTAGTGGCTATGCCTGTTGGAGAAGCTCCCATTAACCATATTCCCTTCAACAACTCAAACATAAATAAGATGAATTTGAGGTTAGCTCCAGGCCAAGTTGATGCAGGTGCTGGAGGTACAGCTAAAGCAACTGAAGAGGAGGATGTTTTGCCTCCATATGATGTCAATATGGATAACATATTTGATGAGATTGAATCAGACTCTGCAGCTGATCAAGATTTTCAGCCATCTGATTTTAATGAACGTTTGCATTCCCTTGAGGCGAAGGTAGAGGGTATGCATGTGCCCCAAAAATTCAATTTAAATACTTGCTCAAATGTCTTAGGCGCATTAACAAGGGACTACAACAAATAGATCCTTCCATATGTAACGCCCTGAAAATCGGGGGTCGAGCATAAGCTCCACTCTCGAGTTCCAACGCATCACTTATGCAACATAGATGATGATGATTAAATGTTGTCCGTATTAGTGCATTAAACATGAGTGGGATTATACCAAAACAACATATCATACTCCAGAGATGATTAAATTAAGTAAGAGGAAGACTGTGAAAGATATATAAAACATATAAACTATTATAAGTCTTCAGAGTATGAACATGTTACCACGTTATATATACATGTATAATCCAAAAATGAACAAAAAAAATATACATGAGTGCTCCAAAAATACAAAATAACAAGTGTAATGGCGTTTGATCAACATCCCTATAACCCCGTCGATCAGAACATGGACTACATAGACTCGCCTGAAAACTGCATGTAGGAGAATGCCTCCCGTCATCCTCGAAGTCACGCTCCGCCTTAGGAGTCGCGTCGTCATCTGCAATCAAGACAGAGTCTGGTTGGTGTTTAAAACACTATCCCGTAACGTAGGAGTGAGTGATCAACTAAGTGGAACTATACAGTAAAGGTTAACATGTTATTAATTCAGTCAAGCAGTAATAATAAATCAGTAAAATTAAACATCCCTGAATACTCTTATTAATGCAAGAATGATATGAATAATGATGCATGCCCTCGCCTACACTCTCTCGTGCGACACTATCTTACGGTCGCGACATGCATTCTTCTATCTGTGCTCTTCAACCCAGGGCACATGCAGTGCGATGTTATGAGCGTGATTACCAAGTTTTTATTAGTCCTTTTCATACAGCAGGATTGGGAAACTAAGGTACCTCCCTTATATCAATTCCCAAATAATGATCCATCTAGGGTCGTCAATCTTAGTTAATCATATACGATTGGAAAGTTCAGGTCACTACCACCAATACCCTACCAACTGACAGTCTATTTTCGAAGGCTCGTCGCCAACCCAATTGGGGACCACAGTCAGGCTATGCCGGGGTAGACTTATTTTGTACTCGAGGTCACTCCAAAAATGCCCTACTAACTGCCAGTCTATTTTCGAAGGCTCGTTGCCAACCCGACTGCGGACCACAGCCAGGCTGCACCAATGGAGGCCGACAGCTTGAATATAGTGTCCCATACCACCGTATTTGGCTCACGAGTTTGGGTTGCTCACTAGTCACTAAGGGGAGGCTTGTCGCCCCAGAGTAGGCCTACAGCTCGACCACGGTGTCCCATACCACCATGTTCGGCTCATGAGTCTTAGCGGATCGAGGTACCATGGTTAACGGGATTTTCACTGGTGAGTTTGGTACCTTAAGTTCAAGCAGTAGTGTCCAAACATGGTGAACAAACATCGGGTCAATCGGGTTACTTGACGAGCTCGACTAGCTCGAGCGCACATCGACTTGATCGACATGAAGTACATAAACACTCCGTGTGGCCTAACCACTGCCAACAACTCTAGTACAGCTCGAGTTCGTCAAACACGTCCTGCATGGCGAATGAATCTCAGCCACGAACTCAAAGCCTGTTACCGATTGCCTGGACCATAGCATAGCCCCATACACATTCATCCTTAACCAAAAAGCATGTGGAGTAGTCAGAACAGAAGTAACCAAGTAGTCCAATGATATTATCAAGCATGTTATAAGATGCAACATAAACAAGAATCCGTAGACATGCCTTTCACAAGTAAAACGAAGAAACTAAACAACTTGTATGGAGGAAATCATACACATCCTTAAGGTAGTTGAGAATCCTATCTCAACACCCATATATAGTACAATTCACTAAATACTTACTCATACAAACATTTTATCAAACACTTATACTACACCTATCAACCTACATGATGTATGTCGGTTTTTTTTTACATGTACTTGGACGAATCCTGCCGACAAGGAGTTGTCACA
The DNA here is from genome assembly GCA_021015155.1 of Magnolia officinalis. Taxonomy (NCBI): domain Eukaryota; kingdom Viridiplantae; phylum Streptophyta; class Magnoliopsida; order Magnoliales; family Magnoliaceae; genus Magnolia; species Magnolia officinalis. Next base: position 68,636,874 of record JAJHSJ010000004.1, read on the forward strand.
TACACGATCATCATGTACTTGCATCTCATAGCCACGGTAGGCACAAATCATGATTTCATATTCATTCAGTCATTTCAACAAACACTTAGACTATACCCTCCATCATACATATTATATATTAGTTATCATACATATAAGGGCAAATCCTTTCGTCAAAGGGTTGTCACCTATACGACAATCATATATCCATGACAGTTAGTCATGGCGAGCACGAATGCAAATTCTATACTCATTCAGTCATTTTCAGAAACACTTAAGCTACACATAATAACATACACATCGTATGTTGATATAACATGTATTAGGGCTAATCCTTTCACCCCGGAGTTATTATACATACATCTAGCATACATAGACGACAGTTAATCCTGGCAAACACCCTTTTAAATTTCATACGTATACGGTACTTTCTACAAATACAAAGAATACGCTAAACTCCACATAGTTCGTGTATAACTGAAACGCAAAACAGACATCACATTTTGCATGTGAAATAGCATCCACGTCAAGAATAAATCATTAACCGACATTGAAAGCCTTGAAAACTATAACCTATACATCTATAGTTCGTACCTTGTGTCGGTAAACGCGTAATGGAGTCATTTTAGACACTTAGTCTTTGTCAATGGCGGATTGGCGACCTATAACATGAATTAGGTTAGCTATTTCATCACTTAAACTATCTGAAACCCTAAAACAGATTAGGGGTTAGATTTCTTACATAAGAATGGGATTGGAATCACCAGAATAGCGATACAGAAAAGCTAGTTCAGGCCGTGGAGTGATGGGATTGAATCCCAGGGATGAACTCCAACTCTCTCACACACTTTCTCTCTCTTTCCTTCTCTTTCTCCTCTTCTCTCTCTTAGGGTTTAGATAATTCGTATGGAGTGAGAGAGTGAGTATTTCAAGCCCTTATATAGGCTTAAAACTAATGGGAATGACCCCAGGGTCAAGGTATACTTAGGTTATGTCCAAATAGCGTCTGTTTCAGCTCAACGGAGCACTTCCGCCCCCCCCCCCCCTTTGAGCCTAAGGTCGGACTTAAGCTCCCTGACCATGGATTTAAGTCGAGCTAAGTTTTCAATCCGATTGGATTTACAGATCGACCGCGGCGGACCATTTTTCATTTAACAGTCACCGAAACTCGATCAGGGCCACAAGTACACTGCCATATATGGAAAATTTCTCCTGATCTGAGGTTGTTTTTGGGTCAGATTCTTACAGTCTGAATCCTTATATTCGGCCCACAAGCGACAAGTCTCAGATTACTTAAATTTAGATTTTTATTTCTAAAATATCCACGTTTCTCACACACTTCACTCCGTGCTCAAGCGAATAGCTTTGGGACACTATCTGGACTTGATTTCTGAGGTCGTTGTCAAGTCCAGCAAGGTGGTCTTAATTATATAATTTTGTAGTAATTGAACTTTCGACGTGCGGTCCAGGTCCGATACGGAGTTTCGGTGTGCTCCCGAGAGCAACTGGGTAATGAGATTGATCCTAGATTTTAGGGTAATGTAGCGTCGATGATTCTGTAAGTTTTGGGTCTTGTAGTTCATATTTAAAGTGGTTCAAGCTAATTTCATAGTTAATTTAGTTTAACACTTAGTTAATTTCGTCTAATTTCTAAAGGATTCCGTCTGAGTGATTTCTGCCTGAGGTGGTACTCGGGTCTGTGTACGGATTTTTTCGGGACGTTACAATCTACCCCCCTTAAAGAAAAATTTCATCCCAGAAATTGTCTAAGGGTAATAAGTAAAGGTTTTCAGGTTGGTTCTGTTGGTTTCAGGTTTATATACGTGTTAGGGTATATACAGCTACACTAGCCTAGCTCATATCGGTCTACCCCCCTTAAAAGTTTTTACCTTTGAGGTTTGAAGATAAACGTCCAAGTCATTATTATCGTGTTAAGTGTCTGATGTTAAAGGCTACCTAAGGGTGGTATGTTCTACCATTTATGATTGGGTTAATACAGAAAGTCAGTTGTGGTAGGCTCGAACCCGATACGTCGTTTGCCTGCCTGACCAGGGTAGACAACACATTGTATCCCTTCCTAATCCTGATGGATCCTGGTCTTCTGCTCGGTTAAGCAGTGAGTCCTTTGGTAATCACCCAGGATTGATAATTGAGTTAAGTTGCGAATGCCTCGTACGGATATGGTTTTAAAATTTTGAATTCGAATCATCCTAAGTATTTAAGGAGTATTATAATTCGCTAGGAGGTTCAAGCCTCATGTCTATAAGGTTGTCCTTTGGATCTTGTTCAACAAGAGTTCTCGTTTAACCTTTGTTTAACTTGGTGGATAAGAAGTTCTTTCCTGGTGCTCATAGTTAAAAGACTATACTAGAAGGGTTTTCAATCTCCTAATATTATACTTGTAGGTCACCATTTCAATCATACTGCTAGGGGATTATGAGCAGATTTACACTTTGGTTTCATTAACTTCGGGAGGTAGGGAAGAGTCGAGAGTCCTAAAATATTGCAGAAGTTTGGAATGCTAGCAACATAACGTCGCGGGAAGGGAAAGAAAAGGGACATCTCCTTGATGCGGTATGAACCTTGAATTTACAAGAGAAATAAGAAACTTATAACCTTACTGTGGTCCACCTCTAACATGATCTTACGGAGTATTAAACTATGAAACTCAATCCTACTCGAGGGTTCAATTTAATTGTACAAAAACAACAAATATATATATATATATATATATATATATATATATATATATATATATATATATATATCTTTACGTATAATCAAATTTAATCACAAGAATATTCCTAGTATGAATATAAGAATTCCTAAAAGATATGACCAACCTATTAGTAACTTGAAGTTGTAGAAATTTTCCGTTTCAACCTTTCTATTATTTACAACATATTTGTCCCCTCTAGTTACCATATTAATTTTATTTTTTTTATAATGAGGATAGTAATCCATTGTTAGGCCTATTCTTTCATATGAATTGGTTTAATAGACCCAGTGTCTGCCAATAGGAATACAAGTGTACCTTGAATGTGAGCAGTGACCTCAAAGGTCAAAGGCGCTGCAGTTGTTGACTCAGGTGCTTCAACTGTAAGTGCATGCACACAGGCTTGTTGAGGATGGTTTGGTTGCATTGGTGATGCAGATCGTAGAGGTGGAGTCGCTATATCACGTGGTGACTGACGGTGGATCATCTGAGGTGGCGTGACATCGTTGTCTTTCATCTTTGTGAAACAGAATGGGTCAGTGTGTCCGCCTTTATTGCAATATGTACACCAACGTTTCGCTCGCCTTTGCTAGGTCGACAGAGCCATGGGCCTGGGAGGCAAGTCTACATGTGGCCTCTTACCTAGGACTGGTCGGTCCTGTGATTCGGGTTGAGGCCTAGGGCCCATTGCTATACATGTTTGAGAAACTTTGTCTCCATCTTGTTCGGCTCGAAGAGACGCGTTGACTAGTTCGGAGTAATTGGAAATGCTAGCGCAACACGTCTGAGTGCGGATATCGGGCCACAACCCATCTGAAAAACGCCGCATTTTCATCAGTTCGTCAGTTAGTATCAAAGGAGTGTATCTGGCTAGCTCCGCGAACCTGTTCTCGTACTCTTCCACTATCATTCCCCCCTGTCGGAGGGGAAGGAACTCTCCCTCCTCATGGGGGTACGTGAGGGGGAAATATTTCTCGTGGAAGTGTGTCTCAAATGCACCCCAAGTCCACACACATCCTGTGGGAACCGTTTGTAGGACGTTGTCCCACCACAAACTAGCCTCCTTCTTGAACATATAGGTGGCTAGCTCAACTTGTTCTACCTTAGTGCAGTGCAACGGCTTCAACATCTTAGAGATGAGATCTATCCAGTACTCAGCCTCCTCGGGTCTGTGAGTACCTGCAAAAGTGGGAGGACGAAAATGTTGAAAGTACTAAAAAGTCCGCTGGTATTTATGTTCCTAGTAGGGTGCGTAGATGATGCAGGCGGAACAACACTCATCCTCTGGGCAAGGGCCCCTGCTATGGTGGCAAAACATTGTTGCTGCTGCTGTGCCTGCTGCTGCTACTGTTGTGCCTATTGCTGCTGCATCAACAACATCATCTGCTCTAGCCTATCAGTAGGGGGAGCCGGCTGAGGCATGGGTGGAGTCGACGTTGACGCACGGTTCTGCTCAGGAACCGATGGTGTAATAGGTGGCACCACAGCCAGTGTCGTATGTGTCGGCCCAGTGGCAGGGCCAGTGGTGATAGAGAATCCGGCATGGCAGTGTGGGTCAGGCCCAAACTAGGGTCCATCTAACAATCACTCAGGGAAGATACCCCGTCAATCGGATCACTAAAAGTGAGACGCGCCGCAACCCGTGCAGCCTTAGGTGGCATTCCCTATTTCAACATAGGGTGCAACCCAGGTCAGATTCAGCATACTCACAAACACTTTTACGCAGCATTCATACACAGATTAAAGTAACTTCATGCATTTCATTTACCAAAATTGTCATAATACATGAAACACAATGTTAACATGAATCATGATAGAAGATGCATGTGAACTAATACAATTAAGACTTCAAACATTTAAAACATGTTACCAACTACTACACTACTAGGCCTATCAATATGAAAACACAAAGATTCTATCACAGCCACAAAACAAGCCACAGGGCGATGACATGGATGACTAGGCATCCGATTCTGGCAACGGAGGAGGGGCGCCCTTATCCTGCAGACAGCACAGAATAATTTTCAAGGTGCGAGTCACCTTCTTGAACTTATGTTTCGCGAGGCCCCGAAGATCCATCATATCCTGCTGTAGGATAGCCTGACCCTCCTCAAGTCAAGCTAAATAGGCATCCCTAGCATCCCGATCAGTTTCTTACTCCGGTGTCGTAGGAGGAAAGCTCTCATCAATGTCTTGGGCCTCCTCTTCTTCCTCGCTCTGCTGTTCTTCTATTTCAGCTCCACCTTCTTTCTCATTCTCTTACTCTTCGCTCTCCGTCTCATCCTTGCTCTCATCAAGTCGGGCTTGTTGTTGCCGTGGCTCGATGTCCATTTGATTGAGAGTAGTTTCATTGATGAAATGTTGTGGCACTAGGAGTTCTCCGCCAAGTCCGTAACTCGCATACAATCTTACATATGAGTCTACCGAAGGGGAGTGAATCAGTCATTCTATTGGAGCATACGGTAAGAACTATCTGTCGCAACACGAACGTAGGCACGTACAACTTCTTCCCCTGCCCCACTTGATACAGAAAATCTACCATCAGGCACGTACACTCGCTGCGATTGCTCCACCTGGGGTAGACTTTAAACGTGCAGATATGGTGGAGTAGGCGAAAATCATCTATCATGTTTGATGCCAAGAGGCTGTTGTTTGGCTGTCATTGAACCAGTCCACCACAAAGGAAACGGGTACGACGATCCCTTTCACGTGCACTATTCAGATTCTTCTCACTCGCGTGGACTTGGCCAAGCGGTATTCCCATGAGTCGAGCTATCAGGCCAGCGTCAATTGTGGCTTCCCGACCTCTTCCGGCGGGAATCTTGAACTGCAAGGGCTCCAGCGTAGGAGGCTCTTGAATATGGACATAGAATGCTCGGATAGTGACCACATTTGCATGATATTTTCCCTCAAACACAGGGCCCCAACTGGCCTCACGTAGGCGCTCCAATAACAGATACTCCCCAAAGAGCCTCTCATCCACGTGTGCTTCAAAAAGGACCCTATGACCCGCATATCTTCCATGGGACAAATCCGCTAGTAGAGCCCTTAGGAGAGGAGCCTGGGGATCGAGGTCCCGCTTAGTCCGTATCTCACGTTCAACGTTCATGCTTGCGGTGGCGCTTTTCTTTTTCCTTGAACGAGTAGGGCGACTAGGTCCGGCTTCATCCATGACACCCTTTCTCTTTCCCATGAGAGAGAGAAAGGTGGAAATCGAAAATATGGTTGTAATAAGCTCGAATAGAGCCATGAAAAAGTGAATAAAGGGAGGAAAGGGTTGGGGTCTTTAGGTCTCCATGGATTTGAGCCTCCAAAGGGTGTGTCAAGGCTTAAATGACAGGGGTTAAAGAAGGAAAATGAAGAGATGGGATGGGATGGGTTAGTGGGTTTACACGAATTAGAGACTCAAATAAGGGGTTTAAGATCTCAAATAAATGTAAAAGGAGGGGAGCAACAGCTGTGAAGGGGGGAAATTTTGAATGAGGGGTGAAGGTGGTGCATGAAAATGAAAGAAGAAGTGATTGGAGGGGGGATTTGAGTAAGGGTTTTTTTTTTTTTAAGAAAGAAGAGCTTGGAGGGATGCTTTGAGAGGGAGGGGGCAAAACGAAAAAGAAATAGGGGTCCCCACAAAATTTTGTACACCCCACACGTGCCTAGGGGTCGGCCCGACGCTGACCCGCGTCGGCCGGACCGGCCCGGGCAAAGGAGACCGTGGTAGACTGCGGTAGGCGTGGCATCACTGCGGTCCTTTGGATCGAGTGCGGTGCCGCTGGGGTACGGCGGTGGCCACCCCCCTCCTGGGGTGCCAATGTTACCCCGGGTCCACCGTGGGTCCCCTCGGATTGCATCCTTTGGCCCTCGACTCTGTTTCAAGTCGTTTCAGGTTATTTGATGTTGAAATGGGTAACTTGTCATCTAAACTCGTCAACAGACAGTCTAGGAGTTACCCGGGATCACCTCAAGTGATCACGGATGTGTATAAACCCAATCTCAGCGATCGTTTTGGGTGAATTTTGACAATTGGTGAAACTGGGCAACCTACACTTGTTTCTACGTTTGTATCGCACCCACCTAGGTCAAAATATGTCAGCATACATTGTGTGAGCATAACCTAGGTCCAGTTTAATCTAAATCATGCTTTGATACCAACTTGTAACGCCCTGAAAATCAGGGGTCGAGCATAAGCTCCACTCCCGAGTTCCAACGCATCACTTATGCAACATAGATGATGATGATTAAATGTTGTCCGTATTAGTGCATTAAACATGAGTGGGATTACACCAAAATAGCATATCATACTCCAGAGATGATTAAATTAAGCAAGCGGAAGACTGTGATAGATATATAAAACATATAAACTATTATAAGTCTCCAGAGTATGAACATGTTATCAGGTTATATATACATGTATAATCCAAAAATGAATAAAAAGAATATACATGGCTGCTCAAAAGTACAAAATAACAAGTGTAATGGCGTTTGATCAACATCCCTGTAACCCCGTCGATCAGAACATGGACTACATTGACCCGCCTGAAAACTGCATGTAGGAGAATGCCTCCTCGTCATCCTCGAAGTCAGGCTCCGCCTCAGGAGTCGCGTCGTCATCTGCAATCAAGACAGAGTCTGGTTGGTGTTGAAAACACCGTTCCGTAACATGGGAGTGAGTGATCAACTTAGTGGAACTATACAGCAAAGGTTAATATGTTATCAATTTAGTCAAGTAGTAATGATAAAGCAGTAAAATTAAACATCCCTAAATACTCTTATTAATACAAGAATGATATGAATGATGCATGCCCTCGCCTACAGTCCCTCGTGCGACACCATCTTACAGTCGAGGCATGCTTTCTTCCCTCTGTGCTCTTCAACCTAGGGCACATGCAGTGCGATGTTATGAGCGTGATTACCAAGTTTTTATTAGTCCTTTTCATACAGCAGGATTGGGAAACTAAGGTACCTCCCTTATATCAATTCCCAAATAATGATCCATCTAGGGTCGTCAATCCTAGTTAATCACATATGATAGACAAGTTCAGGTCACTACCACCAACACCCTACCAACTGGCAGTCTATTTTCGAAGGCTTATCGCCAACCCGACTGGGGACCACAGTCAGGCTGTGTCGGGGTAGACTTATTTTGTACTCGAGGTCACTCCACCAACGCCCTACCAACTGACAGTCTATTTTCGAAGGCTCGTTGCCAACCCGACTGGGGACCACAGCCAGGCTGTACCAATGGAGGTCGATAGCTCGAACACAATGTCCCATACCACCATATTCGGCTCATGAGTTTGGGTTACTCACTGGTCACTACGAGGAAGCTCGTCGCCTCAGCGTAGGCCGACAGCTCGACCACGGTGTCCCATACCACCTTGTCCAGCTCATGAGTCTTAGTGGATCAAAGTACCAAGGTTAACAAGGTTTTCGCTAGTGAGTTTGGTACCTTAGGTTTAAGCAGTAGCGTCCAAACATGGTGAACATACATCGGGTCAATTAGGTTACTTGACGAGCTCGACTAGCACGAGTGCACATTGAGTTGATCGACATGAAGTGCGTAAACACTCCGTGTGGCCTAACCACTACTGACATTTCTAAGTACGGCTCGGGTTCGTCAAACACGTCCTACGTGGCGAATGAATCTCAGTCATGAACTCAAAGCCTATTACCGATTGCCTGGACCATAACATAGCCCCATACATAATCAACCTTAACGAAAAAGCATGTGGAGTAGTCAAAACAGAAGTAACCAAGTAGTCCAATGATATTATCAAACATGTTATAAGATGCAACATAAACAAGAATCCGTACACATGCCTTTCACAAGTAAAGCGAAGAAACTAAACAATTTGTATGGAGGAAATCATACACATCCTTATGGTAGTTGAGAATCCTATCTCAACACCCATATACAGTACAATTCATCAAATACTTACTCATACAAACATTTTATCAAACACTTATAATACACCTATCAACCTACATGACGTATGTCAGTTTTTTTTTTTTACATGTACTTGGACAAATCCTTCCGACAAGGAGTTGTCACATACACAATCATCATGTACTTGCATCCCATAGCCACGGTAGGCACAAATCATGATTTCATATTCATTCAGTCATCTCAACAAACACTTAGACTACACCCTCCATCATACATATTATATATTTGTTATCATACATATAAGGGCAAATCCTTTCGTCAAAGGGTTGTCACCTATACGACAATCATATATCCACGACAATTAGTCATGGCGAGCACGAATGCAAATTCTATACTCATTCAGTCATTTTCACAAACACTTAAGCTACACATAATAACATACACATCGTATGTTGATATAACATGTATTAGGGCTAATCCTTTCGCCCAGGAGTTATTATACATACATCTAGCATACATAGACGACAGTTAATCATGGCAAACACCCTTTCAAATTTCATACGCATACGGTACTTTCTACAAATACAAAGAATACGCTAAACTCCACGTAGTTCGTATATAACTGAAACATAAAACAGACATCGCATTTTGCATGTGAAATAGCATCCACATCAAGAATAAATCATTAACCGACATTGAAACCCTTGAAAACCATAACCTATACGTCTATAGTCTGCACCTTACCCCGGTATACGCATAATGGAGTTATTTTAGACACTTAGTCTTTATCAACGGTGGATTGATGACCTATAGCATGAATTAGGTTAGCTATTTCGTCACTTACACTATCTGAAACCCTAAAATAGATTAAGGGTTGGATTTCTTACCTAAGAATGGGATCGGAATCGCCGGAATCACTTATACAGAAAAGCTGGTTCAACCCGTGGAGTGATGGGATTGAATCCCAATGATGAACTCCAACTCTCTCACACACTTTCTCTGTCTTTCCATCTCTTTCTCCTCTTCTCTCTCTTAGGGTTTAGAGAATTCATATGGAGTGAGAGAGTGAGGGTTTTAAGCCCTTATATAGGCTTAAAATTGATGGGAATGACCCCAGGGTCAAGGTATACTTAGGTTATGTCCAAAGAGCATCTGTTTCAGCTCAACGGAGCACTTCCGAAGCCCCCCTTGAGCCTAAGGTCGGACTTAAGCTCCCTGACCATGGATCTAGGTTGAGTTAAGTTTTCACTCCGATCAGATTTACAGATCGAACGCGGCGGACCAGTTTCCGTTTAACGGTCACCGAAACTCAATCAGCACCACAAGTACACTGCCATGTATGGGAAATTTCTCCTAATCGGATGGTGTATTTGGGTCAGATTCTGATGGTTTGAATCCTTATATTCGGCCCGCAAGCGACAAGTCTCAGATTACTTAAATTTAGATTTTTATTTCTAAAATATCCACGTTTCTCACACACTTCACTCCGGGCTCAAGCGAATAGGTTCAAGACACTATCTGGACTTGATTTTCGAGGTGGTTGTCAAGTCCAGCAAGGCGGTCTTAATTATATAATTTCGTAGTAAACGAACTTTCGACATGTGGTCCAGGTCTGATACGGAGTTTCGGTGTGCTCCCGAGAGCATCTGGGTAATGAGATTGATCTTAGATTTCAGGGTAATGTAACGTCGATGATTCTGCAAGTTTGGGGTCTTGTAGTTCGTATTTAAAGTAGTTCAAGCGAATTTCATAACTAATTTAGTTTAACACTTAGTTAATTTTGTCTAATTTCTAAAGGATTTCGTCCTGAGTGATTTCTGCCTGAGGTGGTACTTAGGTCTGTGTACGGTTTTTTCTGGGATGTTACACATACCTGCTCCTTCCTCTGGTTCAGACTAGTGTTGAATTTCTGATTGGTAATAACTTTTATTCTTGTAAAACCATGCCCATGAGATAAGGCAAATAACAGGATTTACCAATCAGGAAGAATTGTGAAAGTTATGGAGGATTCAATCATCCAACCATGCCCAAGGGATGATGGTGAACAACGGGAATTCCTAATTTCAAAATCTCAATACTTGAAAAGAGCATACTCAAAGCTACCGTAGATTCATTGTAATTTAAGTCACAACAAACCATTAAAAATGAAAGTATTCATTATAATCAAACTAGAATCAAAGAGAGTTCAATATAAACATGAATTAAAGCAATAGAAACATCCCATCACGCTATAAGCTTCACCTCTTAGCCCTACCTAAGAGGTTTAGCCAACCATAAACATGATTGAACTAGAATCTCTTAATAAAAGCATAAAAACTGCTAAGGAAAGGGATGAAAAACTCTTGGCGACGGCTTCTCCACGCTTTTGCTCCACTCCTCAAACCCTATATGATGATTAGGAATGCCCTAGGGACCCCTATTTATAATTTTAGGCCTTAGACTTTCGCACTGAGTTGAAAATTTTTGGAAACCGTTTCAAATTTCCACACTTTGTGTGCTGGCTACGAACCCAAGACTGGTCGAGGACAACCCTCGACTGGTCAAGGGTCACCTTCGACTGGTCGAGGGTTTCCTTCGACTGGTCGAGGATGACTTGATTTTAGCGATTTTAGTTGCTGGAGTTCGAGTCAAGGCAGCTTGACTGGTCGAGCCAGGACTGGTCGAGCAGAGTCTAGGACTGGTCGAACGTACGTAGGACTAGTCTAGCCGGAGCCAGGACTGGTCGAGGATCTCACAAATTCTCTTCAAAACTCCGATTTTCTTCATTCTTAACTTGATTTTCTTGGATCTTCATTATGTGCATTCTTCATTCTTGGTTTCATCAGATCCAATCTTGGCTTTGGTGATACTTGAGTGTTAAATTCATGCTTTGAACATCCTTTTTAATCTAAGCTCTTGAATTCACCTTGTACCACAAACATGATTAAAATAGAACATTAAGCATTATCATGTTCATAAAACCAAGGAATAACTGGGGTCCAATATGTAATATTTAACCCACAACATCTTCCCTAAGGGTGTCGACACTGGCAGCCCCTCACGGGCAGACTCTAAAGGGAAATCCAGTCGAACGACAGAAATCCTCCGACATAAAGGAGGGCGAAGCACCAGAATCAAATAAAACTCGAGCTATGCATGCAGAGACAGGAAGAATACCCTCAACAACCCCTCCTGATGATTGTGGGTCTTGTTGGGCCACGTAGAATCTTGCCTGTGCCAGCTGGGGAGGTCCAGGTCCCCTATGAGGTCGTGGCTGCAGTTACTGTTCAGTGGCCTAAACCGTTGCCTCAGCTGCTGCAGTCTCGGAAGCTGGTGCTACTGTTGTACTGTGGGGGTCTCTAATGTCGCGGCTGTTGCGGCACTCTCAGTTGCTGCTGGTGCTCAGGATAGGGACACTCCCACTTATGGTGTCTCATCTCTCCGCATCTATGAAAGTACCTGAAAACTACTTCTGAGGTGGTGTTGGAGGTGCTCTTGGTGCTCAGGTTGCTGGGCGGCCTGTGCGCCTATACCGTGGTCGATGTTGCTGCTACTAAGAGGGCCTATCTCTTCCGGTCTCTCCTCTGATCACGATCCCTCTGCAAACCGGCCCACTCTGCCTCATAGATCTGCACCCTCTGCACTACCTGCTCAAAAGTCGGGAGCATATGCCGAACAACACGGCCTTGGAGACCATAACGCAAGCCATTCTAGGAATGGCGGGCCTTTTGCCCCTCATCATCAAGAAGATACGAAGCGAATCTCGACAGTACGAGGAAATAGGACTTATACTGGGACACTATCATGTCCCCCGCATAAGAGTCTCAAACTCGAGTGTGTGCTACTATCTGACATGGTTAGAGAAAAACTTTCAATGGAACCGGTCTACAAACTCCCATGTCCATATAAAATCGGCTTCTGCAGCATGGGCGACTAAGGTCCATCAATGCTCGGCCTCGTCCTGAAGTAGAAATACCGCCAACGGGACCCGCTACTGGGTTGTGCATCTCATGGTGTCAAAAATCTTCTCCACTTGTGAGCGCCATCTCTCTGCTACGGTCGGGTCGGGCTCTCCCTAGAATAGCGGGGGATCGAGCCGAGTGAAGTCTCGAAGAAGGGCGCTCGCGTGCTCCCTCTCTGCCTGCTTTGACGTCATGGTGGGATGCCTGCCCTACCCTTGGAGGCCGGCAGTCACAAGCTACAACATCTGTTGTAACTGGGCGGCACTCACGGGTACGGTCGGAGCCGTACCGGTCTCGAGTAAAGGAGTGGGATCCTCAGGCGGGGGAGCAGGAATCTCCGATGGGGGAACAGGGACCTCGGGTGGGGGAATGGGAATTTCAGGTGGTGCAGTGAGAGTCACTCGGGTCGCTCTCTTGGGCAGCATGTCTTATAGAAAGGAGCAAGGGGCCTATTAGTTCGAGGGCTCTTGGACGCATACACGTTAGGGAACTAAATCGGAAGGTTACTAACTCAGGAACCTAATCATTCTAAGCTCATAACAGATATGTGATGTTGTCCTTAGTTATTCCCAACTTATG